>JAWNOA010000047.1:1417500-2167500 GCA_035046345.1 Drosophila birchii
AAACTTAAAGCACCTAAAAACAACATAATACAGTCCACTTCATTCATAATCATAAAGAAAATTTGGTCCGTTCGAGTAGCGGGATAAGCGCGATTGCTTTGTGTTTATTTTCAATAATAATAACGGACAGGCTTAATCTGTCTTCATTTTCTCATTTTCGTAATGAACCCATTAATGCATTGGACGATTCAATAACGTGGTGCCTGTTAGGGGCAAATAACTCGCACCCTTAACAGCACTTTAGAGTTTTGACAGAGATGTGATAATGCGGAAACATTGCAATTGAAGCTGAACCGAATGGACGAGGGATATGAAGAACCTGGCTTGGATATACCCGAGTACGAAGACAAGTTCTACAGCGCGCACGCTATTTTTAGTAAAGCCATTAAGAAGATGGGAGCGCAAGATCATGGACAAGACCATTCTAAAATATTGTCCCTATTCGAGGGACAAACCATCTTTTGGAACAAATTTATTCCTCATCGGTAGAAACTAATTTAAGGCTTGACAAAATTCGTAATCCATCGAACACTTGTCGTCATTGCAACGCTAAGCACCACACGTTAGCCCACCCGGTTGAGTCAAGATCCGTTCCTTTGGCTCCTGCTTATCTGTCCGCTGCTGGACAGGGCTAACAATCAAGCCTTGCAGCCAACTATTCTTGCCAAAGTAATTGACAAATGGGGCAACAGGAGCACATGTCGGTTATTGCTCGATACTGGATCGACAATAACTATAGTAGCCGTGTCTTCTATCCAAAGCATAGGAATTTTATGCACGCATGCTCGCATCTCGGTGGTTGGTTTAGGTGCTTACCCGGCTGTTGATAGCCGAGGACGTACCAGCTTTACCTTGCTCTCAAGAACCAATACTGCAACATTGGAGGTTTCTGATCTAATTACGAGTTCTCTGACTTCTTTGATTCCAGCTCAACAGGTCAAGTCCATCTCTCTTATCTGGAACAAGATTCGCAGCCTTCCATTAGCTGATCCAACGTTTGGAGCTCCGGGAAAAAACGACGTTATTCTGGGCGCTGATCAATTCTGAAACATATATACTTAAAATCATTCATAGATATGGAACAAGTTCATCCAAGTTAAGCAATAATTGACTCCAGTGATTCTGCAAAACAACACTTTCTTGCAACGCATGTCCGCAGAGAAGATGATCTATACATTGTTCAGTACCCATTTAAGAAGCCCTTTACGACAACCTTGTCAAAAGCTTTAAACCGCTTCGCCGCTTTAGAATTTCTTCGTTTCCGTCAGCATCTTTATTTATTTTGCGATGTCATCGAAAAGATGTTTAAAGGAATTTCGGTCTTAGACGAGCTGACGCAATACCAACGTACACTGATAGAAAAAATTCGTCTTTTAAGATTTTGTGTATTCTTAAATGTAGTTCTTAATATAAGTACGAAAATTCATTAAATACGATTTTATTCAAGCACATAAAAGATTTGAGATTTAGATTCAAGATTCTCCACATTCTTAAAAAAAAGCTTTAAAGAAAAATATTCTCAAAACAAATATTCGTAAGACAATACCAAAAAGGATTAATATCAAGAAAAAATGTCTTATATTAAGATTTTTGCTTTTCTTAGTTTTATATGATTCCTAGTTCACAGTAAAATGTATATGCATGTCGGCGTCATAGTTCAAGTTGGCTACGTAGCGCGTTGTGCAAGCAGCTGGTCTCATGAACACAGAGTCCCAGCGCAAAATACTAATTAAAAATTAAGATAAATTCAATTAAAACATAAAAAAAAATATAAATATGCAAAAAAAAATTATACGAACTTTTTTGTGCTTTTGAATTAAACTTTTTATCGTTCGAAATAAGATTAAAAAAGTATGGAAATTATAATGCTAAAATTCTTTAAAAAAAGAATAAAAATCTCTAAAGAATACTGAAATATGCTTGCGCTACTTTTGTAGCCGAATGGTCACGATTTTAGGACCAAAATTCTTGTTTTTTTCAATCAGCGTATAGTTTGGAGAAAGGAAAAGAACACTACACTGGATCATTATCGATTGCTGACAGTCAAGTAAGCTTTAGCTCCTTCGCCGTTTTTAGCCGTTCGAGTTCTTAAACAGCTTGCGATCGACTTTGCCGATTCGTATCCGAACGCTGCTGTCATTACAAACAGAGACGCTTACGTTGATGATATTTCTACCGGATGCGATAAACTTAAGGATCTCATTGCACTCAAAGATGACTTAATTCTACTTCTGACCAAAGCTCAATTCAAACTTCGAAAGTGGAGCTCAAAGTGTTGCGCCATTTTAAAGTCCTTATCACAGGAGAATTGTGAGTTTGACGCTTTTCAACAGGACAGTTCTACTCGAGTTGTTAAAGTTCTGGGACTGTGTTGGGAGTTAAGAACTGACTATATCTTCTTCAAGCTAGAACCCCCTAGAATTACAGCAACTCTAACCAAATGTACGATTCTTTGAGTTTGATTGCACTCAACAGTGTTGCTAAGAATTCTCTTTCAAGATAGCTGGCTGAGTTCCGTCGAATGGAATGAAGTATTACCTCCCCTATTATGTACACGGTGGCAGCAGTTCGCATTTGAAATGCACGTACTGGAAACTTGTCGAGGTCCTCGTTACATAGTAGCACCACATCAATCAATTGAACTGCATAGATTTGCGGATGCATCATCCCAGGCATATGCAGCCGTCATCTATAGTAGCGTCGAGGTCAACAACGGAGCTTATAATGGCAAAACCTCGCGTGGCACTTATTAAGCCAATTTTCATTCCTCGTCTTGAGTTAAACGTAGCTCACTTACTCTCGAAATAGATTT
Source organism: Drosophila birchii (assembly GCA_035046345.1). Lineage (NCBI taxonomy): Eukaryota > Metazoa > Arthropoda > Insecta > Diptera > Drosophilidae > Drosophila > Drosophila birchii. The sequence continues at coordinate 1,420,313 of JAWNOA010000047.1, forward strand.
AACACGCAATCACTACCTATTCCTATTTCCAGAATCAATTGTTGGTCAGACTCTGAAATTGTTTGCATTGGCTATCAGCATCTCCACGGTCTTGGAATACATATGTTAGCAATCGCACTGCTGAGATTAAAGAAAATGAGCTAACCTGCATGACCAACAAAACCTTTTCATGGTCTCGTTTATTGGAGATACTCAACTACTGCTTTGGTTTCGTTAACCGTCTTCGTAAAAGAAATCAACTTTCGGTGTTCCTGTCGGCGTGGGAACTACAATATGAAGCATTTAGGATATTCACCCACGTTTAGAAGGAGTTCTTTAATGTGGAATATAAGCAGTTAAGCACCGACCAGCCATTGTCAAAGAAACCGAAGTTGATCCGATACAATCATTTTTTCGAAGAACAGAAAGTAATGCGTGTTGGTGGTCGCATAGACAATTCTATGGCTAATTATGATGCTAAACATCCCATAATCCTGCCTAAGGAATCTTCCATTGCTGCTTTATTAGTTCGATATCAACATGCTGCGTCGTTACGCGCTGGAGTCATATCAGTTCTCAACTTATGGCTGATTTACCTAACCTCCGAGTTCAACCCGCCCGCTGTTTTCTTCACACTGCCTTAGATTATGCTGGACCTGTAACGATAAAAGCTTCGACAGGTCAGACAACAAATTTTGGAAAGGCTTGGTTTGCAATAATCATTTGACTTTATAAAAAAGCGATACTTATTGAATTGGTTAGTGATTTGACAACGTGGGACAATATAAGTCTTATATTCGGACAATGGTACTACCTTTTATGGAGCTAAGCGAGAATTAGATGAAATGCAACGAATCGCAACTGCCCGAAGTCACAATGAAGAGATTTCAAGCTTCTTGTCTACTCTCGATATTAATTGGCATTTCATCCCGCCTTCTCCGTCCCATTTTGGAGGGATTTCGGAAACTGGTGTGCGATCTATAAAGCTGCACCGTAAAGGAGTTATTGGCAGTAGTACACTAACATTCGAGGAATATTCGACCCTGTTAATTCAGATAGAAGGGCTTATGAATTCTCGTCCCTTGTGCGCACCCAGTGATCATATCCTTAATCCGCAAACCCCTTCTCATTTTTAAACAGGTCAGCCTCTTACCGGAGCCATCTCTTCTGTATGCAAACATTAACAGACTGCAGCGCTGGAGACAATTGCAGGCCAAGGATCTAGGGATCTGGAATCGCTGGAACTTAGAATATCTTAGTACACTTCAAGCTCGCACGAAATCGCAACAGGGAGGCCCAGTATGTTGAGGAATAAATTGGTCGTTTAATTGAATGTAAATATTATTATCATTATGTTTGTATGAGCTTTCTTACTTGTCGTTATTTTCATATAATCGCTTATCGCACCCGCATGTAAACTTATTCTAAAACACTAAGTAATTAATAAACTTAAATCATCTAAAACCAACAATAATACAGTCCACTTCATTCATAATCAGTTAAATTTTTAAGTAAAAAAATAAGATTGTCCCTTAAAAAAGCTGGAAGTAAAAGTTGGTCGTATAACAAGATATTATATTTATTCTTAACTAAAAATAAGTCAAGTAGTGCATTGCAGATTTTTGTAAAGTGTGTAAGTGTGCTACAATTTACAAAATTCAAGTCGAGCTATCCCATTCAACCAGAATATTGCTATTCAAGTCCCCAGTCATGTCTACGAACGTCAATAAGAGGATATAAAACGATTCAGTAAAGTTTGAATAGCCACTTTTTTTGAGGTCTTAGATGCTGCCAAAAAGGGTTTTACTATTTTCTCTTGTCAACTGGATATTTACGAACTGCTTTACATTTTATTCTTGTGATAAAATATTAACACAATTTTTTTTGTTGGGCTCAAAAGCATTCTTTTTATCAAGACAGCAACTATTCAAAGCAAATTTATCCTCGAAAACACAATGTTGCTGATTATTTTTATCAACTGAGAGTCGGCTCCTCGGATTTCACGATCTGCGAACGCTGTGAGGCGAGCTGGGGATGGCCCGCTTTCCGCCCCTCGGGCCCGCTCCCGCACTGTTAATCTCAGCTTATTGGCCGCGATCCCGGCCCTTCTGTTAAGTAAAAATTAGTCCGATGTATGCAGCAGAATAAAACAGACTTTATTACGCTTTTTGAATTTACCCACGACGCCCCCGACTTATTTCTTTCGCACCGACTCCAGTACCCACCGTTCGCGACGTGGGATTTTCCTCTGGGTTGTAACGAGTTCGTCAGGCAGCTCTCGGCGTTCGTCCGTCAAAAAGATAGGTACGACATTTTTCCGCCTTCGTCTCTCTGTCAGCGGTGCTTTGAACATTAAATTTCGTTCACACTGCTGCAAGATTTTCCTTCCGTGTAAACTCCATGTCCGAGTTTTTCGATACAACGGCAGTTGAGAACTTCTTCGTCGCTTCCTCGTCGTCTTCAAAATTCTACAACATTTTTCATCCATCTCCGCTTTGTGTACGTCGCCATATTCCTCGCCGTTTTTTGGCATCTCTGTTATCCACTCGAGGCATATGTGCATCCATAATTACACACGTACACACAAAATTATATTTTTTTGGTGCAACTACTCCGCGAAAAATTCTCAAGTGAATTGTAAAATTGTGCGGTGACAAAAAAAAGTCATATTTTATTTTGGCCGGCCGGTGTGAACTAGTTTTGCGAATTTCCATTACAGTGCCATTTTACACCACATAATTTTTCTGTTCCCCCAAGTTATATACAGTCCACTTCTCGACGCTCCACTGTAGCAACACAGGCACGTAGACATAGTGAGGCCTTGCATGCCCTTGCCATGCAATAGGCAATATAGGCATTGTATGCATGTCCATTTATTTTTGATATATTTTCTGCCTCCGATTCCAGGAAATGCGCAACTAATAAAATTATAATAAAACAACGAATATCAGAACGACATCTCACTACAAATCTGTGATTGTGTTCCTAAAAAATTCCAACTTAGCCGTCGCAGCAGCCATGTTGTTTTTGTTCTTTGTTTTTTATGTTGCACATTTTCCGGCCCATCCAAAGTGCAGGTTTTTTAGTTCCACCATTCTGGCAAAATACACTGAAGAAATTCATCGCCACAACAGATCGAATTAGTCAGTTCGAAGCGAATATAAATACGCCCAAGAAACGGAAAGATTCTCCCCTCTTTTCGAGGTGTGTTGCCCAGATTCAGGAAAAAATATTAAAAATTGTTACCGCCAGTGGACACCGAGGTCTTTGCGGGTGATTATCTTCGGTAGCCCACCTTCAGAAACTTGTTCACTGCGACTTACATCCAGAACTCGCGGCTCACCCCGGTAGAGAAGTTATTCCACTTACTATCCAAAACGAGTGGTGATACACACGCCATTGGGTTCAAGGCGCCGCTTACCCACGAAGGGTTCGTCTCGGCGTGGCAAAGCCTCACTGCCCATTTTGAGAACCGGCGGCTATTGGTCAACAGCCAGTGAAGATCCTTTCAAGAGTCCGGAGTCGCGCTGAAAAAGATGCAAGGCACCATTTAAAGTTGTCTGACAGCCCTCGAGATGTCCTCCATCCAGTTCGAAGCTTGGGACTGTTTCCTGGTCTTTATGGTTTCCTCAAAGCCCTACAAAGCCATACATTATAGGCCGAAATTTCAACCTGGAAAGAATTAGATAATTTCCTGACAGAGCGCCATCGTACTCTGGAGGCAATCGACGACGTGAGGCCTAGTGGCTGCGGGAACCTTCCGCCAAGATCGTCGAATGCGTGTTTCCCACACGCATTTCCTTCGCGTCCAACGGTTTATTAAGAAACTGTCCTGCCAAACGTAGTGCGGCCACCGTTGAAAGCAGACGTTCCCGAGGTATTCGGTCCTGCCCGTGCCGAGTCTGCCAAGGGATTTCATGTACCAGGCGAACAGAGTCAGCAAGAGGCCGACACCAAATTAATTTGCTGACGTTCTGACGTCATTGGCCGTGCAAATTGTTCTTGGGCGAGAGGGGGTGGTGGCTGCTACTTACTCAGACAGAGTAGTACTTAGTTGGCTAGAGAGGGATGGCTGCTGTCTACTCTGAGAGATTAGAGAGGAAAAGAGAGCAATATCACAAAATTAATTCAGCGTCGACCTCATGCTGATTCTGTTCGCCTGGTATTTGAAAAAATGCTATTTTTCGGTTGCTTAACATCAAATATCAAAACCCTCACGTGATGGCCAAATTCTGATTTCTTTGGATAGAACTCCACCTTTCCAACAACTCACGAAACACTATTGTATGTGTTGAGGCTTAGGTGCCTGGCAGATAGTGCATAAACTATTGCCTGTAGTTGTCGCAACTAGCACTTGGAACTAGTTGGACGGTTTGGTTGGGTTTGGGTGAGGTTTGGTTGGTTGGTTGTTTGGATGAGGTTGGTTTGTTGGTTGGTTGAGGGCATGAAGACACGACGATGGTGTCGGGCGCATATGGTGCATGAATAAAAGCTCTGTTGTGAGTTAAAACTCTTACTCACTTTATTAATGAAAACTTAACAGTATATTATATATAGGTACAAAATGCTTATGGTAACAAATATCGTATAACAAAATAATGTGGGTTACTATTAATGTGGGTTACTGTGTATGTAGGTTATTGTCAGATATATGACCTGACAATTATTGCTACTGTGTATGTAGGTTATTGCCTGACACTTATTGCTCTATTTTGCTTTCCTCATGTCCGCCAGTTATGCATATTCGCTTGACCTGGTAACTGATACTTTATTAACGACAAATGCATGTGGCTGCGACTGAAGAATTATTATGTCGAATTCTAAATGATATTGCTTATGAGTAATGCTGCCGTGACTGAACAACTATATTTTTAGACCTGTGTAATTGGTGACAAAATTTAGATTTTAAATAAAAAAATAAAAAAAAAAGAAAAAAAAGCTTCGCTTCTTTTGGGCGTCCCACCACGGCTTTAATTTTTTTTTTGCAACCCGAGAGATTGCAAGAGCGAACCTGTGTTTTCCTGCTCTACGCGCCTCGTGTGGGATCTTTTCGCGCGCCCCAACATCCAAAAATCGACTTATTAAATTAATACACTTACAAATGCAATGAAGTTTAGGAGGGGAACTAAGGGAAAACTGTAAGTAAAAATGTAATTGACGCACTTAAAACGTAGAAACCATAAACTATTTACTACACCAATGACTTTCATCAGTATTGGTACATAACATAAATACCTTAAAAATCCCCATCAAATAATTTAAATTTTGACACTTCGACTGACTAATTTGGAATTCCTTAGTGTTTTAAATTTTTTAGAATTTTCGTGTTCAAGACCTCAGTTCCATTATAAAATGGTATGCTTCAAATAAGCTTGGACACTTTAATGTACATTTGGTAACCTTTTTTGTGCTCAACAACTGTGCACCGGTGTGCAGCTAAGTGCATTAATCAATACGATGAGCTCTCTGTCAGAGAATCAATGATAAACTGCAAGGGTGTTCAAAGATCAGCGTGCAGAACTTAGGTTCTTTTTATACTCTTGCAGAGTATTAAAATTTCAGTCAGAAGTTGGCAACGCAGTGAGAGAGACATTTCCGACCCTATAAATTATATCTATTCTTGAACAGGATCAACAGCCGAGTCAAACTAGCCATGAAACTTTGTAGTTATTCTTGATCAGGATCAACAGCCGAGTCGATCTAGCCATGTCCGTCTATCCGTTTCTACGCAAACTATTCCCTCAGTTTTAAAGCTATCTGAATAAAACTTTGTAGTTAGTCTTCTATATACTTTCACTCGTACATATGTCGGAACGAGCCGGATCGGACGACTATATTCTATAGCTGCCTTAGGAACAATCGGAAAATTTGTAGGAAAAAAATCTTAACTTTGTCAGTATACATATTTTCATTAAAGTTAAGATTTAGCCGTTTTTTATCATTCCTTAATTTTGGTTTTAATTTCATGATAATCGGCCGATTATATCCTATAGCTTCTATAGGAACAGCCAGGAAAATAAAAGAAAAAACCATAACTTTGTCAGTTTTCAACATATTTTCGTAGCCGATTTTTAAACCATTTTCATCAAATTTGAGATTTGGCAACTAATTATTATTCCAGATTTTCGGTTTTAGTTTTTTGTTTAAATTCTGCAATGGTGAGCCGAAGTTAGCTTTTTGTGTGGTAGTGTTTTCCCTAAAAGCTAAGAGAATAAATGAATTTGCTCGTGGATATTCCAATTGATAGTACTAGCAGTACGAACAACGGAAACACTGCAAGGAGGTTTTTCCAAGCTTTGATTTAATACATCGATTAAGTGTAGTCCTACAAGCACTGGCTTGTTGCCACGAAATTAATTCGGAGGGTTTCGGATCTTACGCACTTAAAACTGCCGAATTTTTTGTGAAAGCATACTTCTGGTATTATATGCTATTGTCTGTTCACAGAATTTTAATTCATGGAGCATGTAACGATCCAGGCCAGGACGAGACTCAGTCGTGTCCAGGTAGGACCCTACAAGACATTTGTAGGTTGGGACGAAGGACGATCATGAAAATTTCGTAATTTTAGTGACCCTAACCTCAGATTTTCGCGTGTAGCTCGATGTCAGGGGTTTTCGAGGTCGCGGGGGAAGAGCGTCTCCGGTGAAAACCAGGAGCCTAGGGAACGCCTCCGGTGAGAAACTTGGAGTTGCGGGGAAAATACGTCTCCGGTGAAAACCAGGAGTCGCGGTGAACAAGGGTGGAGGGACGAGAGGTGTGTTCAGGGGACGTGCGTTCTCGGCGTCATCCAGGAAAAATCGTACCGTGGCTGTGCCTGACTGCGGGCGCGGAAGTTGCGGCAGGTTGGAGTCCTCGGCGGGCGGTTGGCGCTGGCGGTGGCGTAATGGCTACTGTACTCGCATGGCGGCTGCGCACGGGCGACTGGCGGCCCCGGTGGGCGTGGCGGCGTGTATGCTCGCGGCAGGCGCGGGCGTGGCTGCCTCGGAGGGCGTGGTGGTGCTGACGGACGTTGTGGCTGCGGACTGTACGTGGCTGGCGGAGCGGCCGACTCGCAGCTGCGGCGTGCGCGCGGCGACGAGGCCCGGTGACCGACGGGAAAAAGAGAGCGGATGGTAGGCACGTGCCTCCTTTCTATAGGGTGAAGTAAACAACTCCATCCTAACAGGACCCGTATTAACGGGACCCGCCAATAGCGATCGCACTCCAGGCGAGCTTTTGGGAGTGAACCGGTTCCGATGAATCGATAGTTTTACTTATAGAAATTGGGGGCGCTATTTGTGCACCTCTTAGGAGAGGCGTCACAAGCAGACATTACAATTCCATTTTTGCCTTCCAATTGGTATGATGTCGAAAGAAGCTTTTGAAGCCTGGAAAAATACCATGGAAGATATTTTAAATGATTTATTAGTTTCTTTTGACCCTTTGATAACTTCATTGTCAAATGGGTATCCCTTTTTTTCAGCAAAAACAATTATTATGGATGATAACGCTAAGAATTTGCTTTTAATAAAGCTTCTGGATATGCCTCTCTCTGATTCCGAATAATATTCTATCCTTTTCTATATTGTTTTATATGTATGAAATATGTTTAATAAAGTTAAAATAAAATAACGTTTAATATTGGGTGTAGAAAACCGCCGTTTTTTCATAATTTTAGGCTTTATTGCATATTTGAGCGCTACAGACCAGTTATTTAAAATATTTTCCATCGTTGTGTCTGACAAGAATCTTCATCCAGTAGAGCCTCCAAATCCGCGTCTTCAAACTTTTTCACAGGACCCGGTCGATCCTTGTCTTCCACGTCATACTCGCCATTTTTAAACTTTGCAAACCATTCTCGACACGTTCTTTCACTTATACACGACTCATTATATGTTTCTACGATCATTCGACGCGCTTCAGCTGCCGATTTTTTCGAATTGAACGCGAATGACGCTTATTCGGTTCGAATTTTGACATTTTCGTGCACCAACAAAATGATAGACAATAAGAATACACAACGAGACAAACGAGTTGTTGACCGATACTTTAGCTCGCCATTTGGCGTTCCCGATCACCGTTTTGTGAAGATGGCACCACCTAGTCGAAAACGGCGGTTTTCTACTTGTACACCCAATACAACAATATTATTTAAAAAAAAAAACATTAAAAACAAATTTTATTGTTTTTAAAAATTGTATGATATTGAGCAGTGAAAAAAACCGACTAAAGACATATATTTAAGTTTCAAAGTTACTAATTAAATATCACTAGCGAGACCAAGTCGCCCACTGTGTGATTTATTAGCGGTCATACGGTCATACGGTCATACATGGCTAAATTGACCTAATTGACCAAATTGATGTTATTCAAGAATATACATAAATTATAGTATATATAGTCAGAAATACTTTGTAAATTCTTGTTTGGCACTAAGCAATAATACAATATAAATTCATTTGTAATATACTATAACTAAAAGGCGAGTAAATCAAAAGGCGAGTAAATCACGCTGTAGTGTATATTTTCTTTTTTTTTGCTTTTCATCACAATCTGCCAATTAGATCTTATAAATGATATCGAAAAATTTTGTAATTTCCTCTTAGCGGATATATTTTAAATTTTAAACTACTTTAGCGACTTTAATAAAATACAAAATAAAACTTATTCTTATATTTTTTCTAATTTAAGGACGAATTGACCAAGGAGCAAACTGCATGTAAGATATAAGGTTTATTTAATATTCTTTGTCCTTAACTTACTTAAATTTAATTTTTCGGACAGTACTGCGCAACGCATTTAATGCGTTTGATCCAGAAAAAAATGGATACATAAATACAGCAATGGTGGGTACTATTCTTAGTATGTTAGGACATCAATTAGATGATGCTACTCTGGCCGATATTATCGCTGAAGTTGATGAGGATGGATCCGGTCAAATAGAATTTGAAGAATTTACGACATTGGCTGCCAGGTTTTTGGTTGAAGAGGACGCAGAAGCTATGATGGCTGAACTGAAAGAAGCCTTTCGCCTGTATGACAAAGAAGGAAATGGCTATATCACCACAGGTGTACTTCGTGAAATACTTCGAGAACTAGATGATAAACTCACAAACGACGATTTAGATATGATGATTGAAGAAATCGATTCAGATGGATCCGGAACCGTCGATTTTGATGGTAAGCATATTAATCTTAAAACCAAAATGATCACAATTTAACTTTTTCAAATTATAGAATTCATGGAAGTTATGACTGGTGGAGACGATTAAAAATAAAATGTCATGAAATTTCGTATCTTCCTAATTTGTTTTAAAATGAACCTTATTAAATGTTAGGAAATATGAATCAAGAAATAAATAAATACTTAATCCTTCGGATCCTTGTGATATTTCCTTAAAACAAGTGTTTAGGTGAGGTGTGCAGCCTTGGCTCACCGAGCTTGGAGACTCTGGTCCGCAGGCCGAACTCTGCGGTCTGCCGTTTTTACGTTAATACGGGTGGGAGCTTTGCTTAAGCTAAGCTACAGCTAGTTCCATTAGTTCCATATGTGAAGCTAAATAAAGCTGATTGCGCATATATTTTTTTTTTGATTTATTTTCACGATGTGGAAATTCTTTTCCTTGTTTGGCCCAACTCATTTTTTTCTGAATCTGTTAATGGCAGGTGCGCTCTACACATTTTGGTCCTTCGAGCCGGATATTCTTTCAAAATTTCCAGCAGTAGTGTGTAGGGGGGCGCTCCTGCCGACAAAGATAACCAGGAATAACCAGGATAACCAGCTGGAGAAACGTAGGTGGCACCCAGGAAAATCCCACTGCGCAAACAAAGAGTGGAGTCGGGGACGTCGTGGTAATTTCAAAGGGCACAATCGCATGTATTTTATTCCGCTTCATACATTGAACTAACTTAACTTAACATAAGGGCTGCGCTCCCGACCGATAAACTCAGCTTAACAGTACGGGAGCGGGCCCGAGTGGCGGAAAACAAAGCGCGAGAGCGAGAGATGCGATGGCAGACCCGAGGACCTGAGCACAAAAGGGGCGAGCGCGGGCGCGCTCTTAGTGTTTGGTGAGCCAAGGCGGCACAGTGGGTCCCTCACCTAAACAAGTAGTTTTCGGCGTTGATCCGCTAAAAGATACGCTTTTGTCTCCTTCTCGTTACTGATCTTCAACAGTGTTCCGAAAATAAAATTACGTTCACACTGCTAAAAGGTTAATTTTTGGTGTCAACTCCGAGTCCGAGTTTTCCTGACACAAAGGTAGTGAGCATTTCGTATTCCTCTTCGTCTTCAAACTTTTGCAAAATTTTCCATCTGTGTCGGTTTTTTCTTTTCTCTTTTCGCTCTTCGATTTCTCGGTGTCTAACGACTTGCCAACGATCGCGGCATAAGTACATGCACACAAACACACTTGGAGTAAGTACCTGAGCAAATACAAAAAAAAAATGCCATAATCAATATTGGCCATCCGGTGTGTTCTTACTTCGGGAATGTTCCCTGCTCGCCTAATAGTCCGCTTCTGCCGCGATTTTCTTTTCAAGTGTGTGCCTTTCCCAAATATAATTTTTCTGTTCTCGTAATTCCAAAAAGGACCACTTATCGACTTTTATTCTGAGCCCATACATTCCCTTACACATACATATCTCGGTATTTACATGCATGCCCATATATATTCCAATATATTTTCTGCCTCCGATTCCAGGAACTAATATAATTAACATAACTCAAATCTGATTACAAATTCATACGGGTTCGGCCGCAATGGTTTTTTTCCAATTTTCAATTAAGCCGCCGCAGCGGCCGTCCTGTTGTTGTTACCGTTTGGTTCTCTTGGGTCCTTCATATATGCACTGCATAGCCTAGTGAGTTTTTTCTCCCGAACAAAAGGCAAGGCTTTAATTCCATATTTCCGACTACGTAACAATAAATAAATAAAATTATACAAAATGAAAAATAATAATTTAATAAACTTTCTAAATTAATAATAAAATGTATTTTTTATTATACAGAAAAAAATTCCTGCAGTCAATTCTACGAAAATTATGGCTTGAAACTCCCCAACTAGACATTATTATTATTATTATTATTTTTTTTTTCGCGCGAGTCTCACGCCCACCTCCCGCCCAACCGACCGAGGGGCGAAGCCGTGTGACGTACGGCACGAAACGCGTGCTAGTAAGACGCGAGAGAAGATAAAAATAGAATAGAACGAGGAAAAATTAGGAAACACTACGGGCTAGTACTACAAGCAATACAGTTTTTAGTTTTTAAATGCTTATTAAGTAGATTAAGGTAGATTAAGTAGGAGAAGTCTACAAGAGTAAGACGGTAATCTAGGGTTGGCATCCCAGGGTAGGCCACGGAGGGCGAAAAGCAAAAAGTTCTTTTGGGCGAACTAACGAAGTAAAGAGAGTCTTCGTTACATAAGGAGAATCGAATTCCTTCGCCCACCTTTTAATGAATCCCAGCATGCCTCTGGCTTTGTTAGCAATACATAAGGAGAATCGAATTCCTTATCCCACCTTTTAATGAATCCCAGCATGCCTCTGGCTTTGTTAACCATACAGGAAATATGTTCAGAGAACGAAAGTTTAGGATCCAGGCAGACACCCAGATCATCAACAATAGTAATTATTTCCAAAGAGCAATTGTTAAGCGTATAGGTGGCAAGCAGGGGAATGACACGTGAAAATGTCATCAGTTTGCATTTCGAGCTGTTGAGATGTAAATCGTTAGCATGACACCATGCTTGGAAGTTAACAAGATCCGATTGTAGGTCTGATTGGCATGAACTTTCCCTATACTGCAAGCAAAGTTTCAAAGTTTAACGTCATCAGCGTACATGAGTACTCTGGATTTGGTTAGAACCTGCGGCAAATGTGAAGAGCATTGGTCCAAGGTGGCTACCCTATGGGACGCCAGATGTGACCCTGAGGCTATTGGATAAAACGTTTTTGAACAGAACCTTTTGGGTCCTATCACTTAGATAACTCGAAATCCATTTAAGAAGATCACTAGGAAACCCCATTGAATCGAGTTTCCTAACCAGAGAGAATGATTAACAGAGTCGAAAGCTTTACTAAAGTCCGTGTAAATAAGATCGGTTTGAAAGTTTTGTTGGAAGCCCCTAATAACGAAAGAGGTAAGTTCCAGAAGATTGGTCGTTGTTGATCTTCGCCTCATAAAACCATGCTGACATAGAGAGATGATGGATCTGCATAGATGTTGCAAGTGAGGAGTGATTACATTCTCGAAAAGTTTGGGGATAACCGATAACTTAGAGATACCCCTATAGTTACTGGCATCCGATTTGCTACCTTTTTTGTGGAGAGGAATAACAAATTATTCCCTCCAAATAAAAGAAAATTCTGAGGATTCTAAAGATAAGGTAAACAATATAAGAAGGGGGTTACACAGCGCCTCGGAGCAATACCTAATCACAGAGCCCGGTATTCCATCGGGACTTGGTGAATAAAATGGCTTAACACGTTGAAGATCAAGAATAAGTGAGCTTTCGTTTAAAATAGGACCGAAGATTAAGAACGACCTGGGCATAGACGGAGAAAATGTATGATCTGAAGATGTAGAATTTACTGTAGTATTCTTAAATGACAGCGAGGGAGGGTATAACGTGGGTTTACGTTTAGAGTTAACAAAGTTATAAAACTGTTTAGGGTCCTGCGTGAACTGGAGCTTACAAAGAGTCAAATAATTTTTATAACACTGAGCGTTAAGCACGGTAAAGTTAGATCGAGCACTAAGATAAGATGAGAAAGCCGTTCTTAAATCAGTAAGTTTATATTTATTATAAAGCCTAGATTTTACGTTTTTTAAACGTGTCAGCTCCTTGTTAAACCAAAGTGATTTATTAGAGACCGACAGGTAAGTTTCAGGAACACATAAGGAGAAAAATGAGTTCATGGCATTGTAAAAGATATCAACGGCGGATGCCATGTCAGAGCTCGTGTAAAGATTAGACCAGCCTTTCGGAAACAGCGGACTCTGTTTAAACTGCTATCAGGTGTCATAGCTAAAACTGTGCCAGTGTCGATAGTCACATCGAAAGTTGGATGATAAGGATCTTCAGGTTGTGTCATTGGAGGAGACAAAGCATAGATCAAGTAAGCGGTTTAAAGAATTAAAGATATGGTTAACTTGAGATAATGATAAATAAAGTAAGCCATTTATGAGGTCTTGCTGAGCCGCAGTGTGAAGGACGTTAGACACACCAGCAGAAGACCGGTGAGCTCCAGGTATGTTGAAGTCACCCAAAGCCACTAATTGGTCCCTATCAGAAACCCTATTGGAAACTGCTCGAATTGCCGAAAGGTGTTTCCAATAAATTGGCTCTTCCGAAGATGGAGGGAAGTAAGAGGAGGTTACATAAATGCAACTACCTGTGAGTGATAGTTTAACGCAGATGAATTCGATGTCCAAAAAGTCATTAGATACCACCCGTTCCGAGATGAGGCCGGAGTCAACGGCAATTAAAACTCCGCCACCACGCTGGAAAAGACTGTCTAATCTATAAATAGTGTACTTACATGGAAGAATTTCGGAGCAGAGGATCTCCGGCTTTAACCATGTTTCAGTAAATAGAATCACCTGGGATGCGAGGGAAAGGCTATCCGAATATAATCTAGAAAGCCTACTGCGTAAGCCCCTAGTATTCTGATATTATTATTTTAAATGATGAAATGTCTCTGGCATACGAAAATTTGAATTTTTCTACCTTGATATTGCCAGCTTGGTTTTTGCCTTGTATATAGGCTAGGACATCTTTCGATGCGAGATCAGGGGCAAGCCTCGAAACAAATATAGTTTTCGAAGGTGGGACTGCTGTTAAGGTCTTACGTAACGAATTGTTAGCAACCACGGCCGCACAGTGGTCGGGCCCATAGGCCAAAAATAAAAAAAACAATTTCAAAATAAATGTACGAAAAGTAAACAGATTACTTCTAAAATGTGTAGGCTTCTTTGTGGCATACCAGATTTTTTGATTAACCTAACGGTACTTTCGAAAAATAGAATTGAAGATGTAAACAAATGTTCACTTTCAGTGCGCAGCCGCGCCGATCGCGAATTTGTCACAACAAAACCTAACTTCAAAGTGGTGTGATCAATTATTACGCGTCCAAATTAAAATTGTTTGTTATGGATTTTGTAGTTGAAGGTATTTTCTATAAAATGAGATATTGATTGATATATTAATACCATTTATTGTTTTTATTATATTCATTTGAAAAATACATGTTTTTTTACTATATTTTGAACGTCTTTCATGGGTTTACCTAAGGTTATAGTTGTGACCCCACAAAAATCCACACTTCGTTTGTATACCAATGTGTTTGTCGGGCTTTAAAGGTAAGAAGTATGAAAAAAAATTTTGCCGAAATTTGCCCATTTGCCTTACATGATAAAAACACCAACAACACCTTAAGAGCGGGGGAGGGGGTGGGAGTAAGGTTAATTTGGTGAAAAACGAGCCACTTTTTAAAAATTTGTTGTGGCGAAACGGCTCAAGTTAGCTGATTTAAATAAATAACATATAATAGTATAAAACTTCGAGATTTTTTAAAAAATGAATCTGTTAAAACACATATAGAGGTTTAGGAGCTATTGAGAATCTCCCGAGTCCCCCCAAAAAAAGATGGTTCGCAGTGTTAATCCTAACTGTCCACAAAATCATCCGATTAAAAAAAAATATAATGCATTCGTTAATGAATAAGTGTCCCTAGATACTTACAAACTAATTTTTTTTTTTAGATTTTTTTTTAAATTTTTATCAAAATTGGAAGTTGAACCCTCTTTTTGACTAACAAACGTAATTTACGTTGCTAATTTTAAAATATAATAAAATTATTTTTAAAAAAATGCACTACGTAATTACTTAAAGAATCAGTTACAGAAGTTATCATATAAATTTCAAAACGATCGGTGCTGTAGATTTTGAGTAATCGGGTAAACCGATTTGGAAAATTAAATTTTTCAGGAGAGCGCTTTAAAGTTACTGATGCTCAAGTGTTTGACAGCAAACGACCTCCGCTTAACTAACCATATCTTCGTTAACTTTGATATGATCGATGTTAAACTTTTACACAATATTTTTAACATATTTCACATTGGAAGAACAAACAAAAAAAAAAAAAACGAAAAAAAATGTATTACCCTGTTAACATATATTTGGGTTAGTTTTGTTGTTATTTATTAGTTATGTTTTTGCTCTGTCTTCTTGTGTCATGCTTTTGTTCAATTGTTCAAAGCCATATGTTTATTTATTAATAGCTTCTATTATTTTTTATTTCATTGCATTAAATTTAAATAGGTTCGTCTTATAAGTGTGTGTTTGCACGATCAAGCGCTGTTCATTTGTTGTTAGACGAATAAAATTCATAATATAATTATTTTCTTATTGTTTTTATTTTTGGGGACTAAGATTCCACCAACTTTCTCATTAAGGGGATAATTATTTAATATAGGTATTGGAAAAAAAATAATTTTATTCAAAATTTGACAATCCTTTGTATGGGAGCTATAGGATATAGATATCCGATATTATTCAAAATTGGTAGGGATATATAAACCTACACAAAACACCTAATCTGTTATATTGGTTATGATATCTTGAAAAACAAAAAAGTTTTTTATACTAGATGTCGTTTTTAAACCGATCGTTCCCATGGCAGCTATACGATATAGACGAGCTATGAAACCAATATTTTTACAGTATACTTAGAATATTTTTTAAGATTTTTGGTGTAAATTTCATAACGGTATGGCCACTAGAAGTATTTTTGGCCGCGTCTCCATACAAGCCCGACCACTGTGGGCCGGTACTACGGGCAATGTTGGACCCTGGGTAGATTTTTCTACGGGGATTTGCGGAGCCAATGGATTGGGCTGCGCATCGGACACAACGGACTACGCGGAAATTGCTGGCTGAGCGGCTTCCGATACCTCAGGATGAAGGATGATATTTCCTTCTCAACCGGTCGACAGGCCTCCCAGCAATAACGCAGGCTCTTTTTGCTGGACACTGCGTCAGCCATTTGACCAGCCATCTCGGTGCACTTAGCGTGCACCACTGCCTCGCAAAGCCAGTAATGGAAACTGGGCTGGTCTGCCAAAACATTTTTTTGGCAATTCTTAATAAAACAGACAATATTCTGGGACATGTTCACTAACCCTAGAACCACTGTGCACACTATCAATACCAAAAAAGTAAAGAGAGGAAGAGAGAGAACAAAAGAGCGCAAGAGTTAGAATTTGAGCAGCAGAAAATCACAAGAGCGGTGAGAGCTATGAACAGCTTAGATGCAGCTTATAGCAAACGACACTCAAGCGGGGAAGAGAAAAATAAAAACGGTAAATGGGCAAAGAGGAAAAATAAGATAAGATAAAAGTCAGCTCTCTCTCTCTGAGCTAAAAATAGATTTCTAAAGAATTTCTGTATAAAAGTGTGCCCGGAATCCTTTGAAAAATTCTAAAAAAAAAATCCCATAATATGTTACAATCAAACCGGAATGTTTTGGACTTTAATATTATAATAAATAATCATTTTTGCTCCGACTTTATGGCGGAGGCGTTTCAAGTTCTCGATTATTTTGTGACGCCCAGTGGCGCACAATAAAAATGTATTAATAAATAATAATAAGAATGTATATGAATATGGAATATGGGATATAGAATATAAGAATGTATATTAATAAATATATGAAGATATGAATTCTGAAGTATGCTCACATTGAATAACCACTGTAATATAAATACTTAAAGAATGCGTACTGTAACTAATTGTTGCAATGTAAACAATTCTCAAATTTCCCGGTCATCAAACTCAAGCCGGCATATGAAAGAGCTAACACATGCAATTCTGTAACATGAGCTGACAACATATACCCTCGCGCGTCCGTCTAGGAACGCATATACATAACACGAAAAGGAAAAACTGACGCTTTGCTGGGCTTCTTCAACGCACATGCCGAGATCGTAAACACCAATGTGGAAAGAACCCTGGATTTGACCTCGCAGCTGGTAAAGACGACCACAAAAATATCGGCTGAAGATGCAGCCGGCAAAGCCATCGTCGAGTACGTGTTTTTCGTGACGGAGCCGTAAAAGACAATGCGGAAAACTGATGAGCAAAGCTTTACGCTAACCTTCCCAAAGGCCTAGGACAACAGAAAGCAGCAGCAGCAGCAGCATCAATAACAAGACAACAGAAAGCAGCAGCATCAACAAGCGTGAGGGGCCGGCCGCCTCTTACGCCATCGAGGGAGCGTCAGCAAACTGGCGACGACTAGCTGACGCAGGCGACAATGACGAAAGAAGCAGAAATAATATAATCAATATAATTAAAATTATTACAAATTGTCAAAATTGAGCGGAACCTTTTCTGCCCGATTAGCAGTGTAGCCCGTAAAGCTATACGAAAATATAGGCAGGAAACCTGTTACAACTAATTAATTAATTAATTAAAAAAAAAAATGTTATATGGAAAAGTAATGCAATGTTGTAATGCAATAAATAAATTCTCAGGAGAAACATATAGATATTAAAAATTGGAAACTATTTCAGAAACTATTAAAACAGAAGAAAATACATTAAAAATGGGAGTAGTCGATGTTAAGACAGTGGACTCCATTGCTAACGTCATTAATAAAGTAGAACCTATAAATGCAAATTTAGACTTAATACACACATTGTTAATTATCATGGTGGTTATTATGTGCGCAAATCTATTTTACGAAATGTACAAATTACATAATAAATGCTTAAAAAAGAAGTACATGAGTCGCGCCAATGACCTAGATAAAATTTAAACACAATTTAAACACAAAATTAAATATAATTATAAAAACCAAAAATTTTTATATATACAAACTAAATATATATCGAATTTGTTAAACTTAAGAACATAAAATGATAAATAAATAAAATGCAATCAAAATAATATATATATATGGCTACGCTAAATACGTAACATAAATATGTTGGTATCGTTTCAATAATAAAATGGAATGGGCCAAATTATTCAAAGTGTAAGGATGCAAAGGCCGAGATATGAACTCAGCGGCCCAGAGTCCCTTCCCAGTTAAATTTATAGTCTGGAAACGCCAAGAAATGGAGGGGCCGAGGTTGCCGAGTATTTTAAGGGTGGGTTTCGTCGACTCTGACGGCCAGATTTTATTGCCCACGCTGGGCGGGATTCCACTGCCGGCCCTGGTGTTTCCCAGCGGCCTGACCCTCCACTAGAGACTGGAGCCGTGGCTGCCGTGATACCGGCAGCCTGCTCCCGCGCCCTCAACCCTGACCTACGACCACGGCGCTGGTGTGCCCGAGCTGCCGCGGCCCGTCGGCTCCACCGTAGTATCCCGACGGTGGCCGACGCCCTCCCCTAAAATGTCCCTATGACTCGCAATCCGCCAGCTGCGGCGCCCGGGCTAATCCCTGGGGCGCATTCTGAGATCGGGCCGGCGACCTGGTGAACCCAAGAGTCGCCGCCCGCACCCGCGCCCGGAATTAATCTCAGCAGCGGGGTGCTCCTGTTCCCGTCCTGCCCAAATCCGCGCCTGGTGTTACCCGATGGCGGCTGAGATGGGGAGGAGGGGCACAGCGGGGGTGAAAAGGGTGGCAGTTAATGTAAGGAGTAGACGAAATTATGTATTCATTGTGTTTTCTTTATTTTCTATTTGGTTCTGCCTGCGCTAGCTCCTTATTAATTAATTCTCCCGCCCACTGAATGCGCCGGGCGCAATTGCTCACCCGGTGTCTCCTTTCCGGGTCGTGTTCCTTGTCCTCGTCCTTCTGCTTCGTTCTCCTTGTCGTGGGGGGGGGTCCTGCGTTGTCCTTGTCGATGCGTTTTTGTGTGTCGTTGGGGGTTTGCACTGGTTTATTATTTTTCAACTATCACCGCTGCCGGCCAAATTACGAGTGATCTCAATTCTTATTGTCCACTCTGCCTTGACCTAGTTCTGCCGGTTCCAGTGGCGGCAGCGCTGCCACGATCGCTGGCACGCGCCGTTCCGCATTCCCGCATTCCTGCGATCTTCCCCTCTCGCTCTCTCTCTTGAGCGGCGGGTGGCTGGTGCGAATTCCATCGCATTCCTTTGCGCCCTTCCCCTCTCGCTCTCTCTTCTGAGCGGTGCGAATTCCATCGCATTCCTTTGCGCTCTGCTGGCGCCTGCGCCGCGGGTCTCTGCCCGGATCGCGCTCTCTGGCCTCTTCAGTTGGCCGCTGATTGGTGGATCCGTGTTCCGGTCCTCCAGCCGATTTCGTCCCGTTCCTTGCAGGTGTGGCGGGCGATGTTGCTGGCAACGTTGCGGACGGTGTTGCGGGCAATTGTTGCGGGCGGTGTTGCGGGCAATTGTTGCCCGTGATGCCAGGTCCGGTGTGACCGATGGTGAGCGCCCGGCCCCCTCCTAACGCCTAACTCCTTGCCTTAACCTATGGTGACTTCATTTACAGCTTTGTTATCCCTATTCTTATAGCTAATCCCTAACTACATAATCTTAATAATAATATTTACATTTAAACTAGAGGTATATATATTTACAGAGTATTTACATCGTGACGGCGGCCATCTCGTGACCGTCGTTACATCCCCCGCCTACTTCCGGGTGGAACGGAGGAAGACTCGTACCTTCCCCAGCACGCTGATTTGTACCCGGAAGCGCTGACCAGCCTCCTCATCCAGGTAGCGGCGGTTCTTAGGGATCCTCGTCAGTAGTCGCTCCTGGACTCGCCGGATCAATGGCGCCGGTAGTCGTCCGTCCGGCGTTGACCATTCCGCCGGGGCCGTCACCCAGGGTTCCGGGCGGCTTCTGGGCACGTCCCGTGCCCGCGGCTCCTCCTCCTCCGACGTGCTGCTGGGCGAATCATCCCAGGGCGCGTGACGTCTCCTCCGGGCCGGTGCCTCTGTCAGCGGCCTTGTCGGCGGGTCGCCGACTGTGGCAGATCCACATCTGATGGCCGGGCGTCTGGCCATGAATGGCCCTGGGCCAAATACTTCAACCGGGGTGGGCGAAGCCAGGGGGTCCCTATTGAGTCCTGGGTGCCGTCTCGCCCGTGTTTCCGTGGCGGCGTCGAGGGCCTCTCCACCAGCGGTGGGGGCCCTGTGTCCTCGTCGGACACCTCCTCGTACACGGCCCCAGCGGTCCGGGGACCGGTACTAAATCGGCCAGGGTGCGGGGCGATATCTCGCCGAAGCAGGCCCTCAGCTCGGCCTCTTCCTCGGCCGTAACCTGGTATTGTTGCCCAGGCTGGAGTGGTTTCTGTGGGAGAGGGGATGATTAGTGTGTGTTTACCTAGCCAATCCCTACCTATAGTGTGCCTATCTCGGCCCCTAGGTAGCCCTATTACTTCTCCCCGATGGGAAGTCTGACCTATCCTGTGTATATTTTCGCGAATTTTTCCCCCGGCGGGGAGGCAGAGTGTTGGACGGGCGCACCCGTCATCAAGTGACTCTACGAATTCTGTCTGTTGCGACAGAGTATTCCGGTGGCGATACCGCCTATCTGGGTCCTCCGAGCGTGGAGTTATTTCCACCGGTCCGGTGGTGGCCGTAACCCTATGCGGTGATAAAGCGGTCCGCTTTCTTTCCAAATTTCCTCAAATTTCCTCAATTCCTGCTCCAGGAATTTTTCCACCCAGGGCTCTGGGTATCTCTGTCCCGACTCCTTCGGGTCCGGTTCCTCGGGCGTATGACTCACTGTGTCGACAATTCCGCAGAGGGGCGCGTTCTGCTCCGGCGTTTCCTCGGCGTGGTCCTGGAAGTGGACACGCTTCTTGGAGGTGCGAAAAGGGTTTCGCTGCGCGGTGGTGGCGTTAGCCACAGGCAAAACATGGCTCCAACTGTTTGGCCGACTGGTTGAGGGTACCTCTATATCTCGGGCTGTTCTCGTGTACGAATTCCTATTTGCTGCCCGCGGGGCAGGGGTCGGCGGTTGTCTTTGTACAGTACGCGGCTTGGGTACTGGTCCTTGTATGGCGATCGGCCCCTCCTGTGTAACCGTGCCAAATCCTTGATGCGTTTCTTCTGTTAATCCTCCTGATTGTCTCCTCGTCTTCTCCTGGTGGCCCGCTGGTAGCTTCCCTGGGAGTCCGGTTCCTGGTGGCATGCTAAGGGCTTCCCTGGGATCCGGCTCCTGGTGGCCCTCTCGTGGCTTCCCTGGGAGTCTAACTCCTTGACGCGTTTCCTCTGTTAATCCTACTGATTGTCTCCTCGTCTCCTCCTGGTGGCCCGCTGGTAGCTTCCCTGGGAGTCCGGTTCCTGGTGGCATGCTAAGGGCTTCCCTGGGATCCGGCTCCTGGTGGCCCGCTCGTGGCTTCCCTGGGAGTCTAACTCCTTGACGCGTTTCCTTTGTTAATCCTCCTGATTGTCTCCTCGTATCCTCCTGGTGGCCCGCTGGTAGCTTCCCTGGGAGTCCGGTTCCTGGTGGCCCTCTCGTGGCTTCCCTGGGAGTCTAACTCCTTGATGCGTTTCTTCTGTTAATCCTCCTGATTGTCTCCTCGTCTTCTCCTGGTGGCCCGCTGGTAGCTTCCCTGGGAGTCCGGTTCCTGGTGGCATGCTAAGGGCTTCCCTGGGATCCGGCTCCTGGTGGCCCTGTCGTGGCTTCCCTGGGAGTCTAACTCCTTGACGAACTCCTGGTGGCATGCTAAGGGCTTCCCTGGGGGTTCGTCCTGGTCGTCTTTCCGCTTGTATCCTCTCCCGCATCTCGTCTTCCTGCGATCCTTGACGAACTCCTGGTGGCATGCTAAGGGCTTCCCTGGGGGTTCGTCCTGATCGTGAGGCATCTTCTTGTGATCCTCCTTGTCGTCTTCCTGCTTGTATCCTTCCTCGCATCTCGTCTTCCTGCGATCCTTGTCGCATTCCGCGTTGTTCGTCGTCCCCTGTTCCCTGAGTCCGTGCCCACGGTGGCTTTGTGTGTTCATCTGGCATCAAATCGAGGGTCTGTCCCCCGCACTGCATGGTGGCTCCAATTCCACACATGAAATCCATTCCTAATAGTACGTCGTCCAGCGCATCCGCCATGACCAGTAGGATGGTCGGTGCGCTGCGATTCCCGCAATGTATATTCGCCGCTAGTGCCCTGGTCAGCTCCCGGCATGTCCCATCGGCGAGCTTGACCTGTGTCCGTACATCCCTCGTGTTTTCCTTGTTATCCAATTCCTTCGCCAATTCCTCGCTGATGAAGCTATGTGTAGCTCCCGTGTCCAGGGTGGCCACGAATCTTCGCCCTCCCATAGTGATGGTGGCTCGGATGCGTCCCTGGCGTTGTCGGAGAGTCCTCTCCTCTAATTGTTCGGGTCGGCCGGGTTCCTCGGGTGATTCCCGGTCGCTCGAGGCCCGTGTCCGTTTCCCGAACCCTGTCGTTGGCAGCATTCAAACGTCCGCACTCCTCGTCGTCCGCATTCCCAGCAGAAGCGTATCCCTGGGTTCCGGCATTCCGTTGAGAAATGTCCGGGCTGGCCGCAGTTCCTGCATGCTCCTCGCACGTTTACAGGTGCCTGCTCCGGCGTTGTTGCCCGGCTCGCATTTGCGTTCCTGCTAAAATTTCCCGGCATGGGGTTCGTCGGCGGCCTGCGGGCCGTGCGGTCCGCATCCGTGGTGGTACGCGAAGTGGGTGGTGCCCATGAGTTCGGTTCCTGGTGGTTCTGAGCTCGTCCGCTCCTTCGGAGAGTCTCCTCGTGATCGACTACTAAGTGAGTCAATTCCGCTAGTGTGCGAAAATCCTGCCTCCTTATGAATAGTTGATATTCCGGCGACATGTTGTCGTAGATCCTTTCCAGCTCTCGTTCAGCTGTAAATCCGGCCCGGCGCATCTGCAGGCGCAGGTCTACCAGATACTCCTTAAAGGGTTCGTTGGGCCTCTGAAAGTGAGTCCTAATCTCGTCTTCCAGTCGCTGATAGTAGCGCGGTGGCAGGAAGAAATCCAGAAACTCCCTGCGAACCTCCGTCCAAGTGGCGTTCCGTAGTCCACTTGTCCTATACCAGCTCTCAGCGCGGCCAGTCAGTAGTACTATTAAAGCTGGGGCGAGATACCTATGATCGATCCGGCTAATGTCGGCCCGTTCCTCGATATGCTCTATAAAGCAGAGCGGATCCGTCGTCCCGTCGAAGGAGAGTCCCCACTTGGTCATCCGATCCAATAGTGCGGCTCCCGGGTCCCCATGGTAGCTCGTTGCACGCGAGGGTTCCTCCGTCTTCGTCGGCGTGCGTCTCCCTGCAGCCGGAGAAGTACTCCTAGGCAGTAAAAGCGTAAGAGGCGCCGTCGGTGCCGCAGCTCCGGGCGAGTTTGCCTCCGAATCCAAATACATGGGCGACAGCAGCTTTGCGTCCCCGGTGGGAGCGTTCCCAAAATTCCTCTCCAACTCCTCCAGGCGGATCTGTACCGCCTCCGAATGGTCCTGCTGACGCACAAAGGCCGTCAGCCGCGATCGCATCTCCTCGACCGTGCCTCCTCGTTCCAATCCGAATTCCAGGAGTATGGTCTCCAGCTCCAACTTCTTCCTGTAGCTAATCCAGGTGACGCCCATGATTCTCTTTTCGTTGTCTTATTATTTGTATTTTATTATTTATTATTTTATTATTTTTTTTTTCCTTCTGTTATATTGTTGCCTTATTATTATTTTTTCTTATCTCTCTTTCCGATTATTAATACTTTTTTCCTTTTCTTATTTCAAACCTTTCTCGCCGTTTATTATTTTTTCCTTTTCCTTTCTTTTTTTTTCCTTTTATTTTCGCTGTTTTATTTCCTGGACCTTCTTCCTCTATTTATTTTCCTCAGTGTGTTCTTTCCTTGCTTTCGACCCTTTCTTCCTTGATTTTCCTAGATTTTTCCTTGTTTTTCCTTTTTTCTTGATTTCGCCTTCTTTCCCTTTTCTTTCTTTCTTTTCTCTGACTCCTTGACCTTCTTCTTCTATTTATTTTCCACAGTGTGCTTTTTTTTCCTTCTTGTTTGCGACCTTTATTTTTTCTTCGTCCTCCTATCTTATTTCTTTTCCTTCTATAGTTTTGTTCTTTCCTTTCTTTTATTCCTTGTTTATCGCCGTATTCTTTTCCTTACGCTTTTCCATTTGTCCTACATAAATTCCTTTTTTCGTCTGTCTTAATTAAATTCCTTTCCTTAATTTTATTTCCTTATTCCATTTCATTTGATCCGTTTCTTATTTTTTTTCTCACGCTTGCCTATCCTTATTTCTTTTCTACCCTATTTGTCCTTCTTTATTTATTTAACCTTTATCTTATTGTATCTTATTATTTATATCGTATATTTTACTTTATTATTTATCATTTAATTATTTTATTTTATTTTTCTCCGTGTATTCTCTTTTCTTCAGCCTAGCCGCTTTTCTTCGTTTTTATTTCCTCGTTTTATTTCTTCCCTTCGTTTATTTGAATCCGCTTTTTTTTAATTTGTCTTCCTTTTTTTCCTCAGTGTAACCGTCAATTTCTTCGCGGTTTAATTATTTATTTACTGTATTTTTATTATTTATTTTAGGGTGTAACCATCCTTTGTGTCTTTTACTTCCCTCAGTGTATCCTGAGTTTATTTTATTAATTCAATGCCTCGCCTTATTTGATTATTTTATTCCGTTTATTTAATTTATCTCCTTTAATTGTTTATTTATTCCGCCTGTTTTATTTATTTTCCGTGTGTCCTGATTTTATTGAATTCTCCCGGTGTATCGTTTTTCCGTTTAATTTAATTTAATTTATTCGGTTTCTTTTATTCAATTATTTGTTCAATTTATTTTATTTATTTAATTTATTTTTTTTTATTAATTTATTTTTATTTTCCTTCGTTTTATCTCCACTTTTTCTTCAGTGTAGTCCGACTTTATTAATTTAATTTATCGCCTCGCTTTGTTTTATTTATTTTATTCCGCTTGCTCAATTTAATTATTTCGCCTGTTTCATTTATTTTCCACGTGCTCGATTTTCCTATTAAATTCTCCCAGTGTATCGTTTAATTCAGTTTATTCCGTTTGTTCCGTTTCCTTTTATTTAATTCCCTGTTCCGCTTGTTTTATTTATTATTTTATTTATTTGTTTCCCTTTATTTTATTTTATTTAATTTATAGCTCAATTTATTTTATTTTAATTTATTTGCTTTATTTTATTATTTATTTGATTTTCCATTTATTCGATTTAATTAGTTTATTAGTTTTATTTAATTCCGTTATTTATTTAATTAATTTCTTTTAGTTTATTTTATCCTTCGATAATTTATTTAATTTGCGCAGGACCTCCTTCTTTTTTTTTCCACAGGATTCTATTTAATTTCGCGGCGATTTATTCTTCTCAATTTTCCGATGTTTATTCAACGACGAGTATTCTCTGAGTGTGTTCATAGAAAATAAAAGGGCCAGTATATAAATTGGCTCCCGCCCTGATGGCGGCGTAACCAAGAGCGAAAATTAGTACTCGTGTATGTAGATATATGCATATAAGTGTGTATGTATGACCGCGACTCGTGATCTGCACGTGCAGCGACGTTTTTTTTTTTTTTTTTTTTTTTCTCTCTGTTCTGCTCTGCTCTGCCGACGTCGGCTTCGGCAGCGATTTTGTAACTCTTCTTATTGACTACGAATTTGCGGCCTGTTTTGCCGAGACTGTATTTCTTTGACTTGAATGGAATTTTCCTATTGCGATTTCTTCTTTCACCTTCTCTTCTTAGCTACCCGAAAAAAAACAAGGTGCCGTTACGGCGGCTGCACGTGCGTCGTTACTATGGAATTTTCTGGCAATTTTTGGTCGTTTGCATGTGCATATATGTATGTATATATATGTACATGTACGCACCGTTAAAATCTCGATCGGCTGGTGGGGCTTTAATCCACCTTAGTAAGGGCTCCTACATCTCCCCATTTCCTGACGGTCCCTGTTTACGGGCGCCAAACTGTAAGGATGCAAAGGCCGAGATATGAACTCAGCGGCCCAGAGTCCCTTCCCAGTTAAATTTATAGTCTGGAAACGCCAAGAAATGGAGGGGCCGAGGTTGCCGAGTATTTTAAGGGTGGGTTTCGCCGACTCTGACGGCCAGTTTTTATTGCCCACGCTGGGCGGGATTCCACTGCCGGCCCTGGTGTTTCCCAGCGGCCTGACCCTCCACTAGAGACTGGAGCCGTGGCTGCCGTGATACCGGCAGCCTGCTCCCGCGCCCTCAACCCTGACCTACGACCACGGCGCTGGTGTGCCCGAGCTGCCGCGGCCCGTCGGCTCCACCGTAGTATCCCGACGGTGGCCGACGCCCTCCCCTAAAATGTCCCTATGACTCGCAATCCGCCAGCTGCGCCGCCCGGGCTAATCCCTGGGGCGCATTCTGAGATCGGGCCGGCGACCTGGTGAACCCAAGAGTCGCCGCCCGCACCCGCGCCCGGAATTAATCTCAGCAGCGGGGTGCTCCTGTTCCCGTCCTGCCCGAATCCGCGCCTGGTGTTACCCGATGGCGGCTGAGATGGGGAGGAGGGGCACAGCGGGGGTGAAAAGGGTGGCAGTTAATGTAAGGATTAGACGAAATTATGTATTCATTGTGTTTTCTTTATTTTCTATTTGGTTCTGCCTGCGCTAGCTCCTTATTAATTAATTCTCCCGCCCACTGAATGCGCCGGGCGCAATTGCTCACCCGGTGTCTCCTTTCCGGGTCGTGTTCCTTGTCCTCGTCCTTCTGCTTCGTTCTCCTTGTCGTGGGGGGGGGGGTCCTGCGTTGTCCTTGTCGATGCGTTTTTGTGTGTCGTTGGGGGTTTGCACTGGTTTATTATTTTTCAACTATCACCGCTGCCGGCCAAATTACGAGTGATCTCAATTCTTATTGTCCACTCTGCCTTGACCTAGTTCTGCCGGTTCCAGTGGCGGCAGCGCTGCCACGATCGCTGGCACGCGCCGTTCCGCATTCCCGCATTCCTGCGATCTTCCCCTCTCGCTCTCTCTCTTGAGCGGCGGGTGGCTGGTGCGAATTCCATCGCATTCCTTTGCGCCCTTCCCCTCTCGCTCTCTCTTCTGAGCGGTGCGAATTCCATCGCATTCCTTTGCGCTCTGCTGGCGCCTGCGCCGCGGGTCTCTGCCCGGATCGCGCTCTCTGGCCTCTTCAGTTGGCCGCTGATTGGTGGATCCGTGTTCCGGTCCTCCAGCCGATTTCGTCCCGTTCCTTGCAGGTGTGGCGGGCGATGTTGCTGGCAACGTTGCGGACGGTGTTGCGGGCAATTGTTGCGGGCGGTGTTGCGGGCAATTGTTGCCCGTGATGCCAGGTCCGGTGTGACCGATGGTGAGCGCCCGGCCCCCTCCTAACGCCTAACTCCTTGCCTTAACCTATGGTGACTTCATTTACAGCTTTGTTATCCCTATTCTTATAGCTAATCCCTAACTACATAATCTTAATAATAATATTTACATTTAAACTAGAGGTATATATATATTTACAGAGTATTTACATCGTGACGGCGGCCATCTCGTGACCGTCGTTATATAACATAAAAACCGAATTCGATAAATCTTATAAATCTCTTGCTCGGGACAGGCCTATTCAAAAAAATACGGTAGAGAAACATGTTGAAATACTAGTAAGAAGTTTCAATGAGATACGGATACTGGTACATGCTAATAATAAAAATACTAAATCAAGATCATTGGTCACAAGTATCAAAGCTTTTAATTAGACTTAGATCTATTTTAATATCGATCGAACGAAAATTTGATTTAAAATTGTCTATACCCACTATAATAAATACACCAGTAGCAATTGAAACTAGTGAGGAGTCAGAAAAATCTGAAGATTTAAACTGGAGAAAGAAGATCTAAATAATCTGACTATTCCATCTGTGTTAATACCAGAACTGGATAGTTCCACAGATTCTGACGATAGTTCGAGTATAGTAGAAACTAACAGAACTACAATACTCAATCGAATATTGATTTTATTAATACACAATCCAAGCTTGTACCAGCTTTCGATGGTAAAGCTGAGAATTTGACAAGTTTTGTTAGCTATATCAATCATAAAAACTAAGCTAAAAGGTGCCGCCAGGAATCTAATCGGAAATGAAAAAACTATTTCTGAGGTGATTTCGAAATTAAAAAGCAACGTCAGAGGCGAAACTGTAGAGGTATTATCTGCAAAATTGATGAACCTACAGCAACGCAACAAAACTGCTAACCAGTATGCACAAGAGGTTGAGCAGATGACAAAAGCATTGTAAGGTGCTTACATAACGGACGGATTAACCCTAGAGTTAGCCATAAGTTATTCCACTAGGCAGGCAGTCAAAGCAATGGCTAAAAACTGCACAATTACCAGAGTTAAACTTATTATGCAAGCTGGTACTTTCAATACCATGAACGAAGCAGCATCTAGATTTGTTGATAGTTGCACAGAAGAAACGGGACAGTCAAACACTGTCCTGTACTATAATAATCAATTCCAACGCGGTGCAAACCGCTGGCGTGGAAATTATAGAGGCAACTCTCGTAGTTATCAAAACAATAACAATAACTACCGAAGTAACTACAATAATAACAATAATGGAGGAAGAGGCCAAAATGGAGGAAACCATAGAGGCCGTGGTAACTCGTATCGAGGCCAAAACAACTCTCAGACCCGCATAAGAGTTACCCAAGATGCATCGGGAAACTCGCAAAACCCTTTAAATTCTCAGCAGTAAATGATACAAGAGTTTACACAATTAATCTCAGTCAGAATATGTTCGTCTCATTTATTAACGAAGCTACAGGAAAAGAACTTGTCTTTCTGATAGACACAGGTGCGGATATATCAATCTTAAAAGAAACTTCTGATATCTTTCACGATATCCCGTACAATTACATCTATTTTTTTATTCTACTATATAAATATAAGTCCGGTTTTCCTCCCTGACGCTATAACTCCAGAACGCACTAACCGATTTCCACGGTTTTGCATTCGTTGGAAAGGTCTCGGGCTCCGTGAGGTTTATAGCAAAGAAAATTCAGGAAAAATTCAACAGAAAAGTGGGGAAATCGTTCAACAGAAAAGTGGGGAAATCGTTTTTCACATACAGCAACATACAATTGCAACACATAACAACTGCATATACACCACACACTACACCATCACACGATTTACAACGTATAATAATACTGGTGGTCTATTCTTCCTGGATGCACCTGCAGGAACAGGGAAAACTGTAATAGGTGCCAGTTAATGGTTGGTTCCAAAGTTTCCTCCACGGGCTTCCCAAGTAATAAGATGTTATTTCATTTCAGTTTTATTCTTTATTTAATTTCATATTTTGTTGGTTTGGGTTTACTTGGGAGCAACTGTTCATGTCGCTCCAAAGTCAGAATTGATTCTTGTCTTATGGATATATGCTTAAGGCTCAGGAAGCCTAATTCTTAAAGCTGCGCTGCCAACAGCGGCAGCGGAGAGTCAATTATATATATGATATTCTTAAGTACATAGCTATGCTCGCTTATGCTGAGCGCGGAGGTATATACACATATACATATACATTGGTCCGCTCGTGTTGCAATTATGCTGACACTAGCATTCTTATTGTGCGGGCCAATGTATAAGTTGGGCGATTCATATTTCGTCTTGAAGTTTATGATCGGCAATTTATATTGCGTAAACACTGCAACTAAGTGTTACAGTGTCAGCCCTTTAAGTACAATTGGTATTCGATATATGTGCATACTACATCTCCCTCCTTTTGAAAAATAACGTAATATAATGAAGTTATTTTATAATTATATATATATTATATATTAATTTTTTTTTTTGATGGTAATCTTATTTATGAAATATAAAAAGAACCAAATTGATTATGAAATAAATTGTTTTAGTCTATCCTTGTGTACTACTTGTTTCTTATTTTTAATATTTGTTATAGTTATGTTATCTCTATCTCCTATTTGTTCTACCTTATAAGGACCTGTATATTGAAAATCTAGCTTATGCCCTGTTTCATTTTTCAATAAAACCTGGTCTCCTATTTTTAATTCAAAATCTAAAATAGTTTTGTCGTACCTAGATTTTTGTTTTTGTTTATTATCGTCTAGCATTATTCTAGCTCTCTTATATGCCTGTTCTAATCTAAATTTAGACTCCTTAGCATAATCTTCTATGTTATAAAGGGGTTCTATTTTATCTATGCTATTGAAGTGTTTTGGCAAATTTGAATTTTTACCAAAAACTAGCTCGTATGGACAATAATTGTGTGCCATAGAGGGGGTTGTGTTAAAGCAATATGCGAAGTATTGTATCCATGTATCCCAATCAGTTTTGTCTACTGAAATGTAGGAACGGATGAACTCATTAAACGTTCTGTGGCTTCGCTCCACGGTACCTACAGTCTGGTGGTGGTGTGCAGTTGAAGTTATGTTTTTAATATTTAAATATTTACATAGATCTTCAATAATTGAATTTTTGTATTCTGTTCCCATGTCCGTAATGAACGTCTTCATTGGACCGTACTTCAGAATGAAATTTTCAAAAATAGCTTTAGCTACTGTGTTTGCACTTTTATTTGGTATTGGTATTGCTACCAAATACTTTGTCAAATCGCAAATTAATGTAATTGCGTATTCATTCCCATTTTCGGATTTTGGTAGTGGACCGATTGTATCCACAATTACCCTGTCGAAGGCTTTTTCAGGTGTTTCTGTTATTGACAATGGGGTCTTCGTGTGTTTAGTCGTTTTAGACTTTTGGCATTTAGGACATTTTCTTATGTACTCTTTTATGTCTTTGGACATATTTTTCCAGTAGTAGTGTCTCTGGACCTTGGCCAAGGTTTTTGTAATGCCAGTGTGACCTCCTTGTATTGGATCATCATGGAATGTAGACAGTATAGCTTCTTTTTCGTTTTTCGAATTTATTTCGGTCACCGGGTTGAGTAGCGCTACTCTTAATGATTTCAGTATCTTATTGCCCATTATTTTAAAATTATCAATTGAAACGAGTTCAAAGATATTTTCCCACGGTGCCACTTTGAGTTGGCTAATTTTGTTAATACCGGCCTGCTTTTCAAGCCTTTGGAAGAATTGACCTAAGTCAAGGGTTCCATTAGTATACAAATCGCTAACATCATAACTTGCAGTAATTTTCTTTCCGTGTTTGAATAAACACATTTTATTATTTACATGCAAGGTCACTACTTTACGTACTTCATCATTATTAATGACTTCATATACGTTGGGCTTTGAAGCTTTCTCATCAGATTGCCTAGGCAATTCTGTTTCTTTTTCTCCTGCGCAGGATTTCTGTCTACTTTGATTTCTAGTAGTGACTTTATTTATTGTTCCAGTAATATTTTGTAGTTCTTTGATGGTTATTCTGGATAACGCATCAGCGACAAAGTTATCTTTTCCCTTCAGGTATTCTACCGTAAAATCAAATTCCTCTAGTTCAAGCCTCATACGTGTTAATTTCGAACTGGGATTTACCATTGAAAACAAATAAGTTAATGGTCTATGGTCTGTTTTAACCGTGAAATGGTTACCATAAATATATGGTCGGAAATGAGTTATAGCCCAATGAATAGCAGCTAGTTCCTGCTCAGTAGTACTCTTGTTACTTTCTCCTTTAGTAAAGGATCTTGATGCGTATGCAATTGGAAGTTGGAGTCCATTATGGTTTTGAGTTAAAACCGCTCCACATGCTTGCTTACTTGCATCGGTTATTATGCAGAATTCTTTGGTGAAAACTGGATACTGTAACAAGGTTGGGTTTATAAGTGCCGTTTTGAGATGTTCGAAGGCATTCTGACATTCAGATGTCCATTCGAATTTTACATCCTTCTTACATAACCTGGTTATGTGACGGGAATAATCGGCAAAGTTTTTTATAAAGCGCCTATAGTAATTGCAAAATGCAACGAATCGTCTAGCGCTGTCCGCATCATGTGGGACTGGATAGTTCTTTATGACGTCATATTTTTTGTCGTCTGGCAAGATTCCTTTATCAGTGCATTTATGTCCCAAGAATGTGACTTCATGCTTGAAAAATGAGCATTTTTCAGGATGTAGTTTTAGGTTATGTTGCCTACATTTCTCGAAGACATCAGTTAAGTTCTTGAGCATATGTTTTTCGGAACATCCTACGACTATTAAGTCATCCATATAAAGAAATGCTTGTGACGGCTCTAATCCGGAGAAAGCGATAGTCATCATTCTCTGGAATGAATTTGGGGCTATTTTCAAGCCAAATGGTAATCGCGTAAAGCGATACGAGCCATTGCTCGTCGAAAATGACGTTATATCCCTGGAACTTTTTTCAAGTTCAATTTGATGAAAACCTGACATTAAGTCAAGGCATGAGAAGTATTTTGCTCTACCTAGTTGATCTAGAATGTCATCAATTCTAGGGAGCGGGAATTTATCAGACAAGAGTTTTTTATTAATTTGACGATAGTCAATTACTAATCGCCATTTTTTCTTGTCAGAGTCCGGAAGAGACTTCTTCGGAACTAATAAAAGTGGGCTATTATATGCTGAGACCGATGGTTCGACTATGTTATCGTCTATCAATTTTTGAACTTGGGCTTGAATTTCGTCTTTTTGGCTGTGAGGATTTCTGTAGTTCTTGATATATACGGGCTCATCATCCTTCACTCTAAGTCTTTGTTTGTAAAAATTGTTTGTTGTTATCGATTCGGTTTCTAGTCCGAATATATCTGTATACTTGGTGCATAGATCTTTCAATTGGGTTTTGAACATAGGCGGAAAATTTTTAGTTAGCTTTTCCATAACGAAGTGATCTCTTTCTTCGTTATTTCCTTTTATTATATCATAATTATTTAAAGTTTCGAATTTAATTTTATTTAAATTTACAATTCTGTTACTATTTGTTGTGTTTATGATACGGACATAAGTGTTTTTGGGATTGGATATCGTATTTGCGATATAAATACCTTCCTCAATTTCTTGGTTTAGAATCAGAATTTGATTTTCTATTGAGGGGATCTGTATTTCACGGATAACTTCGGAACGAGCTGGGAGTACGGTGGCATTATTTTTACAAGTGTATGATAATTGTAATTTAATTGGAAAGTTTAAGTTATTTGGGCGAAGAATCAGTGAGTCGCCACTTTGAGTGAGATCTAGATTGGAATTATATCGTTTCATGAAGTCTAGACCTAGTATGCCATCACAAGGTATTGGGAAATTTTGCTCGACTAAATAGAAGTCGTGCGGAATAATATATTTGCCTGTAGTGAGTTCTATAAAGGCTAAGCCTTTAGAAGAGATTGTACCTTCTCCGATTCCTGATATTTGAGTATGAATATTATTATTAATATGTTCAAATTGATCTATGTTTTCTTTTAAAATTGATATATCTGCACCAGTATCAAGCAACAGAGTATATTGTTTACCTGTCCTTTCATTTTTAATTTTCACAAAGATGCTTAGGTTGAGGTTGATTGTTTTTATGGAGCTGGTTGACGGCTCTAAACATCTGAAGGGTTCTGTTGGTTTCCCGAATTGCTTTGAGTAGCTCGGACATTGTTGTTATTGTTTCTGTTACCGTTGTTGTTTCCCCCACGGCTATTTCCGCCGCGGTTGTTTCCATTACGGTTGTTATTTCTATAATAATTATTATTTTGGTTATAATTATTATTATTGTTGTTACGGTTATTACCATTGTTTTGGTTATATCCACTGCTTTGGTAATTACGAGAGTTGCCTCTATAATTTCCACGCCAGCGGTTTGTACCGCGTTGGGACTGATTATTGTAGTACAGGACAGTGTTTGACTGTCCCGTTTCTTCTGTGCAATTATCTACAAATCTGGATATAGCTTCGTTCATGTTATTGAAACTACCAGATTGCATGATAAGTTTTACCCTATTAATTGTGCAGTTTTTAGCCATTGCTTTGACTGCCTGCTTAGTAGAGTAGCTTCTGGCTAACTCTAGGCTTAATCCGTCCGATATATAAGCACCTTCCAGCGCTTTAGTCATCTGCTCAACCTCTTGTGTGTATTGGTTAGCAGTTTTGTTGCGTTGCTGTAGGTTCATCAATTTTGCTGATAATACGTCTACAGTTTCGCCTTTGACATTGCTCTTTAATTTGGAAATCACCTCAGAAATAGTTGTTTCATTTCCGATTAGATTCCTGGCGGCACCTTTTAGCTTTGTTTTTATTATAGAAATAGCTAATTCTTCGTGCTCGCCTTTTATTGACTGTATTATTTCTAATGCATCAACAAAACTTGTCAAATTGTCAGCTTTCCCATCGAAAGCTGGTACAAGCTTGGATGCTGTGTTAATAAAGTCAATATTTGATTGAGCCATTGTGGTTGGTTTAACCTCTACAATGCTGTCGTTATTGTCTGAGTCGGATAGGTATTGATCTGATGTTTCAGATTGAATGAGGACGGCTGGGATTGTGAGGTTGTTTATATCTTTTTCCTCTATTTCAGGATCCGTTAAGACCGGGTTATCAATCTCTGCTGGCTCAATAGCTGGCGAATTTGATGATTCCGGCTTGTCTCCTGTTTCTACTGTCAAAGGGGTATTAAGTATGGTTGGCACTGAAATGGCCAAATTATACCTTAGCTTTATGTATATTAAATTCTCCCTTAATTTTAGCAAGAATTTAGATACCCTTGACCAATTGGCTTTGTCTAGCCGGTCTCTCTGCTCATGTATTAATATACGCGCTGTGTTAAAGCGGTCTACTAATATTTCGGCATGCTTATTTACAGTATTTTGCTGTGCTAGCCGGGTCCTTGATAAAGACTTATAGGATCTGTCAAAATCAACCTTAAGGTTATTTAGTTCTTTATACAACTCATCCCATTCCATTATTTAATGAAATTTCGTTGGGAACATTAGTGGAATGTATTACCAGAATTAAATAGGTGGAATGCCTCTTTTTATTAACCTCTTTTAAACAACAGAATAGCTAAGCCTCCTGCATGGAAATGTATGAAATGATCTGGCTGGTGGGACACATATGACCCGAATTGTCTGCCTACAATGCAGTGCCATTTGCCTTTGAATTTTGAATCAAATTCAGTTTTTATATGCTTTGCTATATCAGCTTCAAGGTAGTATTTTTCTATGGCCTGTTTTGCGCATTCAATGGCGCTCTTTTGCATTTCCTGACTCATGTCAGTTTGCTGAATATCTGCCCCGTTATTCGACATTTTCCTGATTGTAATGATTGTAATATATTATTAGTTCGGTCATATGTTTTATTTATTTTAAGGGTAGTAGAAGGTGTATGTAAAAGATCAATTTATTTTTATTTTATTAGTTCTTATTATATTTCAAAAAGGTATTTATTGAATGGTAGTTCTAAGCACTTTATTCTCAATTACTGCCTGTGCCTCTTTATATTTTGTCCAGGTCGTTAGCCTGGCTTTTATTTATAGCCTTTTTTGTAATACATTTATTGTGGAGAATATAGGCTTTGTACAAAATATAAGCGCACATTATGGCAACTATAATTGACAATAAAATGTTTGTTAAATTCGAGTCAATATTGCTCGATTCAATTTTGTTAATTACGTTTGCAGTGGAGTCCACTGACTTTGTTTCAACAATTGCCATATTTAAATTTCTTTCGTTTAATTTTATGTCACTAACATATGGCGGAGGTCTTGGCTTATAATTTATTAGCCAATTATTGGACATATATCCAAAAATGTAGGAATATATATATTTTTAATTAGGTTTGGATTTTTTTTTTTTTCTATACGATAAGATGTATGTGTACTAACAGGGTGATACCTGCCTAGTTATTGCATGGTTTTCAGGCCACGCTCTAATCGGGCAACGTTAATGTTGCTCAATTTACAAAAGTTATTTTATAAATATAAAACAAAAATATGCATCGCAGTGCAATTGAAAAAAATTATGCAACGCAGTGCATGGTTAAAAAAAATATATGCGCTCTAGGAAGCGCTGTCGGTTCCCTTCTCCGTGGTCTCGCTTGGATGGCAAGACGTGGCCGGTGCTGGCTGCACAGGCTGGACTTCCTCTTCGGTCTTCTATGTTGGGGCACCGGTGCTGGCTGCACAGGTGTACTCGCAATGGGGCGAGCACAGTGGTCCCTCGCAGTCGTTTGGGCACTTCTTCTTTAGTTTCGGGAGTTCCACTTTTTCCGGAGGAGATATTATTATTTTTGGTTTTGAAATATTTCTTATTGCAGAGTAGGTGGATGTGGGTGTTTCTGTGGTTTTATATTGCTTTTTTCTTTCGTCTAGCAATGTTTTTATATATTCCACTTCGGCATGTATTTTTACCGAATGGGCCCACTTAATGGGGTTTCCGCTGTCCAACAGCTTTAATAGTTCGGCCTTTCTGGCCTTTAATCTTTTAACCACTCCACTTCTTTTTCCACACATCGCACTCTACTTACTGCGGTGCATTTCTTTTGCACGTTTTCCATATTACAATTCCCTCGTCGAAGTAAGATTTTCTTTGAAGATTGCAGCTTGCAGATTTCACGGTCGCCATGTAATAGGTGCCAGTTAATGGTTGGTTCCAAAGTTTCCTCCACGGGCTTCCCAAGTAATAAGATGTTATTTCATTTCAGTTTTATTCTTTATTTAATTTCATATTTTGTTGGTTTGGGTTTACTTGGGAGCAACTGTTCATGTCGCTCCAAAGTCAGAATTGATTCTTGTCTTATGGATATATGCTTAAGGCTCAGGAAGCCTAATTCTTAAAGCTGCGCTGCCAACAGCGGCAGCGGAGAGTCAATTATATATATGATATTCTTAAGTACATAGCTATGCTCGCTTATGCTGAGCGCGGAGGTATATACACATATACATATACATTGGTCCGCTCGTGTTGCAATTATGCTGACACTAGCATTCTTATTGTGCGGGCCAATGTATAAGTTGGGCGATTCATATTTCGTCTGGAAGTTTATGATCGGCAATTTATATTGCGTAAACACTGCAACTAAGTGTTACAGTGTCAGCCCTTTAAGTACAATTGGTATTCGATATATGTGCATACTACAAAACATTTGTCATTTCATTGATTTTGGCCACTATTCGATCAAGATGTGACATAGCTTTGGCGTTAGCATCATCTGGAATTGCGGCGACTCTTCTAGATGGCGGTCGTACTGCACATTCTGCGCTTAAGTTGTCACTTAATTTAAACACAATTGATACTCCAACATGCAAAATTTCCCGATCCAGTGCAATGGGAAAATTGTTAATGCAATGCAAGCTCGTTGTTTGGGATGAGTGCACAATGGCACATAAGAAATCACTTGAAGCACTTAACATCTTTGGCTTAACATCTTTGGCGGCTTGATGATATTGTTGGCAGGCGATTTCAGGCAGACGTTGCCAGTAGTTCCCCGTGGAACGCCTGCAGATGAATTGAATGCTTGCCTGAAGGCATCACCTTTATGGAATAACGTAAAAACATTATCGCTAACCACTAATATGAGAGTTCAACTTCAAAATGATCAAAGTGCTGCACAATTTTCCAAACAATTGTTAGATGTTGGAAATGGAAAAGTCCAAGTTGATGCGACATCTGGATTAATTACTCTTACCAACGACTTTTGCCGATTTGTAGACACTCAATTAGTTCTTATTGAAAATGTTTTCCCAAACATTAGTAAGAATTATAAGAATTATACTTGGTTAAGTCAACGAGCAATTCTTGCCGCAAAGAATAATGATGTCCACGCACTGAATTTCACCATTCAATCAAAAATTGCTGGCGATTTGGTGACATACAAATCCGTTGATTCAATAACAAATCCCGATGATGTAGTAAATTATCCAACGGAGTTTTTGAACGCTCTGGAGATAACAGGATTTTCACCACATAACTTGCAATTCAAAGTTGGTACAGTTATTATGATACTGCGTAATTTGAATCCACCGCGACTTTGCAACGGTACTCGACTTTCGGTAAAGAGACTTATGCGGAATTTGATTGAGGCAACCATTATTAACGGAAAGTACGCAGGTGAAAATGTATGTATTCCTCGAATACCAATGATTCCGACAGATCTTCCGTTTGATTTCAAACGATTGCAATTCCCAGTTCGCCTTGCGTTCGCAATGACAATTAATAAGTCGCAAGGCCAATCGCTTAGTGTTTGCGGGATAAATTTAGAAAATCACTGTTTTTCACATGGGCAGTTATACGTTGCGAGTTCACGAGTTGGGAAACCATCCGCTTTGTTTGTGTTAACGTCAGACCAAAAAACAAAAAATGTGCTTAACCAAAGAGCACTACAATGAAACGGATAATTTGCGGACACGTATAACACTTCCATTCAGTATTTACTTTGGATTTGTAGCGACGTCAAAGAGTAACTTTCATTTAATTAGGGAAGTTCAACTATAACTATTTTAGTAGGTAATCGAAATGAATTAATTAATCCTTTTCAAATATAAAAAAATAAATTGTTTTTCTATATCTTTTAATCACCAAACGAAATGTTACATAAAACGAATCTGGTGGCGAAACGGAGTTTGCCGGGTCTGCTAGTTATAGATATAAAAGGGATAAGTCAAGAAATAACTAAGTCTATAGGTTTAGTTTCTATTGAAATACAGACGACTAAATACATAATTCCACACGATTTTCATATCGTCACTGAACAATTCCCTATTCTATGTGATGGAATATTAGGTATCGATTTTATAAAACACAACTGTCGGTTGGACTTCAAGCGATCTGAAGATTGGCTTATGATTAGACCTGATAATTTAAAATTTTCAATTAATGTACCACTAACTCACAGTACTGGCAACAATTCAATTCTTCTGCCAGCAAGATCCCAAGTTATTCGGAAAACAAAACTTAACTCAAATGAAGACAGTGTATTAATTTTAAATCAGGAAATTCAGCATACATCTACATACATCTACATTGCAAATACCATAGCAACATCCAATAACGCTTTCATAACAAATACCGACAAAGTAGTCACTATATTTAAATTAACGTATGAATCACTTTCGAACTACGATGTAGTCAAACCCAATCTAGAAAATAGAGAAAAGTCTGTATTATCCCAACTTTCGAAAAACTTTTTTCCTCAGTTCAAGTTACAACTCACTAAATTATGCACCCAATATAGCAATGTATTCGGATTGGAAACCGAAGCGATAACAACAAACAACTTCTACAAAAAACAACTGAGATTAAAAGATAGTGAACCAGTATATATAAAAAATTATCGAAGCCCACACAGTCAAGTCGAAGAAATACAAAAACAAGTAGGAAAGTTAATTTCCGACGGAATTGTTGAACCATCAGTATCTGAATATAACAGCCCATTGTTAATTGTTCCTAAGAAACCATCTCCAGGATCAGATGTAAAGAAATGGCGGCTAGTGATTGACTATCGCCAAATTAATAAAAAGTTACTATCTGATAAATTTTTATTACCTAGAATTGATTATATTTTGGATCAACTAGGTCAAGCTAAATATTTCTTCCATCAAATTGAACTAGAAAAAAGTTCAGGAGATATAACATCTTTTTCAACGAGCAATGGCTCATATCGTTTCACGCAATTACCATTTGGATTAAAAATAGCATCTAACTCGTTTCAAAGAATTATGACTATTGCATTCTCTGGACTAGAGCCTTCTCAAGCATTTCTTTATATGGATGACTTAATAGTAATCGGTTGTTCCGAAAAACATGTGATTTGTTACGACCTGCTGTTTGATGGCGCAAGGCCGGCTAGCCAGTCATCTCAGCGGGATTTTTCCCCGTTTGCCCATATTTGGAGCAGGCCATGTACCTCGGCATCGATTTCTGGAGGCGGTTCGCGTTGGCACCAGACATCCTCGGGAAGCAGCCAGCAATGAAGCCG
Organism: Drosophila birchii; assembly: GCA_035046345.1. NCBI lineage: Eukaryota > Metazoa > Arthropoda > Insecta > Diptera > Drosophilidae > Drosophila > Drosophila birchii. The sequence continues at coordinate 1,460,071 of JAWNOA010000047.1, forward strand.
AAGGCGAGCGTCTCCGAAATGTGGGATCCGAACAATCCGTGGCTCGATGGGAAGACAGCCAAGGAGTCCGTAATCGAGGAGTGGGTCCTGCCAGAGAAACAAAAGGAACAATTAGAGGCAATCAAAAAGGAGTTCCTTGCCTTCGAGGATGTGGGCCTGGGAAAGACATCGATGGAGAGGCACCGAATCCAGCTAGTGGAAGGCGCGGAACCGTTTAAGGATCGGAATTATCCACTATCGCCAGCGATGCAGGAGGTTGTGTGGGCGGAAGTGGACAAAATGCTGGAGCTTGGCGTGATCGAGGTCAGCGAGAGTCCGTGGAGTAACCGCACGACGGTGGTGCGAAGGCCGGACAAGAACCGTTTCTCCCTGGACGCACGGAAGCTCAACCAGCTAACAGTGAAGGACGCATATCCGCTGCCGTGTATCGAAGGAATCCTGGCTAGGATCGAGCAGACGCACTACATCTCGAGCGTCGATTTGAAGTTCGCGTTCTGGCAGGTAGAGTTGGATCCCGAAAGTCGCCCATACACAGCATTCACAGTAGCAGGGAGGCCGCTGTATCAGTTCCGGATGATGCCGTTTGGACTCTGCAACGCGGCGCAGAGGCTCTGCCGGCTGATGGACAAAGTGATTCCCGCGCAGCTGAGGTCGAACGTGTTCGTGTACCTGGACGACCTGTTGATCATCGCACCGGACTTCGAGACGCACCTGAAGTATCTCAGATTGGTGGCAGAGTGTCTGCGGAAGGCAAATTTGACAATTGGGTTAAAAAAGTCGAAATTTTGCTACAGGAGCCTGAGGTACCTGGGTTTCATTATCGGCGGCGGGGCGCTGCGAATGGATCCGGAGAGGATCGTCGCGATCCAGAGGATTCCCGAGCCGAAATCCGTTAAGGAACTGCGTAGTTTCTTGGGAACCGCGGGGTGGTATCGCCGGTTCATAAGGGACTTCGCGGCGATGGCGACTCCTCTCACCAACGCGCTGAAAAAGGGAAAGCACACGAGGTTGATGCTAGACGAGGAGGCCAAGAGCGCTATACAGGCGTTGAAGGCGGCACTTACCTCGGCCCCGGTGTTGGTTCATGCCGATTTTAAGCGCTCGTTCGTGGTCCAGTGCGACGCGTCACACCATGGGGTCGGGGCGGTACGTTTCCAGTACGACGAGGACAAGAACGAGCGTCCGATTGCCTTCTTTTCTGCAAAGCTGAATAAACATCAGCTGAATTATTCAGTGACGGAAAAGGAGTGCTTGGCAGCAGTACTTGCAGTAGAGAAGTTCCGTCCGTACGTGGAACTGATGCCGTTTACGGTGATCACCGACCACGCCAGCCTCAAGTGGTTGATGACCATGAAAGACATCAGCGGACGCCTGGCGCGATGGTCACTCCGACTGCAAAGTTTTGACTTCCAGATCGCACACCGGAAAGGAGCCGACAACGTGGTGGCCGATACGCTGTCTAGATGCGTGGAGGAGCTGGAGCTGGATGTCGACGACGCCCTCGGATTCGCTACGACGGAGTTCCAATCTGTGGAATACAAGGAAATCCGAGATGAGATTAGGGACAACCAGGCTCGCCTATCAGATATGCGTGTGGAAGGCGATCTCATCTTCAAACGCCTTGGGTTCAGCAGATTGGAGGACGAAGTCGAGGGAGGCCCGTGGAAGTTATGGATTCCAGCCTCGTTGACAGCCGGGATGATCGCGACGGCCCATGAGGATCCGACGTCGGGACACGGAGGGATAAAGAAGACGCTGCAACGCCTCCAACGGCAGTACTACTGGCCGGGAATGACGACGCAGGTTCGGGACTTCGTGGGACGCTGCATTCAATGCAAGGAAGCGAAGGCGCCGAATTACCGGACACAGGTCGGGATAGGGCAAGAAGTGGTGACGGAGAGGTCGTTCCGTTACATAGACTTCCTCGGCAAATATCCGCGGTCGAAGCGAGGTAAGGCCTGGATTTTCGTGGTCGTGGATCACTTCTCGAAGTTCATGTTCCTGAAGTCGATGAGAGAAGCCACTGCCACTAATGTCGTCGAGTTCCTGGTACACGAAGTGTTTTACAAGTTCGGAGTACCAGAGGTAATCCACTCCGACAATAACAAACAGTTCGTCTCGAAGGCGTTTCAGGACGTGATGGAAGCGTACGGCGTGCATCACATGCGGACCGCAGTCTACTCGCCGCAAAGCAACGCTGCCGAGAGGGTGAACCGGACAGTCCTGGCCGCGATCCGGACATATTTGGAGCAGGATCACCGGGATTGGGATGCATATCTGCCGGAGATCGAAGTCGCGATCCGGAACTCTATCCATGAGGCAACGGGCGTGACGCCGTTCTTTGCAGTGTTTGGCCAGCAAATGTACCTCCACGGCAGCTGCTATAAGTTGGCCAGGAAGCTGCAGTCGATGACGGATCACGAGGTAGCGACGCTGAATAACCAGGACAAACGAGATATCATCCGCGAGCGCATCAAGGAGCACCTGCATCAGGCGTACGAACGCAGCAGCCGCCAGTACAACAAGCGCGCCCGGGAGTTTCACACGAAGCCTGGACAAGAGGTGTTCCGGCGGAATTTCACGCTGAGCGACTTTGGCAGGAACTACAACGCCAAGTTCGCGCGGAAGTTCGCCAGATGCCGAGTAGTGAAGCCAATAGGGAACAATATGTTCGAGCTGGAGGACCTGGCGGGGAAACCGATTGGCATCTACCATGCGAAGGACCTGCGGCTGTAAAGTAGAACACGCTGAAAATAGGCAGGAGGCAGGCGGAAAACGAACCGTGGGTGTGGCCTACGTTGGGGGCTACGCAGGTTTGATGGGGCAAGGGCCATCCGCCGATGGGACACATCGCAGTGGAGTAGTTGTCCAGGTTTGTTGCTGTTTTTTTTTGTTTGTTTACGGGTCGTCGGAATGCTCTCGAATATTTGCCTCCTCTACGATTGGCCAATTTTCGCGTGGTGTGATCGATAGCCGCAGGCGAAACAAATATCGTCTGGGATGCACACTGGGAGAAGGTTGGCAGGGCCGAGAGGAAGGGGAAGGGTGGATCGCGAGACGCCACCTACCGTCCACACCCAGAAAAGGGGAAAGTGGATGGTAGGTAAGGATCAGGGGAGGAGAGCCCGGAGCGAGTGCCTCCACCCTGGAAAGCGTTCCTTGACCCCAAAAGAGAGCAGACAGAGGAAAAGGGAATCGGCGGGAACCGAGCCAATAAATAGGGCAAGGTGACGGCCATTCCTAAAAAAACCGAGCAAGATCGTCGCGACCCGGGGATGAGCCACCGCCATCCGCATTACGGCGTGAGAATATATTCAAAAAAAGAAAATATAGAAAAAACGTGAGTGCAGTGTGGATAGACGGAGGAAAATTTTGTTAACTCGAAGTCCGCAGGGAAACCCATACATCGACGGATCTGGAGGACAGGAAGGAGGAGAGGGCCGGAAGAGAAAAAAATAGAAAAGGTGAGTCCGTTCCGAGTGGGACATAGAAAATTAATAATAATGAATCATGTGGGGTCCACAGGGCGGACAGTAACATCCCGGGCCCAGGATAATCTTTTTTTTTCGGTCAACCCGAGTGCGAGGTTCCAACCTCCAGAAAATCCGTACACCGCAAGGAGGGATCCAGATTTGGCCATCAAACTCTATTTAATTTAATTTATTCCGCTTATTTATTTAATTTATTTATTTATTTATCTAAAAATATTTATTTATTTATTTATTCAAAATTATTTATTTATTTATTTATTCGTTGTTTGTCGATGTAATTGGTTATTTTTTTATTTAATTGTTATTTTTTTATATGTGCCAGTGCAAATAATTAGAATGTCCATTAGTTTCGTCAGTGCATAAATGTTTGTATTTATTTATTTATTTATTGCCTCGGCGCTATGTAGCCGGCAAAATGCACATAAATTAAACGGCGACTATCGGACAAAAACACGAGCACGCAATCCCAATGAAAACGAATTAAAGGCACGGAATTAAATACAATTTAAAAACAATTATTTATTGAAATCTTAACCGACATACAACAATTAAGAAAATAATGATATAAAGACATAAAGTAAAGCAAATTTATATCCTAATTTAAATTTAATTCTTAAAAATAATGATCTGCCCAGGCCGATCTATGTATGGGTGTTTATTGTTGTCCTGTCCAAACAAACGACCCGTCTCAGCCCCTTATCTGTGTTGGAGCTCCAGTTAGGATAAAAAGCTGAAAAGAATGGAGGGTTAATAATCATTATATTTATATATACACATACATTTATATTTATATTTATATCCATATATATATATACCCGTACATTTTGTCGTGTCCTCGCAGAATTAGTTTTGATTCCTTTCATCGTCGATCCGCATAAATTTGGGATGTAGATTTGCTGCCCAAGTACTGTAAAAAGATTGTCAAAAAGACGAAATTGTATGTTAGTAAAAATTAAGTCAAGTATGTTAAAGGATTAAATGTTTATAACGATGAGTGGCTAATTGTTTTGCGTGGGGGGGAAGAGTGATGACCGGATGAGGCGGTGACCAGGAAAGGCCGGAACAACCGTCTGCCAAGGGGATTCCGATGACCTGACGCGGATTCCAGGAAGGGAGGGTGCGTCAAGGGGCGACAACAGCCATGCCCCGAGCCTACATGGAAAGAGGAGAAAGATCGTTAATTTGTGCTGTTGATTTTGTTATATTTTGTTGAGTTTGTTTACTTTTTGTTGTTGTTGTCAGCGGATTCCAGATCAGCTGGGTTTGTGGTGCGACCTGTGGGCAAACGGGGAAAAATCCCGCTGAGATGACTGGCTAGCCGGCCTTGCCCCATCAAACAGCAGGTCGTAGGCCTTTGAAAAGGGGCATCCACACCCATACGCAGTAGACGGAGAAAATAAATAATTCCCAGTCGAGGGCGGGAATCCTAGTGGGCCGGCATTCCAGGTTGGAAGGTGTTGCGAAGGCTTATGTCGGCAATAAAAAGTCAGACGTAATTGCTCGCCGCGGGAAAACCTGGGGTGCTGGAGTGAAAGACCACAAACTAAATGTTCGTGTAGTTAAATTTTTGTTCGTGTCCATATTCACCTAAGAGCGGATATCCTCCAGGAGAGAAGGGATGGCACTAGCGACAGGAAAGTCGGCTAGGAGGCTCCCGAGAGGTGCCTGGTGGCAAAAGGAGGATCCGTGGCGGGTGAAAATGAGGTAGAGTCAGGCTCCTGCCGTTTGCGGTGCGGATGTGTGCGGGGAAATTGCTGGTCTACGGGTGGCCCATGGGAACACAGGGTTCACCATGCGATGCACCCGGAACAGCAAAAGAACTCGCAGGCACATTCGCAGCGTAATCGGACAGGACGCCGCGAGTAGGTGAGCGCCCTCGCTACCCTGTCTTCCGAGAAGAAGATAGTGGAGCCGACGGGAAGTAGTGCTGCAGACGCAGAAAAAGCAGACGATTGACGGCTCCGGTCAGGCATCAGTTCTTTTCCCCCCGTATTAGTTGTGCAGGTTGAGTTTTATTTGTCGTCTAGAAAGATAAAGTGTTAATTGTTAGGAATATAGGTAGCAGTTAGGTAGCAATTAGGTAGCATAGAAAGTTTATGAGCAGGAATTACAATTTGCGGTCCAAAGCTGGTAGGATGACCACGAGGACTCCACGGTCGGAAGGTACGCAAGATGAAGCGGCAGGAGGAGCCGTAGGCGGGGCAGCAGGAGACAGCTGGGACGTGTCTCCCCCACGTCGAGTAATCCCGAGCGAAATCGCCTCCTCGGTGAACGCTGCGGTGGCCCAGGCGTACGAGACGCATCGGGCAGCGGCGTCGGAAAACATCAGCCAGACAATCCAGGAGGAGATTCGCTGGGGATTCATGGAAATGATGGCCATGATCAACCAGGTAGTCCAGCCGTTGAAGGAGACAGCAGCCGCGGTTCGGGAGTTGCAGCAGGCGCCAAGGCAGGGCGACGTCGGAGTCGACGGTGGCCACAGATCTAGCGGACGCCCAGAGGCGGCGAGCACGACGGGAGCGTATCCGAAGGCCAAGCCGGAAGTGGAAGAGCCGAGGAGGTCGCCACCGAAACCTCCGAGGGCACACAGCAGCGACTCGGATCGAGGATTCGACGCCAGATGATACCCAGGAGGGCATCCGCGGGCGAACGGCTGGCAGCACCAGCCCTATCCGATGGCGTACGAGGCGCGGGCAAACGTCGGCGAGGGTCTCCGGGGGCCTGAAAGGAGGGAAGAGGCCGTGAGAGGGGTCCGGATAGAGAAGTGGGAAATTTTCTTCGACGGCGACCCGAACAAGCTCGCCGTGGAGGATTTCGTCTTCGGGTGGAATACCTACAGCGGCAGTCTAGGTGTTCCAGGGACCAGGTGTTGGGCAGCTTCTACCAGCTCATGCGAGGCCAGGCGGCCGAATGGTACTGGCAGTTCGTCCGGGAGAGTCCGCCGCAGACGTGGGAGGACCTAAAGGAGAGTCTGGTGGCCAGATTTCGCGGCCGGGGAGGCGAATTCGAGCGGATGAGAGCGCTCCAGGACCGGCGGCAGCAGCCGGGTGAGTCCGTGGACGAGTATTTCCGGGCCATGAGCCGTCTGGGAAACCGTCTGCTAAGGCCGATAACGGAAGCGGGAATGATAAAGATCATTAAGAAGGGTCTTACCGCCGAGATCGCCCGCTTTGTGTACGCCCTACGAGCATACAGTGTAGAGCAGCTACGCGAGGAGTGCCTGGAGGTGGAAGATGCCTTCTTGAGACCGGACATACGACCCGCGTACCGTGGACCGTCCAAGTTCCAGCCCAGCGGACGACAAGTGGAAGAGGTGGCAGTCGGTGCACCCGAGGTGGAGGCGGAATCGGAGGAGCCGGTCGTCGAAGAGGTTTCGCGGCCCAGGTTGGTCTGCTGGAATTGTGGCCGAGCAGAACACGGGTTCCGCGGCTGCCCGTCGCCGGAGCGGAAAATTTTCTGTTTCCGCTGCGGGAAACCGGAGGTGGTCACTCCGAGCTGCCCGAATTGTACGGGAAACGGGAGGACGAGCGCCGGAAAGGTGGGCGACCCGCGCTCGACGTACAGGCCCAGCCGCACGTGAAGATGGCTGCGGCGTCAGAGTCATCTTTACCTAAAAAGGAGCAGATTAATATAGGCATAGATAGATATAAGGAAAAACCATACCTGTTAAGATACCTACCGGCAGAGGAGCGGATGCAGAAGTACCTGGAGGCTCGGAACAGGATTTTTGGGCATCACCAATTGGATGGGATGCGGGGTGTCAGTCGGAGGATCTTGAAGGCCAGAACACGATTCCGGTAGAGGCACCAGACCCGACGAGCTGTGGTGGAAGCCGTGCGCCGAGGGATGAGCGACGACCCCAGGGTGTTCGTCGAGGTGGTCATCCGCGGAAAGCGAGTTTCCGGGTTACTTGACACCGGCGCATCCGTCAACGTCCTGGGAAAAGGGGGCCGAGAGCTGCTGGAGGAGATCGGCGTGAGGATGGAAAAGTACCTGTCCGTGGTGAAGACGACTGCGGGAGAAGACAGGTCGATCATCGGACTAGTGCATGTGCCGGTGCGGTTTAAGGGGGCGGAGAAGGTGCTCACCTTTTACGTGTGCCCGTATTTGGAGCAGGCCATGTACCTCGGCATCGATTTCTGGAGGCGGTTCGCGTTGGCACCAGACATCCTCGAGAAGCAGCCAGCAATGAAGCCGAAGGCGAGCGTCTCCGAAATGTGGGATCCGAACAATCCGTGGCTCGATGGGAAGACAGCCAAGGAGTCCGTAATCGAGGAGTGGGTCCTGCCAGAGAAACAAAAGGAACAATTAGAGGCAATCAAAAAGGAGTTTCTTGCCTTCGAGGATGTGGGCCTGGGAAAGACATCGATGGAGCTTGGCGTGATCGAGGTCAGCGAGAGTCCGTGGAGTAACCGCACGACGGTGGTGCGAAGGCCGGACAAGAACCGTTTCTGCCTGGACGCACGGAAGCTCAACCAGCTAACAGTGAAGGACGCATATCCGCTGCCGTGTATCGAAGGAATCCTGGCTAGGATCGAGCAGACGCACTACATCTCGAGCGTCGATTTGAAGTTCGCGTTCTGGCAGGTAGAGTTGGATCCCGAAAGTCGCCCATACACAGCATTCACAGTAGCAGGGAGGCCGCTGTATCAGTTCCGGATGATGCCGTTTGGACTCTGCAACGCGGCGCAGAGGCTCTGCCGGCTGATGGACAAAGTGATTCCCGCGCAGCTGAGGTCGAACGTGTTCGTGTACCTGGACGACCTGTTGATCATCGCACCGGACTTCGAGACGCACCTGAAGTATCTCAGATTGGTGGCAGAGTGTCTGCGGAAGGCAAATTTGACAATTGGGTTAAAAAAGTCGAAATTTTGCTACAGGAGCCTGAGGTACCTGGGTTTCATTATCGGCGGCGGGGCGCTGCGAATGGATCCGGAGAGGATCGTCGCGATCCAGAGGATTCCCGAGCCGAAATCCGTTAAGGAACTGCGTAGTTTCTTGGGAACCGCGGGGTGGTATCGCCGGTTCATAAGGGACTTCGCGGCGATGGCGACTCCTCTCACCAACGCGCTGAAAAAGGGAAAGCACACGAGGTTGATGCTAGACGAGGAGGCCAAGAGCGCTATACAGGCGTTGAAGGCGGCACTTACCTCGGCCCCGGTGTTGGTTCATGCCGATTTTAAGCGCTCGTTCGTGGTCCAGTGCGACGCGTCACACCATGGGGTCGGGGCGGTACGTTTCCAGTACGACGAGGACAAGAACGAGCGTCCGATTGCCTTCTTTTCTGCAAAGCTGAATAAACATCAGCTGAATTATTCAGTGACGGAAAAGGAGTGCTTGGCAGCAGTACTTGCAGTAGAGAAGTTCCGTCCGTACGTGGAACTGATGCCGTTTACGGTGATCACCGACCACGCCAGCCTCAAGTGGTTGATGACCATGAAAGACATCAGCGGACGCCTGGCGCGATGGTCACTCCGACTGCAAAGTTTTGACTTCCAGATCGCACACCGGAAAGGAGCCGACAACGTGGTGGCCGATACGCTGTCTAGATGCGTGGAGGAGCTGGAGCTGGATGTCGACGACGCCCTCGGATTCGCTACGACGGAGTTCCAATCTGTGGAATACAAGGAAATCCGAGATGAGATTAGGGACAACCAGGCTCGCCTATCAGATATGCGTGTGGAAGGCGATCTCATCTTCAAACGCCTTGGGTTCAGCAGATTGGAGGACGAAGTCGAGGGAGGCCCGTGGAAGTTATGGATTCCAGCCTCGTTGACAGCCGGGATGATCGCGACGGCCCATGAGGATCCGACGTCGGGACACGTAGGGATAAAGAAGACGCTGCAACGCCTCCAACGGCAGTACTACTGGCCGGGAATGACGACGCAGGTTCGGGACTTCGTGGGACGCTGCATTCAATGCAAGGAAGCGAAGGCGCCGAATTACCGGACACAGGTCGGGATAGGGCAAGAAGTGGTGACGGAGAGGCCGTTCCGTTACATAGACTTCCTCGGCAAATATCCGCGGTCGAAGCGAGGTAAGGCCTGGATTTTCGTGGTCGTGGATCACTTCTCGAAGTTCACGTTCCTGAAGTTGATGAGAGAAGCCACTGCCACTAATGTCGTTGAGTTCCTGGTACACGAAGTGTTTTACAAGTTCGGAGTACCAGAGGTAATCCACTCCGACAATGGCAAGCAGTTCGTCTCGAAGGCGTTTCAGGACGTGATGGAAGCGTACGGCGTGCATCACATGCGGACCGCAGTCTACTCGACGCAAAGCAACGCTACCGAGAGGGTGAACCGGACAGTCCTGGCCGCGATCCGGACATATTTGGAGCAGGATCACCGGGATTGGGATGCATATCTGCCGGAGATCGGAGTCGCGATCCGGAACTCTATCCATGAGGCAACGGGCGTGACGCCGTTCTTTGCAGTGTTTGGCCAGCAAATGTACCTCCACGGCAGCTGCTATAAGTTGGCCAGGAAGCTGCAGTCGATGACGGATCACGAGGTAGCGACGCTGAATACCCAGGACAAACGAGATATCATCCGCGAGCGCATCAAGGAGCACCTGCATCAGGCGTACGAACGCAGCAGCCGCCAGTACAACAAGCGCGCCCGGGAGTTTCACGCGAAGCCTGGACAAGAGGTGTTCCGGCGGAATTTCACGCTGAGCGACTTTGGCAGGAACTACAACGCCAAGTTCGCGCGGAAGTTCGCCAGATGCCGAGTAGTGAAGCCAATAGGGAACAATATGTTCGAGCTGGAGGACCTGGCGGGGAAACCGATTGGCATCTACCATGCGAAGGACCTGCGGCTGTAAAGTAGAACACGCTGAAAATAGGCAGGAGGCAGGCGGAAAACGAACCGTGGGTGTGGCCTACGTTGGGGGCTACGCAGGTTTGATGGGGCAAGGGCCATCCGCCGATGGGACACATCGCAGTGGAGTAGTTGTCCAGGTTTGTTGCTGTTTTTTTTTGTTTGTTTACGGGTCGTCGGAATGCTCGCGAATATTTGCCTCCTCTACGATTGGCCAATTTTCGCGTGGTGTGATCGATAGCCGCAGGCGAAACAAATATCGTCTGGGATGCACACTGGGAGAAGGTTGGCAGGGCCGAGAGGAAGGGGAAGGGTGGATCGCGAGACGCCACCTACCGTCCACACCCAGAAAAGGGGAAAGTGGATGGTAGGTAAGGATCAGGGGAGGAGAGCCCGGAGCGAGTGCCTCCACCCTGGAAAGCGTTCCTTGACCCCAAAAGAGAGCAGACAGAGGAAAAGGGAATCGGCGGGAACCGAGCCAATAAATAGGGAAAGGTGACGGCCATTCCTAAAAAAACCGAGCAAGATCGTCGCGACCCGGGGATGAGCCACCGCCATCCGCATTACGGCGTGAGAATATATTCAAAAAAAGAAAATATAGAAAAAACGTGAGTGCAGTGTGGATAGACGGAGGAAAATTTTGTTAACTCGAAGTCCGCAGGGAAACCCATACATCGACGGATCTGGAGGACAGGAAGGAGGAGAGGGCCGGAAGAGAAAAAAATAGAAAAGGTGAGTCCGTTCCGAGTGGGACATAGAAAATTAAAAATAATGAATCATGTGGGGTCCACAGGGCGGACAGTAACATCCCGGGCCCAGGATAATCTTTTTTTTTCGGTCAACCCGAGTGCGAGGTTCCAACCTCCAGAAAATCCGTACACCGCAAGGAGGGATCCAGATTTGGCCATCAAACTCTATTTAATTTAATTTATTCCGCTTATTTATTTAATTTATTTATCTATTTATCTAAAAATATTTATTTATTTATTTATTCAAAATTATTTATTTATTTATTTATTCGTTGTTTGTCGATGTAATTGGTTATTTATTTATTTAATTGTTATTTTTTTATCTGTGCCAGTGCAAATAATTAGAATTTAATTTAATTTAAATTTAATTCTTTAAAATAATGATCTGCCCAGGCCGATCTATGTATGGGTGTTTATTGTTGTCCTGTCCAAACAAACGACCCGTCTCAGCCCCTTATCTGTGTTGGAGCTCCAGTTAGGATAAAAAGCTGAAAAGAATGGAGGGTTAATAATCATTATATTTATATATACACATACATTTATATTTATATTTATATCCATATATATATATACCCGTACATTTTGTCGTGTCCTCGCAGAATTAGTTTTGATTCCTTTCATCGTCGATCCGCATAAATTTGGGATGTAGATTTGCTGCCCAAGTACTGTAAAAAGATTGTCAAAAAGACGAAATTGTATGTTAGTAAAAATTAAGTCAAGTATGTTAAAGGATTAAATGTTTATAACGATGAGTGGCTAATTGTTTTGCGTGGGGGGGAAGAGTGATGACCGGATGAGGCGGTGACCAGGAAAGGCCGGAACAACCGTCTGCCAAGGGGATTCCGATGACCTGACGCGGATTCCAGGAAGGGGGGTGCGTCAAGGGGCGACAACAGCCATGCCCCGAGCCTACATGGAAAGAGGAGAAAGATCGTTAATTTGTGCTGTTGATTTTGTTATATTTTGTTGAGTTTGTTTACTTTTTGTTGTTGTTGTCAGCGGATTCCAGATCAGCTGGGTTTGTGGTGCGACCTGTGGGCAAACGGGGAAAAATCCCGCTGAGATGACTGGCTAGCCGGCCTTGCCCCATCAAACAGCAGGTCGTAACAGATTAAAAACTTAGCAGATGTTTTTGAGAAATGTAGGAAATTTAACCTGAAGTTACATCCATAATAATGTTCGTTTTTTATGCATGAGGTGACTTTTCTAGGTCATAAATGCACTAATAAAGGAATACTTCCCGACGAGAAGAAATATGATGTCATTATGAACTACCCAGTACCGCACAACGCTGACAGCGCTAGACGTTTTGTAGCATTTTGTAACTATTATAGACGTTTCATCAAAAATTTCGCCGACTATTCAAGGCACATAACAAGGTTATGTAAAAAGAATGTTCCCTTTCAATGGACTGATGAATGTCAAAATGCATTCCAATATTTAAAAACAAAACTTATAGAATCTACTTTGCTACAATGTCCAGATTTCACTAAAGAATTTGGCATAATCACAGATGCAAGTAAGCAAGCGTGTGGAGCGGTTTTAACTCAAAACCATAATGGACTCCAACTTCCCATTGCATACGCAACAAGAGCATTCACAAAAGGAGAAAGTAACAAGTGTACAACTGAGCAGGAATTAGCTGCAATTCATTGGGCAATACTATTTTTTCGACAATATGCTTATGGAAAACATTTCGTAGTTAGAACAGACCACAGACCCCTAATATATCTATTTTCAATGGTCAATCCAAGTTCAAAACTTACACTTATGAGGCTCGAATTAGAAGAATAAGACTTTACAGTCGAGTATTTAAAGGGAAAAGACAATCATGTAGCTGACGCATTGTCGAGAATAACTATTAAAGAGCTACAAAATATCACAGGAAATATTATGAAAGTCACTACAAGATATCAAAGTAGACAAAAATTCCGCGCGGAAAATAAAGAAATAGAATTGCCTAGGCAAACTATTGAAAAAGCTTCTAAGCCCAACGTCACCTTGCAGTTTAAAATCATGCTATGTTTCTTTAAACATGGTAAGAAAATAATCGCAAGATATAATGTTAGCGATTTATATACTAATGGACATATTGACTTAGGTCAGTTCTTTCAAAGGCTTGAAATGCAAGCCGATATAAATAAAATCAGCCAACTAAAATGAAAATGTTGAAAATGTTTCAATAGATAATTTTAAATTAATAGGCAATTAAATATTGAATACGTTAAGAGTAGCGCTACTCAACCCGGTGACCCAAATAAAAAATTTAAAAGAAAAAGAAGCTATATTGTGTACATTCCATGACGATCCATACAAGGCGGTCATACTAACATATCAAAAACTTTGGCCAAAGTAAAAAGACACTACTACTGGAAAAATATGTCTAATGATATAATTGAGTACGTAAGAAAATGTCAAGAATGTCAGAAAGCGAAAATTGTTCGCATACAAAGACTCCATTAACAATAACAGATACACCAATAAATGTCTTCGATAGAGTAATAGTGGACACCATTTGTCCATTACTAAAATCGGAGAATGGCAATGAATATGTAGTCACGTTAATATGTGATTTAACAAAATATCTCGTTGCTATACCAATTCCAAACAAGAACGCAAATACTGTCGCTAAAGCTATTTTTGAATCATTTATTCTGAAGTACGGTCCAATGAAGACGTTCATTACGGACATGGGAACAGAATACAAGAATTTAATTATAAGTGACTTGTGCAAATACTTGAAAATTAAAAACCTAACTTCAACGGCACACCACCATTAGACAGTTGGAACAATTGAAAGAAGTCATAGAACATTTAATGAATACATAAGATCTTACATATCGGTTGATAAAACTGATTGGGATGTATGGCTTCAATATTTCACATTTTGTTTCAACACGACTTCCTCAATGGCACATAAGTATTGTCCATATGAGTTACTATTTGGTAAAACAAGCAATTTACCAAAAGAATTTAATAGTAAAGATAACATAGAAGCTATATATAATATAGATGACTATGCTAAATAGAGCAAATATAGGCTCGAAGTAGCATATAAAAGAGCTAGAGTAATGTTAGAAGCAAATAAGTATAGAAATAAAAAACTATATAATAATAAAATAAAAAATATAGATATATCAGTAGGAGATAAAGTTTTGCTAAGAAATGAAACAGGCCACCAGTTGGATTATAAATACACTGGTCCGTATAAAGTAATTAAAATAGAAGATAGAGATAACATTATAATATCAAACGATAAAAATAAAAAACAGACAGTTCATAAGGATAGATTAAAAATGTTTATTTCATAATTGTATTTAGCATGGCCATGCATAGAAATAAATAGGCAAGCTTAAGTAGAAATAAATGCATAAAACCGCACAAATGCAGATATTTCATTTCATAATTTTATTTTTTTAATAAAATAATAAATTATAATAAAATAATAAATAAAAAAAAAATAATAATACTAAAAAAATATATATAAAATCAATAAATAATAAATAAATAAATTTTATTAATCTAAAAATAACTCCATATTATTTCGTTATTTTTCAAAAGGAGGAATATGTAGTATGCTCACACTGTAACTAATTGTTGCAATGTAAACAATTCTCAAATTTCTCGGTCATCAAACTCAAGCCGGCATATGAAAGAGCTAACACATGCACTTCTGTAACATGAGCTGACAACATATACCCTCGCGCTTCCGTCTAAGAACGCATATACCAGGTGTGGCGGTTAATAATTCTTAATTTTTTTCGAAAGTAAATGGTCAATTGTGGAAAGAGTAAATGAAACTGTTTATTCAAAGTAAGCTTAATCGCTTGATAAACATTTTCCCATCTTTCTGGAAGATTTTGAATATCCTTCCAAAAAAACTCTTCATCCTGCGAAAGGATCCCTTCACCGACCTTTTTTTTCAATTCTTCGAAGTTTTGAAACTGCTGCCTCGAGAGCGAAACCAATATCGATTAAAAAAATTGGTTAACTGATAGAACCAGGTTCTGTGAGTAGGGCGGGGGGCGAAAATTTTCCCGCCACACGTGAAAATCGCATATTTGGCGGTTTTTCCTATATGCGAGGCGGATTTGTCATGCTGCAAAAATCACCTAACAGTGACTTAATGCCCATTCTAGTCTATTTTCTATCAACGAATAGTTTAAATTGACCATTTGTTGATTGCTGAGAATAGTTTTAATGGGTTCATCAAATTTCAAAAGGTCAAAGTTCACAACACCCCCCTCAGGACCCTCCAGATGCAAAATGTTCCTCTTTTTTCAAAGGGGTTTAATTTTGCGGTGGATGTTGATAATTGACCTGGGTCAACCTATACTTTCTTTTATCTGGGTTTCTCAAAATAGATATTTTTATCGCTCTCAGTCAAAAAACTTTTTTGTTGCGGCCGAGAAAGCCAAATTTCGAGCATTTTTTTCTCTTTCCCGCAAATGCTCTTTATATGGCTCGGAGGTTGGCGTTTTAAAAACGCTATAAAACTAAGACGCTAACTCGAAATCCAAAAATTTTTTTTGTGGATTGAAAGTAGATACCTATAGCTACAAAACGACCTAAGAAAGAAGGGTGTGAACCATTGGGTGCACTTAGCGCAATCCGCAAAAAAAATTAAGAATTATTAACCGCCACACCTGATATATAAGCCGTCGCTCTGCCGCCGTCTGCGGGCAGCGCAGCGATAGAACCTAGCCTTAATTTAAACTAAAAGAATATTGTAAACTTGATCACGACAAACTGATGGAAGCGGCACCTTCGCTGCTTCCATCTCATTATTCCTAACCTTATAATTCAATATTAATAAATTATAATATGAAAATATGAATATGAATAAATATGTATGTATATGAATGTATAATAATACATAATAATCAAGAATACATATGATGGGAACAGCCCTTTTAAATTCAAATCGAAAGCGCGCGCGCGCCCAAGAAGGGTCACACCGAACACCGGGGATGGCCACACCAAAGAGGATCGATATGGCTAAATGAGGAAGCCACACTAGGGCCGCTATATAAGGTGTGCCAGATCCTTTGAAAAGGTAATCAGTGCGAGCAGCCAAAGCGAGCAACACCTACCAAGGACCAGGAGGATCGCCAGGTAAGCGGAGTAAAGCCTAAGACAGACGAGGGTAATTTATCTACTAAATCTGGGTCGGAGAAACGACTGATCAGGTATAGCTTGACCCCGTTACGATAGTAGACCTTAAAGGCCTCTAAACTCTTTTCGTACATAGTAGACCTTAAAGGGCTCTACAACTCTTCTCATACATAGTAAACCTTAAAGGCCTCTAAAACTCTTCTCATACATAGTAGACCTTAAAGACCTCTAAAACTCTTCTCATACATAATAGACCTTAAAGGCCTCTAAAACTCTTCTCATACATCGTAGACCTTAAGGGCCCCTAAACCTATTCTCATAATTAGTAGACCTTAAAGGCCTCTAAAACTGTTCTCACACATAGTAGACCTTAAGGACCTCTAAAACTGTTCTCCCAAGTAGTAGACCTTAAAGGCCTCTAAAACCGTTCTCTCAGTAGTAGACCTCAAAGGCCTCTAAAACCGTTCTCTCAGTAGTAGACCTAAAAGGCCTCTAACTGGTCCCATAACTTAAGTAGAACTCCAAGGGCCTCTCACTCGATTATTCTAATTAGCAGACCTAATGGGTCTCTCTCTCTCATTCCCCGACTACGCAGCTGCCGAACATCGCCGACTCATCGCCACAGCGGAGACGAAGCCCCGGACGACACCGAACTCAGGAGCAGCAGGAGCCGAACCATTGAATTTCTTGAGCCCCGACTATGGTATCCTCTCCTCACTTATTGTTAACCTTTGCATTTGGCCAAAGCCCAATAAACGTAAAAATATAATTAATTACTGTATAATTCCTCACGCCTTCACCTCTGGGAACGGATCGGGATCTATTATAGCAACTCCACCCAACTCAAAAATATAAATTTCTGAGATGACCCTGGCCACCCGAGAGCCCCGGCGCATTGACCAACCGTCACAGTGGCGCCCGGGCAGGGACAAACGAGGAATTAAGACGAATACTAGCAACATTCGTAAAAAGAACGGATCATAACGAAGCCACTAATAGTGGTAACCGGAACGGAAGGGAACAGAACGGAAAGTCCCAAGCCACGAATAAAAACCGGACCGGAGGAAAATAAGGTGAACATGGAGCCGGAAGAAGAGATCAAAACGAAAAGGAGAGTCGAGACAGAAATCGTGGATAGAGTTCGAGGCTGGGATATTCGCTATCAAGGGGCAAGCAACCCTTTGGAATTCCTGGAAAAGATGGAGCAATGGGCGGCAGGATATGGTTTAAACAATGCCCTTCATCTTGGAGGGAGCAGCGATCGACTGGTGGAACACCACACCACCCAAGATAAACACTTGGACACAGTTAACCACTGAGCTCTTGGAATATTTCCTACCACCAAGATATGAGGAAAAAGGATAAACACAAATAGCGCAAAAATGAACCGCGCGAAAATGAACCAGTAAGGGAATACGCAATAGGTTTGAGGAAAATAATGCGATTTACCAAGCTATCCGAGGAAGAAAAATTCGACCGTATATTTTCGAACTGCAGGAGCAAGATCAAATTATAACGCGCAGATGAGATTCCAGACGTTGACGCAGTTTCTCAAACTGGCTGAGGAAGTAGAAGAGATCGAGGCGGCGGAAAGGCCAATACGATCAGACCCGCCCGGACAACAACAACCGAGACAAGAGATATGTATGCGGTGCGGTTAAACAGGACATACAGCACGAGCCCGCAGAAACCCACCAAGACTATTTTGCTGGGTATGCGGAGGGAACGGAATTCGCACGACAGAATGTTGCAGAGCAGGACCGGGAAACGCGGCGGGCCTGAGCAGGTGAAGCTGGCAGCTCAGGCAACAAAACAAAAGCCAGCGGCAGAAAAACAGTTGTATTGTGACAGATTTCAGATTATGGCAGTAATTGGAATACGGAACCGGGAAACAAAAGGCGTTATAGACACCGGTGGTCGGCACTACCACACTCGCATGAAAAAAATTTCATATGTGTGAGTGAGTAAATGTATTCGTGTCCAGATATGAGAAATAATATAGCTAGCATTTGGTTTTCTATGCAAAATCAAAAACTTTTACCATAAAAATAGCTATTTTTCGCTAAAAGTCTTAGACTTAGCCAGAGCAATAGCACTGATTCTTTGAGCATCTAAGCCAGAGCTTCGGCAGAGGAAATTCCAACCCCACGGGATAGGGCCGTGCCGACCGCTGGTTGAAACCAATACAGCAATCTTCGGAAGCTTGGGGAATGGAACGGAACGCGGTCAGCAATAACACTAGCGAACGGCACGATTCAAGAAACCATCGGGAGCTTCACAGCGAATATCAGCTTCGCAATCAAGAAAGTAAAAATAACATACTTGATACTAACACAGGTAGCAGGAGAAATACTGATAGGAATAGATTTCTTAGCAGGAATCGGAAGTACGCTACGATGTGACGAATTGGAACTGGATATCATAGCAACCAACAACCACGAAGAAGTAAAGGGAAAAGAAGAACAAGCACCAGAGACAGACGAGCCAAAAGGGGAAGAAATACAGACATTTCAAGAAGAACAAAGGCAAGTATTCGAGAGTATGCAGGGGGTTAGTAACATCACGAGGCACGGAATCTATCTAAGGGACAACAAACCCATAAAATAACAATACTACCCAAGAAATCCAAAACAGCAAGGGATTATAAAGGACCAGGTAGATGAACTATTGGCACTAGGACTAATCGAAAGGTCATATAGCCCATATAGTGCTCCGGTGATATTAGTAAAGAAAAAAACAATGTATGGAGGATGTGTATAGATTATAGGCTATTGAACGAAAAAAACGGAGAATGATGAGTACCCAGTACCCAGGATGAATTTCATTGTGGACCAACTAAGAGAAGCAAGATTTATTAGCACAATCGACTTAAAATCCGGTTACTGGCAGATACCAATGGAAGCAGACAGCAAACAGTACACCGCATTCACTGTCCCGGGACGAGGATTGTTTCAGTGGAAAGTAATGCCATTTGGATTAACCACGGCACCGGCAACATTTCAAAGAGCATTAGACTCGATTATAGGACCAGAGATGGAACCATTCGCGTTCCCCTATCTGGATGACATCGTGGTAATCGGGAGAAACAAGCAGGAACACCTGGACAAACTTCGCGAAGTTTATCGGAGACTACAGCGAGCAAACCTGAAGATCAACCCGGACAAGTGCCACTTCTTCCAAAAAGAGCTAAAATATCTGGGACACGTAGTAAGCGTTAGAGGTATTAGAACCGATCCGGAAAAAATAGCGGCAATCCAGGAACTACAAACTCCCCGGACAACGAAGGAAGTACACAGCTTTTTGGGGATGGCATCGTGGTATAGGAGATTCATACCCGGCTTCACGGAAAAGGCCGGAGCGCTGCAAGACTTATTACGGAAGAAAAAAAGTTCAATTGGGGTTCACAACAGCAAGAATCCTTCGACAGTCTAAAGGAAAGCCTAACGCAAGCACCAGTAATAGCTTGCCCAGACTTCACACGCCAGTTCAAGATACAAACAGCCGCAAGCGACCTAGGGATCGGAGCGGTGTTAACGCAAGAAGACGGAGAACACGGCATCTAATATTCAAGTAGAAGGCTAAGCGAGGTTGAAAGGAAATACAGTGCCACGGAAAAAGAGTGCTTAGCGATATATTGCGGATTCCACAAATATAAAATGTACCTGGAAGGCTACCGATTCATAGTGGTAACAGACCATATGGCACTTGTTGGGTTAAGGCTTAGATGCCTGGCTAATAGTGCATGAACTATTGCCTACAGTTGTCGCAAATAGCACTTGGAAATAGTTGGACGGTTTGAGTTGTGTTTGGATGTGGTGTGGTTTGATTGATTGGTTGAATGAGGTTGGTTGGGGCATGGAAGACACGGCTATGGTGTCGAGCACATGGGCATGAATAAAAGCTCTGTTGTGAGGTAGAACTCTTATTGACTTTATTAATGAAAACTTAACAGTATATATAGGTACAAAATGCTTATGGTAACAAATACCGTATAACAAAATAATGTGGGTTACTGTGAATGTGGGTTACTGTGTATGTGGGTTATTGTCAGATATATGGGATACTAGCATCGGATTAATCGTTCGATGGCGAACGTCAGTTAGCACGTTAGCTATTTCACTCTGCATCCGCTGCATTCCCGTTGCCACCAGAGTTAGCTGAGCTGTCAGAACCATAACCTCTTGCTGCAAGTGGTCGCCTTGGTACTTGCCTCTTTCTTGATTGATTGCACCTATCTGGTACTCTAGCGTTTTGATTCGATCGTTCGTGGCTGAGCTGCTCTTTCTGACTATGTTTATCGTAGAGTCCAGAATTGATGTTTGATTTTTCAAAAGCATCATCAATATGTCCTCGTTAGACTTGACGTTGTTTATCATTTTAGACATGTCGTCAACGTACTTTGAGTCCAGAACGCCAAATAATCAATTCGCCACATTTCCGACTATATCAAGTGGTGCTCTTCGTTGTCGGGAATGATTAATCAACTCATTTCCTGCTTGTAGCTCGTCATACACATGTTGAAAATGTTCATATATAGACTTGCAGGCATTGACGTTTCGCAACTCTGAACATTTGTGTTTTAGTTCCGATATCCCAGCAGCCAATATTCCCATGTCGCTCCAGTATGGCTTCAAGTCATAATATGCAATTATGTTCCATTCCGAAATTGCCATTCTGGACGTGCCGAGCCGTTCGTGGAATATTCCCGGTTGACTTGCAAAAGGAGTTATGTTCACTGATTGTACCATTGCTAACGGTAGTATGAGTAGCATTGCCAGCACCGTTGGTAAGATAGGAACTGACATCTTCTTTTTCTGCGTGGGGGTCTCTTCTGCTCGTGCTGCATCCTCACCGGAGCTGTGTGGACGTTTTGTGGCTACTTTTTCCTTTAACAAAGGTGCCAAACGAGTAACTGGTCGTTTGAATGTGCCTGATGCCGTCTTGACATCTACTACGCGGACCTGATTGTCTTTTCCCGGATATGTTTTTACTATCCGCCCCATAGGCCAGCTCATTACCGGCACATTGTCTTCTTTTACTAGGACTAATAGTCCTTCTTTGACATTCTGGGCCACGGTCTTCCATTTAGTACGCATTTGCAGCTCTTGAAGATATTCCATGGACCACTGGTTCCAGAACGATTGCTTGAGTCTGGATACTAGCTCCCATCTTTTTACCATAGTTTTTTCGGGTAGGGCAAGATTTGCATCAGGAGGTGCTACTAGATGTTCACCAATTAAAAAGTAACCTGGAGTGAGCGCTGATGTATCCGTGGGATCAGATGACATCGGAGTGAGGGGCCTTGAATTGAGTATCGCCTCGACTTCAATGATTACTGTGTTGAGTTCTTCATACGTTAGAGATGATGTGGCTGTGACTGATATCAGTAGCCTTTTCGCTGATTTTACTGCAGCTTCCCATAGGCCGCCAAATGATGGCGCTCGAGGCGGAATGAACTTGAACTCCGCCTGCTGCTTACTGCATTGGTTTACGATCCTTGTCTGAGCTTGTTCTGTGAAGATTGTTTCTTCTAGCGCCTTTAACTGGTTGTTGGCACCTACAAAGTTTGTGGCGTTGTCACAATGAATTGTCTGACACTTTCCACGTCGACCCAAGAATCGCCGAAGAGCGGCTAGGAAAGCGTCTGTTGTCAGGTCGCTTACCAATTCAAGATGTACTGCTTTAGTGGTAAAACAGCAGAATACTGCAATATACGCCTGATCTGGTCTTTTTCCACGGATTTTATGGTGAATCCAAAAGTGACCGCAGTAGTCAACTCCAGAGTTGGAGAATGGACGAGCCTGTGTTTCTCGATCCGCAGGCAAATTACCCATGATTTGCTGCATCAATTTGGGTCGTGCCCTTGTGCATCTGACACAACTGTGTATGATGCTTCTGGCCATTGTTTTGTCATTCAGAATCCAGTATTGTTGTCTGGCTATTGCTCTCAATGATTGCGCTCCGCAATGCATGTTCTCTTCATGCATCTCTCGTAGCAGCATCTTTACAATTTGATCATTGTATGGAAGCAAGATCTGATGCTTTGCGGCATATGGTAGGTTAGATTCTTCCAATCTGCCTCCAATCTGTTCTATTATTGGGGACAGCGACACAATTGAACTTCTTTTGTCCACTGTCCTGTGTATGCGCAGTTGTTTATGCTCAGCATTAAATTCAATTTTTTGAATAGTGCTTAAAATCAGTTTCCTAGCATAAGTTAGTTCACCTACACTTAGAGTAGTTGTAGGAGATCGGTTCTGCTTGTGACAGAAGCGCAGCATGTAAGCTACCATGCGTTGCAACTTGTGAAAGGAGTTGCCGTGATTGCAACTGTATAGTTCGATCCCCAGTTGATCTTGGCATGTTGGCAAACTCACTTGCTTCACTCGTCGTTCTAGATCGCTGGGAGTGATGCTCGGTACCTTGGACCATTTGTCTCGGGAACCGTGTAGGAATAGAGGTCCGAACAGCCAGAGGTTGTGTCCCGCTAATTTGCTTGCCGCAATCCCTCTTGATAGCACATCAGCTGGGTTATTCGCGGATGAAACATGGCGCCACTGAGATTGATGCGACACCGCCTGGGTTTTAGCTATCCGATTTGCCACAAACGTGTGGTATATATATATATATATGGACGTTGATGCACTACGGTCAGTACACTCAAGTGGCCCTTATGAAACCAGGCACGTGCCTGTTAGGGTTAGGTATTAGTAGACGCGATGGAAAATAAAGAAAAGAATGCGAGGAAATAAACTACCGGCGAGCAGCCTGAGTGTTTGCATGCATGCGATCTAAGTGGGTAAGGATTAAAATTTTTAGTTTAGGAAGACTATCGACATGTGAGATCACCGAATACAAATCATTATAACTTGCACACAGTACTCTAAAGGGATCATGCAGTTCATAGGAGGTTCTACAATGGCGCATGGTATGATGATGCGGAAGCATTTATCCAGGAAAGGACTACAGTTGAATAAGTCCATAAGTATCCAGATGCCTTGTCCTCAGACATGCGCAAATCTTTTCTGACATTATGGGTCAACTCAGCTCCTAAAACTGCAGCACATAACTCCAGCCGCGGTAACGTTTCCTTAGCTGACGGCGCAACTCTTGACTTTGAGCACAGCAAACGGACGAATACCGGATTATTTTTGTATGTGGCTCGCACATACACTGCTGCTCCATATGCTCGTTCTGAAGCATCGACAAATGTGTGCAATTCTTGTGTGACGGGCACCTGTCCTTCAAAGATGTGTCTTGGAATTTGCATATTGTTTAGCGCTTGTATGTCAGCGCGGTAATTTTTCCAATCCACCTGAAGGTGCTGAGGAATCTCGTCGTCCCAGCCCATCTTTAATTCCCACAGGGTCTGCATAAACATCTTTGCCTTGACCACCACGGGGGCAAATAATCCTAGTGGATCGAATATTTGCGATGATTCCGAACTGACCACTCGTTTGGTGATAGTTGATGCTTCGCTTTTTTGAGATCGTCCACATAACTGCTCCTTTTGTGGCATACAAAGCAAACCCAAAGTCTTAACACTGTATTGTTGGAGTGTTTCGTCTAACTTGACGTTAGAAACGACATCCTCTTTAGGAATTTTGCTTAATACCTCTGAGTTATTGGAGCACCATTTTCGGAGCTTGAATCCGGAAGGCAGCAGTATTTTGTTTAATTCTTGTTGAATTTGTACGGCCTTTGGGATACTGTCTGCTCCTGTGAGACAGTCATATACGTAAATGTCATGTTTAAGTACGAATGATCCAAGCGGTAGATGATTCTCGGCCTTCTCGGACAGATAATCCAAGCATTTAGTAGTCAAGAATGGTGCTGATGTTGTACCATATGTGACCGTTTTAAGTCTATAAAAGCTTAGATCGTCTTATGGTTTCTTACGCCATACGATTAATTGATGGAACTGGTTGTCATCACACCTGCCGATACATTTTTTCTATGTCTGCAGTAAACACATATCTGTGAGTGCGGAATCGTAGTAAAATTGCAAACAGTTCGCTCTGCACAGTGGGTTCAGCGTACAATATATCATTCAATGATTTATTGCTTGTCGTTTTACAGGATGCATCAAAAACTACCCGCAGTTTTGTGGTACTGCTTTCGGGTTTCAATACACAGTGATGCGGAATGAAGTAGTGATCTGAGGGTACGTGTGTGGGTGGTACCAGCTTCATGTGTCCAAGACGTTCATATTCCTCCATGGTGGCGTTCGTCGCTCTAATGCCAAAAATCTGTTGGTTGCTGTTTTTTGAGAAATCGCTCTAGTAGCGTATCCACCTCCTCTTCTGTGGTTGCCGCTGCACAAAGTGCCGCTGAGTCGTGCTCAGCAGGAATTTTCCCGGCCACAATCCATCCAAGCTTTGTATTTTGAAGAATTCTGGCTTCATCAGCATCTGATTTGGTAGAAGCAAAGAATAATAATGCTCTGCGCCAATAAGCATGTCAATTTTTCATGGTTTGTCAAAGTTTGGATCAGCCAGAGTGACGTTGTTTGGGACTTGTAATTGTGAGGCAATTAATTCATGAGCTGGTTGATCAGCTATGATATGCGGCAGCACAAAGGCTTCTACTTGTTGAGCGAAATCATTATGCATCGACTGCATGATACGTTTGCTCTAGCTCGACTGGTTTTTGCCTCCAATGCCCTCGATGCGCAATGCTGCACCGTTGAGCTTTAATGAGCTTGGAGGCCATTCGCTCAGAGATCAGATTAATTTGTGATCCTGAGTCTAGCAACGCTCGAAATGTGGCCATCTGGCCATTGCTTGCTTTGACCAATACCTTGACTGTGGCCAGCAAATTGTAACTTTTGTTACTTGCTGCACCTACAGAAGGTGATTGTGGCTCTGTTGCCGCACCTGACGTGGCCTCTAGGTGCAGCAATGTATGGTGTTTTTGTCACATTTATAACACGTACGGCCTCAGCAATCTTTCGCCTTGTGGTCACTGCTGAAACACTTAACACACTATTTTTGTTTTTGAACCCAATTGACTCGCTCAGGTATGGTTTTGCTGCGGAAATCATCGCATTTGTATAGCCAATGACTACGTTTGCAGAAAGGACAATTTGGTTGCCTTCCAGCGCTGGCAGAAGTGCATGATGGGCTCTTCTGCTCCTTTCTCAGTTTTTGACTGCGTTTTCCTGTTCCCAGCACTTGGCTTCGCTGGTCCAGGAAGCTTAGCATTGTATCGAGACCTTGGAGTTCTCGTGATCCGTCTAACGATTGTTCGTAGAGGGCTCTATTTGCAAGATCCAGTTTTTGCTTGATGATGGCAATTATGATTGTATCCCAGCTGGATATATCAATGCCTAGTACCTTTAATGATGCTAGAGACTCGATTGTTGTGATATACAACTCTTTTAATGACTTTGGATCGTCACTGTTTGTATGATGTTGCAAGAGACGATTGAGAATCGTATCTGCTACATGGCGGGGATTGTTGTACGCGTCAACCAATATTTTCCAAGCGCTCATGTAATTTTCTTTTTAAAGATCAATATGCCTTATTAATCTTTCTGCCTCTCCAGTTACGGTGGTTTTGAGGTACCACATCTGCCTGACTGTGGGCATGTTGGTATCGTGAACCATGCATTTGAACAAGTCGAAGAATTGAGCACATTTGAGTAGATCCCCATCGAACTTTGGGATACTGACTCTGGGCAAATGTACATCTTCATTGTTTGATGCACTTGTTTGCGCCCCCAAGACTCTTTGAACTTCTCCTTCCAGTCGGAGGAACGACTGCATGTCGTATCCTTCTTTGACTGGGTCTACGTATTCTTCGTGAACAGCGAAGTGGACATTCTGATATTGGGACCGTAATGAGGTTATCGAATCCTTTGTTATGGCCCTTCCGGTTTCGGAAAATTCTTTCAGGGAACGTTTGATTGATTCAGCAATTGCCCTTTGTCGCCGACAAGCTAATATCAGCTTGCTTGCAGGTTGCGTAAAGCTTGCAACGTCTGCATTTTTCGAAGCATTGATCGAGGTTGCATTTCCGGGGGCATTGCTCAAGGTTTGAGCCATTGCATCTGTTATTATTGTTCTATATTTGTCGTATGACTCACGACAGTCTACGTAGAACTTTAAATATTCTGCGGTTCTATATTCCGCAGGAATATTTTTGTCATTATCCGCAAATCGATTGCATTCTTCATCGATTGCGGCCAACTTTGATTTATAATACGTTGGATTTTGCTTTCTTTCCGCAGTCTTTTTTAAAATTGCTGATCAGCTTCGATATTTCTTGACTGATTTCTTCCTGCAAGTCTAACGCCTCTGTGACTGCTTGCTCCTCCTTATTAGACATATTGAAAATTGTTTTAGTTGCTGACCGTTGGGAGTGTTTTATTTGCTTTGACAGCTGGATACGCTCCAATTCGCAACCGTGATGTGGTCAAAGGAAAACAACAAATGTTCAATAGACTTTGGGGATTTTTAGAATTTATAGTTTCTAAAAAATGATTTTAGTCAAAGTTGTCGGAAAATCCCAAGAGGATTTTTCTTTTTGATGATAAAAAATCGGAAAATCCCAAAAGTTACGGACTTTTCCTTTTGATGATAAAAATGTCGGAAAATCCCAAGAGTTACGGATTTTTCTTTTTGATGATAAAATTGTCAGAAAATCTCAAGAGTTACGGATATTTCCTTTTGTTGATAAAGTGTCGGAAACTCCCAAGAGTTACGGATATTTCCTTTTGTTGTTAAAAATGTCGGAAAATCCCAAGAGTTACGGATATTTCCTTTTGTTGTTAAATGTCGGGGTCACCAAATGTTGGGTTGAGGCTTAGATGCCTGGCTAATAGTGCATGAACTATTGCCTACAGTTGACGCAAATAGCACTTGGAAATAGTTGGACGGTTTGAGTTGTGTTTGGATGTGGTGTGGTTTGATTGATTGGTTGAATGAGGTTTGTTGGGGTATGGAAGACAATGCTATGATGTCGAGCACATGGGCATGAATAAAAGCTCTGTTGTGAGGTAGAACTCTTACTGACTTTATTAATGAAAACTTAACAGTATATAGGTACAAAATGCTTATGGTAACAAATATCGTATAACAAAATAATGTGGGTTACTGTGAATGTGGGTTACTGTGTATGTAGGTTATTGTCAGCTATATGACCTGACACGTATTGCTCTATTTCGCTCTCCTCATGTCCACCAGCTATGCATATTCACTTGACCTGGTAACTGATACTTTATTAACGACAAATGCATGTGGCTGCGACTGAAGAATTATTATGTCGAATTCTAAATGTTATTGCTTATGAATAATGCTGCCGTGACTGAACAGCACTAAAGTGTCTGAACTCAATCAAAAGCCCCTCGGGGCGGGTAGCGAGATGGGCACTCGGCCTCAACCATTCCAATTCGAGGTACAATACCGAAAGGGAAAACTGAATGTGGTAGCAGATGCGCTATCACGAACACCAAGAGTGGAGGTAAAAACGCTAAAGGCAACTAGCTGGATTGAACAAAAAATTCAGGAAATGGAGGATCAACCAGACGATAAAGAATACCGAGTGGAAGGCGGAAGAGGATGGGAGGAAGAGACCCCCACGGTACTGGCCGAGAACCACAGTACGACAGAAGCAGGCCACCTCGGGATCTCGAAAACACTAAAAAGAATAAGAGCCCGATACCCCCGACTGACAAGGGATGTGAAGAAATTTGTAAGGGGATGCGAATGCTGTCAACAATACAAAGTATCCCAACAAAAAGCCGCAGGGCAAATATTGGCAAAGGTAGCAGAAGTTCCATGGGAAACAGTATGTGTGGACTTCGTGGGGCCCTTACCAAGAACAAAATACGGAAATGCGATGCTAATCGTTATAATGGATAAATATTCGGAGCTTGAATCCGGAAGGCAGCAGTATTTTGTTTAATTCTTGTTGAATTTGTATGGCCTTTGGGATACTGTCTGCTCCTGTGAGACAGTCATCCACGTAAAAGTCATGTTTAAGTACGGATGATCCAAGCGGTAGATGATTCTCGGCCTTCTCGGACAGATAATCCAAGCATTTAGTAGTCAAGAATGGCGCTGATGTTGTACCATATGTGACCGTTTTAAGTCTATAAAAGCTTAGATTGTCTTATGGTTTCTTACGCCATACGATTAATTGATGGAACTGGTTGTCTGGGTGCATCCACACCTGCCGATACATTTTTTCTATGTCTGCAGTAAACACATATCTGTGAGTGCGGAATCGTAGTAAAATTGCAAACAGTTCGCTCTGCACAGTGGGTCCAGCGTACAATATATCATTCAATGATTTATTGCTTGTCGTTTTACAGGATGCATCAAAAACTACCCGCAGTTTTGTGGTACTGCTTTCGGGTTTCAATACACAGTGATGCGGAATGAAGTAGTGATCTGAGGGTACGTGTGTGGGTGGTATCAGCTTCATGTGTCCAAGACGTTCATATTCCTCCATGAAGTCTACATATCCTTTCCAGACTTCTGGTGGCGTTCGTCGCTCTAATGCCAAAAATCTGTTGGTTGCTGTTTTTTGAGAAATCGCTCTAGTAGCGTATCCACCTCCTCTTCTGTGGTTGCCGCTGCACAAAGTGCCGCTGAGTCGTGCTCAGCAGGAATTTTCCCGGCCACAATCCATCCAAGCTTTGTATTTTGAAGAATTCTGGCTTCATCAGCATCTGATTTGGTAGAAGCAAAGAATAATAATGCTCTGCGCCAATAAGCATGTCAATTTTTCATGGTTTGTCAAAGTTTGGATCAGCCAGAGTGACGTTGTTTGGGACTTGTAATTGTGAGGCAATTAATTCATGAGCTGGTTGATCAGCTATGATATGCGGCAGCACAAAGGCTTCTACTTGTTGAGCGAAATCATTATGCATCGACTGCATGAGAACGTTTGCTCTAGCTCGACTGGTTTTTGCCTCCAATGCCCTCGATGCGCAATGATGCACCGTGGAGCTTTAATGACAGCTTGGAGGCTATTCGCTCAGAGATCAGATTAATTTGTGATCCTGAGTCTAGCAACGCTCGAAATGTGGCCATCTGGCCATTGCTTGCTTTGACCAATACCTTGACTGTGGCCAGCAAATTGTAACTTTTGTTACTTGCTGCACCTACAGAAGGTGATTGTGGCTCTGTTGCCGCACCTGACGTGGCCTCTAGGTGCAGCAATGTATGGTGTTTTTGTCACATTTATAACACGTACGGCCTCGACAATCTTTCGCCTTGTGGTCACTACTGAAACAGTTAACACACAATTTTTGTTTTTGAACCCAATTGACTCGCTCGGGTATGGTTTTGCTGCGGAAATCATCGCATTTGTATAGCCAATGACTACGTTTACAGAAAGGACAATTTGGTTGCCTTCCAGCGCTGGCAGAAGTGCATGATGGGCTCTTCTGCTCCTTTCTCAGTTTTTGACTGCGTTTTCCTGTTCCCAGCACTTGGCTTCGCTGGTCCAGGAAGCTTAGCATTGTATCGAGACCTTGGAGTTCTCGTGATCCGTCTAACGATTGTTCGTAGAGGGCTCTATTTGCAAGATCCAGTTTTTGCTTGATGATGGCAATTATGATTGTATCCCAGCTGGATATATCAATGCCTAGTACCTTTAATGATGCTAGAGACTCGATTGTTGTGATATACAACTCTTTTAATGACTTTGGATCATCACTGTTTGTATGATGTTGCAAGAGACGATTGAGAATCGTATCTGCTACATGGCGGGGATTGTTGTACGCGTCAACCAATATTTTCCAAGCGCTCATGTAATTTTCTTTTTTAAGATCAATATGCCTTATTAATCTTTCTGCCTCTCCAGTTACGGTGGTTTTGAGGTACCACATCTGCCTGACTGTGGGCATGTTGGTATCGTGAACCATGCATTTGAACAAGTCGAAGAATTGAGCACATTTGAACTTTGGGATACTGACTCTGGGCAAATGTACATCTTCATTGTTTGATGCACTTGTTTGCGCCCCCAAGACTCTTTGAACTTCTCCTTCCAGTCGGAGGAACGACTTCATGTCGTATCCTTCTTTGACTGGGTCTTCGTATTCTTCGTGAACAGCGAAGTGGACATTCTGATATTGGGACCGTAATGAGGTTATCGAATCCCTTGTTATGGCCCTTCCGGTTTCGGAAAATTCTTTCAGGGAACGTTTGATTGATTCAGCAATCGCCCTTTGTCGCCGACAAGCTATTATCAGCTTGCTTGCAGGTTGCGTAAAGCTTGCAACGTCTGCATTTTTCGAAGCATTGATCGAGGTTGCATTTCCGGGGGCATTGCTCAAGGTTTGAGCCATTGCATCTGTTATTATTGTTCTATATTTGTCGTATGACTCACGACAGTCTACGTAGAACTTTAAATATTCTGCGGTTCTATATTCCGCAGGAATATTTTTGTCATTATCCGCAAATCGATTGCATTCTTCATCGATTGCGGCCAACTTTGATTTATAATACGTTGGATTTTGCTTTCTTTCCGCAGAGTCTTTTTTAAAATTGCGGATCAGCTTCGATATTTCTTGACTGATTTCTTCCTGCAAGTCTAACGCCTCTGTGACTGCTTGCTCCTCCTTATTAGACATATTGAAAATTGTTTTAGTTGCTGACCGTTGGGAGTGTTTTATTTGCTTTGACAGCTGGATACGCTCCAATTCGCAACCGTGATGTGGTCAAAGGAAAACAACAAATGTTCAATAGACTTTGGGGATTTTTAGAATTTATAGTTTCTAAAAAAGGATTTTAGTCAAAGTTGTCGGAAAATCCCAAGAGGATTTTTCTTTTTGATGATAAAAAATCGGAAAATCCCAAAAGTTACGGACTTTTCCTTTTGATGATAAAAATGTCGGAAAATCCCAAGAGTTACGGATTTTTCTTTTTGATGATAAAATTGTCAGAAAATCTCAAGAGTTACGGATATTTCCTTTTGTTGATAAAGTGTCGGAAACTCCCAAGAGTTACGGATATTTCCTTTTGTTGTTAAAAATGTCGGAAAATCCCAAGAGTTACGGATATTTCCTTTTG
This sequence comes from Drosophila birchii, assembly GCA_035046345.1. Classification (NCBI taxonomy): domain Eukaryota; kingdom Metazoa; phylum Arthropoda; class Insecta; order Diptera; family Drosophilidae; genus Drosophila; species Drosophila birchii. The sequence goes on from JAWNOA010000047.1 coordinate 1,491,267, forward strand.
TTGTTAAATGTCGGGGTCACCAAATGTTGGGTTGAGGCTTAGATGCCTGGCTAATAGTGCATGAACTATTGCCTACAGTTGACGCAAATAGCACTTGGAAATAGTTGGACGGTTTGAGTTGTGTTTGGATGTGGTGTGGTTTGATTGATTGGTTGAATGAGGTTTGTTGGGGTATGGAAGACACGGCTATGATGTCGAGCACATGGGCATGAATAAAAGCTCTGTTGTGAGGTAGAACTCTTACTGACTTTATTAATGAAAACTTAACAGTATATAGGTACAAAATGCTTATGGTAACAAATATCGTATAACAAAATAATGTGGGTTACTGTGAATGTGGGTTACTGTGTATGTAGGTTATTGTCAGCTATATGACCTGACACGTATTGCTCTATTTCGCTCTCCTCATGTCCACCAGCTATGCATATTCACTTGACCTGGTAACTGATACTTTATTAACGACAAATGCATGTGGCTGCGACTGAAGAATTATTATGTCGAATTCTAAATGTTATTGCTTATGAATAATGCTGCCGTGACTGAACAGCACTAAAGTGGCTGAACTCAATCAAAAGCCCCTCGGGGCGGGTAGCGAGATGGGCACTCGGCCTCAACCATTCCAATTCGAGGTACAATACCGAAAGGGAAAACTGAATGTGGTAGCAGATGCGCTATCACGAACACCAAGAGTGGAGGTAAAAACGCTAAAGGCAACTAGCTGGATTGAACAATAAATTCAGGAAATGGAGGATCAACCAGACGATAAAGAATACCGAGTGGAAGGCGGAAGACTAAACAGAACGAATGGGGACAAAATGGACTCCCAACCATGGAAATTATGCGTCAGGGAGGAAGAGACCCACACGGTACTGGCCGAGAACCACAGTACGACAGAAGCAGGCCACCTCGGGATCTCGAAAACACTAAAAAGAATAAGAGCCCGATACCCCCGACTGACAAGGGATGTGAAGAAATTTGTAAGGGGATGCGAATGCTGTCAACAATACAAAGTATCCCAACAAAAAGCCGCAGGGCAAATATTGGCAAAGGTAGCAGAAGTTCCATGGGAAACAGTATGTGTGGACTTCGTGGGGCCCTTACCAAGAACAAAATACGGAAATGCGATGCTAATCGTTATAATGGATAAATATTCGGAGCTTGAATCCGGAAGGCAGCAGTATTTTGTTTAATTCTTGTTGAATTTGTACGGCCTTTGGGATACTGTCTGCTCCTGTGAGACAGTCATCCACGTAAAAGTCATGATTAAGTACGGATGATCCAAGCGGTAGATGATTCTCGGCCTTCTCGGACAGATAATCCAAGCATTTAGTAGTCAAGAATGGCGCTGATGTTGTACCATATGTGACCGTTTTAAGTCTATAAAAGCTTAGATTGTCTTATGGTTTCTTACGCCATACGATTAATTAATGGAACTGGTTGTCTGGGTGCATCCACACCTGCCGATACATTTTTTCTATGTCTGCAGTAAACACATATCTGTGAGTGCGGAATCGTAGTAAAATTGCAAACAGTTCGCTCTGCACAGTGGGTCCAGCGTACAATATATCATTCAATGATTTATTGCTTGTCGTTTTACAGGATGCATCAAAAACTACCCGCAGTTTTGTGGTACTGCTTTCGGGTTTCAATACACAGTGATGCGGAATGAAGTAGTGATCTGAGGGTACGTGTGTGGGTGGTACCAGCTTCATGTGTCCAAGACGTTCATATTCCTCCATGAAGTCTACATATCCTTTCCAGACTTCTGGTGGCGTTCGTCGCTCTAATGCCAAAAATCTGTTGGTTGCTGTTTTTTGAGGAATCGCTCTAGTAGCGTATCCAACTCCTCTTCTGTGGTTGCCGCTGCACAAAGTGCCGCTGAGTCGTGCTCAGCAGGAATTTTTCCGGCCACAATCCATCCAAGCTTTGTATTTTGAAGAATTCTGGCTTCATCAGCATCTGATTTGGTAGAAGCAAAGAATAATAATGCTCTGCGCCAATAAGCATGTCAATTTTTCATGGTTTGTCAAAGTTTGGATCGGCCAGAGTGACGTTGTTTGGGACTTGTAATTGTGAGGCAATTAATTCATGAGCTGGTTGATCAGCTATGATATGCGGCAGCACAAAGGCTTCTACTTGTTGAGCGAAATCATTATGCATCGACTGCATGAGAACGTTTGCTCTAGCTCGACTGGTTTTTGCCTCCAATGCCCTCGATGCGCAATGATGCACCGTGGAGCTTTAATGACAGCTTGGAGGCTATTCGCTCAGAGATCAGATTAATTTGTGATCCTGAGTCTAGCATCGCTCGAAATGTGGCCATCTGGCCATTGCTTGCTTTGACCAATACCTTGACTGTGGCCAGCAAATTGTAACTTTTGTTACTTGCTGCACCTACAGAAGGTGATTGTGGCTCTGTTGCCGCACCTGACGTGGCCTCTAGGTGCAGCAATGTATGGTGTTTTTGTCACATTTATAACACGTACGGCCTCGACAATCTTTCGCCTTGTGGTCACTACTGAAACAGTTAACACACAATTTTTGTTTTTGAACCCAATTGACTCGCTCGGGTATGGTTTTGCTGCGGAAATCATCGCATTTGTATAGCCAATGACTACGTTTGCAGAAAGGACAATTTGGTTGCCTTCCAGCGCTGGCAGAAGTGCATGATGGGCTCTTCTGCTCCTTTCTCAGTTTTTGACTGCGTTTTCCTGTTCCCAGCACTTGGCTTCGCTGGTCCAGGAAGCTTAGCATTGTATCGAGACCTTGGAGTTCTCGTGATCCGTCTAACGATTGTTCGTAGAGGGCTCTATTTGCAAGATCCAGTTTTTGCTTGATGATGGCAATTATGATTGTATCCCAGCTGGATATTTTTTTTTTTTTTTTTCTTAAGCGCGGGGTCCCACGCCCACCTCCCGCCCAACCGACCGAGGGGCGCAGCCGTGTGACGTACGGCACGAAACGCTGGATAGACGCGAGAGAAGGTAAAAAAATAGAATAGAACGAGGAAAAATTAGGATACACTACGGGATAGTACTACAAGCAATACAGTTTTTAGTTTTTGAAGGCTTTCAATGCCTTCAATGCTACTAAAAAGACGATTGTAATCAGTACATAAAACCCTAAAGGGCTCATGTACTTCAAACTCACGCCTACAGTGGTTAACTACTAGTGGTATAAAAGTTCTAGAAGAAAGACGGGGAACATGGAAATTGAGCTGGCCTAGAAGGTAGGGGCTCTCCACATCACCGTGTATAAGTTTATGTAAAAAGACGACGCCAAGCATCGTCCTACGGTTAGCTAAAGAAGGTAGATTAAGTAGGAGAAGTCTACTAGCGTAAGACGGTAATCTAAGGTTTGCATCCCAGGGTAGGCCACGAAGGGCAAAAAGCAAAAAGTTCTTTTGGACAGATTCAATGCGGCTACTATGGACCCCGAATTGAGGACTCCAGACGCACGAACCATACTCCAATATAGGGCGAACCAACGAAGTAAAGAGGAGAATCGAATTCCTTCGCCCACCTTTTAATGAATCCCAGCATGCCTCTGGCTTTATTAACCATACAAGAAATATGTTCAGAGAACGAAAGTTTAGGATCCAGGCGGACACCCAGATCATCAACAATAGAAATTCTTTCCAAAGAGCAGTCGTTAAGCATATAGGTTGCAAGCAGGGGAGTAACACGTGAAAATGTCATCAGTTTGCATTTTGTGCTGTTGAGATGTAAATCGTTAGCATGAAACCATGCTTGGAAGTTATCAAGATCCGATTGTAGGTCAGATTGGCAAGAAACGTCCCTATACTGCAAGCAAAGTTTAACGTCATCAGCGTACATAAGTACTCTGGAATTGGTTAGAACCTGCGGCAAATCATTGATAAACAATGTGAATAGAAGTGGTCCAAAGTGACTACCCCGTGGGACGCCAGATGTGACCCTAAGGCTATTGGATTGAACGTTTCTGAACAGAACCTTTTGGGTTCTATCACTTAGATAACTCGAAATCCATTTAAGAAGATCACTAGGAAACCCCATTGAATCGAGTTTCCTAACCAGAAGAGAATGATTAACCGAGTCGAAAGCTTTACTAAAGTCCGTGTAAATAACATCGGTTTGAAAGTTTTGTTGGAAGCCCCTAATAACGAAAGAGGTAAGTTCCAGAAGATTGGTCGTGGTTGATCTTCGCCTCATAAAACCATGCTGGCATGGAGAAATGACGGATCTGCATAGATGTTGCAAGTGAGGAGTGATTACATTCTCGAAAAGTTTGGGGATAGCCGATAACTTAGAGATACCCCTATAGTTACTGGCATCCGATTTGCTACCTTTTTTGTGGAGAGGAATAACAAATGATTCCCTCCAAATAAGAGGAAATTCTGAGGATTCTAAAGACAAGGTAAACAATTTAAGAAGGGGGTTACACAGCGCCTCGGAGCAATACCTAAGCACAGAGCCAGGTATACCATCGGGACCTGGCGAATAAACTGGCTTAACACGTTGAAGATCAAGAATAAGTGAGCTTTCGTTTAAAATAGGACTGAAGATTAGGGACGAACTGGGCATAGCTGTAGAAAATGTATGATCTGAAGATGTTGAGGGCGAATATGTCGTTTTAAAAAACTCAGCAAAGAGATGAGCAATTGCTTGATCAGAATTTACTGTAGTATTCTTAAAAGACAGCGAGGGAGGATATAACGTGGGTTTACGTTTAGAGTAAACAAAGTTATAAAACTGTTTAGGGTCCTGCGTGAACTGGACCTTACAACGAGTCAAATAATTTTTGTAGCACTGAGCGTTAAGCACGGTAAAGTTAGATCGAGCACTAAGATAAGATGAGAAAGCCGTTTTTGAACCAGTGAGTTTATATTTATTATAAAGCCTAGATTTTACGTTTTTTAGACGCATCAGCTCCTTGTTAAACCAAAGTGGTTTATTAGAGACCGACGGGTAGCTTATAGGAACACATAAAGAGAAAAATTAATTCATGGCATTATAAAAAATGTCAACGGCGGATGCCATGTCAGAGCTCGTGTACAGATTAGACCAATCAAATTCTGCTATTAAAGTGCTTAGCCTCTGATAGTCAGCCTTTCGGAAACAGCGGACTCTGTTTAAAGGTGTAGTAGCTAAGACTGTCCCAGTGTCGATAGTCACATCGAAAGTTGGATGATAAGGATCTTCAGGTTGCGTCAATGGAGGAACTCTAATTAGGTTTACACCTGCAGGATCAGAGACAAAGCATAGATCAAGTAAGCGGTTTAAAGAATTAAAAATATGGTTAACTTGCGATAAGGATAAATCAAGCAAGCCATTAAGAAGGTCATGCTGTGCCGCAGTGTGAAGAACATTAGACACCCCATCAGAAGACCAGTGAGCTCCGGGTATGTTGAAGTCACCCAAAGCCACCAATTGGTCCCTATCAGAAAGCCTATTGGAAACTGCCCGAATTGCCGAAAGGTGTTTCCAATAAATTGGCTCTTCCGAAGATGGAGGGATGTAAGAGCAGGTTACATAAATGAAACTACCTGTGAAAGATAGTTTAACGCAGATGAATTCGATGTCCAAAAAGTCATTAGATACCACCCGTTCCGAGATGAGGCTGGAGTCAACGGCAATTAAAACTCCGCCACCACGCTGGAGAGGACGGTCTAATCTGTAAATAGTGTACTTACATGGAAGAATTTCGGAGCAGAGGATCTCCGGCTTCAACCAGGTTTCTGTAAATACAATCACCTGGGATGCGAAAGAAAGGCTATCTGAATATAATCTAGAGAGCTTACTGCGTAAGCCCCTAGTATTCTGATAGGAAAGTAGTAGGGAAGAGGTTCGTTTTTTGGGACAGAAGGTGCTTGAGTGGACACTGAAGGTTGTGACGGCTTGGGCAGTTGAACTCCCACAGGCCGATTTCTTTTCTTCCGTGCCTCGTACTCCTTGACTACAACGTACTCGGGCCAGAAGTCACCCGAGCAAATAGTGTCAAAGAGCTGGAATGAGACATTTATCTTAAATGACGAAATGTCTCTGGCATACGGAAATTTGAATTTTTCCACCTTGATATTGCCAGCTTGGGTTTTGCCTTGAATACAGGCTAGAACATCTTCCGATGCGAGATCAGGGGCAAGCCTCGAAACAAATATAGTTTTCGAAGGTGGGACTGCTGTGAGGGTCTTATGTAACGAATTGTTACCAACAACGGCCGGTTTTCCGGGCAATGTTGGACCCTGGGTAGAATTTTCTACGGTGATTTGCGGAGCCAAAGAATTGGGCTGCGCATCAGACACCACAGACGACGCGGAAATTGCTGGCTGCGCGGCTTCCGTTACCTCTACGACCGATTCGGTTACCGAATCTTTGATCGTTCCTGATCTCAGAACCATTGGAACGGGAAGCAGGAGCTGTGGCGACGGAGAGTGGCAGGAAATCGGTTGCTGTGTCTCACACAGTTGCAGCCGACTAGCAGCGGATTTTTTGCGTTTCGGCGACTCATTTAATAGCTTAAATTGAGCGTCCAGCGCGGAGAACAGGTCATTCGCCTTGCGAAAAGTGGCCATGATCTCAGAAAATCCACTCCTTGTCTGACGCATAAAGGATGATATTTCCTTCTCAACCGGTCGACAGGCCTCACAGCAATAACGCAGGCCCTTTTTGCTGGACACTGCGTCAGCCATTCGACCTGTCATCTCGATGCACTTAGCGTGCACAACTGCCTCGCAAAGCCAGCAATGGAAACAGGGCTGGTCTGCCAAAACATTTTTTTGGCAATTCTTAATAACACAGACAATATTCTGGGACATTGTCACAAACCCTAGAACCACTGTGCACACTATCAATACCAAAAAAGTAAAGAGATAAAGAGAGAGATAAAAGAGCGCAAGAGTTAGAGCAGCAGAAAATCACAAGAGCGGTGAGCGCTATGAACAGCTTGGATGCAGCTAATAGCAAACGGCACTCGAGCGGGGGAGAGAAAAATAGAAACGGTTAAACAGTCAAAGAGGAAATATAAAATAAGATAAACCGTCTTAGCACAAAACTAACAAGAAATTTTTTATGCAAATTAACTACACAGAAAAGTGCATGCACGCGCGGTAGCAAAACGGTATATCGATATAAATATTAGGTGATAAGTTTAGATGAAACCCCGGTGGTTTAGATTCAAAATAACACAAAAGTCGGAGCGCAAAACAAAAACACGACCGTCCGCTACGAAGAGAAAGATCGAAAAGCCAGGGTCAGAAGTAACGGTTCTTGATCCTTTTTGGCGTTTCAAAAGCCCTATTTGGTTAGCTTACTTGTTAGATTTCGTCTGCCGAATATGGAGGAGTTTTTAAACCCTGAGGTCTGCCAATTCAGATGGGTATCGGGTCGGCGAGCCGATCCGTCAGTGGCCGCCGGAGACAGGATGCTGATAAGGGCGGGGGTCCGCTTTATATAGGAATCTGGCAGGTGTGATGTGCCCGCCGTTCTCTGTTAATTTGGCTTTAGAGCATTAGAAAACTTGCCAGAGGTGTTTCGGAGGTTGCAACAAGCAAAGCAGAGAATCATTCCGGACAAATGATAATTAAGAAGGAACTGAAATATAAACGTTAAAGCATAAATTTAAATCATTGTAATATTTTATTGTTTTATTATTTTATACATTTATACAACATTTTGTGACTGGCGCAATAATATAAACTTGTAGCGTCAAGATATTAAATTATTTTAGATACATATGTCAAAAGGGTATCGGTGTGTTTTCTGCCATAAGACCAATTACATTTTCAGCTAACCACAAAATCGACTACCGATAGTTGAATGTATGTTAAATGTAAATATATTGGAAAGTTTTGTGAAAGAACTACGAAATAAATATGAAACTTATTTATACACTTATGAATATAAACATACCGCAAACAATTTTCCGCTTCGTGTTGGTACTGATGTAAGTGCTTTTTGTTAAGCCAGACCGATTATCTGCCGAGCCATTAAAGGGCAATAGTCTGGGCCTGACGTCCTGGGCGGGTAAATGATCTGGATTTAAGGGGATCATTATTTGAGACACCCCAAGGAAAATAACGGAACTTACCGGGGGCTCCCTCAACAAAATAGGAGTTGAGGGAGGCATCAGATCATGGATAGGCGAAATGCTAACGAGCAGGAAGATAACAGCCGAACTGAGTGGCACTCATCACACCAGGTTTGTGAAGAGGGGCACACCTCAGGGGGGAGTTCTATCTCCACTGCTCTGGCTGATCAACATGGACGACATATTGAAAGAACTCAATAGCGAAGGAATTAAGGTGGTAGCTTACGCGGACGACGTAGTCCTTGCAAACTTCTGACTGAAAGGGTATACAAAATTGAATTGGTACTGCTGCAAACTACGATAAGAGATACGATACAGCACTGTGCACCGGAACATTGTAGTAGAAGAACTCCAGGCGGACGCTTCCATTTTAAAAAGAACGCGGTGCGAATGTGGACTACGCGGATATGACCATTGGATCGTGAAAATACAGAATCAATTCTACCACTCATTGGAAGGAAATCTCTTGTAGAGGGTCGCCACTTATTACGCTTACGGAGATCCTTGAGGTACTCTTTTTTCCATCACAGCCGAAATTGCAGCTGAAGAGCCTTCAGGTGTTGTCAGCGGTTAATAATGTATGTGTCGGGTTCAACCGTGTCGAGAAGGAAGTCCTCTCACCAGAAAGTGTCCAGGCATGCCAACAGCTCAGCGGGGTCTTTGGACATTAGCTCGGGCGGATGCGAAATCAGACACGCATAGATTTTAGCCAGAAGCGTCTACAGCTCCTTGAATTTGTACTTCCGAAGCTGTAGAACAGCGTCTTGAAGCTCTTGACGCCTGCCTCCCACAGGCCTCCCATGGGGGGGCTGCCCGAGCGATTAAATGCCAAAAAAGCTACTGGTGACTATAGGTAAAAATCACAGCCCCTCCTAGGCGTTGGAAAAAATCGCGGGAGAGTAGCGTAGCCGTCCGCACAAATGTCTTCCAGTAGCCGACTGAACTTGACGGGGGCCTCCTCTTCGGGACACAAAACGTACAAAAACGGTGAGAAAATTCTCAATCGTAAGGTCAGACGTAGGCTCTAAATGGATGACCATAGTGAAGAATTACTCAAACACCATCACATACCCCTTTGTGAAGATACAGGCTCACCCCGTGTAGTTTTCGATATCGAAGGGACAGGTAGTATATATAGTAATTACAGCTGGTCTTGGGTTAGAAGCACTCAGTTTTCCACAACACGCAAGGAAAAACGGCTTCGTTCGCGAAAGAATACATGACGTGGAATGCTCATTTGATGTTAGTTTTAATTTAGATGGCACCGATGGCTTTCAATATTATTATCCCGATTTGTTAAAATATAAACTTGAGTGGGCGGCTTTTTCCAAATTAAGGCCGGCTGTCGTGGCGGAGTTGGTCGTCGGTGGCCGTAGAAAAGGGCTTTGGGTTTTTGGTGGCTGCTGTTGGGGGTCGAATAAATCCCAAGCCCAAAAATAGAAGACGATCGAAGGCGTTTTCCACTTCACAAAATTATAAATGCTTTATTTGCACAGCTTCAATTTTAAGACTAACTTATAACTAAGAGGGAAAGAGCCCGGGACCGCGGAATGGTGGGTTTTGCCAGAACGGGCCCCTTGCGGCAGCAAAGCAGGACTACTCCTCCTTGCACACTCCGGAGACGGTCCATCCGAAAACGGTGCTCTGAGCGACGGGCAGCCCATCTTCCAGCTTCAGGAACCCCGGTTGGATCAGCTTGGGGAACAAGTCTGATCCCAACGCTAGGGAAATGGTCGATGGGCGATGGAAAAGCTCGTCCGCGAGCCGGATGACGTTGAACTTGGCCCGGATGGTGTCGCTCAGAGCCCGTACGAGCGTCTGAATCTTAAGGCTGGGATCAAGCCTCAGGACGACCTCGAGCCGGAAGTCGCCTGTTCGGGATCGAAGGGTCGCCATGCAGACCTCGTCCTCGCCTGCCTGCCTGATGGGCAGCCGATATGCCACCGCCAACGATCGGTCGATACTGCTGACCGCCATGCACGGGTCGATCATGGCCCCCATCGGTCGCACTACCTGTAACGAGCAATACGCAGGCGGTCGGGAGAATGTGGACCACCTTTTGCTGCAGATACGCAGCCACGGACGGAGATGGAATGGGGGCCGCCGGACGTACAGGGTTCTTAGCAGCCGGGCGAGGAACTAAAGTCCGGGAGACGGGCTGACGTGGACGAGACGAAGTCGGCGTAGAAGGACGAAGCGGCAGCTCCTCGTGCATGTGCAGCAGGGTGTGGTGCCCCCCCGGCAGGTCCCTCCTGAGTACTCATGAGCGAGGCAGTTCGTGCAGTACTTATTAATAAGTACTGCCCGAAGACGCTTATCAGCGCTCAGTTTATGGAACCTCTTGCACTTCCGATGAGGAGGGATGCCCCGGCAGACTCGGCAGCGGTAGGATTGCATACCTCGAGTACGTCTGCTATCCAAACTTTCGGCGGTACGAGGACGCGGCACCATGATGTTAGTGTTGTTCTGCGAGGAAGAGAGAAGAAAAACCAAAATTAGCTTAGTATAGGACCTCGCAGGCGGAATTACATTAATTGCCAGGAGCAGCTGGTTCCTGGCTCAACCAGGATAACCCAATGTACGGGCCGTTTTATTGTGCCACGCGCCGTACGGACTTCAACCACTCGATCTCGGCCATTGGCTCCGGGGGAAACAGAAAGAATTCTGCCGAGCCGCCATTCGTTCGAGGGCAAATTGTCCTCCTTGACTACCACCATATCGTCAATTTGGTTGTTTCGGGTCGGAAATTGCCATTTGTTGCGTTTGTGGAGATCTTTGTGATACTCCTCTTTCCACCGCGCACTAAACTGCTGATGTTGGGCCTTCAAATGTTGCCAGCGATTGATTATCGACTTGGCTATCCCGTGGTAATGAGACACGCTCTCCCGGTATAGTTTTTAATCTCGAACGGCCCGGCATAATCAATGCCCGTATATGTAAAGGCCCTCGAGAAGGAGACTCTGTCCTTTGGAAGATCGCCCATCAGCTGTGTTTGCAGTCTCTTCTTGTAAATCGTGCAGATCTTACACGGATTCACCACTGCCTTGACCAGATTATTGATTTTAGGAATCCAATACTTCGATCGGATCAGGCGTACGATCAACTGACTACCGCCATGAAGAGTAATCTGGTGGGTGAATTGGACGAGAAGGCGAGATAGTCTACAGCAGAATTATTGGATGCCGTTTATCATCCTGGAGGGCTTTAGAAGCAGTGACGTGACCACACGCCCTTAGGAGGCCGAGTTTGTCCGTGAACGGAAATAAATTTAATATTGGACTTACCCCCGAAAGGGGCTTCTTCTCTGCCAAGTGCTTCAGCTCTTGGCCGTATGCTCGACGCTGCGCTCGTTCTGCCTCTCGGTTTTTTTTTACTCGTGGGTCGTGAAGTAGAGGGGATCGCGCCCTTACGGCAGCGACTAAGGAAACGCCGAACATACGTCAGGACTCGCAGTGCTTTGTCCAGCTTAGAAAAACGTTCTAGGAACTCCTCAGAGGGGACCTGGCTGAAATGCACTTTCGCTGCTCGAGCTCTGTGTTCGGCTGCACATCGCTTTGCGCTGGCCACAGCTCTTGTGACCCTTGCAGCCACTCTGGCCCGTGGCACCAAAGTTAACTATCCGCTAACTCGAGTAGGGACACGCCTCGACTAGCTACATCAGCGGAATTTTGTTCGGATCGAACGTGTGCCCAGCAGTCGACTGGTACTGCCTGGGTGATCTTGGCCACTCCGTTGGCTACAAACGTGGTCCAGTTGCACGCCGGCTTCCGTAACCAGGCCAGAACTATTGTCGAATCGGTCCAGCAGCGTATGTCGGAACTTGGTGTAGGCATGTGGGGAAGAATAGCTGTCACCATTGCGGCTAACATTTGGATGTGAGGAGGTTAGAAGGATTTCCTCACCAACCTCGACACGCATGTAGATCGCCGCTCCAAAAGCCTTATGGGACGCATCGCAGAATCCATGATACGCCACTTTGATTTCAGGCTGAAAACAGACCCATCTCGGAACGCGGATCTGGTTAAGGTCGGAATACTCATGGAGAAACGTCTGCCACCTCTGACTCATTTCGCTGGGAAGCTTATCATCCCAGCTTAAATCATTTAGCCAAATCTCCTGCATGAACATTTTGGAACGTATTATAAACAGAGCAAGCCATCCGGCTGGATCAAACAGCCTCCCGATTTGGGATAACACCTCGCGCTTTGTGAAGGAGGGTTGCACCACTATTTCTGGCGGCACGAAGTAGAATTCGTCGTCGTTCGTCGTCGACTTAGCCCTCCATCGAATCCCGAGCGTTTTGGCAGTGCTTTCGGTTCCGATATCGAGGAACTCGCTATGAAGGAGATGTTTGGCTGGAATAATTTTTAGTATGCTCGTGTGGTTTGAAGTCCACTTTCTCAAAGGGAAACCAGCAGAGCTAAGAGCTGCTTGTAACACTTGGATCGAACTATGGGCCTCAGTTATGGAATTCGCCCCTGCCAAAACGTCATCGACGTACATATGTTGTTGAAGAATGTGGCTGGCTTTTGGAAACGCCCCTTGGACATCCTCTGCTAGCTGCTGCAGCACTCGACTAGCGAGGAAAGGCGCACAGTTGACCCCAAAGGTAACTGTTTTCAATTCAAAGTCTCGGATATCACCCTCTTTATTTCGGAACAGGATTCTTTGAAAGGGTGTATGCTTCGGATCGACCCAGATCTGACGGTACATCTTGATGATGTCCGCGCTGAAAACGTATCGGAAATATCGCCACTTCAGAATCTGAATGGTCAGATCGGATTGCTGTACTGGACCAGCATGAAGAATATCATTTAAGCTGGTTCCATTCGCAGATGGACTGGAGGCGTTAAATACAACGCGAAGCTTTGTCGTAGTACTTTCGGGCTTGATTACCGCGTGATGTGGAAGATAGTACGTTGGGGAACTATGAGTCGACGGAACTTCGTTCATATGACCTCTGGGTCATGATCTGTCCAGATACTCCTGAATCACGCTGTCATATTGCTCTTTTAATGGAAAGTCTCTTTTTAAACGATTCTCGTTTCGAAGAAACTGAGCTAACGCAATGGACCTTAAATATCCTAAATCGGACCCCGAGTTTTCGGGGTCGCAGAATGGGAGCGTAACCACGCACCTCCCGCTTGCGTCTCTCTTGGAAGTCTGGAGGAAGTTCCTTTCACAATAGGAATCTGACTCTTTTACCATCTGGAATGGTAGATCCTCCACCTCCCAGAACTTGCTGAGAAGCCTGTCGAAGGAATCTTCATTTTTGTGGTGTACTTGAGTCGTGAAAGATGCGACTCTGTTGGCCTTAGTATTGGAAATCGGCCCGGTAAGTACCCACCCAATAATGATGTCTTGGCCTAGGAGTGAGACACAAATGTTTCTCCTCGTGCCTGCATCATCACCGACGGTAGAATATCAGCTCCGATCGATTTGGGAAATTTCAAAGAAATTTGGGCCATTCATGATCGGGCAGGTTTTGTAAAGAATTCCTGGAAACTGGATGGGAGGGCAGTTTGCCCGCTAATTCCGGAAGGACGTAGGCTGCGGTATCTAATTGTAGACCCGGCTTAGTAGGGGAGCGGATTGCAACCTGGCAGAGTCTCGCTGACTCTGCCGAAACCGATTGGTTTTTGCGGAATGGCAGCTTGAGGAGGTTGAACATGCGTTCGGAGATGAACGTAGCCTCCGATTCCGAGTCGAATAAACCAGGGACCGTAAATAATGATTATTTTTGTTTTTGAAATATAAAAATCAAGACAGTTTATGATTTTTTCTCTACTCATCAAAAATAATCATTAGACTTGAGTGAAAAATATATAACTTACAAATAAAAATCATTTTTGATCAAAAAAATAGAATTCAAAAATAATGATTATTCATGATTTTTATTTTTTTTGCTCAAAATAAAACTCAAAACCAAATCACGGGTTCCGTGTTAGACTTTTGACCAATATTATTTCATATTCCTTTATTAGGACCGTAAAGCTACCTCCCCGTAATGATTATTTTTGATGACTAAAGAAAAAATCTAAAAATAATCATTACCATTTAAGTTTTTCACTAAAACTTATAATGATTACGGTCCCTGGAATAAACTCGTTCCCAAATGGCACACGTCAATTATTGCCGTGCTCAGCAGGACGGCTGTAGTGCCTGAGGAGAAATAATTCTGCACCGTTGAGGTGCTCGCGGATGCATTGCGACTAGAGGGTCTCGAGGACGGTTGCGTAGAGGGCGCCGAGGTTGGAGAACTCGTTGGTCGAGCGTCTGAGGAACTCGTGGTTGAGGAACTCGTGTTTAAGGAAGTGGGGGAGCCGCGATGCAGCAGAGTATGATGCCTCCCCCTACACGTGAAACAGCTGTGTGTGCTCGTGCAATCACGTAGCTTATGGCCTCTAGCGAAACAATTCAGGTATAGCTGCTTCTTTTTTATGTAGCCGTAACGCGCGTCGACAGACATGTGAAGAAAGCGCGGGCTCAATCTAATCGGATGATTTTCCTTAGAACATAAGTCACACCCTTTTTGTTTGGTGCTGACCTTGGTTTCGAAGGATTGCAGCCTTTTGGGAACTGACTGAGTCGGCTTCATATCCTCAATAGCCTCCAGTGTCCGATACCTTTCGCTCAGGAAGTTGTTCATCTCCTCCCAAGCCAGAATTTCGGTCTTCGAAGTTAGGGACTATTCCCATAAGGAAAGGGTTAACTTTGGCAGTTTGCTTGAGCACAGGAAGACCAACAGACAATCCCAGTTGTCAGTGGAGATATTGGAATGTGCTAGCGCTGTCAAACACACGTGAATCGGGGAATGCAGCTCCTTTAGAGCATATCCAGATTCTTTAGAAATGGAACTCAAGTTGAACAAGAGCTTGAGTTGGCTGTTGACTAAAAGTCTTTTGTTTTGGAAACGGTTTTGAAGAGCTTCCCACGCTGACGCGAAACCGTCATTTGTTAGCGGGGATTTGGGCACTATGGCCTTTGCCTCGCCACTAGTTTTTGTGAGGAGATGGAAAAGCTTTTTGACCGGTGTCAGCCTGGGGTTGTTAACATAAACTGCCGTGAACAGGTACCGGAAAGTGGGCCATCGGAGGTAGTCCCCATCGAAAACTTCGGTATCGCAGGGAGGTAGCCGGCAACCGGACGAAATTTGCGGTTGCGAGGGAGGAGCTTGAACGGCTTGAGGCGTCACTCTCTCTAGCGTTTCGTTAGTATGTGCTGCACAGGTCTCGTATACGGAATAGCAATAGTCATACTTTGCTTTTAGGAGAGGCAAGGTGCTGAGGGATCCTTCCTGGGCAATTAGGTCAGAGCAGATTTCGTACTCTTTTTCGACCTTATCCTATAAGGCTCGCACTTGGTGCAGACGGACTTGCAATGTGTGTGAAGATTGCGAAGCCTGACCAGGAGTGTTGATCTTGTCTTCGAAAGCGCTGACGCGATCGCTCACGGCGATGAATTTGTGCAACGCAGCGGTTGCCGACATTCTGCTACTAGCGCGTGTGACCCTCAGGTATTTAGTCCCGGATGCAGAGGGATGCTCTGGCTGTCCTTTTTCTTTCCTTTTTTGGTGTAGGTGTTGGCTTCTTGTCACCCTCGACGGGCATACTCAACTACGCCCACTAAACGGACGGCCTGCCCGCCGCCAAAAAAATGAAGTAATTGAAAACCGAATCAAAGACTCGGTTTGTAGCAATTTAGCTGATATAGCTAGAAAAATAGCTAGAAAAAATAGCTGAATATAGCCGCTAATTTGTAGAAAATAGCTGACCGCTACTAAATATAGATAAAAGTTCCGAAAAAATAGCTGTATGCTCACTGGAAACAACAACAAAAAATATCTAAATATAGCTAAAAAATTCCGCTAATCGACCTGATTTTTTAGTGTTCAGGAATACGCCTTCTACGCCAAATCGTAGAACCGATGAAAACGAACGACAAATTAACCTCCAGAAAAAATGCAAATATCAATGTCAAAAAAAAATTAAATAGCCAGAAAATAAATGGCTAGAAACGATACTCTAGGAGTCTAGCAAAATTCTTTGAATTTGGTCTGAAATTCTCTGGCTAGATTTTTCGTAATTTAGGAACACAACAAAAAGCTTAAACACTCGTGCGACACAAAAAAGAAACCAAAAAACTAGCTGAAAACGACTCTAAAATAGCTATCGAATTTGGAAATATTCTTTGACGACGATTTAACAATTATTGGAAAAATATTAATTTTTATTTCTGCGATCGATTTTGTATTCGGGTATGGATGCAAGATTTGGTATGACCTGTGTTTTGCTCGTTACTACTTGAATCGTATGAGTGCAGGTGCTTGTATATGAACAAAACGGAGACGAAATAAAATTGCCCAAATATACATATGTATGTGTGTATATGGAGTTATAGAGTTCAATGCTTAGCACCCCTTCAGTACCGCGGATGCATGATTGTTGGAGGAATCATGAAGGACTAAACGTGATTCCTCAATGAAAGTTGGAGGAAACAAGTGTGAATTTTGTACCAAAAATTTTTAAAATCGGGCTGCATCGAGGAATTCGACTACTTGAGGAATCCTGCATAAATCCCACATGAATCCTGCAAGGAATTCATCAGGAATTTCGAAATAAATTCACGTCGGAATCAATGGGGAATTTATAAGCGGAATCAGCGGGGAATCTGCTAAGAATTTAGGAAGAAAATCTATAGAAAATCCCTGGAATCCCAAATAAATTTGTTCGTTTTTTTTTTATTAAATTTCATATTTTTATTTATGTAAAATTTTTTTAAGCTTATTTCAGCATTAACGCCAATAAGCCAATAAGTGCCAAGTTACCTCCGACTACTAAAGATCCCTCCGTGAATTTTCGTTATCTGTAAATTAAATGTTAGAATCAAATTAAAAAATCATCTTGCACATAAATACATAAATATGTACAACGATACATACCAGTTTTAACTGAAAAGAAAGTCCGCAAACCTAAACAGTCTTGGTTGAAGTAATATCCATGCTTAAGATAAATTCTGCAAATGAATTCATTAATTAAGAATAAATAACTTTACTTATATGTTATACAATTTCGCAACTTTTACTACACAATGCGCGATCACGTGTGAACAGAAGAAGAAAATGAAAAGAGAATTAGGAGAACGAGACAAAACGAAAGGACTTCGAAAACAACAAAAAATACGTTGCCCGAACTTCGTCGGCGGTAGCCGAATGCAGTTCGAATTTTGTTTGCCTGCTTCGTTTCGGACCTCTGTCAACGAAGCCCATACAATTTGTTTTTTGTTTCTCGGGCATGCCACACAATTTGTTTTTTTTTTTCGGGCATGCATCGAGGAAAGATCCGTGAAGGGAATTTTGGTACTGAAGGGACAGAATAGCGCTAAGTTCTGCCCATGTACATATGTATGTATGTATGTGAAGTAAATTTTGGCTGCTCGCAGAATAGCGGGAAGCTTATGTATGCAGATATATATGTATGTCCGGATAGCAATTAAAAAAATTGATTTTTGTGGATATATGTATATGAATATGATATATATTTATTTTATTGCTGGAACGAAATTTTAGTTTTGGGTGTATATTTTTTATTCTTTATTAAACTTTTGCATAAATTGTATATAAATTGACAATTTAACAATTAATATAAAAAACTATAAATTTCGGGTGTAAATATTTTATATGTGTGTATGTATTTATAAAAATTGCCTGTAAATTTGATTTTCAATTGTTAATATGTGTATGGGTCTTTGGAATAATATATGTAGACATGTGTGTAAATAATATAATTTATATATTCTTGGTGTGATTTGTGTGTGTATATATTTGGATTTTTTAACATGCAGTTTAGTGCCGGACGTGGATATGTAAAAGTGATTTTTGGATGTAATATATAGTGACATATCCACAGTCCTATAGACTTAGTTCATGCCTACTTAGTTAATAACACATACACCCTATGCTACCCTACAGTTATGAATCATTATCGCATGATAAGCCAACCAGCAGTAGACCAAACAAAACTATTGTCTAAACATCCTACCCCATTTAATCTAAACATCCTGCCCCATTTTCACACGCTTAAGATCAGACTCGTTAACTCGTAAACAGAAATATCAAATTACAAAAGAGCAATCGAATTCAAGAGAAATCGAAGAGTCAATTAAAGCTGTCACAATCTATAATAAAGCTCTCTCAGAATCTTCGAGATTCACCCAAGATCTACAAAAGCTCAAGACCGAGGCTTGAACGTCAACCCTTGTAGTACAATAATTTAAGTTCAGTTTGAGATACGAAATTATTCGGTCGGTGTTCTTCAACAAATAAATCTTGTATCAATTCGGTTAAAAATAAAATAAAACATTTTTTTTAACTTACGAATTATATGAATATTTAATTGGCGCAGTCGGTAGGATCAAAATTAAAAACAGTCCTTTTAGTACGGTACTGGTCAAATTTAAGGATACGCTATATAACTAGCTATCCAGACCAGCGAATTAAAACAGTGATTCAAAGTTTGATCCGCAAAAGAATCTACGTGTGTGTAGTATTCAAAACCGAAAAATCTCGTGCGGTCGGAAACAAAATTCAAATTCGAATTTTAATTCTGTGAACATTAATTAAAACCAAAAACTTAAAAACATCAAAAATGGCAGTAGCAGCGCAACTCTCCGAGCTTCATCTTAATCAGTTACTGGCTCAAATCAAGGAGCTACATTACTACGATGGCACACCAGGAAAGCGGTGTTCATCAGCCAGGTCGACCAATTATTATTGCTGTATCCCACACAAGATGTTCGTCAAGCCCACATAATTTACGGCGCTATCAAGCGAGTGATAGTCGACACTGCACTGGAGGCTGTTACCCAAGCAGGAGCGATAACCTGGATGGAAATCCGAGATGCCCTATCAACATCATTCAAGGATCACAGGCCCTATATCACGCTGGTAAAACAACTCGAAGAAACTTCATACCCTGGAAGCATCAGTAAGTTCATCCAGTCACTGAAAGTCCAACATCGTAATATTTTTGATAAGTTAGAACTAGAAAGTGACCCTGTAAATAAAAGTAACTTTTCCGGAATGTTAAAGAGGACTATCAGATCCACCATTGATCGAAAATTACCCGATAGAATGTACATGTCGTTGTCTCGTAAGGAAATTGACACTATCCCAAAATTAAAACAAGCCACCATGGAACTAGGTCTTTATGATGCTAATCCTGAAGACGTTTTACAAAAACCTACAAAAATCTCACAATTAAAGTCGCAAGAGCAAGGGAAACAAAACCCAAAGTAACAACCAAAAGTATTACAATAACAGGCATAATACAAGTGCTTACTATTCATCAACCAATCAAAATAATTATCAGGCTAATAGTCCGAATAGAAATACCCAGAATCGTAATTCAAATAACCCTGCCGTTGTAGACCCACAAACATTTAACAACTGTAGGAACAGTCTAAACCAAGGTAGGCAGAATAACTGTAACTTTAGGTTCAAAGACCTTTAAGTTCAGGTACGACGAGAAAAAGGGCGAGACCGCATCAGTCAGATGCCTTGACCCAAAGAAAAAGGGCGAGACCGCATCAGTCAGATGCCTTGACCCAAAGAAAAAGGATGAGACCGCATTAGTAAAGAACCGGAGAAGACCGCACCTTCGAAGTGCCTTACTGCCAAAACCAGTAAAGATGCAGAGAATGAAGATGCAATGCAATCTGACTCTCCATCCATTGCTGATGAAATAATTAACGAGTTCAGACTCGAACATCTCAATGCTGAGGAAGTAGAATGTTTGAAGAAGGTCCCATACGAATATAGAGACATTCAGTACAAAGAAGGTGAAAATTTTACTAGTAAAATCAACCATATTATCCAAACCCAGCACGAAGAACCG
This sequence comes from Drosophila birchii, assembly GCA_035046345.1. Classification (NCBI taxonomy): domain Eukaryota; kingdom Metazoa; phylum Arthropoda; class Insecta; order Diptera; family Drosophilidae; genus Drosophila; species Drosophila birchii. The sequence goes on from JAWNOA010000047.1 coordinate 1,511,225, forward strand.
GTTTATCGTAAACCATATAAATACCCCCAGAGTGTTGTGATCAAGAGGTAAACAAACATATTAAGGAAATGATAGAGCAGGGCATCATTAGAAAGTCTAAGTCCCCCTATTGTTCACCTATTTGGGTGGTCCCCAAGAAAGCAGATGTCTCCGGTAAACCAAAATTCAGATTAGAAGTCGACTACAGGAATCTCAATGAAATAACAGTCAATGACAAGTTTCCGATTCCTAGAATGGACGAAATACTTGATAAATTAGGTAGATGCCAATATTTCACCACAATTGATCTAGCTAAGGGTTTCCACCAAATACAGATGGAGGAAAACTCTATTGCAAAAACAGCGTTTTCAACCCAGCATGGGCATTACATGGGCATCGCATGCCCTTTGGCCTTAAAATGCACCGGCAACCTTTCACAGATGCATGAACAATTTGTTAGAAGATTTAATCTATAGGGATTGTTTCGTATACTTGAATGATATCATAATTTACTACACTTCATTGGAGGAACATATCTTATCACTATACCCAGGTATAGAAAGTTTTTGGAAAATTAAGGGACGCTAATTTAAAATTTCAATTGGATAAACGTGAGTTCATGAAAAAAGAAACAGAATTCTTAGGACACGTTGTTTCTACTAGCGGAATTCGACCTAACCCAAACAAAACTAAAGCAATTACAAATTTTCCATTACCAAAAACTTCAAAACAAATAAAATCATTTTTGGGATTATGTGGGTTTTATCGTAAATTCATTCCTAACTTTGCAAAGGTATGATAACTTAGGTAAGGTAACTTATGACCCATAAGTTGAAGAAAGGAGCGGTAATCGATATTAAATGTAAAGCATACATAGAGTCATTTAAAAAGTTAAAGGTGCTGACTTCGGATCCGATTTTAATCTATCTTGATTTCTCAAAACCCTTTTCCTTGAAATACGAAATATAGGCAATCTCCACTCCAAAAAGACAGGTCAGATTAAACAAGTGGACGATAAACACTTCAAAGAGACAAATAGAGGCAGGAAAATTGTACACTACAAGTCTTAATTCAAAAAAAAAGAAGACTAACAAAAGTAAATACGACAATTCCAGACCCATCGAAGAAGTATAAGAGATGCCCCCCATTTCCCATATTAACGATCTGTCTGGCAATCATCACCCTCATCACTACGGTCCAAGGGAGTAGTATAGAAGGAAACTCAATTAGTGCCAAAAACGGATACTTAATATTCCAAACAGGAGTTACGGAAATCCCCACTAGCTATGAATACCACTACTTAACCATAAACATAACTAAGACCATACTAATGTTTGAGAACTTATTGGAAGAGGCGAAATCCTTTCCCGATGAAATCCATGTAGAGTACCTAGTCGAGAAAAGGGAAAAAAAACGGTTTGAGGATAATAAAAAGAAACAAACGAGGTCTGGTAAACATGGTAGGAACGGTATACAAATATTTATTCGGCACGTTAGACCAAGATGACAGGGAGGAGTTAGAGGCAAAAATTAACAATTTGTCAGAAAATTCCGTTCAGAATCACGATTTGAATATGATAGTAGACGTGGTTAACAGTGGAATAGACATTATTAACAAATTCAAAGCAAAAAAGAAGAAAGATCAGCAAGTAGTAGTTCTAATCTTCAATATGCAACAATTCACCAAATATATCGAGGATATAGAAATGGGTATGCAACTCACGAGACTGGGAATTTTTAATCCGAAATTACTTAAACACGATTATCCGAAATTAATTAATTCTGAAAAATTGCTAAAAATTAAGACATCTACTTGGCTTAAAACATATACAAATGAAATTTTAATCATTTCCCATGTTCCTAGCGAAATCACGAAAGTTCCAATTTTCGAAATAGTCCCATATCCCGATGACTCCAACTACATCCTCACCGAACCTATATTTGATAAGTTTTTTATTTATGAAAATACAGTTTATAACGCACATACAGAAAAACAAATTTTCGACAAATGGTTAGTCGGAATTATTAAACAGGAACCTACTGAATGTAAATACACTAAAGCACATAAAAGTTTCCAAATCAATTAGTACAGCCAAACATATTAATCACTTGGAATATTCCTGAAACAACTATAATTCAAAACTGAATCAACAATAGAGTTTCTATACAAGGAAACAACATTATTAAAATCAAGAATTGTACTATGCAAATAAATGAATTTATAATTTCAAACAACTTTGCAGATTTTACACAGACAATTTATATTGTTAACAAAGTAACCAAAATAGAACCTTTGGCATACATTCTTTAGTCCTATAGACTTAGTTCATGCCTACTTAGTTAAATGTGATTATACACGTAATATAATCATTATACCCTTTGCTACCCTACAAGTGTATAGACACATAACACATACACCCCATGCTACCCTACAGTTATGAATCATTATCGCATGATAAGCCAACCAGCAGTAGACCAAACAAAACTATTGTCTAAACATCCTGCCCCATTTAATCTAAACATCCCCCCATTTTCACACGTTTTAGATAAGACTCGCTAACTCATAAACAGAAATATCAAATTACAAAAGAGCAATCGAATTCAAGAGAAATCGAAGAGTCAATTAAAGCTGTCACAATCTATAATAAAGCTCTCTCAGAATCTTCGAGATTCACCCAAGATCTACAAGAAAAAAACACTTGGCAAAACACTTTTGCACTAGAACAGAAAAAAAATTCACTGCGGCTAGGCGTATGTATTTTATTTCTATATTCTTGCATATATATATCACTTTTCACTTGGAACATTGACTCGGACGAATGGTTAGAAAATAGTCGTACTTATCTTGGAAAAAATCCACAGAGGGGGCGCTGATCAGGAAAGATCGCAGGCGTCGAAAGACCATGAACTGCGGTGGGCGGCTTCTTCCAAATTAAGGCCGGCTGTCGTCGGTGGCCGTAGAAAAGGGCTTTGGGTTGTTGGTGGCTGCTGTTGGGGGTCGAATAAATCCCAAGTCCAAAAATAGAACACGATCGAAGGCGTTTTCCACTTCACAAAATTATAAATGCTTTATTTGCACAAATTAAATTTTAAGACTAACTTATAACTAAGAGGGAAAGAGCCCGGGGCCGCGGATTGGTGGGTTTTGCCGGAGCGGGAGAGCCAACGGAGAGCGGGAGTGCAAGCGCCCGTGTAGCGCTCGCTCCCACACTGCCGTTTAGAACTCAGCGCCCTTGTGGCGCGAACAAAATATGAGCTATGTATATTTAAGTCGTCACCACAGCCGAGAGATGGAGTAATGGTGTGGGGTGCCATCACGTTTTATGGAACAATTAACTTAATTTGTATCGATCAGTAGATTAACAGTGATCGCTTGAAAACATTGTTGGAGTCCGTATTTCCAAAATTAAATTATATCTATGGATCAATTCCTGGCATTTTCTAATAAGATAATGCTTCTATTCATAACACTCGAGTACTAAAGTCGTTTATTTCGAGTTAAAACGTTAATATCATGACCTGGCCACCATATTCTCCAGATCTTAACGTAATTTAAAATGTTTGGGGCTGGCTAACGTTGACGGTACTAATACGAAGGAGAAGAGCAATACGAAGATAAGGAAACATTAACTGCAGCTATTAAACGTGTTTGGAGCGAGATTTCGTTGAAATACATAGATTCTCTGTATTACTCTGTGATGGACCGGATATATGAAGTTATTACTAACAAGAAGGCAGATTTTTTTAGAATTTTAGAATTTTTGGAAAAAAATTTTTACCTTGTCAGTTTTCAACATATTTTCATCAAAGTTAAAATTTAGCAGTTTTATATTATTCCTGAATTTTGTTTTTAATTTCGTGAAAATCGGTCGACTATATCCTATAGCTTCCATAGGGACAATCAGAAAAATAAAAAAAAACATAACAACCGATTTTCAAACCATTTTCATAAAATTTGAGATTTGGCAACTAATTATTATTCAAGATTTTCGGTTTTAATTTTTTGTTTAAATTCTGTAAGGGTATACAAAATTCGGTAAGCCGAAGTTAGCTTCCTTTCTTGTTTTTATTTCTAATAAATCAAATATTAATACCAACTACAAATTTAAGGTAAAAATAAGTTACTTAAAAAAGGGACGCGAAAACGCCGTCTGAAGTACCGCTCCCGTGATTTGCTTTTGCAACATCTTTTTCTGGATGACACATACCTTGCATGAATAGATGACGGACTTCACCAAATTCCTTACCCTCAGAATCCAGAATTTTGCTTGAATCATTCGGAGCATCAGCTGATTACCGCTATACAGTGTAATGCGATGCGTAAAGTAGATGAGGAGTAGAGACAGATAGCAGTTGTACGGAAGGATTACAGGCCGTGTCCCAGCTGCAGGCCCATTGCGAACCCATTAATGTGCTCCGAATTCAAATTAGACTGGATGCTGGCATTGGCTCTTGGCTTAAGCAGTAAATGATAGGACGAAGTGTCTGCGTGACAAATTATGAGATATTATGAGATGTTCGGCCGACGAAATTTAAGTGGCTGTCAGGTGATCTTCAAACGAAGACCTGACTTCCCCGAACATTGGATAAAGCGATGAAAATTGTGACGGTTGGTCAATGCGAGTGAGAGGCCCTTGGTGGTCTACTAAAGTTATGGGAACACTTAGAGACCTTTGAGATCTTATACTGAGAGAATGGTTTTAGAGACCTTTGAGATCTACTACTGAGAGAACGGTTTTAGAGGCCTTTAAGGTCTACTACTTGGGAAAATAGTTTTAGAGGCCTTTAAGGTCTACTAGCTATGAGAAAAGTTTTAAAGGCCCTTAAGGTCTACTATGTACGAGAAGAGTTTAGAGGCCTTTAAGGTCTACTATTTATGAGAAGAGTTTTAGAGGCCCTTAAGGTCTACTATTTATGAGAAGAGTTTAGAGGCCTTTAAGGTCTACTAATTATGGGAAGAGTTGTAGAGGACCTTAAGGTCTACTATGTACGCGAAGAGTTTAGAGGCCTTTAAGGTCTACTATGTATGAGAAGAGTTGTAGAGGCCTTTAAGGTCTACTATGTATGAGAACAGTTTAGAGGCCTTTAAGGTCTACTATGTATGAGAAGAGTTGTAGAGGCCTTTAAGGTCTACTATGTACGAAAAGAGTTTAGAGGCCTTTAAGTTCTACTATCGTAACGGGGTCAAGCTACCTGATCAGTCGGTGCTCCGACCCAGATTTAGTAGATAAATTTCCTTTGCCTGTCTTAGGCTTTACTCCGCTTTCCCGGTGATCCTCCTGGTCCTTGGTAGGTGTTGCTCGCTTTGGCTGCTCGCACTGATTGCCTTTCCAAGGGATCTGGCTCGCCTTATATAGCGGCCCTGGACCGTCTAGTGTGGCTTCCTCATTTAGCCTTATCGATCCTCTTTGGTGTGGCCATCCCCGGTGTTCGGTGTGACCCTTCTTGGGCGCGCGCGCGCGTTCGATTTGAATTTAAAAGGGCTGTTCCCATCATATGTATTCTTGATTATTATTGTTTGTGTAGAATGCTGCAGAAAATCACGCGCACAGCAGGCCCAGGAAATAAATCGTAATTTGTTGGAATTTATATGGAGACGCACGTCTGGTTTATTCGACTTCATATATGTAACTTAAAATTAACTAGCTTATAGAATTAACTCCCCGCTCCCGCTTACAGAACTTCAGAAAAAAACGAGAGCGGTAGTGCAATGGCGATCGGCACATCTCGCTCCCGAACCTCTCTTCACAGAGCAGAGATCGGACGACCGATTGCTAAGAGCGGTGCTCTTCGACCCGCTCTGCCCGGCGGCCGTACAGTGGCTCCTGGCGTGAACATTCCGGCCCCCCTTGCAACCATGCGGGTTGCAACTTGGCCCGCTGCTCCTCATGACTGGTGGCAGGCTCCGGACAGGACCCAGCCAAACACGGTAATTTGAGCTACCGGTAGTCCTTCCTGTGCCTTGAGGAAACCTGGCTGCATCACCTTCGGATACACGTCCGCACCAAGGACCACGGAGATTGTCGCCGGGAGATAAAATCGGTCATCCGCCAATGTGATGTCCCGAAAATAAGCCCGCACGGTCTCGCTAAGCACACGGATTGGAGTGCGGACACGCACGTGCGGCTTTATCTTGAAGAGGAGATTTAGCCGGAGATTGGCATCCACTTTCGACCCCACGACGGCCGAACAAATCTGCTCCTCACTCACGTTGGTCGTCGGCAGGCGGAAGCATCTAGCCAGCGAGGCGTCGATACAGCTCGTCGGTGTACATGGGTCGATGAGAGCCGCGGTATCGAAGACTCGCGTCCCGGTATCGATCCGCACTGCCGCTGTCGGAAGGACGTTTAAGCTGTGCTTTGCGAGGCAACCGCCGCATCCCGAGGAACGTTAGGAGCAGACTCACGTGCGGTGAACGTGGGCCGGGGCGCGGTAGAGGAACGCCGAGAGGACGGAGACGCCGGTTGATGTGACGTGCATGTGCAACAGTGTATGGTGATCCTGCTGGCACACCTTGCAAAGATCACCCCGGCGGCACGCTCCATCGGAGTGCCCGTGAGCCAGACAATTCGCTTTACGACAGGGCGCTTAACGAAACCCCGAGCAGAGCGAATGGTCACTACTCTGACATGACCGTTCGGTCCGGGAGACACCGCATCGACCCTGCCGAGCCGCTACTCATTGGATGGCAGATTGTCGTTCTTGATGACAACCATATAACCCACGGTAAGGTTTTCTGTGGGTGTTTGCCACTTATTGCGTTTATGGAGCTCCTTGAGGTACTCCTCCTTCCACCGCAGACGAAATTGCTGATGAATAGCCTTAAGGTGCTGCCACCGGTTGATTATAGAAGTCGTGGCACCCTTTATTTCAGGTTCTGCGATGGCGAGGAGGGGCCCACCGACAGGAAAATGCACCGAAGTGAGTGCCAGCAAATCTGTGGGGTCCTCGGACTTTGGAGCGATTGGCCGCGAATTCAGGCAGGCCTCGACCTTGGTGAGAAGCGTGGAAAGCTCTTCGAAAGTATATTTTCGAGTGGCTGTGGACTTATAAAACAGTTTTTTGAAGCTCTTGACTCCAGCTTCCCACAAACCCCCCATATGGGGCGCTCCCGATGGAATAAACTGCCACACAATCTGCTGGTGACTATAGGCACTCGTCACTGATTCTTTCAATGCCTGCAGAAATTCCCTGGACAATACCACGGCTGCCCCAACAAAGGTTTTCCCATTGTCTGACTGAACTTGGCGCGGACACTCTCTCCGGGACACAAAACGAGAGAAGGCTGCGAGAATTTTCTCGGTAGTCAGGTCGGATGTGGGTTCCAGATGGATTGCTTTTGTAGAGAAACACACAAACACTAGCACATACCCTTTCGTAACGAGACAGGCTCGTCCGGGGTAGGCAATTCACCCATGAGCTGGGTATGTAGTTTCCTTTTGTGGATCACGCATACCTTGCAGGAGAAGATTACGGACTTGACCAGATTCTTTACCCGGGGTATCCGAAAATTCGCACGGATCAGCCGGACCATCAGTTGATTACCGCCATGCAGCGTTATCCGGTGCGTAAAATGAACGAGGAGACGTGCAAAATGACAATTGTACGGAAGAATGACCGGATGCCGTTAATCGTATTGGAGGACCTCGGAGGACGTCACCCGCCCGCAACCTCTTATGAAATCATGATAATCCAGAAAGGGATTCATATTCTTGATGGAACTGGATGGTTGAACTGAACGTTTTTGGCTCAGACAGGCGTATTCTAGCGCGAAATATAGACGTTGGGACATGGAAATTAGGAGCCGTTTGGCTGCGGCGATCTTATCGTTGGACAGCTGCTCTTCACAGGGACCCGTTCTTCGTCGCGACCGTTGAATGAAGCGATATATGTACGTATGCGAAAACTCGCAATGCCTTGTCGAGCTTAGAGAATCGCTCGAGAATATCCTCTGGGAGTACCTCCGCGACATGGACCTGGACCGCTCGTTTCTCAAGGTCAGTTACGGGCGACTCGCCGATGGCCATTCAGAGCGGGGCACCCGCAACCATGCCGGACCGTGCCACCACAGCTGACTGTCGGCAAGGTCTCTACGCGACACTCCTCTGCTTGCGAGATCAGCAGGGTTATGTTCGGAGCGAACATGTGCCCATCTTTCCGCATCTGTGGACTGCGTAATTTTGGTCACCCTATTAGCGACGAACGTTGTCCAATGACACGCTGGCTTGCTTAGCCATGCCAACACGATCGTCGAATCAGTCCAACAGTGCAAGCCTGCAGTGAATCCGGGCATCTTTGGTAGAATAGCGGCGGCCTTTTCCGACAGCAGCAAAGCTCCACATAATTCTAGACTCGACGTTGCCTTCCAGCGCACTCCCAACGTTTTCGCCGTACTCTCAGAGTCGATCTCAAGGAAGTCAGAGCGAAGGAGATGCTCACTCGGAATATTTGTCAAAATTGCTCGGCTTTTGGCTGCCCATTTCCGTAGAGGGAACCCTGCCGAGCTCAGAGCCTTATCCAACTCTTGAATAGCCAGCTCAGCTTCTCGCTTGGAGTCTGCTCCGGCTAGGACATCGTCCACGTATATGTAATTCCGAATAATATGGCTCGCCTGCGGATACCTCTCTTCTTCGTCATCTGCGAGCTGTTGCAGGACTCGGATCGCCAGAAATGGGGCGCAATTGACTCCAAAGGTGACCGACTTTAGCTCGTAATCTCGGATTTCTCCCTCTGGATTTCGAAATAGGATGCGTTGGAACGAGGTATGGCTCGGATCAACCCAAATTTGCCGGTACATCTTCTCAATGTCGGCATTGAAAACGTACCGAAAGTACCGCCACTTTAGAATTTGGATTGTCAAATCAGAACCGCGTGAAGGATGTCGTTCAAGCTGGTCCGGTTTGCGGACGGACTGGATGCATTGAACACGACACGCACCTTCGTCGTCGTGCTCTCGGGCTTGAAAACCGCGTGATGTGAGAGATAATAGCTGGCAACATGATCTTCGATCATGTACCCTAGATCCAGGTACTCTCGGATAACGGCCTCATTCCGTGCCTTGAGTGACGGATCCTTCCTCAAGCGTTGTGTGTTCCGCAAGAAGTGAGACAGCGCGAAGAATCTGAAATGTGCTAACCCCGCTCCTCAGGGTCACGAAATGGCAGTGTCACCACATATTTCCCGCAGCTGCCTCTCTTCGTGGTCCGGAGGAAGTTCTTCTCACACGCCGTATCAGCTTCGGATACCAATTCAGCCGGCACCTCTTCCACCTCCCAGAACTTGGTCAGGAGTTTGTCCAGGGGGTCCTCGACCGACCGTGCAATGAACACGGGCCCTGTAAGCACCCAGCCAAAAATAGACACTGTCCAAGGAGCGACCCACAGAAGTTGGGCCTACAGCCGCCCAGGAGGACGGACGGAAGGATGTTGGCTCCTAATAAAACGTCTATCTGGGAGCTGTCGAAGAATTTAGGATCGGCTAAGGGGAGGTCCGGAAGGTCCTTTAGAAGATCCCTTGGCAGCGGATACGAGGGTAAGTTTCCGGCTAAATGGGGAAGGACTTACGCTGCCGTTTCTACATGCAGCCCGGGCTCGGAAGGTGACCGAATCGAAAAGTGACAGAGCTTCTTGGATTGCGCGGCTACTGTCTGATTGAGACCCGAGACTTGGGCCTGGATCGTTTGAAATGGTGGTTTAATGAGGTTGAAAAGACGCTCCGTGACAAAGGTCGCCTCGGACCCGGAGTCGATAAGCGCACGCGCTTGAAAATCACAGCCCAGATGACATATGTTTACGATAGCCGTGCCTAGTAGGACGGCCCTTGAACCGGACGCGAGGAATCTGTGGGGGGTACCGCACCTGCTGGAGAAGTGGTGGGTGGTGACCTCGACGGCCCCCCAGAACTGGAAGAACCTGTAAAGGGATTGCCGCGATGTAACAAGGAATGATGCCGGCTGTGGCACGTAAAACAGCTATGCGGACTGGTACACTCTCGCTGTTGATGGCCCCGAGCAAAGCAATTTAAGCAAAGCTGCTTCCTCTTTATGTAGTCTGACGTCCATCTCTAAGAAAAGTGGGCATATCCGCATAGGGTGATTTTCCCTCGAACACAGATCACACCCTTTGGGCGCCGAAGCCACCCGGGCTTCGTACGCGTTGAGCCTGCGTGAGGTTCCATTGGCATTTGACGGTCTCGACCGACCTGGCATGGGCCCGTTGGGCCTAACATCGTCAATGGCTTCTAACGTACGATGGCGCTCTGTCTGAAAGGAATCGAGTTTCTTCCAGGTAGGAATTTCCGCCTTGTTATGGTTCGACTGCTCCCACATGGATAGTGTGAGCTTGGGAAGTTTCGAAGACACCATATACACCAGGAGACAGTCCCAAGCTTCGACCTGAATGGACAACATCTCTACAGCAGTCAGGCAACTCTGTATAGTGCCTTGTAGCTCCTTTAAAGCGCCTCCGGACTCTTGGGGCACAACATGGATGTTGAAGAGAATTTTTAACTGACTATTGACAAGCAACCTTCTATTCTCGAAACGCATCGAAAGATTTTGCCACGCTGAGCTGAAACCTTCGTTGGTTAGTCGTGCCTTGGAAACAATGGCATGCGCATCACCACTCGTCTTGGACAACAAGTGAGACGCGAATTGTTTATATAGATCGCCGTGAAAAGGTCCCTAAAGGTGGGCCACCGGGTGGCAGACGACAGCCGGTAGAATTTGGGACGTGAATGCTTGCGGACACCTGAATGGCCTGAGCCGCGCTCTTACCGATCAACTCTTGGAGATTGGAGACACATCATTCGTAGACCGAGAAACAATATTCATACTTGGACTGAAGTGTTAGCCTGATGGTCGTACTCTTCTCGGATGCCGCAATAAGTTCAGAACAACTTTCATAATCCCTGTCCACCTTTACCCAAAGTGACCGAATCTGGTCGCGACGCACTTGACACATGTACGGAGAGACCTCGGTGGTTTCCGGGGTTCCCGGAGTGTGGATATTAGCCTCAAATTGACTCACACGGTCTGTCGTGGCAATAAACTTCCTTAACGCAATGTCGATGGCGCTCTGAGAAATTTTCGTGGTCGATCGAGTGACCTTCGACCATGGACCTGGGCGAGTATCTAAAGCATCGTTACTATTCGTCCTTGATCGGGCAGCGGTGGACCCTGACCTAAGTGGAGAGCGGCGCGGAGAGACGGATTGGGATCTTTGCAAGCGGACTGATAGATTCGCCTGTGTTTTTTCGTTTCGTACTGGCATGCTCGACTACGGACGTTGCGACTGACTCAATAGTGTTGACACACTTGAATGAACCAAAATGAATGCGGGCCCACTAGACCTCACGGAGCCGATAAGAAACCCAAACTCGAAGATAAGGACCCCAACACAAACGACTGACGGCCGTGAAAGGAAGCAGCAATTGGAGGAAACGAATCACGAAATCGACTTGGTGACTGATGAATATGCGCGCGTTGTGGCCCCTATCGACACAATATCCAGTTCTTAAATTGTTATCCTTGGAATCACAAACGAAATGTCCCACTGTTAGCGTGGGTGGAAAAAATACCAACCAATAATATTAATAATAGTAAATGAACGGATATATAGTTTTTGCACTGGTTGCGTGGGTGAAAAAATACCAACCAATAATAATAATAATAGTAAATTAACGGATATACAGCTTTTGCACTGGTTGCGTGGGTGAAAAAATACCAACCAATAATAATAATAATAGTAAATGAACGGATATATAGCTTTTGCACTGGTTGCGTGGGTAAAAAAATACCAACCAATAATAATAATAATAGTAAATGAACGGATATGTAGCTTTTGCACTGGTTGCTTGGGTAAAAAAAATACCAACCAATAATAATAATAATAGTAAATAAACGGATATATAGCTTTTGCACTGGTTGTGTGGGTGCAAAAATACCAACCAATAATAATAATAATAGTAAATGAACGGATATATAGCTGTTGCACTGGTTGCGTGGGTGAAAAATACCAATAATAATAAGTTAATTTAATTAATGCGCTTAATTCAATCAATTCAGTTCATTAATAATTTAACTAACTCAATTAATTAATTAAATAATAATTAATAATTATTACATAACAATTAATAATTAATCAGTATTATTATCATTAATTAATAATAAAATAATAACAATTAAATCAGAATGATGGGAGTAAAGCACCAGGTATATAGGCTTATCAAGTGCTTGTTCAAGTACGATGCTCGCAACCCTCGCTGCTATATAAATGTATGACAATTTGAAATGTTAACACCGCGTTGCTACCTTTACATATGAATGCATGAAATGTTGAATGCCGAAACTGCGCTGTCATATGGATGTATGAGATGTTCACTGTTGCACAATGTATGTATGTTCCCTTCAGTACCAAAATTCGCTTCACGGATCTTTCCTCGATGCATGCCCGAAAAAAATAACAAATTGTGCGGCATGTCCGAAAAACAAAAACAAATTGTATGGGCTTCGTGAACAGAGGTCCGAAACGAAGCAGGCAAACAAAATTTGAACTGCATTCGGCTACCGCCGACGGCTCGCGAAGTTCGGGCAACGTATTTTTTGTTGTTTTCGAAGTCATTTCGTTTTGTCTCGATCTCCTAATTCTCTTTTCATTTTCTTCTTCTGTTGTGTTCATACGTGATCGCGCATTGTGTAGTAAAAGTTGCGAAATAGTTTTTATAACATATGTATAAGGTAAGTAAAGTTATTTATACTTAATATATGAATTCATTTGCAGAATTTATCTTAAGCATGGATATGATTTCAACCTAGACTGTTTAGGTTTGCGAACTTTCTTTTCAGTTAAAACTGGTATGTATCTTTGTACATATGTATGTATTTATTCGAGAATTCGATCATTCTTTTCATAGCGGACGGTCGTGTTTTTGTTTTGCGCTCCGACTTTTGTGTTATTTTTTAAACCACCGGGGTTTCATCGTAACTTATAACCTAATATTTATAACGATATACCGTTTTGCTACCGCGCGTGCATGCACTTTTCTGTGTAGTTAATTTGCATAAATAATTACTTGTTAGTTTTGTGCTAAGACGGTTTATCTTATTTTATTTTTCCTCTTTGCTCTTTTACCGTTTCTATTTTTCTCTCCCCCGCTCGAGTGCCGTTTGCTATTAGCTGCATCCAAGCTGTTCATAGCTCTCACCGCTCTTGTGATTTTCTGCTGCTCTAACTCTTGCGCTCTTTTATCTCTCTCTTTATCTCTTTACTTTTTTGGTATTGATAGTGTACACAGTGGTTCTAGGGTTTGTGAACATGTCCCAGAATATTGTCTGTGTTATTAAGAATTGCCAAAAAAATGTTTTGGCAGACCAGCCCTGTTTCCATTGCTGGCTTTGCGAGGCAGTTGTGCACGCTAAGTGCATCGAGATGACGGGTCGAATGGCTGACGCAGTGTCCAGCAAAAAGGGCCTGCGTTATTGCTGTGAGGCCTGTCGACCAGTTGAGAAGGAAATATCATCCTTTATGCGTCAGACAAGGAGTGGATTTTCTGAGATCATGGCCACTTTTCGCAAGGCGAATGACCTGTTCTCCGCGCTGGACGCTCAATTTAATAGTATGAAGCTATTAAATGAGTCGCCGAAACGCAAAAAATCCGCTGCTAGTCGGCTGCAACTGTGTGAGACACAGCAACCGATTTCCTGCCACTCTCCGTCGCCACAGCTTCTGGTCCCCGTTCCAATGGTTCTGAGATCAGGAACGATCAAAGATTCGGTAACCGAATCGGTCGTAGAGGTAACGGAAGCCGCGCAGCCAGCAATTTCCGCGTCGTCTGTGGTGTCTGATGCGCAGCCCAATTCTTTGGCTCCGCAAATCACCGTAGAAAATTCTACCCAGGGTCCAACATTGCCCGGAATACCGGCCGTTGTTGGTAACAATTCGTTACATAAGACCCTAACAGCAGTCCCACCTTCGAAAACTATATTTGTTTCGAGGCTTGCCCCTGATCTCGCATCGGAAGATGTTCTAGCCTATATTCAAGGCAAAACCCAAGCTGGCAATATCAAGGTGGAAAAATTCAAATTTCCGTATGCCAGAGACATTTCGTCATTTAAGATAAATGTCTCATTCCAGCTTTTTGACACCATTTGCTCGGGTGACTTCTGGCCCGAGTACGTTGTAGTCAAGGAGTACGAGGCACGGAAGAAAAGAAATCGGTCTGCGAGAGTTCAACTGCCCAAGCCGTCACAACCCTCAGTGTCCACTCAAGCACCTTCTGTCCCAAAAAACGAACCTCTTCCCTACTACTTTCCTATCAGAATACTAGGGGCTTACGCAGTAAGCTCTCTAGATTATATTCAGATAGCCTTTCTTTCGCATCCCAGGTGATTGTATTTACAGAAACCTCAGTTTTGATTTGTACGTCAACCAGTTCGGTCGTCTCGATTCATTCAGCTCTAAAAAAAAAAAAAAAAAAAAACGGAATCGAATTTTTTTTTTTTTTTTCGAAGAAAAATTCTAAAAACACAAAATTTCTCCTGAAAATTTTTTAAACAGGAAAAATAAATAATAATAATAATTTGTTTCGTGAAGCTGCATTCCTTAAGTCTCAGTGGCTTGGCTTTCTGCTATGCAGGAGCCACCCACAGGTGGCTCCTCTATTCACAAGGGGACAAAAGGACCGAGGTCTCGTCGCTCCTTTCACGATCAAAAAATTAAGGAAATTCATGAAATGGGGTTATCTAGTGATAGTTCCAGATCGTCGACTCCGGCTCCAGCTCTGAGCGGCAGTGAACGACCATCATCTCCCAGGAAGTTGAGAGAGCACATTGATATACTACTAAATGCTGGTGATAAAGTTAAGAGTAAGTCTATTCTGAGCAATAGTTACTCGCTCCGCAGCAAGGAGGTAATCAAACCAAGCGCGGTACAAAACATGGACACTCCAAAATCTGAGGCACTTCCCCAATGGGCGTCGACGGTTCAAATTGATTCGGAGCAACCTTCAACCTCCCGACAAGCAAGGGAACGGCAATTTCAGCTCGTTCAGGCCAACAAGGGACTGGTGGGTAAGACGAACTCTGACGGAAAAAACCTGCTCTCCAGCAAAGCGTTGAGTAAGTTAAGCTCGGCACAAATTATGGACGCCATTGAGTCCACAGCACTTCCACAATGGAGAGGAGCCGCTCCTGGGGAACTCTTTCAAAATCCCCAGCCGAAATGGCAGACCGTCCAGAAGAAGTCGTCTAGTAAGAGGCGTGCCCCTGTTGTAAATGCAATGTGTACAAAGGCCAAAACCAGCAAACCGTATAATACAAATAGGTTTTCTGCCCTTGATATGGATGTTCTTCCGCAAAATATGGATGTTGTGGAAGATGTTGAGGAGAGGGCTGCTGTCTCCCAGCTGGCAGCTAGCCCTGCTCCTTTCGCTCTGGCCAAGCCAAAGCCGATCACAGTGCCAAATGTTAACAACGTGGAGGCGATGGAGAATGAGCTCCTCCAGGTGGTCGAAGATGATGGCTTCGAGCTTCGCATTGCTCGTTCAGGTGACCTACGTATTTATGCTAAGGATTCCTCTACTCACCGTATCATAACGAGGTTTTTGACAGAAAAGAATGTTATTTATACTCATTTCTGTCTTAAGGAGGACAGGCCGTTCAGGATGGTTATCAAGAATTTGTCCAGCACCACGCCGAGGAACTTTATTATGGATGAGTTCTCTAAGTTGGGGCATACGATAGTTAATCTGTATAACCCCCCAAACCGTGCCCGTCGCCAAGGGAGTCAGGATGTAGTCACTGAGCAGGCCAGACAAAATGTCTGGTTCGTTGATCTCAAACATGCTGTAAACAACAGGGAGGCTCTGTTGATATCAAAGTTGGGTAGGCACCGAGTAACGGTGGAGCCCAAAAAGGACTCAAATAGACTGAAGCAATGTTTTAGGTGCTTTGGCTTCCATCACACAAAGAATTATTGTTTCAAGCCGCCTGTTTGCGGTAGATGTGCGAAGGATCATTGGACGGGATCGGAGAACTGCAGGGCTTTAGTTGCAGCTGACCTCTGCTGTGCCAATTGTGGTGACAATCATGCTGCATATGATAAAAAATGCCGCATTTATGCACTAAAGCTTAAGGGTGTTCTCCCTAAGGTGAAGCAGCAGCCTCATAATTCTACACGGTCTGCCTATAATAGGCAGTCTACGGTGCCCTCGGCTATGCTGCAGTCTGGGGTTTCTTATGCCAGTAGGACAAGAGCGCAGCAGTTCCAGCCTACTTCAAATCTGGGAGTAAGAAACAATCCTCCTGGATTTAAGCAGGCAGCCTATGACTTGCATGATGATTTCCCGTTGCTAGGAAGCCGTGGTAGGGCTAGCAATGACCAGCAGCCTCCCAACGCTGTCCCTGATTGGGATATGACAAGGGTAGTGACTATGCTTCTTTCCCTAAAGAACTCCGTGGAACAACTGGCCGCCTCCTTAACCACGATCTCGCTGGTGGTGCGAGATTTACAAGCTGGAAGGAATATCGCTCATGGGAATCATTAAGGTGGGCATATGGAATGCCAGAAGTCTCCTTGCCAATCGGGAGGAGCTTCTGGTGTACCTCTCTGGGCACAGCATTGATATAATGCTGGTGTCTGAGACCCACCTTAAGCACGGAGAGTACATAAGCTTTCCAGGATACAGTTTACACAGGGCGGACTTCCCGAGTGCGATTTCTAGGGGCGGAGCAGCTATTCTAGTTAAGCACGGCCTGACTTGTTACCAGCAAAGCCCGATACGATTGGGACTCATACAGATGGCGAGGATTGTGCTCAGCACTGACATGGGTGAACTGGATGTATCTGCGGTTTACTTGCCGCCTCGTCCTGCCTGGACATGTGATGGCTTTGAGGCCATGCTTAACATTTGTGGAGACAAAGCCATTATCGGAGGTGATTTTAATGCTAAGCATCGCAGATGGGGTAGTGTCAGAGCGGATAGGAGAGGAGCTGCAATTGTGGAAGCTCTGGACAACTTGGGAGCGGATGTGTTGGCCACAGGAAGACCCACCTGTTTCCCCTGTAATGGCGGAACTCCCTCTGCTTTGGATTTCGCACTCTTGAAAGGTCTTCAAGGTCGTAGGTTGACTATTGAAGACTCCTTTGAGCTCAGCTCGGATCACATACCGCTTATTGTTAGTCTCCACCTCCCAGGAAGCTTCACTGTGCCTAGGAAGCTGCTCCTGCCCACTGGATCCGACATCAGGTCTTTCCAGAGGACGCTGGATGACTCCATTCACCTCAATATGGAGATATGCACTGCGGAGGATCTGGATGATGCTGCACTTCTGCTGGAGGCTAAAATCTGGGAAGCATCAGAGCAAGCGGCGCCTCCCTCGGGTATGCACCCCAGGAGAGCCTGCTCTCCACTACCACCGGAAGTTAGTGCTCTTCTGGCGATGAAACACCGACTTAGGAGGGAGTATGGCAGAACCCATGACCCAAGGACTTTGCGTATCTTCCGCAGGCTGGGAAATCGAGTTCGGAAGTTGCTCAACCAACTGAGGGAGGAGTTGTTGGACAAGGAGCTGGAGGAGGCTACTCCAGATAAGGATTCCGACTTCGCGCTGTGGAGAATCGCGGGCAGAAGTAAGAGGCAAGCCTCCCCCAAATACCCGGTGAAGAAAGCGGATGGGACTTGGGCCAAGTCTCCGCTTGAACGTGCCGAGGCGTTTGCCGAGAGTTTGGAGGAGCGGTTCACTCCATTCGAAACTGCGTCGAGGGAGAGAGTCGAAAAGGTTCATGCAGCACTAGAGGAACCTCACCAGATGACGCCTCCTATTCCCCCAATCCGGCTGCCTGAAGTCCAGGCCAAGATAAGGAAGCTGAAGCACCGGAAGTCGCCAGGAGCGGATGGCATTTCCAGCCGAGTAGCAAAACTCCTTCCGGAGAAGGCTCTCCTTTTCTTGGTCTTGATGTTCAACGCTGCACTCAGGCTGGGACATTTCCCGAAAAGCTGGAAGCATGCAAATGTTGTAATGATACACAAAAAGGGCAAGGACTCGAAGGATGTGGGCAATTATAGGCCTATTAGCCTCCTGCCGACCTTTGCTAAGGTCTTTGAACGGTGCATTCTGGAAAGATTACAAAGGATACCAGAAGTCACACAAGCGATCCCCAGGCACCAATTCGGCTTTCTCAAAGGACATGGCACCCCCGAGCAACTTCACCGTGTAGTGGACTTCGTCGTGGATGGATTTCAAAGAAGGCAATATACGGTGGCTGCCTTCCTGGACATCCAGCAGGCCTTTGATAGGGTCTGGCACCAAGGGCTCCTATCAAAGGTCAAGGAACTGCTGCCTCCTCAACTGTTCGAGTTAGTCAGAAGCTACCTCAGCGATCGAACCTTCCAAGTGGTGCAGGATGGAGTAGCCTCAACTACCAGGAGGATAGCTGCCGGAGTTCCACAAGGTAGTGTACTGGGCCCTACACTATATAACTTGTTTGCGCACGATGCCCCACTTCATCTGAGCTCAAGAAGCGTGTGTGTAGCGACATATGCAGACGACACTGCAATCCTTGCAAGGTCCAGCTGCGTCTACAGTGCCACGGACAAACTTCAGATACTCCTGAAGAGGTTTGAAAACTGGGCCTGTAGATGGAATGTGGCCATCAACACAGACAAGTGTGCGGTGGTCACATTCGCCTTGAGAAGAGACACATGTCCAGGGGTCTTTCTTCATGGTCAGCTGTTGCCGCAACGCGAGGAGCACACATACCTGGGACTGGTCCTGGACAAGAGGCTGACGTTCGCGTCGCACATCAAAAAGACAAGGGCCAAGTTGGAAAACACTGCCAGGCGTCTAAGCTGGCTAACTTGCCCGAAGTCGAAGCTGAGTATTAGGTGCAAGACTCGCCTTTACAAGTCCCTGCTAGCACCGATTTGGCAATATGGAATGGCAATATACGGCAGTGCGGCCAGGACGCATTTGAATCGAATTCAAGCGTTTCAGGCGAAATTTCTCAGACGTATCACTGGAGCGGAGTGGTACATAAGAAATGCCGACATACGCAGGGAATTGCAAGTCCCTGCAATCGGAGACGCCGTGAACACCTTAGCTGCCAGACACAGAACCAGACTTTGGAGTCACCCAAACCAGCTGGCCAGGAGGATGAGCTGGACTAGGACCAGGAGACGCCTAAAGAGGGTCATAATCCGGGAGCTGCCAACCCGGCGTTTAAACTAATTTTTAATTAACATTGATACATATTCGATACATAAAATTGTTAAATAATAATAGATATGTAGCCAAATAAGTTTAGCAGCAAACTTGCATACAACCAAATAAACAAACAAAAAAAAAAAAAAAAAAAAAAAAAAACAGAAACCTGGTTGAAGCCGGAGATCCTCTGCTCCGAAATTCTTCCATGTAAGTACACTATTTACAGATTAGACCGTCTTCTCCAGCGTGGTGGCGGAGTTTTAATTGCGTTGACTCCAGCCTCCTGGATCTGTCTCCCCGATTACTGTCTCCGATCCTGCAGGCGTAAACCTAATTAGAGTTCCTCCAATGACGCAACCTGAAGATCCTTATCATCCAACTTTCGATGTGATTTCATTTTCTTCGGCTATGCCCAGTTCGTCCGTAATCTTCAGTCCTATTTTAAACGAAAGCTCACTTATTCTTGATCTTCAACGTGTTAAGCCAGTTTATTCGCCAGGTCCCGATGGTATACCTGGCTCTGTGCTTAGGTATTGCTCTGAGGAGCTGTGTAACCCCCTTCTTAAATTGTTTACCTTATCTTTAGAATCCTCAGAATTTCCTCTTATTTGGAGGGAATCATTTGTTATTCCTCTCCACAAAAAAGGTAGCAAATCGGATGTCAGTAACTATAGGGGTATCTCTAAGTTATCGGCTATCCCAAAACTTTTCGAGAATATAATCACCCCTCACTTGCAACATCTATGCAGATCCGTCATCTCTCCATGCCAGCATGGTTTTATGAGGCGAAGATCAACCACGACCAATCTTCTGGAACTTACCTCTTTCCTTATTAGGGGCTTTCAACAAAACTTTCAAATCGATGTTATTTACACGGACTTTAGTAAACCTTTCGACTCGGTTAATCATTCTCTTTTGGTTAGGAAACTAGATTCAATGGGGTTTCCTAGCGATCTTCTTACGTGGATTTCGAGTTATCTAAGCGACAGGACCCAAAAGGCCCTGTTCAGAAACGTTCTATTCAATAGCCTCAGGGTCACATCTGGCGTCCCACAAGGTAGCCACCTTGAACCACTTCTATTCACATTGTTCACAATGATTTGCCGCAGGTTCTAACCACTTCCAGAGTACTTATGTACGCTGATGACGTTAAACTTTGCTTGCAGTAAAGGGACAGTTCTTGCCAATCAGACCTACAATCGGATCTTGATAACTTCCAAGCATGGTTTCATGCTAACGATTTACATCTCAACAGCTGAAAATGCAAACTGATGACATTTTCACGTGTTACTCCCCTGCTTGCCACCTATATGCTTAACAACTGCTCTTTGAAAAGAATTACTATTGTTGATGATCTGGGTGTCCGCCTGGATCCTAAACTTTCGTTCTCTGAACATATTTCTTGTATGGTTAACAAAGCCAAAGGCATGTTGGGATTCATTAAAAGGTGGGCGAAGGAATTCGATTCTCCTTATGTAAGACTCTCTTTACTTCGTTAGTTCGTCCTATATTGGAGTATGGTTCGTGCGTCTGGAGTACTCAATTTGGAGTCCATAGTAGCCGCATTGAATCTGTCCAAAAGAACTTTTTGCTTTTCGCCCTCCGTGGCCTACCCTGGGATGCCAACCTTAGATTACCGTCTTAATCTAGTAGACTTCTCCTACTTAATCTACCTCTCTTTAGCTAACCGTAGGACGATGCTTGGCGTCGTCTTTTTACATAAACATATTCACGGTGATGTGGAGAGCCCCTACCTTCTAGGCCAGCTCAATTTCCATGTTCCCCGTCTTTCATCTAGAACTTTTATACCACTAGTAGTTAACCACTGTAGGCGTGAGTTTGAAGTACATGAGCCCTTTAGGGTTTTATGTACTGATTACAATCGTCTTTTTAGTAGCATTGAAGGCATTGAAAGCCTTAAAAAACTAAAAACTGTATTGCTTGTAGTACTATCCCGTAGTGTATCCTAATTTTCCCTCGTTCTATTCTATTTTTTTCTTCTCTCGCGTCTATCCAGTACGCGTTTCGTGCAGTACGTCACACGGGTGCGCCCCTCGGTCGGTTGGGCGGGAGGTGGGCGTGGGACCCCGCGCGAAAAAAAAAAATGTGCAAGATGAATTTTTAATTTGATTCTAACATTTAATTTACAGATAACGAAAATTCCAGGAGGGAACTTTAGTAGTCGGAGGAAACTTGGCACTTGGCGTTAATGCTGAAATAAGTTTCAAAAAACTTTACATAAATAAAAATATGAAATTTATATAAAACAAAGGAACAAATTTATTTGAGATTCCAGGGATTTTCTATAGATTTTCTTTCCTAAATTCTTAGCAGATTTCCCGCTGATTCCGCTTATTAATTCCCCATTCATTCCGACGTGAATTTACTTCGAAATTCTCGATGAATTCCTTGCAGGATTCATGCGGGATTTATGGAGGATCCCTCGAGTAGTCCGAATTTCTCGATGCAGCCAGAATTTAAAATTTTTTGGTACAAAATTCACACTTGTTTCCTCCAACTTTCATTGAGGAATCACGTTTAGTCCTTCATGATTCCTCCAACAATCATGCATCCGCGGTACTGAAGGGTTGTATGAAATGTTAAAACCCTTCAGTACCGCGGATGCATGATTGTTGGAGGAATCATGGAGGACTAAACGTGATTCCTCAATGAAAGTTAAAGGAAACAAGTGTGAATTTTGTACCAAAATTTTTTAAAAACGGGCTGCATCGAGGAATTCGGACTACTCGAGGAATCCTCCATAATTCCCGCATGAATCCTTCAAGGAATTCATCCGGAATTTCGAAATAAATTCACGTCGGAATCAATGGGGAATTTATAAGCGGAATCAGCGGGGAATCTGCTAAGAATTTAGGAAGAAAATCTATAGAAAATCCCTGGAATCCCAAATAAATTTGTTCGTTTTTTTATTAAATTTCATATATTTATTTATGTAAAATTTTTTGAAGCTTATTTCAGCATTAACGCCAAGTGCCAAGATTCCTCCGACTACTAAAGATCCCTCCGTGAATTTTCGTTATCTGTAAATTAAATGTTTGAATCAAATTAAAAATTCATCTTGCACATAAATACGTAAATATGTACATACAACGATACATACCAGTTTTAACTGAAAAGAAAGTCCGCAAACCTAAACAGCCTAGGTTGAAGTCATATCCATGCTTAAGATAAATTCTGCAAATGAATTCATTAATTAAGTATAAATAACTTTACTTACCTTATACATATGTTATAAAAACTACATATTTCGCAACTTTTACTACACAATGCGCGATCACGTGTGAATACAACAGAAGAAGAAAATGAAAAGAGAATTAGGAGAACGAGACAAAACGAAAGGACTTCGAAAACAACAAAAAATACGTTGCCCGAACTTCGCAGTTCGAATTTTGTTTGCCTGCTTCGTTTCGGACCTCTGTCCACGAATCCCATAAAATTTGTTTTTGTTTTTCGGACATGCCGCACAATTTGTTTTTTTTTTCGGGCATGCATCGAGGAAAGATCCGTGAAGGGAATTTTGGTACTGAAGGGAATGTAGAGAGCTTCCGCCGATGTATTGGTTATATGTATGTCTGTATGTACGCTCAATAACGAATACTGATGGGTAGCTTTAGTTCTTCGTATAATGTATTTATTGTTGTATTAGTTTGGAATTAAATTGTGCACAAAATAAATATTCAATGTATTTACCCAATCCCGAAAAATGTATAGTTGTAGTTTTCCTTAGCTTTATAAACATTTATTTGTTGAGTAAAAAATATAAATAATGTAAGCCAGTAATAATAACAGGGTAATTATGTGTGTGGATATGTGTATGGGCGCTGGAGAGCCTTTAGTGGACTGTATTTGGGAATTATTTATCGATGGATGTACATACGACTGTACATATGTATGTACGTATGTATTTTATTCGGAGCTAGGACTTGATTTTGTGAAAAAAATATGTACATATGTAGTCAATGTAGAGGAATATGCAACCAAGGGTAATTATGCGTGTGTGTGTATATTGTAAATGTAATTTTTTGACAGTCGAACAACGAATATGAATATGGACATATGTATGTATGAATATGAATATGCACATATGTATGTATGTATGAACTGAGGAACTGAAGTAAAGACCGTTTGTCTGTTGATGTAAGAATATGTACCGAGGAAGAACGGAATAAACGCAGACAGAAATAAAACGGAGTTGGAACTGAGGTAAAGACCGTTTGCCTTTTGATGTACGAATACATGTACCGAGGAATAACGGAATAAATGCAGACGGAAAGATAACGGAGTGGAATTTCGTACTTATCTTCTTTCTCAAAAGGTAATCCGACTCGTTAGGACCAAAATGTTTGTGTAGAATGCTGCAGAAAATCACGCGCACAGCAGGCCCAGGAAATAAATCGTAATTTGTTGGAATTTGTATGGAGACGCACGTCTGCTTTATTCGACTTTATATATGTAACTAAAAAAGAACTAGCTTATAGAATTAACTCCCCGCTCCCGCTTACAGAACTTCAGAAAAAAAACGAGAGCGGGAGTGCAATGGCGATCGGCACATCTCGCTCCCGAACCTCGCTTCACAAAGCAGAGATCGGACGACCGATTGCTAAGAGCGGTGCTCTTCGACCCGCTCTGCCCGGCGGCCGTACAGTGGCTCCTGGCCTGAACAATTATGTATTATTATACATTCATATACTTATTCATATTCATTTTTTATATTATTATTTATTAATAATGAATTCATATCTTCATATATTTATTAATATACAATCTTATATTCCATATTCATATAAATTCTTATTATTATTTATTAATACATTCTTATTGTGCGCCACTGGGCGTCACACTCCCCCTTCCTTTTGTTTGGGCTGGTGCTCCTCTATTTTTACCGTGTTCGAGCGGGAGAATGTCACCCTCCACGTCTTCGCTCCGTCCCGAATGAGGCATGCCTGCTGCTTCCCGAATTTCTTCACTGCCAACCGCTTCCTGATCTCTGCCATGGCCGTTGGGGACACTTTCGGCTCGTTCGGAATGCTCCATACCCAGCTGATCTCCGTGTCCGGGTCGCCGTGAGGTCGGCGGTGGCTCCTCCGGTATTGTGGGCATCCGGGTTGTTCCTTTGGGTGTCGGCTCTCGTTGACGTTTGCGGTGGTCGATCCGGGTTGCTTCGGTTTGGCGCCCCTCTCTGCCTCGTACCCACCCGAACCGGCTCGCATTTTGTTGCTGTTAGCGTACCGGTCGGAATGGGGAGGGGTATCATCCGCGCCTCGCCGTCCTCCAATTCCTGGCTTTGCCTGTATTTGGCCCTTCTGTTTGTTGTCGTCCTGGCGCCCCCTCTCTGCTCTGTACTCACCCGAACCGGCTCGCGTCTTATCGCTGTTGGCGTACCCGTCAGGGTGAGGGGGGTTTTCTTCCGCTCTTCTTCCCCTTTCTGCGGTGGTCACTGCCTTGGCCGGTAAGAGGTTGTTTGCCACGCTTTGCCCAGCGGACATGTCCGTGCACGCTTGCTTGTTTGCGGCTCGTACTTGATACATGGCGCCTTGATCGGCGGCTTTCTCTTGCCTGTTGTTGGGTTCTCCAGGTTCTGCCCGGGTGTGGGCTATTCTTTTGCGCTGTCCTGTCCGTACCTCTTCCGCCGCTAGTATTTGTGTTCGATGACGTGCCGCGTCCAACCGGGCATGGCTTTCCTTGAATTTTCTGACGATTGATTGTAGTCGCTGCATCTTTTTTTCTGTAATGATAATTGATTGGCTTATGTTATCGTTGGTTTTGCCAGTGTTGGTTAGTAGCACAGGGGGTTCTAGTCGATGTCAAGTTTCTATTGATTGCTTCGAGGGTCTAATTGGCTAGTTTCCTATCATTGTTTTCCTGCCCGTAGGGTTTGGTATCCCCGGTATCCCCGCGTTTCATTTTGTTCGACTTTGTGTCACGCGCTTGGGTTATGACGGGTGATATGAATTTGATAACCTTCCAGGACCCGTCATATTTTGGAGCCAACTTTGCATTGAACTTGTCTATTGCCTTTGATAACGCGTGTGGTTTGCACCATTCCTAATCGCCAATTGCTGGCTTCCATTCTAGTTTGCGCAGGCTATAATGGTGGCGTTGCCGTTCCGCTGCCTCCATCATGTTGTTTGTGGCTTTCTGTCTGATGTTATTTAGTCGTTCCCATCTCTCGCGTACTCCTTCCGCTTAAATTCCTGAGCCTCTGGTCTGGTTGTCGAATAATGCTCTGTGTAGTCTTAATTGTCTTCCGAACTCTAGTTGCGCTGGGCTGTATTTTGTTGATTCTGACGTGCTACTGTTGAAGGCCAGCATTAACTCTAGTAGGTTTTCATCCCACCTCGTCTGATCTTCCCCTGTTGCTTGAGCTATCATCGTTTTTATAGTTCGATTTGTTCGCTCCGTCGGATTTTCAGTTTTGGTCTTGCGTCCGGCGAAATGTACTCCGTTATCGGATATCAATACTTTTGGAGCTCCTATTCTTGCTTTACGCGTTCCCTAAATGTTCTCTGAGGAAAGTGTCTGCCGAGGCCTTTCTAAGTGCTGCAAGCTCTACCCATTTCGAATATTTATCCATTATAACGATTAGCATCGCATTTCCGTGTTTTGTTCTTGGTAAGGGCCCCACGAAGTCCACACATACTGTTTCCCATGGAACTTCTGCTACCTTTGCCAATATTTGCCCTGCGGCTTTTTGTTGGGATACTTTGTATTGTTGACAGCATTCGCATCCCCTTACAAATTTCTTCACATCCCTTGTCAGTCGGGGCCAAAAGTATCGGGCTCTTATTCTTTTTAGTGTTTTCGAGATCCCGAGGTGGCCTGCTTCTGTCGTACTGTGGTTCTCGGCCAGTACCGTGGGGGTCTCTTCCTCCCATCCTCTTCCGCCTTCCACTCGGTATTCTTTATCGTCTGGTTGATCCTCCATTTCCTGAATTTTTTGTTCAATCCAGCTAGTTGCCTTTAGCGTTTTTACCTCCACTCTTGGTGATCGTGATAGCGCATCTGCTACCGCATTCAGTTTTCCCTTTCGGTATTGTACCTCGAATTGGAATGGTTGAGGCCGAGTGCCCATCTCGCTACCCGCCCCGAGGGGCTTTCGATTGAGTTCAGCCACTTTAGTGCTGTTCAGTCACGGCAGCATTATTCATAAGCAATAACATTTAGAATTCGACATAATAATTCTTCAGTCGCAGCCACATGCATTTGTCGTTAATAAAGTATCAGTTACCAGGTTAAGCGAATATGCATAGCTGGTGGACATGAGGAGAGCGACATAGAGCAATAAGTGTCAGGTCATATATCTGGCAATAACCCACATACACAGTAACCCACATTCATAGTAACCCACATTATTTTGTTATACGATATTTGTTACCATAAGCATTTTTTACCTATATACTGTTAAGTTTTCATTAATAAATTCAGTAAGAGTTCTACCTCACAACAGAGCTTTTATTCATGCCCATGTGCTCGACATCATAGCCGTGTCTTCCATACCCCAACAAACCTCATTCAACCAATCAATCAAACCACACCACATCCAAACACAACTCAAACCGTCCAACTATTTCCAAGTGCTATTTGCGTCAACTGTAGGCAATAGTTCATGCACTATTAGCCAGGCATCTAAGCCTCAACCCAACATTTGGTGACCCCGACATTTAACAACAAAAGGAAATATCCGTAACTCTTGGGATTTTCCGACATTTTTAACAACAAAAGGAAATATCCGTAACTCTTGGGAGTTTCCGACACTTTATCAACAAAAGGAAATATCCGTAACTCTTGGGATTTTCCGACAATTTTATCATCAAAAAGAAAAAACCGTAACTCTTGGGATTTTCCGACATTTTTATCATCAAAAGGAAAAGTCCGTAACTTTTGGGATTTTCCGATTTTTTATCATCAAAAAGAAAAATCCTCTTGGGATTTTCCGACAACTTTGACTAAAATCCTTTTTTAGAAACTATAAATTCTAAAAATCCCCAAAGTCTATTGAACATTTGTTGTTTTCCTTTGACCACATCACGGTTGCGAATTGGAGCGTATCCAGCTGTCAAAGCAAATAAAACACTCCCAACGGTCAGCAACTAAAACAATTTTCAATATGTCTAATAAGGAGGAGCAAGCAGTCACAGAGGCGTTAGACTTGCAGGAAGAAATCAGTCAAGAAATATCGAAGCTGATCCGCAATTTTAAAAAAGACTCTGCGAAAAGGAAACAAAATCCAACGTATTATAAATCAAAGTTGGACGCAATCGATGAAGAATGCAATCGATTTGCGGATAATGACAAAAATATTCCTGCGGAATATAGAACCGCAGAATATTTAAAGTTCTACGTAGACTGCCGTGAGTCATACGACAAATATAGAACAATAATAACAGATGCAATGGCTCAAACCTTGAGCAATGCCCCCGGAAATGCAACCTCGATCAATGCTTCGAAAAATGCAGACGTTGCAAGCTTTACGCAACCTGCAAGCAAGCTGATATTAGCTTGTCGGCGACAAAGGGCGATTGCTGAATCAATCAAACGTTCCCTGAAAGAATTTTCCGAAACCGGAAGGGCCATAACAAGGGATTCGATAACCTCATTACGGTCCCAATATCAGAATGTCCACTTCGCTGTTCACGAAGAATACGAAGACCCAGTCAAAGAAGGATTCGACATGGAGTCGTTCCTCCGACTGGAAGGAGAAGTTCAAAGAGTCTTGGGGGCGCAAACAAGTGCATCAAACAATGAAGATGTACATTTGCCCAGAGTCAGTATCCCAAAGTTCGATGGGGATCTACTCAAATGTGCTCAATTCTTCGACTTGTTCAAATGCATGGTTCACGATACCAACATGCCCACAGTCAGGCAGATGTGGTACCTCAAAACCACCGTAACTGGAGAGGCAGAAAGATTAATAAGGCATATTGATCTTAAAAAAGAAAATTACATGAGTGCTTGGAAAATATTGGTTGACGCGTACAACAATCCCCGCCATGTAGCAGATACGATTCTCAATCGTCTCTTGCAACATCATACAAACAGTGACGATCCAAAGTCATTAAAAGAGTTGTATATCACAACAATCGAGTCTCTAGCATCATTAAAGGTACTAGGCATTGATCATTCGATCTTTCTCTTCGTAGCGGACGGTCGTGTTTTTGTTTTGCGCTCCGACTTTTGTGTTATTTTGAGTCTAAACCACCGGGGTTTCATCTAAACTTATCACCTAATATTTATAACGATATACCGTTTTGCTACCGCGCGTGCATGCACTTTTCTGTGTAGTTAATTTGCATAAATAATTACTTGTTAGTTTTGTGCTAAGACGGTTTATCTTATTTTATATTTCCTCTTTGCGCTTTTACCGTTTCTATTTTTCTCTCCCCCGCTCGAGTGTCGTTTGCTATTAGCTGCATCCAAGCTGTTCGTAGCTCTCACCGCTCTTGTGATTTTCTGCTGCTCTAACTCTTGCGCTCTTTTATCTCTCTCTTTATCTCTTTACGTTTTTGGTATTGATAGTGTGCACAGTGGTTCTAGGGTTTGTGAATATGTCCCAGAATATCGTCTGCGTAATTAAAAACTGCCAAAAAAATGTTTTGGCAGACCAGCCCAGTTTCCATTGCTGGCTTTGCGAGGCAGTTGTGCACGCTAAGTGCATCGAGATGACGGGTCGAATGGCTGACGCAGTGTCCAGCAAAAAGGGCCTGCGTTATTGCTGTGAGGCCTGTCGACCGGTTGAGAAGGAAATATCATCCTTCATGCGTCAGACAAGGAGTGGATTTTCTGAGATCATGGCCACTTTTCGCAAGGCGAATGACCTGTTCTCCGCGCTGGACGCTCAATTTAATAGTATGAAGCTATTAAATGAGTCGCCGAAACGCAAAAAATCCGCTGCTAGTCGGCTGCAACTGTGTGAGACACAGCAAGCGATTTCCTGCCACTCTCCGTTGCCTCAGCTCCTGGTCCCCGTTCCAATGGTTCTGAGGTCAGGAACTATCAAAGATTCGGTAACCGAATCGGTCGTAGAGGTGTCGGAAGCCGCGCAGCCAGCAATTTCCGCGTCGTCCGTGGTGTCTGATGCGCAACCCAATTCTTTGGCTCCGCAAACAACCGTAGAAAATTCTACCCAGGGTCCAACATTGCCCGGAAAACCGGCCGTTGTTGGTAACAATTCGTTACATAAGACCCTCACAGCAGTCCCACCTTCGAAAACTATATTTGTTTCGAGGCTTGCCCCTGATCTCGCATCGGAAGATGTTCTAGCCTATATTCAAGGCAAAACACAAGCTGGCAATATCAAGGTGGAAAAATTCAAATTTCCGTATGCCAGAGACATTTCGTCATTTAAGATAAATGTCTCATTCCAGCTCTTTGACACTATTTGCTCGGGTGACTTCTGGCCCGAGTACGTTGTAGTCAAGGAGTACGAGGCACGGAAGAAAATAAATCGGCCTGTGGGAGTTCAACTGCCCAAGCCGTCACAACCTTCAGTGTCCACTCAAGCACCTTCTGTCCCAAAAAACGAACCTCTTCCCTACTACTTTCCTATCAGAATACTAGGGGCTTACGCAGTAAGCTCTCTAGATTATATTCAGATAGCCTTTCTTTCGCATCCCAGGTGATTGTATTTACAGAAACCTGGTTGAAGCCGGAGATCCTCTGCTCCGAAATTCTTCCATGTAAGTACACTATTTACAGATTAGACCGTCCTCTCCAGCGTGGTGGCGGAGTTTTAATTGCCGTTGACTCCAGCCTCATCTCGGAACGGGTGGTATCTAATGACTTTTTGGACATCGAATTCATCTGCGTTAAACTATCTTTCACAGGTAGTTTCATTTATGTAACCTGCTCTTACATCCCTCCATCTTCGGAAGAGCCAATTTATTGGAAACACCTTTCGGCAATTCGGGCAGTTTCCAATAGGCTTTCTGATAGGGACCAATTGGTGGCTTTGGGTGACTTCAACATACCCGGAGCTCACTGGTCTTCTGATGGGGTGTCTAATGTTCTTCACACTGCGGCACAGCATGACCTTCTTAATGGCTTGCTTGATTTATCCTTATCGCAAGTTAACCATATTTTTAATTCTTTAAACCGCTTACTTGATCTATGCTTTGTCTCTGATCCTGCAGGTGTAAACCTAATTAGAGTTCCTCCATTGACGCAACCTGAAGATCCTTATCATCCAACTTTCGATGTGACTATCGACACTGGGACAGTCTTAGCTACTAAGCAGTTTAAACAGAGTCCGCTGTTTCCGAAAGGCTGACTATCAGAGGCTAAGCACTTTAATAGCAGAATTTGATTGGTCTAATCTGTACACGAGCTCTGACATGGCATCCGCCGTTGACATTTTTTATAATGCCATGAATTAATTTTTCTCTTTATGTGTTCCTATAAGCTACCCGTCGGTCTCTAATAAACCACTTTGGTTTAACAAGGAGCTGATGCGTCTAAAAAACGTAAAATCTAGGCTTTATAATAAATATAAACTCACTGGTTCAAAAACGGCTTTCTCATCTTATCTTAGTGCTCGATCTAACTTTACCGTGCTTAACGCTCAGTGCTACAAAAATTATTTGACTCGTTGTAAGGTCCAGTTCACGCAGGACCCTAAACAGTTTTATAACTTTGTTTACTCTAAACGTAAACCCACGTTATATCCTCCCTCGCTGTCTTTTAAGAATACTACAGTAAATTCTGATCAAGCAATTGCTCATCTCTTTGCTGAGTTTTTTAAAACGACATATTCGCCCTCAACATCTTCAGATCATACATTTTCTACAGCTATGCCCAGTTCGTCCCTAATCTTCAGTCCTATTTTAAACGAAAGCTCACTTATTCTTGATCTTCAACGTGTTAAGCCAGTTTATTCGCCAGGTCCCGATGGTATACCTGGCTCTGTGCTTAGGTATTGCTCCGAGGCGCTGTGTAACCCCCTTCTTAAATTGTTTACCTTGTCTTTAGAATCCTCAGAATTTCCTCTTATTTGGAGGGAATCATTTGTTATTCCTCTCCACAAAAAAGGTAGCAAATCGGATGCCAGTAACTATAGGGGTATCTCTAAGTTATCGGCTATCCCCAAACTTTTCGAGAATGTAATCACTCCTCACTTGCAACATCTATGCAGATCCGTCATTTCTCCATGCCAGCATGGTTTTATGAGGCGAAGATCAACCACGACCAATCTTCTGGAACTTACCTCTTTCGTTATTAGGGGCTTCCAACAAAACTTTCAAACCGATGTTATTTACACGGACTTTAGTAAAGCTTTCGACTCGGTTAATCATTCTCTTCTGGTTAGGAAACTTGATTCAATGGCGTTTCCTAATTACCTTCTTACGTGGATTTCGAGTTATCTAAGTGACAGGACCCAAAAGGTTCTGTTCAGAAACGTTCTATCCAATAGCCTCATGGTCACATCTGGCGTCCCAGAGGGTAGCCACCTTGGACCACTGCTATTCACATTATTTATCAATGAATTGCCGCAGGTTCTAACCAAATCCAGAGTACTCATGTACGCTGATGACGTTGAACTTTGCTTGCAGTATAGGGACAGTTCATGCCAATCAGACCTACAGATCTTGAAACTTCCAAGCATGGTGTCATGCTAACGATTTACATCTCAACAGCTCAAAATGCAAACTGATGACATTTTCACGTGTTACTCCCCTGCTTGCAACCTATATGCTTAACAATTGCTCTTTGGAAATAATTACTATTGTTGATGATCTGGGTGTCTGCCTGGATCCTAAACTTTCGTTCTCTGAACATATTTAATTGCATGGTTAACAAAGCCAGAGGCATGCTGGGATTCATTAAAAGGTGGGCGAAGGAATTCGATTCTCCTTATGTAACGAAGACTCTCTTTACTTCGTTGGTTCGCCCTATATTGGAGTATGGTTCGTGCGTCTGGAATCCTCAATTTGGAGTCCATAGTAGCCGCATTGAATCTGTCCAAAAGAACTTTTTGCTTTTCGCCCTCCGTGGGCTACCCTGGGATGCCAACTTTAGGTTACTGTCTTATTCTAGTAGACTTCTCCTACTTAATCTACCTTCTTTAGCTAACCGTAGGACGATGCTTGGCGTCGTCTTTTTACATAAACTTACTTACTTACTTACTTACTCACGGCGATGTGGAGAGCCCCTACCTTCTAGGCCAGCTCAATTTCCATGTTCCCCGTCTTTCATCTAGAACTTTTATACCACTAGTAGTTAACCACTGTAGGCGTGAGTTTAAAGTACATGAGCCCTTTAGGGTTTTATATACTGATTACAATCGTCTTTTTAGTAGCATTGAAGGCATTGAAAGCCTTCAAAAACTTAAAACTGTATTGCTTGTAGTACTATCCCGTAGTGTATCCTAATTTTTCCTCGTTCTATTCTATTTTTTTTCTTCTTTCGCGTCTATCCAGTACGCGTTTCGTGCCGTACGTCACACGGCTGCGCCCCTCGGTCGGTTGGGCGGGAGGTGGGCGTGGGACCCCGCGCGAAAAAAAAAAAAAAAAGACGTTACAAAAATCCGCAAAGAATGCGAATGTTGCCAGTGTAGTATGAACACATATAAAAATATATGTAGACAACCTACAGTACCAAGAGTACTTAAAGGGAACACGCTGTAACACTTTGTCCCAGTGTTTATACAATTCAAGGCCTCGGTCATAAACCAAGTGGCCGAAATACATATGAGCCGCTCGCTATGCATTAGCCCGCGCGCAGAAAGTGCAAGTGTCAGCATAAATGCAACACGAGCGGACCTTATGTATGTGCACATACATCCGCGCTCCAGACGAAGTGAGCATAGCTATATACTTAAAATACGTAGCCGTCTCTCCGCTGCCGCTGTTGGCAGCGCATCTACGAGACTTAGACATCAATAGCTTATAAGTAAATTTGTAATAAGAAGAACCTTTGACTAGCTTAGAGCGGCAACAACGGCTGCTCTGACTCTACATGTCTACTATTGCAACTTCGAATGTACTACATAGCGACCGTGTCAGCGATTTGAACGTAACATCTAAGAAAAATCGAAGGAAAATCAGCATAAAAAAGATAACATCGGAGGACATCGAAGGAGGATCGGCATAAGAAAGATGACATCGAAGGACCCCAAGTCACCATTAAACTTTACTCGGAACACAACATAAAGACGCATAGGAATTAATCTGGAAATCAACGGAGATCGGACAGCAGTAGCCAATGGAACAAAACAAAAGCAGTGAGTGGAATGTGTGCTAAACGCAGTGGTGTGGTAAAAGGACTAAAAGCCCGAAGTGCTGAATTACTAAAGCTACTAAATAGAGGAAGTATGATAAATTAAACTGGAACGACTCGGTTAAAATACATGCCGAAGTTGAACATATAAAAAGTTTACTAAGTGAAAGAAAAAATCAAACCACAGCCACATGCACATCCACCTTCCCTGCAATTAAAAGTCTTGAGTAATCTAATAAAAAACTGCCTCCGCCAAAACAAATAGAAATCCCCAAGCTAAAGAAGAGGTGCCCCAACGAATGCGAGGGACCACTGTGCTCGCCCCACAGCGAGTACACCTTTGCGGCCAGCACCGGTACCGCCTGAGCTCATAGGCCCAGGACATCAGCAGTGTGAGGGGCAGGCCGCCCTTTACGCCAGCGAAGGAGAAGCAGCAAGCCATCCGCCAGCGACGAGGAAAAGCAGCCTGTGCAGCCAGCCCCGTCCTCGTCTTGCCATCCTAGCAAGACCAAGGAGGAAGGAACCGACAGCGCTTCCTAGAGCGCATATTTTTTTTACCATGCACTGCGTTGCATAGTTTTTTTATATTGCACTGCGATGCATATTTTTTTATAGACTATAAAAATTGATGTAAAATTTAGCGACATTAAAGTTGCCCGATTAGCGTGTGGCCTGAAAACCATGCAAAAAACTAGGCAGGTAATATAACCGTAGACAGGTATATAACCGTAAAAATTTTGAATTTAAAAAACAAAAAGATTAATTAAAAATCCTTAGCCCAATAAGGCAAAATTTCTCTTTAATTATATGAGCCAAAATAAATGGCGATTAATAATAGATTAAATTATATATTATAACAAGATGGACATACAGTCGGGTGTCCCGACAGTAGAATACCCTGTACCATTAAAACGCGTGTGCCAAAATTATATAAAAGAAGGAGAATAAAAAATTAAAAACGGAGAAAAATTTATGGTACATGTATTGCAAATGTCTTTAATTTTAGAAGCACAGTCGATGGCTCAGTGGGTAAAGCTGCGCGTGTTTTGCGTGTAAGCAAATGACCTGGGTTCGGGTCCTGCCGCATAAGAAAATTTTTTTCATTAAAAGAATTGAGATAGTCCTTTGCTTACATTTTTTTATTTCTTATTATTAAATACTGTAATTATTTTGATTTACAGGGAAAAATTAAACAAAAAAATTTTCATCCGTCGCAGCCGGACAACTAATCTTTGTTCAGAAAAAGCCTTTCGGGTAGACTGCAGCTTAGACAGCCGCACCACTAACCAACTTGAAATTGGTATTCTTAATTTCATAATAATGTGAACATAACTAAAATGTATAATAAACGTTTTGTTTTATTTGGAGCCCTCTGCCTGGGCTGCCTCTTGTACACATAATGTGTATAAAGTAAAAAGCCTATATCTACGCTATTTATGGCACGATCGCAATGAAATTTGGGCAATCTGTGTATATTGATAAATTACATCAAGGTTTTGAATATGGTTTACATAGCTTTATAAATTTGGGAGATATATGGTTTTTTTTCGAATAGCTCCACCAAAAAGGGGAGCAGCAAAAATTTAAAACAAACTTGATCTGCGTGCAGATATAAGAAGTCTAAATCCCAAGTTTCGTGTCTCTAGCTCTTATAGTCTCTGAGAACTAGGCGTTCATACAGACGGACAGACAGACAGACAGACAGACAGACAGACAGACAGACAGACAGACAGACAGACAGACAGACAGACAGACGGACGGACGGACGGACAGACGGACATGGCTATATCGACTCTTTTAGTGGTCCTGATCAATATTTAGGTAACTTTTGGGGGTCTGCCACGCCTCCTTCTGCCTGTTACAGAATATCGCACTCGCACAAAACTATAATACCTGTGTACCTTTGGTACAGGGTATAAAAAGACACCCAAAATGGGTTTAGTAGATGTTAAAGTAGACTAAACGGAAAACGTGATAAATAAAATCGAGTCTAAAGCAATGAACACGGAGTTGACAAACATTTTATTATCAATTATTGTTGTCATTATGAGCGCATTTATTTTGTACAAGGCCTACAGATTTCATAACAAATGTATATCTTAAAGAACCATAAATAGAAGCAAGGCTAATGATCTGGATAAAAAAAAGGTTTTTAAAAGAACGCACAGACAATAATTTTAAAAAAATGTTGTGTATAATAAAAATAAATAAAGAAACAAAAACAAGAAGTTTGTATACCCTTGCAGAACTTTAACAAAAAATTAAAACCGAAAATCGGGAATAATTATTAGTTGCCAAATCTCAAGTTTGATGACAATGATTTGAAAATCGGCTTAGTTATGGGTTTTTTTTTTAATTTCCTGATTGTTCCTATGCTACAGGATATAGTCAACCGATTCTCATGAAATTAAAACCAAAATTCTGAAATAATATTAGATGGCTAAATATCAAGTTTGGTGAAAATATCTTGAAAACTGAGAAAGTTATGGTTTTTTCTTTTATTTTCCTGATTGTTCCTATGGAAGCTATAGGATATAGTTGGCCGATTTTCATGAAATTAAAACCGAAATTCAGAAATAGTACAAATCGGCTAAATACCAACTTTGATGAAAATATGTTGAAAACTGACAAAGTTAAATTTTTTTTACTAAAAATTTTTCGATTGTTCCTATGGCAGCTATATGATATAGTCGTCCGATCCGGCTCGTTCCGACATATATACGAGTGAGAGTATATAGAAGACTAACTACAAAGTTTCATTCAGATAGCTTTAAAACTCAGGGACTAGTTTGCGTAGAAACGGACAGACGGACAGACGGACAGACGGACATGGCTAGATCGACTCGGCTGTTGATCCTGATCAAGAATATATATACTTTATAGGGTCGGAGAGGTCTCCTTCACTGCGTTGCAAACTTCTGACTGAAATTATAATACCCTGCAAGGGTATAATTAAAACTGAAATTCTGGAATAATAATTAGTTGCCAAATCTCAAATTTGATGAAAATGTTTTGAAAATCGGCTAAGCTATGGTCTTTTTTATTTTCCTGATTGTTCCTTTGGAAGCTATAGGATATAGTTGGCCGATTTTCACGAAATAAAAACCAAAATTCAGGAATAATAAAAAACGGCTAAAAGTCAACTTTGATGAAAAATGTTGAAAACTGACAAAGTTATGGTTTTTTCCTTTATTTTCCTGATTGTTCTTATGGAAGCTATAGGATATAGTCGACCGATTTTCATGAAATTAAAACCGAAATTCTGAAATAATATAAGATGACCAAATATATATATATATAAATAATTTGGTTAAAATATCTTGAAAACTGATATAGTTATAATTTTTTTTCGAAAAAAGGTTCCGATCGTTCCTATGGCAGCTTTGTGATATAGTCGTCCGATCCGGCTCGTTGCGACATATATACGAGTGAGAGTATATAGAAGACTAACTGCAAAGTTTCATTTAGATAGCTTTAAAACTGAGGGACTAGTTTGCGTAGAAACGGTCAGACGGACAGACGGACAGACAGACAGACGAACAGACGGACAGACGGACAGACGGACATGGCTAGATCGCCTCGGCTGTTGATCCTGATCAAGAGTATATATACTTTATAGGGTCGGAGATGTCTCCTTTACCGCGTTGCAAACTTCTGACTGAAATTCTAATACCTTGCAAGGGTATAATAAAGGAATATAAACTATGAATATTGCAGAGTGCGTTATTAACACTCTTAATAAGGAACAAAATCTCCAGAATAGGTACAATCTAGCCTTATCACCCTTAAGAGGCTTACCGCTTCCGATCGCCGTCTATCTGTCAAGGCCAGCGGCCCGCATTATATAGGGTCTGGCGTGGCCAAGTGTGCCCGCCGCGATCTGCCTCTTCCTCTTCTTCTCCGCACAGTGTGCCCCTGGCCGTCAGTGTGCCCTTTCTTGGCACGCGAGCGCATTCAATTCAAGTCTTTCTACTATGTGCGCGGCACGCGTCACAAACTATCGCGGTAATAATTATAAAAACAATTATTGCGTTAGAAATAACAACAGAGGTAATTATCACAACAACGGATATTACCTGAACAACGGATATAACCAGAACAATGGCTATAATCGTAACTATGATAATCAAAATAATAATTATTATTGGAGCAACAACCGTAATGGAAACAACCGCGGCGGAAATAGCCGTGGTGGAAACAAATATCTATATTAAAGGAAAATTCCGATAATTTTCAAAACATCCAAGATAATCATATCATAAACATACAGGGTGTAAGTCAGGAAGTTATCAAATCAAAAGGCTTAACTTCCATTGAAATTCAAACATCTAAGTATATAATTATACATGATTTCCATATTGTAAGTTTGCAATTCGCTATTCCATGTGTTGGAATACTAGGAATCGATTTCATAAATAGATACAATAGATTTAAAGCCGTCTGAAGACTGGCTTATAATTAGACCAAACAACCTCAAATATCAGATTTATGTTTCAATAGCATACAGTTCTGGCAACAACTCCCTAATTTA
This sequence comes from Drosophila birchii, assembly GCA_035046345.1. Classification (NCBI taxonomy): domain Eukaryota; kingdom Metazoa; phylum Arthropoda; class Insecta; order Diptera; family Drosophilidae; genus Drosophila; species Drosophila birchii. Next base: position 1,549,168 of record JAWNOA010000047.1, read on the forward strand.
GCCAGGAAGATCCCAAGTTGTCCGAAAAATTAAAATAATCTCCGAAGAAGACATTGTATTTATTCCGAATCAAGAAATTCAGCATCAATAATCTTTCTCGCTTCCAAGTGAACGGTCGTGTTCTTTTCTTGAGTTCTCGATTTTGTAAAAGCCTACGTTAAAACCGCCGGGCTTTGTTTAAAAACTTCTTTGTGCTGTATACACACATAGTTCCCGTTCACTTCGCGTGTGCATGCAACTTTATCAATTCTATTATTTTATTTATTTATTTCACAACTTAAGTGTGCTGCCAGTGTTTGCTCTTCTTGTCTATTTTGCATTTGTTTACTATGTCGCGACAGCTAAACGGTTTCTAAGCTCGCTTACTCTCACACTCCCCCGCTCTCTAGCGCTTCAACTCTCTCGGTGCAGCTGCACTTTTCTTCTCATCTCTTTCGCTCCTCATCTATTGCTACGAGTACAGTGGTAAGTCTAAAATAATGCCTTCTGATATTGTTTGCTCGTTCGAAACATGCAAAAAGGCTGTTTTGTCTACCGAACTTACCATCGGCTGTGACAACATTTTGCATGCAAAGTACATTGGTGTTGCCGGCCGGACTGTTGATGATGTGAGAAAAAACATCGGTTTGCGCTACTGTTGCGACGCCTGCCGTGAAGTTGAAAGGGAAATGATGTCTTTTATGCGGCAAACCAAAGGCAGTTTTAAAGAGGTGTTATCGAGTTTTAATAAAACTCATAACATTTTCTTAGCGCTGGATAAGTAGTTTCGTCTCCTATGGGAGCACAAATTTTGACCCCCCCAGCCCCATAAATTTATCCCCTCAGGAACTACCGGCCAATATGGGCACTCCAGGCACTCCGTCTGTCTCCCCTCAAGCCCTCATCGCTATCCCACCTACGAAACAGATATTTGTTTTGCGGCTCTCCCCTGGTCAAACATCTGAAGTTGTCATTGTCTTTATACGAGGCAAAGTTAGAGCTGAAAATTTAAAATTAAAGGTGGAAAAATTAAAATTTTCTTACGCTAGGAGGGATATTTCATCTTTCAAAATAAATGTCCCTAATGACTTCTTTGGCACGATATGCTCAACCAAATGCTGGCCTGAGTATGTTGTTGTCAAAGAATATGAAGCTAAGAAAAAGAAACGCTTGCAGAACTTTAACAAAAAATTAAAACCGAAAATCGGGAATAATTATTAGTTGCCAAATCTCAAGTTTGATGACAATGATTTGAAAATCGGCTAAGTTATGGGTTTTTTTTTAATTTCCTGATTGTTCCTATGCTACAGGATATAGTCAACCGATTCTCATGAAATTAAAACCAAAATTCTGAAATAATATTAGATGGCTAAATATCAAGTTTGGTGAAAATATCTTGAAAACTGAGAAAGTTATAGTTTTTTCTTTTATTTTCCTGATTGTTCCTATGGAAGCTATAGGATATAGTTGGCCGATTTTCATGAAATTAAAACCGAAATTCAGAAATAGTACAAATCGGATAAATACCAACTTTGATGAAAATATGTTGAAAACTGACAAAGTTAAATTTTTTTTACTAAAAATTTTTCGATTGTTCCTATGGCAGCTATATGATATAGTCGTCCGATCCGGCTCGTTCCGACATATATACGAGTGAGAGTATATAGAAGACTAACTACAAAGTTTCATTCAGATAGCTTTAAAACTCAGGGACTAGTTTGCGTAGAAACGGACAGACGGACAGACGGACATGGCTAGATCGACTCGGCTGTTGATCCTGATCAAGAATATATATACTTTATAGGGTCGGAGAGGTCTCCTTCATTGCGTTGCAAACTTCTGACTGAAATTATAATACCCTGCAAGGGTATAATTAAAACTGAAATTCTGGAATAATAATTAGTTGCCAAATCTCAAATTTGATGAAAATGTTTTGAAAATCGGCTAAGCTATGGTCTTTTTTATTTTCCTGATTGTTCCTTTGGAAGCTATAGGATATAGTTGGCCGATTTTCACGAAATAAAAACCAAAATTCAGGAATAATAAAAAACGGCTAAAAGTCAACTTTGATGAAAAATGTTGAAAACTGACAAAGTTATGGTTTTTTCCTTTATTTTCCTGATTGTTCTTATGGAAGCTATAGGATATAGTCGACCGATTTTCATGAAATTAAAACCGAAATTCTGAAATAATATAAGATGACCAAATATCAAATTTGGTTAAAATATCTTGAAAACTGATATAGTTATAATTTTTTTTCCAAAAAAAGGTTCCGATGGCAGCTTTATGATATAGTCGTCCGATCCGGCTCGTTGCGACATATATACGAGTGAGAGTATATAGAAGACTAACTGCAAAGTTTCATTTAGATATCTTTAAAACTGAGGGACTAGTTTGCGTAGAAACGGCCAGACGGACAGACAGACAGACGAACAGACGGACAGACGGACAGACGGACATGGCTAGATCGCCTCGGCTGTTGATCCTGATCAAGAGTATATATACTTTATAGGGTCGGAGATGTCTCCTTTACCGCGTTGCAAACTTCTGACTGAAATTCTAATACCTTGCAAGGGTATAATAAAGGAATATAAACTATGAATATTGCAGAGTGCGTTATTAACACTCTTAATAAGGAACAAAATCTCCAGAATAGGTACAATCTAGCCTTATCACCCTTAAGAGGCTTACCGCTTCCGATCGCCGTCTATCTGTCAAGGCCAGCGGCCCGCATTATATAGGGTCTGGCGTGGCCAAGTGTGCCCGCCGCGATCTGCCTCTTCCTCTTCTTCTCCGCACAGTGTGCCCCTGGCCGTCAGTGTGCCCTTTCTTGGCACGCGAGCGCATTCAATTCAAGTCTTTCTACTATGTGCGCGGCACGCGTCACAAACTATCGCGGTAATAATTATAAAAACAATTATTGCGTTAGAAATAACAACAGAGGTAATTATCACAACAACGGATATTACCTGAACAACGGATATAACCAGAACAATGGCTATAATCGTAACTATGATAATCAAAATAACCAAGTGAACGGTCGTGTTCTTTTCTTGAGTTCTCGATTTTGTAAAAGCCTACGTTAAAACCGCCGGGCTTTGTTTAAAAACTTCTTTGTGCTGTATACACACATAGTTCCCGTTCACTTCGCGTGTGCATGCAACTTTATCAATTCTATTATTTTATTTATTTATTTCACAACTTAAGTGTGCTGCCAGTGTTTGCTCTTCTTGTCTATTTTGCATTTGTTTACTATGTCGCGACAGCTAAACGGTTTCTAAGCTCGCTTACTCTCACACTCCCCCGCTCTCTAGCGCTTCAACTCTCTCGGTGCAGCTGCACTTTTCTTCTCATCTCTTTCGCTCCTCATCTATTGCTACGAGTACAGTGGTAAGTCTAAAATAATGCCTTCTGATATTGTTTGCTCGTTCGAAACATGCAAAAAGGCTGTTTTGTCTACCGAACTTACCATCGGCTGTGACAACATTTTGCATGCAAAGTACATTGGTGTTGCCGGCCGGACTGTTGATGATGTGAGAAAAAACATCGGTTTGCGCTACTGTTGCGACGCCTGCCGTGAAGTTGAAAGGGAAATGATGTCTTTTATGCGGCAAACCAAAGGCAGTTTTAAAGAGTTGTTATCGAGTTTTAATAAAACTCATAACATTTTCTTAGCGCTGGATAAGTAGTTTCGTCTCCTATGGGAGCACAAATTTTGACCCCCCCAGCCCCATAAATTTATCCCCTCAGGAACTACCGGCCAATATGGGCACTCCAGGCACTCCGTCTGTCTCCCCTCAAGCCCTCATCGCTATCCCACCTACGAAACAGATATTTGTTTTGCGGCTCTCCCCTGGTCAAACATCTGAAGTTGTCATTGTCTTTATACGAGGCAAAGTTAGAGCTGAAAATTTAAAATTAAAGGTGGAAAAATTAAAATTTTCTTACGCTAGGAGGGATATTTCATCTTTCAAAATAAATGTCCCTAATGACTTCTTTGGCACGATATGCTCAACCAAATGCTGGCCTGAGTATGTTGTTGTCAAAGAATATGAAGCTAAGAAAAAGAAACGCTTGCAGAACTTTAACAAAAAATTAAAACCGAAAATCGGGAATAATTATTAGTTGCCAAATCTCAAGTTTGATGACAATGATTTGAAAATCGGCTAAGTTATGGGTTTTTTTTTAATTTCCTGATTGTTCCTATGCTACAGGATATAGTCAACCGATTCTCATGAAATTAAAACCAAAATTCTGAAATAATATTAGATGGCTAAATATCAAGTTTGGTGAAAATATCTTGAAAACTGAGAAAGTTATAGTTTTTTCTTTTATTTTCCTGATTGTTCCTATGGAAGCTATAGGATATAGTTGGCCGATTTTCATGAAATTAAAACCGAAATTCAGAAATAGTACAAATCGGATAAATACCAACTTTGATGAAAATATGTTGAAAACTGACAAAGTTAAATTTTTTTTACTAAAAATTTTTCGATTGTTCCTATGGCAGCTATATGATATAGTCGTCCGATCCGGCTCGTTCCGACATATATACGAGTGAGAGTATATAGAAGACTAACTACAAAGTTTCATTCAGATAGCTTTAAAACTCAGGGACTAGTTTGCGTAGAAACGGACAGACGGACAGACGGACATGGCTAGATCGACTCGGCTGTTGATCCTGATCAAGAATATATATACTTTATAGGGTCGGAGAGGTCTCCTTCATTGCGTTGCAAACTTCTGACTGAAATTATAATACCCTGCAAGGGTATAATTAAAACTGAAATTCTGGAATAATAATTAGTTGCCAAATCTCAAATTTGATGAAAATGTTTTGAAAATCGGCTAAGCTATGGTCTTTTTTATTTTCCTGATTGTTCCTTTGGAAGCTATAGGATATAGTTGGCCGATTTTCACGAAATAAAAACCAAAATTCAGGAATAATAAAAAACGGCTAAAAGTCAACTTTGATGAAAAATGTTGAAAACTGACAAAGTTATGGTTTTTTCCTTTATTTTCCTGATTGTTCTTATGGAAGCTATAGGATATAGTCGACCGATTTTCATGAAATTAAAACCGAAATTCTGAAATAATATAAGATGACCAAATATCAAATTTGGTTAAAATATCTTGAAAACTGATATAGTTATAATTTTTTTTCCAAAAAAAGGTTCCGATGGCAGCTTTATGATATAGTCGTCCGATCCGGCTCGTTGCGACATATATACGAGTGAGAGTATATAGAAGACTAACTGCAAAGTTTCATTTAGATATCTTTAAAACTGAGGGACTAGTTTGCGTAGAAACGGCCAGACGGACAGACAGACAGACGAACAGACGGACAGACGGACAGACGGACATGGCTAGATCGCCTCGGCTGTTGATCCTGATCAAGAGTATATATACTTTATAGGGTCGGAGATGTCTCCTTTACCGCGTTGCAAACTTCTGACTGAAATTCTAATACCTTGCAAGGGTATAATAAAGGAATATAAACTATGAATATTGCAGAGTGCGTTATTAACACTCTTAATAAGGAACAAAATCTCCAGAATAGGTACAATCTAGCCTTATCACCCTTAAGAGGCTTACCGCTTCCGATCGCCGTCTATCTGTCAAGGCCAGCGGCCCGCATTATATAGGGTCTGGCGTGGCCAAGTGTGCCCGCCGCGATCTGCCTCTTCCTCTTCTTCTCCGCACAGTGTGCCCCTGGCCGTCAGTGTGCCCTTTCTTGGCACGCGAGCGCATTCAATTCAAATATTTCTACTATGTGCGCGGCACGCGTCACAAACTATCGCGGTAATAATTATAAAAACAATTATTGCGTTAGAAATAACAACAGAGGTAATTATCACAACAACGGATATTACCTGAACAACGGATATAACCAGAACAATGGCTATAATCGTAACTATGATAATCAAAATAATAATTATTATTGGAGCAACAACCGTAATGGAAACAGCCGCGGCGGAAATAGCCGTGGTGGAAACAAATATCCATATTAAAGGAAAATTCCGATAATTTTCAAAACATCCAAGATAATCATATCATAAACATACAGGGTGTAAGTCAGGAAGTTATCAAATCAAAAGGCTTAACTTCCATTGAAATTCAAACATCTAAGTATATAATTATACATGATTTCCATATTGTAAGTTTGCAATTCGCTATTCCATGTGTTGGAATACTAGGAATCGATTTCATAAATAGATACAATAGATTTAAAGCCGTCTGAAGACTGGCTTATAATTAGACCAAACAACCTCAAATATCAGATTTATGTTTCAATAGCATACAGTTCTGGCAACAACTCCCTAATTTAGCCAGGAAGATCCCAAGTTGTCCGAAAAATTAAAATAATCTCCGAAGAAGACATTGTATTTATTCCGAATCAAGAAATTCAGCATCAATAATCTTTCTCGCTTCCAAGTGAACGGTCGTGTTCTTTTCTTGAGTTCTCGATTTTGTAAAAGCCTACGTTAAAACCGCCGGGCTTTGTTTAAAAACTTCTTTGTGCTGTATACACACATAGTTCCCGTTCACTTCGCGTGTGCATGCAACTTTATCAATTCTATTATTTTATTTATTTATTTCACAACTTAAGTGTGCTGCCAGTGTTTGCTCTTCTTGTCTATTTTGCATTTGTTTACTATGTCGCGACAGCTAAACGGTTTCTAAGCTCGCTTACTCTCACACTCCCCCGCTCTCTAGCGCTTCAACTCTCTCGGTGCAGCTGCACTTTTCTTCTCATCTCTTTCGCTCCTCATCTATTGCTACGAGTACAGTGGTAAGTCTAAAATAATGCCTTCTGATATTGTTTGCTCGTTCGAAACATGCAAAAAGGCTGTTTTGTCTACCGAACTTACCATCGGCTGTGACAACATTTTGCATGCAAAGTACATTGGTGTTGCCGGCCGGACTGTTGATGATGTGAGAAAAAACATCGGTTTGCGCTACTGTTGCGACGCCTGCCGTGAAGTTGAAAGGGAAATGATGTCTTTTATGCGGCAAACCAAAGGCAGTTTTAAAGAGTTGTTATCGAGTTTTAATAAAACTCATAACATTTTCTTAGCGCTGGATAAGTAGTTTCGTCTCCTATGGGAGCACAAATTTTGACCCCCCCAGCCCCATAAAATTATCCCCTCAGGAACTACCGGCCAATATGGGCACTCCAGGCACTCCGTCTGTCTCCCCTCAAGCCCTCATCGCTATCCCACCTACGAAACAGATATTTGTTTTGCGGCTCTCCCCTGGTCAAACATCTGAAGTTGTCATTGTCTTTATACGAGGCAAAGTTAGAGCTGAAAATTTAAAATTAAAGGTGGAAAAATTAAAATTTTCTTACGCTAGGAGGGATATTTCATCTTTCAAAATAAATGTCCCTAATGACTTCTTTGGCACGATATGCTCAACCAAATGCTGGCCTGAGTATGTTGTTGTCAAAGAATATGAAGCTAAGAAAAAGAAACGCTTGCAGAACTTTAACAAAAAATTAAAACCGAAAATCGGGAATAATTATTAGTTGCCAAATCTCAAGTTTGATGACAATGATTTGAAAATCGGCTAAGTTATGGGTTTTTTTTTAATTTCCTGATTGTTCCTATGCTACAGGATATAGTCAACCGATTCTCATGAAATTAAAACCAAAATTCTGAAATAATATTAGATGGCTAAATATCAAGTTTGGTGAAAATATCTTGAAAACTGAGAAAGTTATGGTTTTTTCTTTTATTTTCCTGATTGTTCCTATGGAAGCTATAGGATATAGTTGGCCGATTTTCATGAAATTAAAACCGAAATTCAGAAATAGTACAAATCGGATAAATACCAACTTTGATGAAAATATGTTGAAAACTGACAAAGTTAAATTTTTTTTACTAAAAATTTTTCGATTGTTCCTATGGCAGCTATATGATATAGTCGTCCGATCCGGCTCGTTCCGACATATATACGAGTGAGAGTATATAGAAGACTAACTACAAAGTTTCATTCAGATAGCTTTAAAACTCAGGGACTAGTTTGCGTAGAAACGGACAGACGGACAGACGGACATGGCTAGATCGACTCGGCTGTTGATCCTGATCAAGAATATATATACTTTATAGGGTCGGAGAGGTCTCCTTCATTGCGTTGCAAACTTCTGACTGAAATTATAATACCCTGCAAGGGTATAATTAAAACTGAAATTCTGGAATAATAATTAGTTGCCAAATCTCAAATTTGATGAAAATGTTTTGAAAATCGGCTAAGCTATGGTCTTTTTTATTTTCCTGATTGTTCCTTTGGAAGCTATAGGATATAGTTGGCCGATTTTCACGAAATAAAAACCAAAATTCAGGAATAATAAAAAACGGCTAAAAGTCAACTTTGATGAAAAATGTTGAAAACTGACAAAGTTATGGTTTTTTCCTTTATTTTCCTGATTGTTCTTATGGAAGCTATAGGATATAGTCGACCGATTTTCATGAAATTAAAACCGAAATTCTGAAATAATATAAGATGACCAAATATCAAATTTGGTTAAAATATCTTGAAAACTGATATAGTTATAATTTTTTTTCCAAAAAAAGGTTCCGATGGCAGCTTTATGATATAGTCGTCCGATCCGGCTCGTTGCGACATATATACGAGTGAGAGTATATAGAAGACTAACTGCAAAGTTTCATTTAGATATCTTTAAAACTGAGGGACTAGTTTGCGTAGAAACGGACGTCGTAGAAACGGCCAGACGGACAGACAGACAGACGAACAGACGGACAGACGGACAGACGGACATGGCTAGATCGCCTCGGCTGTTGATCCTGATCAAGAGTATATATACTTTATAGGGTCGGAGATGTCTCCTTTACCGCGTTGCAAACTTCTGACTGAAATTCTAATACCTTGCAAGGGTATAATAAAGGAATATAAACTATGAATATTGCAGAGTGCGTTATTAACACTCTTAATAAGGAACAAAATCTCCAGAATAGGTACAATCTAGCCTTATCACCCTTAAGAGGCTTACCGCTTCCGATCGCCGTCTATCTGTCAAGGCCAGCGGCCCGCATTATATAGGGTCTGGCGTGGCCAAGTGTGCCCGCCGCGATCTGCCTCTTCCTCTTCTTCTCCGCACAGTGTGCCCCTGGCCGTCAGTGTGCCCTTTCTTGGCACGCGAGCGCATTCAATTCAAATATTTCTACTATGTGCGCGGCACGCGTCACAAACTATCGCGGTAATAATTATAAAAACAATTATTGCGTTAGAAATAACAACAGAGGTAATTATCACAACAACGGATATTACCTGAACAACGGATATAACCAGAACAATGGCTATAATCGTAACTATGATAATCAAAATAATAATTATTATTGGAGCAACAACCGTAATGGAAACAGCCGCGGCGGAAATAGCCGTGGTGGAAACAAATATCCATATTAAAGGAAAATTCCGATAATTTTCAAAACATCCAAGATAATCATATCATAAACATACAGGGTGTAAGTCAGGAAGTTATCAAATCAAAAGGCTTAACTTCCATTGAAATTCAAACATCTAAGTATATAATTATACATGATTTCCATATTGTAAGTTTGCAATTCGCTATTCCATGTGTTGGAATACTAGGAATCGATTTCATAAATAGATACAATAGATTTCAAGCCGTCTGAAGACTGGCTTATAATTAGACCAAACAACCTCAAATATCAGATTTATGTTTCAATAGCATACAGTTCTGGCAACAACTCCCTAATTTTGCCAGGAAGATCCCAAGTTGTCCGAAAAATTAAAATAATCTCCGAAGAAGACATTGTATTTATTCCGAATCAAGAAATTCAGCATCAATAATCTTTCTCGCTTCCAAGTGAACGGTCGTGTTCTTTTCTTGAGTTCTCGATTTTTTTTCTTACGCTAGGGATATTTCATCTTTCAAAATAAATGTCCCTAATGACTTCTTTGGCACGATATTCTCAACCAAATACTGGCCTGAGTATGTTGTTGTCAAAGAATATGAAGCTAAGAAAAAGAAACGGCCTGTCGGGATAACTCTTCCTAAGACCGATTTGACCACTGTGCCCTCTACATCCTCCGCCTCTTTCGAAAAAAACTAAGTACTTCTTTGTTAATCTCCTATCAGAATGCAAGAGGCTTGCGTAGTAAGCTGCTTAAGTTGTTTTCTGATAGTTTCGCATTCGCCTCCCATGTTATTGTGTTCACAGAAACCTGGTTAAAGCCGGAGATTCTTAGCTCCGAAGTTTTCCCAGCTGCGTTCACGATTTATCGGCTAGATCGGCCTGTTAGGCGCGGGGTGGAGTCCTCATAGCGGTCAACTCCACTCTTACGTCAGAATTAGTAACTTTCGAGGAAAACAACGAAGTTGAATTCCTGTGTGTGAAGCTATCATTTAATGGTCGCTTTGTTTTTATTACATGCTCCTACATTCCTCCATTGTCGGAACTGCCTATTTTTTGGAACCACCTTTCCGCCATTCGGATGGTCTCCAATATGCTTTCTGATAGAGATCATTTAGTAGTCTTGGGTGATTTTAACATCCCTGGGGCTATTTGGTCTCTAAATAGCTCCTCTAACACACTTTAATCCTCAACACAACATGATTTTATTGCTGGCCAGTCGACATTTCGCTATCTCAAGTTAACCATGTACCAAATTCCCTAGAGCCCTTGCTTGATCTTTGTTTTGTCTCTGGTCCGGCAAGTGTCAGTTTAGTGAGGGTGGCGCCGCTGACGCTACCTGAAGATCCTTATCATCCTACTTTCGATGTGACACTCGACATTGGTGCTGATATACTGAAGAAACCTGATAGACCAGACAAAAAAGTTTACTGCTTTCGAAAGTCTGATTTCGACCGGCTGAATAATTTTATTTCGGACTTTAACTGGTCTGATTTATACAAATGCACTGACATGGCTGATGCCGTGGACATTTTTTACAATGCGATGAATTCATTCTTCTTGAAATGTGTTCCCTTATACTATCCCTCTCTTTCAAATAAACCTCCTTGGTTTACTAAAGAATTGAGTCGCTTGAAAAATGTAAAGTCAAGGCGGTACACGAAATTTAAGAAAACCGGGTCTCGTTCTGACCTCTCTAAATATATATCGGCTGTGTCAAACTTCACCGTACTAAACGCACAGTGTTATAAAAACTATTTGACTCGTTGCACGGTCCAATTTTCTCAGGAGCCTAAACAGTTTTATAATTTTGTTAATACTAAACGTAAGGCGGTAACACATCCTTCATCACTTTCTTTTGCAAACGCAACTGTGAAGGGCGATCAGGCAATTGACGATCTTTTTCCCCATTCTTTTCAAACAACATACTCCACTTCCACTGACCTAAATCAGACGGTTTCTTATAGCTTGCCCAGGTCGAACTCAATTTTCAGTCAATGTTTAAACGAAAGCTCCCTCCTTTTAGGTCTTCATCGTGTAAAGCATGTGTATCGGCCAGGTCGCGACGGAATACCGGGTTGTGTGCTTAGGTATTGTGCCGATGCCCTTCTGGAAGGACGCAAGAAGTCCTCTTTAAAAATAATTTATCTAATGTTTTCCAAGTCACCTCAGGTGTCCCGCAAGGGTGCCACCTGGGTCCTTTGTTGTTTACATTATTTTCTAATGATCTGCCCGAAGCTTTGACAAATTCAAGAGTACTCATGTACAAACAGATCTTGAAGCTTCCAAACCTGGTGCCGCATAAACCTACTAAACTTAAATGGCTCTAAATGTAAGCTTAAGACATTCTCTTGTGTCGTTCCCAAGCTTGCAATTTACACGCTTAACTGCTGCTCTTTGGAAAGAATTAACTCAGTTGATGACTTGGGTGTCCGCTTGGATCCCAAACTTGACTTTATCGATCATATTTCGCGCATGGTAAATAAAGCCAGAGGTATGCTGGGATTTATTAAAAGGTGGTCGAAAGAATTCGATGACCCCTATGTAACAAAAACTCTATATATTTCACTAGTTCGTCCTATCTTAGAATATGGATCTTGCGTTTGGAGCCCCTAGTATGGGGTCCACAGTAAACGCATCGAATCGGTTCAAAAGAACTTTTTGCTTTTCGCTTTACGCGGCTTAAACTGGGATGCTGAACAGAGATTACCCTCCTATTATAGTAGACTTCTCCTAATTAACTTACCCTCCTTGGCTAATCGTAGAACTATGCTTGGTATTACCTTTATTTATAACCTTATTCACGGCGATGTGGAAAGTACTGACTTGTTAGGTCAGCTCAATTTCCACGTTCCGTGTAGAAATACTATATCGTACATACCCTTAGTTTTGCGCCATGGTAGAACCTCCTATGAACTGCATGATCCCTTTATAGTACTATGTGCAAGTTATAATGATTTGTATTCGGTGATCTCACATGTTGATAGTCTTCCTAAACTAAAAATCCTTACCCACATAGATCGCATGCATGCAAACACTCAGGCAGCTCGCCGGTAGTTTATTTCCTCGTATTCTTTTCTATTTTTCCATCGCGTCTACTAATACCTAACTAAACTAAACCCTAACAGGCTCGTGCGTGGTTTCATACGGGCCACTTGAGTGAACTGACCGTAGTGCATCAACGTCCATTTAATATAGCATGTTCAGTCACGGTAGCTTTTATTCATAATATTTAGAATATTACATAATAATTTTTCAGTCGCAGCGACATGCATTTATCGTAAATAAAGTATCAGTGGTCAGCGAATATGCATAGCATGAGGATATGAGGAAAATGAAATAGGGTAATAAATTTTTTATTATACTATATTTATGTTACCATAAGCATTTTGTACCTATATATACTGTTAAGTTTCATTAATAAAACCAGTAAGAGTTCTACCTTATCCAAGAGTTTTTATTCATTCATTAGAGGCTGTCGCCGTGTCTTCAGACCCTCATCCCTTCACCCAAAACAAAAAGTCCAAAAGTCGGTGTAACATCCGACAGCAAAAATGGTAAAAACAAGCCGAAAAGGCAAAACAGCAGAGAAATTTACAACGGAAATTGACACTCTACGATAGCTCCTTGAACGCTGAAAAATTCAGCACAAAGAAAGCCATCACCATAATGGTTAAACATTGTGAGCATGGCCGACTTAAAACAATATTGGAAGCAGGCAATTTCACGACAATGAATGAAGCCGTCACAGAGTACATACAATGTAGTACTGAATTGACTGGCAACGCCAATTCTATATTGTATACGCAGAGAGTTAAAAATAACTATCGCGGTCATAATTATAAAAACAATTATCGCGGTAGAAATAAGAACAGAGGTATTATCACAACAACGGATATTACCTGAACAACGGATATAACCAGAACAATGGCTATAATCGTAACTATGATAATCAAAATAATAATTATGATAGGAGCAACAACCGTAATGGAAACAACCGCGGCGGAAATAGCCGTGGTGGAAACAACAACGGTAATATCAAAAATATTACTAATTACAACAATGTTAGAGTAACCCAAACGAGTTCGGGAAATTCCCAAACTCCTTTAGATACAAGACAGTAAACACCAAAATTCACATATTAAATCTCAGTCAAAACACGTTTGTCACCTATACGAAAGCAGCAACAGAAAAAGAATTAGTTTTTCTTTTAGATACAGGCGCGAAAATATCCATATTAAAGGAAAATTCCGATAATTGTCAAAACAGCCAAGATAAACATTTCATAAATATACAGGGTATAAGTCAGGAAGTTATCAAATCAAAAGGCTTAACTTCCATTGAAATTCAAACATCTAAGTATATAATTATACATGATTTCCATATTGTAAGTTTGCAATTCGCTATTCCATGTGATGGAATACTAGGAATCGATTTTATCAAAAGATACAACTGTCAATTAGACTTCAAGCCGTTTGAAGACTGGCTTATAATTAGACCAAACAACCTTAAATATCCGATTTATGTTCCAATAGCATACAGTTCTGGCAACAACTCCCTAATTCTTCCAGCAATACCCCACGTCGGCCGCAAAATCAAAATAAATTCAGAAGAAGACATTATATTAATTAAAATTAGAAACCGAATCTTTCACTACCCACAATTTTTACAAACAAAAACTGAGATTAACTGATGAACCCGTATATATAAAAAATTATAGAAATCCTCATAGTCAACAAGACGAAATTCAACAAGTCCAAAAATTCATAGATGATAAAATAGTGGAACCCTCTGTATCACCATATAATAACCCACTTTTATTAGTACCTAAAAATCACTTCCGAATTCTGAAAATAAAAAATGGCGATTAGTAATTGACTATCGTCAAATTAATAAAAACCTCTTGTCTGATAAATTTCCTTTTCAACAAATATTGGTTTGTATTGTTTCACGCGATTACTATGTGGTTTAAAAAGAGCGCCAAACTCTTTTCAGAGAATGATGACTCTGGGTTTCTCTGGGTTAGTACCTTCGCAAGCATTTCTTTTAATGGATGACTTAATAGTCGTAGGATGTTCCGAAAAACATATGCTCAAGATCTTAACTGATGTCTTCGAGAAATGTAGGCAACATAACCTAAAGCAACATCCTGAAAAATTTAAATTTTTTATGCATGAAGTCACTTTCTTAGGACATAAATGCACAGATAAAGGAATCTTGCTTGACGACAAAAAATACGACGTCATTCAAAATTATCCAGTCACACATGATGCGGACAACGCTAGAAGATTCATTGCATTTTGCAATTATTATAGACGTTTTATAAAAAACTTCCCTGAATACTCCCGTCACATAACACGATTATGTAAGAAATAAATAAAATTCGAATGGACAACAGAATGTCAAAATGCCTTCGAACAGCATTAAATCAGCATTAATAAACACTACTCTGTTGCAGTATCCAGACTTTAGCAAAGAATTATGCATAATCAGAGATGCTAGCAAATACTTTTGCCGAGCAGTCCTAACTCAAAATAAAAATGGACTACAGCTTCCAGTTGCATTCGCATCAAGATGCTTTACTTGATAGGTGAAAGCAACAAAAGCACTACAGAACAAGAATTATCAGTTATTTATTGGGTAATAACACATTTTAGACCATATATATATGGTAGAAACTTCACTGTCAAAACAGACCACAGAGCACTTACTTATTTATTTTCAATGGTAAATCCCAGTTCCAAACTAACACGAATGAGACTTGAATTGGAGAAATATAATTTTACGGTAGAGTATCTAAAGGTTAAAGACAATTTTGTAGCCAATGCGCTATCTCCAATTACAATCACAGATTTGAAAAACATACAATAAAACAATATGATTCTGAAAGTCACTACCAGAAATCAAAGTAATAAAAAGAAAGAATCTTGCGCAGGAAATGAAAAAGAAAAAGTAGATTTGCAAACGCAAAGTCTTACTAAAGCTTCTAAGCCCAACGGATACGAAGTCATTGTAAATGACGAGGTACGAAAAGTATTGTAGTATGTTTACTAAAACAAGAAAAAAAGGGTAATAGCAAGAACTGACGTTAGCAATATGTACACCAATGGAACCTTCGACTTAGGTCAGTTCTTTCAAAGGCTTGAAAAGGAAGCCGGTATACTCAATATCAGCCTCGAAGTGGCACCGAGCGAAAAGATCTTTAATGCCGTCTCAATAGAATCTTTTAAAATTATGGGCAATAAAATATTACAATCTTTAAGAGTATCGCTGCTCAAGCCGGTGACCAAAAACCAAATAATTGTGACGGTCTGCCGCCCAGTTCCCCAGATAGCTCAGGGACGGCCAGAGTCCGCCTAGTAGTTCGAGTGATAGCTGTAAAAGAGAGGTTTCCCCGTTTCCCAGTGAAAACAGAAGAGAGAATTCGGTTAACTAAAGTAGAAATCGATCTTTATTGAAGATTTCTGTGGACAGAGTTTTGTATGCGCTGCGTCAGGAATCAGAGAGCGCCGTCGCCTCGGTCGTCTGGGCTTCTCGCGTCTGGGTCGTCTTCGTCTCGGTGATCGCGGCTCGTCCTGGACTCGGAAGTCTTCAGAGAGAGAGAGACGAGCTCGAAAGTCTTCAGAGAGAGACGGACTCATAAGTCTTCGGTTTTGCGGACTCGGAAGTCTTCAGAGAGAGGCGGACTCGTAAGTCTTCAGTTTTGCGGACTCGTAAGTCTTCAGAGGGAGACCAACTCGTAATTCTTCAGTTTGCGGACTCGTAAGTCTTCAGAGAGAGGCGGACTCGTAAGTCCTCAGTTTGCGGACTCGTAAGTCTTCAGAGAGAGAGAGGGCTGGCCGACTCGTAAGTCTTCAGAGAGAGAGAGAGAATTCGGCGGGCCGAATTCTATGCCGCGACTCGCAAGTCCTTCGACAATGTATTTTGCAACCCAAATCCTAAGATTCTGGTCGCCCAAAAAGTGACTTTGGCTGCTGACTACTAGGAGTGTGCTACTAGAGGCTTACTGCATTATATAGGGTCTGGAGTGCTTCAGTGTGCCCGCCGCGATCGGCTGCTTCCTCTTCCTTTCTTTTCAGTGGGCCCCTGGCCTTCAGTGTGGCCCCTTCTTGGCGCGCGCGCGCATTTAATTCAAATCATTCGATTGCTATCTTTTGTGCGCGGCACGCGTTTCAATCATGGCGCATAATCGCCACGTGGTTTCCTCTATTGGAAACTACTCTCCACATGACGCCTTCATCCTCCTGCAGCCAGCGCTTCTGCTGCCC
This sequence comes from Drosophila birchii, assembly GCA_035046345.1. Lineage (NCBI taxonomy): Eukaryota > Metazoa > Arthropoda > Insecta > Diptera > Drosophilidae > Drosophila > Drosophila birchii. The sequence continues at coordinate 1,565,816 of JAWNOA010000047.1, forward strand.
GTAGCGTTTCTTGGCCAGCCTCTCCTTGATCGCTGCCATTCCTGCCTCGGAAATGACCGCCCCGGCCGGCAAAGTCCAGCCCAGTTCATTTTTCTCCACCGGGTGCAGTTCGATGACATCCTGATCCGGCGTCGGTGGCCGTGGTACCCAGGGTGGTGGGCCTTCCTCCTCCTGTGCTTCAGACGCCTGGCTGGGCATCGTAGGGCCTGCCACCAGGGACCTGACCGCCCTCGGTTGAGTGGGTGCCGTCGCCCCCGAGGTGGTCGTCCCCTGCCCTCTGATCCCAACCTGCCGTGGGACATGCGCCACTCGCCGCCTGCCCGCGCCTCAATGGCTCACTGCTAATCCGGTCTTCGCGGTCTCTGCCGGTGCTACGCCTATCCTCCAGCCCATCTTCGCCGGCTCCGTTCGCTTCCTCTCTGCTACCAGGATCGCTGCTGCCTCCACCAGCTTGGCCCGCGTTGCCGCTGCTGCCGCCGCCACGTGCCGCTGCCTGCACTTCGCCGTGTTCTCTTCGAATTTTCCCATTTTTTCAGGCTTATTAAATGGTCGATGCTGAATGAGCGCGTGGTTAGAATCAGGTATTAGAGTGACCCCCCGCCCCCTATGTATCGATGTATCGAGATGGTCTTTAATGGATATCGATGTCTCGTGATCGGGTTCGTGCGATACTTCCACTAACGGTTTCGTGTCTCCAATGTGTGCTACTTCCATTGCCTTGTTGTCACTGCTCCCTGCCTCCTTTATAGTTGCTCAGGCCTTGGTGGGTCGCCACAATTGCCACCGCATCTAATGCACATCTCTTGCTCTATCTGTTGCTGTTGTCCCGGTCGTATTGCGCCCTCCGTCGCTTCGACTTTCTCCACTTCCTCTGCCAATTTCAGGAACTCTGTTAATGTGCTAAACCCGTTCCTCCGCGTGTACAACTTTATTTTGCTCCTGCAATTTTTATACACCCTATCCAATTTTTCGCCTTCGGATAGCTTCGTGAATCGCATCAGCTTCCGTAATTCGGTTGCGTATTCTCTTACTGGCTCGTTTTCGCGTTGGGCATCTGTTGTTCCAACTGTTCCTCGTACCTCGGTGGCAGGAAGTACTCCAGTAACTCCTCCTTTAGCTGATTCCAGGTCCTGATCTCCGTTGGCGTGGTGTTCCACCAATCCGCTGCGAGTACTTCCAGGATGAATGGCATGGTTTGGATTAACTGGTCCATTACCATTCCGTACCCTCTGGCCCACTGTTCTATCTTCTTCAAGAACTCTAGTGGGTTTGATGTTCCCTGGTACTTTATCCCCCATCCTCGCACTCGGTCGATAATCTCTATTTCCACCTTCCTTCTCGGTTTCTCCATCCTTGGGCTGCTTATCTCGCCCTCCACCAGGATCGTCGGTGCTCTTGCGGGGCTTTTTTCCCTCCTGTACCTCTCCGCCAAGGCTGCCAGTCTCTGACTTAAGTTTTCTGTATGATCCGTCTTTTTAGAGAACGCCGACAGTTCCTTCCTTAAGTCTTCCACTTTCCCTGCTTGGTCTAACCCGAATTCCTCCGCGTACTCGGCCAGCTCGGCTTTTGATGCCATGTACACCCAGCTGGACATGTTCTCCTGGTCTCGGGTTTCTCTTACTACCACTCTTCCTGCTCGGGTGCCAATGTGACGGTCTGCCGCCCAGTTTCCCAGATAGCTCAGGGACGGCCAGAGTCCGCCTAGTAGTCCGAGTGGTAGCTGTAAGAGAGATTCCCCCGATTCCCAGTAAGAACAGTGGAGAGAAGTCGGTGACTTAAGTAGGTTTCGCTGTTTATTCAAGGCTTCGTGGTACAGAGTTGACTATCGGGATCTCGGGTGCGCTGCAGCCTGGTCTCGGTCGTCTGGGCTTCTCGCGTCTGGGTCGTCTTCGTTTCGGTGATCGCGGCTCGCCCTGGACTCGGAAATCTGCAGAGAGAGAGAGACGAGCTCGAAAGTCTTCAGAGAGAGACGGACTCATTAGTCTTCGGTTTTGCGGACTCGGAAGTCTTCAGAGAGAGGCGTACTCGTAAGTTTTCAGTTTTGCGGACTCGTAAGTCTTCAGAGGGAGACCGAATCGTAAGTCTTCAGTTTGCGGACTCGTAAGTCTTCAGAGAGAGGCGGACTCGTAAGTCCTCGGTTTGCGGACTCGTAAGTTTTCAGAGAGAGGCGGACTCGTAAGTCCTTAGTTTGCGGACTCGTAAGTCTTCAGTTTGCGGACTCGTAAGTCTTCAGAGAGAGGCGGCGGACTCGTAAGTCTTCAGAGAGAGAGGGCTGGCGGACTCGTAAGTCTTCAGAGAGAGAGAGAATTCGGCGGGCCGAATTCTATGCCGCGACTCGCAAGTCCTTCGACAATGTATTTTGCAACCCAAATCCTAAAGATTCTGGTCGCCCAAAAAGTGACTTTGGCTGCTGACTAATAGGAGTGTGCTACTAGAGGCTTACCGCTCCCGATCGCTCTCAGCTGCTAAGTGATTTCCTACGGCCAGCGGCCCGCATTATATAGGGTCTGGCGTGCTTCAGTGTGCCCGCCGCGATCGGCTGCTTCCTCTTCCTTTTTTTTCAGTGTGCCTCTGGCCTTCAGTGTGGCCCTTTTTTGGCGCGCGCGCGCATTTATTTCAAACCTTTCGATTGCTATCTTCTGTGCGCGGCACGCGTCACAAAATGATGACGAAAAAGAAGCAATACTGTTTACATTTTATAATGATCCAATTCAAGGTGGTCATACAGGCATTACAAAATTTTTGGCCAAGGTCCGAAGACACTATTATTGGAAAAATATGTTCAAAGACATAAAAGAGTATGAAATGGAGTGGGCGGAGGTTTTCCAAATTAAGCCGGCTGTCACTGGGATGTCGCTGTGGCCGTGGAATATTGGGTGGACTGGTGGCTGCTGCTGCTGGAAACTCCCAAAAGTCCAAAAGAAAGAAGTCGAAACAATAAGGCGGCGATTTCACTTCACAAATAATAAATGCTTTATTGGGACGAACTTCATTTGAAGACTAACATAAAATCTAAGAGCTAACGAGCCCGGGACCCCGGAGTGGTAGGTTTCGTAGGGCGCGGGAGAGCAACGGAGAGCAGGAGTGCAAGCGGAAGTGCAACCTCCAGTGCAGCGCTCGCTCCCACACTGCCGCTCAGAACTAAGCTCCCTTGTGGTGCGAACATTCTCCTCTCCAAAGGGGGGCCCTTGCGGCAGCAAAACATGTCTACTCCTCCCTGCATACTCCAGAGACGGTCCATCCGAAGACGGTGCTCTGTGCGACGGGCAGCTTATCTTCCAATTTTCGGAACACCGGTTGGATCAGCTTGGGGAACAAGTCTAATCCCAACGCTAGGGAAATTATGAATGATATGCAATTGAATAAGGCGCGCGCGCGCCCCATATTGCTTCGGTAACATCCTGGACAAGGCGTGCGCGCGCGCGTTATTCAATTGCATATTATTTGTCAATTAGAAATGTATCCGATGAATGACCACTTGGTCATCATTATAGAAGTATTTAGCTACATTTTGCGAAAAGAATGAAATTTCTAGCACATCTTGAAACCAAGTTATATTACTGTCAAGTAGGGCAAAAACAGCGTTTTTGGCAACTTTAAATGCGTTTTTTGCAAAAATGTTACCCGATAGACAAATTCTGATTAAAGATTCGGATTCAAAATCTATAAGAAAAGGTTTGTCTAATTCCAGATACAGAAATCATGTTGCACTGTGTAATCTAAGGTTGGCATCCCAGGGTAGGCCACGGCGGGCGAAAAGCAAAAAGTTCTTTTGGACAGATTCAATGCGGCTACTATGGACTCCAAATTGAGGACTCTAGACGCACGGACCATACTCCAATATAGGGCGAACCAACGAAGTATAGAGAGTCTTCGTTACATAAGGAGAATCGAATTCCTTCGCCCACCTTTTAATGAATCCCAGCATGCCTCTGGCTTTGTTAACCATGCAATTAAATATGTTCAGACAACGAAAGTTTAGGATCCAGAAAGACACCCAGATCATCAACAATAGTAATTATTTCCAAAGAGCAATCGTTAAGCATATAGGTTGCAAGCAGGGGAGTAACACGTGAAAATGTCATCAGTTTGCATTTTGAGCTGTTGAGATGTAAATCGTTAGCATGACACCATGCTTGGAAGTTATCAAGATCCGATTGTAGGTCTGATTGGCAAGAACTGTCCCTATACTGCAAGCAAAGTTCAACGTCATCAGCGTACATAAGTACTCTGGATTTGGTTAGAACCTGCGGCAAATCATTGATAAACAATGTGAATAGAAGTGGTCCAAGGTGGCTACCCTGTGGGACGCCAGATGTAACCCTGAGGCTATTGTATAGAACGTTTCTGAACAGAACCTTTTGGATCCTATCACTTAGATAACTCGAAATCCACGTAAGAAGATAATGAGGAAACCCCATTGAATCAAGTTTCCTAACCAGAAGAGAATGATTAACCGAGTCGAAAGCTTCGAAAGTCCGTGTAAATAACATCGGTTTGAATGTTTTGTTGGAAGCCCCTAATAACGAAAGAGGTAAGTTCCAGAAGATTGGTCGTGGTTGATCTTCGCCTCATAAAACCATGCTGACATGGAGAGATGACGGATCTACATAGATGTTGCAAGTGAGAAGTGATTGCATTCTCGAAAAGTTTGGGGATTGCCGATAACTTAGAGATACTCCTATAGTTACTGGCATCCGATTTGCTACCTTTTTTGTGAAGAGGAATAACAAATGATTCCCTCCAAATAAGGGGAAATTCGGAGGATTCTAAAGATAAGGTAAACATACTAAGAAGGGGGTTACACAGCGCCTTGGAGCAATACCTAAGCACAGAGCCCGGTATTCCATCGGGACCTTGTGAATAAACTGGCTTAACACGTTGAAGATCGAGAATAAGTGAGCTTTCGTTTAAAATAGGACTGAAAATTAAGGACGAACTGGGCAAAACTGGAGAAAATGTATGATCTGAAGATGTTGAGGGCGAATATGTAGTTTTAAAAAACTCAGCGAAGAGATTGGCTATTGCTTGGTCAGAATTTACTGTAGTATTCCTAAATGACAGCGAAAGATGGTATCACGTGGGTTTCCGTTTCGAGTTAAGAAAGTTATAAAACTGTTTAGGGTCCTGCGTGAACTGGACCTTACAACGAGTCAAATAATTTTTGTAACACTGAGCGTTAAGCACGGTAAAGTTAGATCGAGCACTAAGATAAGATGAGAAAGCCGTTTTTGAACCAGTAAGTTTATACTTATTATAAAGCCTAGATTTTACGTTTTTTAAACGTGTCAGCTCTTTGTTAAACAAAAGTGGTTTATTAGAGACAGACGGGTAGGTTTTAGGAACACATAAGTGGAAAAGTGAGTTCATGGCATTGTTAAAGATTTCAACGGCGGATGCCATGTCAGAGCTCGCGTAAAGATTCGACCAATCCAATTCTGTTATTAAAGTGTTTAGCCTCTGATAGTCAGCCTTTCGGAAACAGCGGACTCTGTTTAATCTACTACCAGATGTTGTTGCTAAAGCTGTCCCAGTGTCTATAGTCACATCAGTTTGCGTCATTGGAGGAACTCTAATTAGGTTTACACCTGCAGGATCGGAGACAAAGCATAGATCAAGTAAGCAGTTTAAAGAATTAAAAATATGGTAAACTTGCGATAAGGATAAATCAAACAAGCCATTTAGGAGGTCATGCTGTGCCGCAGTGTGAAGAACATTAGACACACCATCAGAAGACCAGGGAGCTCCAGGTATGTTGAAGTCACCCAAAGCCAGTAATTGGTCCATATCAGAAAGGCGATTGGAAACGGTCTGAATTGCCGAAAGGTGTTTCCAATAAATTGGCTCTTCCGAAGATGGAGGGATGTAAGAGCAGGTTACATAAATACAACTACCTGTGAAAAATAGTTTAACACAGATAAATTCGATGTCCAAAAAGTCATTAGATACCAACCGTTCCAAATTGAGACAAGAGTCAACGGCAATTAAAACTCCGCCACCACGCTGGAGAAGTCGATCTAATCTGTAAATTGTATACTTGCTTGGAAGAATTTCGGAGAAGAGGATCTCCGGCTTCAACCAGGTTTCAGTAAATACAATTACCTGGGATGCAAAGGAAAGGCTATCAGAATATAATCTAGAAAGCTTACTGCGTAAGCCCTTAGTATTCTGATAGGAAAGTTGTAGGGAAAAGGTTAGTTTTATGGGACAGAAGGTACAGCTGAGGACACTGAGGATTGAGACGGCTTGGGCAGTTGAATTCCGAAAGGCCGATTTCTCTTATTTCGTGCATCATACTCCTTGACTACACGTACTCGGGCCAGAAGTCACCCGAGCAAATAGTGTCAAAGAGTTGGGATGAGACATTTATCTTGAATGATGAAATGTCTCTGGCATACGAAAATTTGAATTTTTCCACCTTGATATTGCCAGCTTGGATTTTGCCTTGAATATAGGCCATAACATCTTTAGATGCGAGATCAAGGGCAAGCCTCGAAACAAATATAGTTTTCGAAGGTGGGACTGCTGTAAGGGTCTTGAGTTGTTACCAACCACGGCCGGTATTCCGGGTACTGTTGGACACTGGGTAGATTTTTCTACGGGGATTTGCGGAGCCAAAGAATTATGCTGCGCATCGCACACAACGGACGACGCGGAAATTGCTGGCTGAGCGGCTTCCGTTACCTCAACGACCGATTCGGTTACCGAATCTTTGATCGTTCCGGATCTCAGAACCATTGGAACGGGGACTTGGAGCTGTGGCGACGGAGAATGGCAGGAAATCGGGTGCTGTGCCTCGCACAGTTGCAGCGGATTTTTTGCGTTTCGGCGACTCATTTAATAGCTTCTTAAATTGAGCGTCTAGCGCGGAGAACAGGTCATTCGCCATGCGAAAAGCGGCCTTTATCTCAGAAAATCCGCTCCTGGTCTGACGCTTGAAGGATGATATTTCCTTCTCAACTGGCCGACAGGCCTCAAAGCAATAACGCAGGCCCTTTTTGCTAGACACTGCGTCAGTCATTCGACTTGTTTTCAAGCACTTAGCGTGCACAACTGCCTCGCAAAGCCAGCAATGGAAACTGGGCTGGTCTGCCAAAACATTTTTTTTGGCAATTTTTTATAACACAGACAATATTCTGGGACATGTTCACCAAGCCTAGAACCACTGTGCACACTATCAATACCAAAAAAGTAAAGAGATAAAGAGAGAGATAAAAGAGCGCAAGAGTTAGAGCAGCAGAAAATCACAAGAGCGGTGAGAGCTATGAACAGCTTAGATGCAGCTTATAGAAAACGGCACTCGAGCGGGGGAAAGAAAAAATAAAAACGGTAAATGAGCAAAGAGGAAAAAAAATTAGATAAGAAATCCGTCTAAGCACAAAACTAAAAAGTGATTATTAATGCAAATTAATTACACAGAAAAGTGCATGCACGCGCGGTAGCAAAACGGTATATTATTATTGATATTAGGTGATAAATTAATCTTCAGTCCTATTTTAAACGAAAGCTCACTTATTCATGATATGTTATTCCTCTCCACAAAAAAGGTAGCAAATCGAATGCCAGTAACTATAGGGGTATCTCTAAGTTATCGGCTATCCCCAAACTTTTCGAGAATGTAATCACTCCTCACTTGCAATATCTATGCAGATCCGTCATCTCTCCATGTCAGCATGGTTTTATGAGGCGAAGATCAACCACGACCAATCATCTGGAACTTACCTCTTTCGTTATTAGGGGCTTCCAACAAAACATTCAAACCGATGTTATTTACACGGACTTTAGTGAAGCTTTCGACTCTGTTAATCAATTAGGAAACTTTATTCAATGGGGTTTCCTAGTTATTTTCTTCCGTGGATTTCGAGTTATCTAAGTGACAGGACCCAAAAGGTTCTGTTCAGAAACGTTCTATCCAATAGCCTCAGGGTCACATCTGGCGACCAATAGGGTAGCCACCTTGGACCACTGCTGTTCAAATTCTTTATCAATGATTTGCCGCAGGTTCTAACCAAATACAGAGTACTCATGTACGCTAATGACGTTAACATTTGCTTGCAGTAGAGAGAGAGTTCATGCCAATCAGACCTACAGATCTTGATAACTTCCAAGCATGGTGTCATGCTAACGATTTACATCTCAACAGCTCAAAATGCAAACTGATGACATTTCCACGTGTCACTCCCCTGCTTGCCACTTATATGTTTAACTATTGCTCTTTAGAAAGAATTACTATTGTTGATGATATGGGTGTCCGCCTGGATCCTAAACTTTCGTTCTCTGAGCACATTTCTTGTATGGTTAACAAAGCCTGAGGCATGCTGGGATTCATTGAAAGGTGGACGAATGAATTCGATTCTCCTTATGTAACGGAGACTTTCTTTACTTCGTTAGTTCGCCCTATATTGGAGTATGGTTCGTGCGTCTGGAATCCTCAATTTGGAGTCCATAGTAGCCGCATTGAATCTGTCCAAAAGAACTTTTTGCTTTTCGCCCTCCGTGGCCTACCCTGGGATGCCAACTTTAGGTTACTGTCTTATTCTAGTAGACTTCTCCTACTTAATCTACCTTCTTTAGCTAACCGTAGGACGATGCTTGGCGTCGTCTTTTTACATAAACTTATTAACGGTGATGTGGAGATCCCTACCTGCTAGGCCAGCTCAATTTCCATGTTCCCCGTCTTTCATCTAGAACTTTTATTACATTAGCAGGTAACCACTGTCGGCGTGAGTTTGAAGTACATGAACCCTTTAGGGTTTTATATACTGATTACAATCGTCTTTTTTGTAGTATTGAAGGCATTGAAAGCCTTTAAAAACTAAAAACTGTATTGCTTGTAGCACTAACCCGTAGTGTATCATAATTTTTCCTCGTTCTATTCTATTTTTTTCTTCTCTCACGTCTTACTAGCACGCGGTTCGTACATTAACGTACGCCGTACGTTAAACGGCTGCGCCCCTCGGTCGGTTGGGCGGGAGGTGGGTGTGGGACTCGCGCGAAAAAAAAGCAGCTAAAAAAACTTTGAAGCTAAGAATCTCCGGCTTTAACCAGGTTTCTGTGAACACAATAACATTGGACGCCTCCCATGCAAGGCTAGCAGAATACAATTTAAGCAGCTAACTACGTAAGACATTCTGCATTCTGATTGCAAATTAACAAAGAATTAATTTTTTTTTTGACAGCGTTAGATGATATAGAGGGCACAGTGGTCAGATCGGGCTTGGGAAGAGTTATTCCAATTGGCCGTTACTTTTTCTTAGCTGCATATTCTTTGACAGCTACATACTTAGGACAGAAATTGGGATAGCATATCGTGACAAAAAATTCATTTGCGACATTTATTTTAAAAGATGGAATGTCCCTAGTGTAAGTCAATTTAAATTTAAAACCTTTAATTTTAAATTTTCAGCTCTGACTTTGCCGCGCTCGTTTACCAACACTGTTGGTGTTGTGCTGTTAAGCGCAGCTGTTAAGCCCCCAGCACCAGCGCTAGCAATCAGATGTGTTTACTTCCCAGAAATCGCGGGGAAAGTTGTTTAGGAAGGCGAGAGAAAATAAGGAGGAGAAAGAAGACAGGCGGTGACAGCTGGGAGAGAGACGAATGCGAGGGATTCCCCCTCCCTTGGCCCCAGGACTCACGCGCGCAGCCAAGTGATTTAGCTCCAACCGCCCTGTAGGAGGCCACCAGGTGAGTCAGTGACGTCAGTAGGCTCACACTGCACTAATATGCCTTTATATGGCTAGGGTTTCCCTTTTAGTGGCACTATCGGGAAAACTTGCGGACCACGGAAAACGGACCACGGTATTCAATTTATTTAATTACTTAACAAAGAACAATAGGTATTTAAGGTGGATGCAGAGAGAAAACCCGAGGTCGCGTTGCATTGCATTGCTTCGATCTAGCGGCAGTCCTCCTATCCCGCACGTGTCCTTCTCGTGCTCTCCAGGGACCGCAGCGATTTTAATACGCTTGCAGCGAATTTCGCTATCGCGTCCCAGCACTCCTCGCTTCCGAGCATGGTCGGCACGAGGTTCTCAGCCGTAAGTCTTTTTCCAACGCCGGCTTCCAGCTCCTCCCGCTCGTAGTGGAAGCGGTAGCACCCAAACAGGACGTGTTGAGCGACCTCCACAATACCGGCGCCGCAAGCTGGACAGTTGTCCTCCTCTTCGTGCCTGAAGCGCTTGAGGTAGCTCCGGAAGCTCCCATGCCCGCTCAGCACTTGCGTCAGGTAGAAGTCTACCTCCCTGTGCTTTCGGCTTACCCAGCTACTGATGTCCGGGATTAGTAGGTCCAGCGTCCTTTAGTTGAGCTGTCCCATGTTGCTTGCCACCTGGTGATGCTCCTGCGTCTAGCAGCCCGTCTAGCTTCGCAACTGGTTGATCCTGAGTGAGACGGGTTTCTCTCGCCTCCTGAGCTAACTTGCTCAGCGGGACGAGCTCCGCAATTACCAGAGCCGCGTCGTCAGAAACTGTCCAGAAAGACCGGCAACGGCGAGCCACGCTTCGACAGCCAGAATTGCATTGTTAGCAGCGGCCTCAGCGGCGGCCAGCTCCTTTTCAATCACCACCAACTCTACATCGTCTGCGAAGCCGACTATGGAGGTGTTCGGTGGTAGCGGGAGGTTCAGCACACCGTTGTACATTGTATTCCAGAGCAGTGGGCCTCCATCTCGTGCCAGCGATGGCGCTTTCGGAAAGGCTTTTGACATTTTTGATGGCGTCCAGGGTCGACACCTTTTTGCGGAAGCCAAACTGGTGTGGCGCCAGTCCGCCTGCGCGCCCGATCGCTGCCTTCAGCTTAGATGCGATCACCTTCTCCCAATCGTGTCCAACAGACAGATGGGACGGTAGGAGGAGGGTTCTCCTGCTGGCTTGCCCGGCTTGGGCTGGAGCAGCAGCTTCTGGCGCATCCACCTGCTGGGAAAAGTACCCTCCCGAAGGCATTTGTTGAGCAGGTCAGCAATCGTCTGCGGGTGCAATGCTAGCAGCAGCTTGATTGCCCTGTTCGGAATCGTGTCTGGGCCTGGGTCTTTCGTGTTGTGCAGGCGCTCCCCTCGATCAAGAGGACCTCTTGCTCCATGACCGGGCAGATCTCCCCGGAGACGATGCTCGACGGGGAGGTGAGTGGCTGCCCTTCTGGGAAGAGAACCCGGACAATGCTTTCGAGGACCTCCGGGTGCGATGGCGAGTTGTTGCCGGCGCTCACCCGTTTTACAACTTTTTTGTATGCGCCGTCATACGGGTCATGCTCCACGTCGTCGCATAATTTTAAAAGCATTCCTTTTTGCTCAAGCGAATAGCTTTCTTTAGAGCCTTCCTCGCTGCCCGGTACGCGTCGCTGCATAGCTGCAGGTTCGGCGAATTGCGTGCTCTCTGGACCTGCCTTCGGGCTCGCAGACAGGCGAAGCGCAGCGCCGCAATGTTATCGCTCCACCAGAAGACGGGAGCCTGGTGTCTGCGATAGACTTTCCGCCTCTGCATGCTGACGTTGAACGCTTGTTCCACGGCGCACGGCGCTGCCGTTCTCCCCAGCGCCCTCACGGCGATGGTGACCAAGATGGCCTCATGGTCGCTTGAGGTGTAGAAGTAGCCGATCCTCCACGTTTCCTGGCGAGCTAATGAGCTGCTCGCGTACGTAAGGTCGATGATTGACCCCGCTCCCGCTCTGTTGAACGTTTCCTGCGTGCCCTCGTTGAGCAGCACGATGAAGCGAAGGACACCACGACGATGCGACCTATGGGATTTGTTGACGGTGAGCCCCAATCTTGCGCCCAGGCGTTGAAGTCTCCGCCAATAACGACGCTGCCTCTTCTTCTAATGTCGCTGGCAAGCTCGTCGATGATCCTGCTGAACGCCTCTAGGGCGAGGCCGGTAGCGGCTGTACACCCACGTCCTGCCCAGTTTTCCGCGGACGAAGCCGTTCGCTGACCTGACATCGGACAGCTGAACAGATCCTCCACCACACAACCATAAGACCGCCTTTCCAGAAAGGTCAGAGGCCCATCCATATGTGCTAGCAGCCTTGTAAGGCTCGCTGAGCACCGCAAATAAGTTAATAGATTAATGTAATGCCTCGCCGCAGTCGGTGACGTCACGGTTGGTGCAGCTGTGGCTACTCGGGATTTGGGTGGTCGCCTCGACTATCTTCCTTCATACGAAATTGGTCTTCCTTCTTACGAAGATTATGTTGGGAGAACTTTCTCCGTTGCTATGGCCCTACGGCACAATAACCAATATTTCCAAATAATAAAAGTGACGGCTGAGCCGGAGTTTACTTTAACGATCTTCGCTTTATTGAATATAAAATGAAACTGAAAACTTAAAAGCTAACAAAAGTAAAATTCATAGCGGCCATACCAATGGGTTATACTTGCCGGCTATGCACGAGCTTCCGGCCAAACTGCTGACCAAGGGTCTGGCTCAGCCGTCACTTTTATTATTTGGAAATATTGGTTATTGTGCCGTAGGGCCATAGCAACGGAGAGAGTTCTCCCAACATAATCTTCGTAAGAAGGAAGACCAACTTCGTAAGAAGGAAGATAGTCGAGGCGACCACCCGACTCCCGAGTAGCCACAGCTTAGCTACTTACCCTGGACCAACCGTGACGTCACCGACTGCGGCGAGGGATTACATTAATCAATTAACCCACTTTTTTTTACAAATCGGGTAACCATGTAAGTGAGCACTTAAGCCCTGAACAAGTTCCCGGTATCTGCATCTGCCTTGCATTAAATAAATAAAATACAACACGCTGCCGGAATACCTTCTGCGGCTCCATACCTTCTATCTCATGCTTGTACTCATTATTTGTTTGACAAATTTATTGGTGAAATTATATGTGCTATTCTGTGTATTATTTGCATTTAACACATATTTCCCAGTGCTGAGAATTATCTATGTGCAGTTTTAAATAAAATATAAATATTTTATATCTCTACCATAGCGCAGGGGCGCTACTGGAATATTAATTTATGTGCATTTATTTAAATTATTCTTCGCTAAATATCGGCATTTAATTCTGCCGTTTGTGGGTGCATATATTGTGAATTATTTTATATAATTTTTTATACCTTTTTGTTCGTACCCATTGTGCAGTTATAAATAAAAAAAAAATAAATATTTTATATCTCTACCATAGCGCAGGGGCGCTACTGAAATATAAATTTATGTGCGTTTATTTAAATTATTCTTCGCTAAATATCGGCATTTAATTCTGCCGTTTGTAGGTGCATAAATTGTGAATTATTTTATGTAATTTTGTTCGTACCCAAATTCTTGGTATTGCTTCACAGTGCAGTTTTTTATTGCCCCCACTCCGCTACCGTGAACCTGACACGGCCTTATATGCATTTGTGTGAATTTTTTTTCTCTTCACTTCTTTGTTTATTGCGGCTCGGTGTGACGAGCTCACATACATCATTGCTAAGGCATCCCCATATATATTTGTGTGACAGATTTTTACTCTTCGCTTCTTTGTTTATTACAGCTCGATTCGACGAACTCAAATACATCGTTGCTAAGGCGGCGGCCCCGTCCCTGCATTCCCCTGGCCGTGTCAAATGAAAAAAAAGCTTGAGCGGACATTCCGTGGCCAGCTCAATTTGACTTCACCACACATAAGCTCTCCGTTCCTACAATATAGGGAAAGTAAACAATACAATAGTGAATCAGAGTCCGATAGTGAAGGGCCTCCGCGAACTTCAACCTTAATGCAGGCTCCCGCTAATCCCCCTTCAGCACAAATCATGGACGCGAATCAGCTCAAAGACGTGATTCTCGCCGCCGTCAACACTGCCGTTGCGGGGGTGACTGCCAAAGCGGAGCTCGAAGAAGCCAGATTGCGCTCAACTATTGATCAATTGGCCACACAAGTTGCAGCGGTGCAAATGGCACCTGCACAGACAGCAGCTCCGGCGATTAAAATATATAAACCCATTGACATTAAAGATAATATTCAATGTAACGAGCCCCTAGACGCTGTGAAGTGCCTGCCCGATTATACGGGCGCACAAGATTCATATGTCTCTTGGCGTCAAGCGGCAAAAGGCGCATACTTTATATTTGAAAAATATATAGACAGCTCTCGCCATTACCAGGCCGTGGTAATTATTAGGAGTAAAATAAGAGGCCCTGCCGATGATGTGCTATCCTCGTTCGGCACTATACTAAATTTTGACGCGATCATAGACCGCCTCGATTTTACATATAGTGACAAACGCCAGATTCATGTCATAGAGCAGGAGATGGGCACCCTCAGACAGGGAAACCTTACACTTCTGCAGTATTATGACGAGGTTGAGAAAAAGCTCACCTTGCTAACTAACAAAGCAACCATGTCGTACGAAAAATCGGCGGCAGGTGTATTATGTGACAAATTCCAGGATGATGCGCTCCGAGTATTTATTTCGGGCCTGAAGCGCAGCCTCTCTGACGTCCTTTTCTCGGCAAAGCCGAAGGACATGCCGACTGCATTGGCATTGGCTCAGGAGGTGGAGGTAAATCATGAAAGGTACACATTCGCAACATCGTTTGCAAGGAGCCTAGAGGATAGGGATAGGAAACAAATTCCGAAGGCGCAAGGCCAACAATCTCCACACCCTCAAGGAGGTGCGGTCAAAACTCCGCACTACACTAAACAACATAAGGCTCAGGTGCACTCCGCCCCACAATACGATAGGCGTCAGGAAAGCGCTCCAGAGCCCATGGATATTGACCCTTCAATATCCAGAATGCTGAAATCATCGCAGGCGCCGGCTTACCAAAATAGGAAGCCGGCCACGTCCGACAGATCGGACCCTCATAAGAGACAAAGGGTCAATCATATTACGCAGGGCACCGGGAAAACCGGTGAATCGTACGCTACCGCAGCCTCTAGCGCGACTCATAAAATAGAGGATGACGCTATCTGTGAGTACATTTCATTTTTTCGTTCATTTTTAAGGGCAAAGTCCTTGCTACCCGTCATCAGCCGAAGAGTAGCGGGGATAGACATGAATCTGCTTATAGACACGGGCGCTGCCAAAAATTTCATCCGTTGATGAATCCGGATTGAAAAGCGTCCGGGTCGAAACACCCTTCAAAATTCACTCTATCCATGGCGTTACCATTATTACTAAGAAATACTTCGTGTCACTTTTCAATATTAAGGCCACGTTCTTCATTTTACCTGACTTGTCTTCATTTGATACGATCATCGGCCTTGACCTACTTAAACAGGCAGGGGCATCGCTTTGTCTGGCCTTAGGCCACCTAAAATGGGGCAATGGAGAAGAGAAAATCAATTTCCACTCATGCCCCGATGTCAATTTCACGGAAGTGGACTGCTCAGATACGCCATTTATGCCAAGCTCTACCCGTACCCTATGGGAGCAGCCGATTTTGTTAATGGCGAAATTCAAGAGCTACAACAAAATGGCATTATTCAAAAGTCGAAATCCCCCTACAATAACCTAATATGGGTAGTATATAAAAAGGGCATCGACGAAGCGGGCAACCGCAAAATTAAACGAAAGAACAATACCTGATCGCTACCCTATGCCAAATATCTCTATGATTCTGGGGAATTTGGGTCCAAGGCCAAGTATTTCACCACGCTCGATTTAAAATCGGGGTACCATCAAAACGCGACCGTGAAAAAACTTCCTGTTCCGTCAACGGAGGGAAATACGAATTCCGCAGAATGCCATTTGGGCTAAAAAATGCTGCTAGCATTTTCCAAAGAACTATTGACGACATACTGCGAGAGCAGATCGGCAAATTCTGCTACGTTTATGTGGATGATGTTATCGTCTTCTCAGAGGACGAAAACTCTCACATCCAGCACGTAGATTGGGTTCTGAAGAGCCTTTTCGATGCTAATATGAGGGTGTCTACACAGAAGTCTAAGTTCTTCAAAAAGAGCGTTAGCTTTCTAGGCTTTATAGTCACCAGCAATGGGGCTACCACTGACCCAGATAAAGTCAGGGCCATTCAGGAATTCCCTGAACCTAGAAATATGTTTGAATTTAGGTCATTCCTGGGACTGGCCAGCTATTATAGATACTTCATTGAAGATTTCGCATCAATGGCCAGGCCCATTTCAGATATCCTTAAAGGAGAATACGGTAGTGTCAGCAGACACAGATCGAGAAATATCCAGGTGCAATTCAGCGAGCCGCAACGGCTAGCCTTTCTTAAACTGCGAAATATACTAGCTTCAGAGGAGGTTATCCTCAGATACCCATATTATAAAAAGGCGTTTGATCTAACGACAGACGCCTCAGCTTATGGCATTGGCGCAGTGCTATCCCAAGAGGGACGACCCATCACTATGGTCTCGAGGACCTTAAAGGACAGAGAGGTTAATTATGCGACCAACGAAAGAGAGCTGGCAATAGTTTGGGCGTTAGCCAAGCTGCGTCACTATTTATATGCAGTTAAAGATATCAATATCTTTACTGACCATCAGCCATTAACCTTCGCAGTATCGGAGTCAAATCCGAATGCGAAAATCAAACGATAGAAAGCTCGCATTGACGAGTCCGGAGCAAACATTTTTTACAAGCCCGGCAAAGAAAATCTTGTTGCAGATGCCCTCTCAAGACAGCAACTTAACGTTCTGGGAGAGGAGGAAGCTGTTTCAATCGTAGCCACAATTCACAGTGAGCTTATTGAATATAAAATGAAACTGAAAACTTAAAAGCTAACAAAAGTAAAATTCATAGCGGCCATACCAATGGGTTATACTTGCCGGCTATGCACGAGCTTCCGGCCAAACTGCTGACCAAGGGTCTGGCTCAGCCGTCACTTTTATTATTTGGAAATATTGGTTATTGTGCCGTAAGGCCATAGCAACGGAGAGAGTTCTCCCAACATAATCTTCGTAAGAAGGAAGACCAACTTCGTAAGAAGGAAGATAGTCGAGGCGACCACCCGACTCCCGAGTAGCCACAGCTTAGCTACTTACCCTGGACCAACCGTGACGTCACCGACTGCGGCGAGGGATTACATTAATCAATTAACCCACTTTCTTTTACAAATCGGGTAACCATGTAAGTGAGCACTTAAGCCCTGAACAAGTTCCCGGTATCTGCATCTGCCTTGCATTAAATAAATAAAATACAACACGCTGCCGGAATACCTTCTGCGGCTCCATACCTTCTATCTCATGCTTGTACTCATTATTTGTTTGACAAATTTATTGGTGAAATTATATGTGCTATTCTGTGTATTATTTGCATTTAACACATATTTCCCAGTGCTGAGAATCATCTATGTGCAGTTTTAAATTAAATATAAATATTTTATATCTCTACCATAGCGCAGGGGCGCTACTGAAATATAAATTTATGTGCGTTTATTTAAATTATTCTTCGCTAAATATCGGCATTTAATTCTGCCGTTTGTAGGTGCATAAATTGTGAATTATTTTATGTAATTTTGTTCGTACCCAAATTCTTGGTATTGCTTCACAGTGCAGTTTTTTATTGCCCCCACTCCGCTACCGTGAACCTGACACGGCCTTATATGCATTTGTGTGAATTTTTTTTCTCTTAACTTCTTTGTTTATTGCGGCTCGGTGTGACGAGCTCACATACATCATTGCTAAGGCATCCTCATATATATTTGTGTGACAGATTTTTACTCTTCGCTTCTTTGTTCATTACAGCTCGATTCGACGAACTCAAATACATCGTTGTTGAGGCATCCTCCTTTGTGTGACAAATTTGTACTCTTCGCTTCTTTGTTTATTGCAGCTTGATTCGACGAGCTCTCATGCATCGTTGCTAAGGCGGCGGCCCCGTCCCTGCATTCCCCTGGCCGTGTCAAATGGAAAAAAAAGCTTCAGCGGACATTCCGTGGCCAGCTCAATTTTACTTCACCACACATAAGCTCTCCGTTCCTACAATATAGGGAAAGTAAACAATACAATAGTGAATCAGAGTCCGATAGTGAAGGGCCTCCGCGAACTTCAACCTTAATGCAGGCTCCCGCTAATCCCCCTTCAGCACAAATCATGGACGCGAATCAGCTCAAAGACGTGATTCTCGCCGCCGTCAACACTGCCGTTGCGGGGGTGACTGCCAAAGCGGAGCTCGAAGAAGCCAGATTGCGCTCAACTATTGATCAATTGGCCACACAAGTTGCAGCGGTGCAAATGGCACCTGCACAGACAGCAGCTCCGGCGATTAAAATATATAAACCCATTGACATTAAAGATAATATTCAATGTAACGAGCCCCTAGACGCTGTGAAGTGCCTGCCCGATTATACGGGCGCACAAGATTCATATGTCTCTTGGCGTCAAGCGGCAAAAGGCGCATACTTTATATTTGAAAAATATATAGACAGCTCTCGCCATTACCAGGCCGTGGTAATTATTAGGAGTAAAATAAGAGGCCCTGCCGATGATGTGCTATCCTCGTTCGGCACTATACTAAATTTTGACGCGATCATAGACCGCCTCGATTTTACATATAGTGACAAACGCCAGATTCATGTCATAGAGCAGGAGATGGGCACCCTCAGACAGGGAAACCTTACACTTCTGCAGTATTATGACGAGGTTGAGAAAAAGCTCACCTTGCTAACTAACAAAGCAACCATGTCGTACGAAAAATCGGCGGCAGGTGTATTATGTGACAAATTCCAGGATGATGCGCTCCGAGTATTCATTTCGGGCCTGAAGCGCAGCCTCTCTGACGTCCTTTTCTCGGCAAAGCCGAAGGACATGCCGACTGCGTTGGCATTGGCTCAGGAGGTGGAGGTAAATCATGAAAGGTACACATTCGCAACATCGTTTGCAAGGAGCCTAGAGGATAGGGATAGGAAACAAATTCCGAAGGCGCAAGAACGCCAACAATCTTCACACCCTCAAGGAGGTGCGGTCAAAACTCCGCACTACACTAAACAACATAAAGCTCAGGTGCACTTCGCCCCACAATACGATAGGCGTCAGGAAAGCGCTCCAGAGCCCATGGATATTGACCCTTCAATGTCCAGAATGCTGAAACCATCGCAGGCGCCGGCTTACCAAAATAGGAAGCCGGCCACGTCCGACAGATCGGACCCTCATAAGAGACAAAGGGTCAATCATATTACGCAGGGCACCGGGAAAACCGGTGAATCGTACGCTACCGCAGCCTCTAGCGCGACTCATGAAATTGAGGATGACGCTATCTGTGAGTACATTTCATTTTTTCGTTCATTTTTAAGGGCAAAGTCCTTGCTACCCGTCATCAGACGAAGAGTAGCGGGGATAGACATGAATCTGCTTATAGACACGGGCGCTGCCAAAAATTTCATCCGTTGATGAATCCGGATTGAAAAGCGTCCGGGTCGAAGCACCCTTCAAAATTCACTCTATCCATGGCGTTACCATTATTACTAAGAAATACTTCGTGTCACTTTTCAATATTAAGGCCACGTTCTTCATTTTACCTGACTTGTCTTCATTTGATACGATCATCGGCCTTGACCTACTTAAACAGGCAGGGGCATCGCTTTGTCTGGCCTTAGGCCACCTAAAATGGGGCAATGGAGAAGAGAAAATCAATTTCCACTCATGCCCCGATGTCAATTTCACGGAAGTGGACTGCTCAGATACGCCATTTATGCCAAGCTCTACCCGTACCCTATGGGAGCAGCCGATTTTGTTAATGGCGAAATTCAAGAGCTACAACAAAATGGCATTATTCAAAAGTCGAAATCCCCCTACAATAACCTAATATGGGTAGTATATAAAAAGGGCATCGACGAAGCGGGCAACCGCAAAATTAAACGAAAGAACAATACCTGATCGCTACCCTATGCTAAATATCTCTATGATTCTGGGGAATTTGGGTCCAAGGCCAAGTATTTCACCACGCTCGATTTAAAATCGGGGTACCATCAAATCACGCTAGCAGAACGCGACCGTGAAAAAACTTCCTGTTCCGTCAACGGAGGGAAATACGAATTCCGCAGAATGCCATTTGGGCTAAAAAATGCTGCTAGCATTTTCCAAAGAACTATTGACGACATACTGCGAGAGCAGATCGGCAAGTTCTGCTACGTTTATGTGGATGATGTTATCGTCTTCTCAGAGGACGAAAACTCTCACATCCAGCACGTAGATTGGGTTCTGAAGAGCCTTTTCGATGCTAATATGAGGGTGTCTACACAGAAGTCTAAGTTCTTCAAAAAGAGCGTTAGCTTTCTAGGCTTTATAGTCACCAGCAATGGGGCTACCACTGACCCAGATAAAGTCAGGGCCATTCAGGAATTCCCTGAACCTAGAAATATGTTTGAATTTAGGTCATTCCTGGGACTGGCCAGCTATTATAGATACTTCATTGAAGATTTCGCATCAATGGCCAGGCCCATTTCAGATATCCTTAAAGGAGAATACGGTAGTGTCAGCAGACACAGATCGAGAAATATCCAGGTGCAATTCAGCGAGCCGCAACGGCTAGCCTTTCTTAAACTGCGAAATATACTAGCTTCAGAGGAGGTTATCCTCAGATACCCATATTATAAAAAGGCGTTTGATCTAACGACAGACGCCTCAGCTTATGGCATTGGCGCAGTGCTATCCCAAGAGACCCATCACTATGGTCTCGAGGACCTTAAAGGACAGAGAGGTTAATTATGCGACCAACGAAAGAGAGCTGGCAATAGTTTGGGCGTTAGCCAAGCTGCGTCACTATTTATATGCAGTTAAAGATATCAATATCTTTACTGACCATCAGCCATTAACCTTCGCAGTATCGGAGTCAAATCCGAATGCGAAAATCAAACGATAGAAAGCTCGCATTGACGAGTCCGGAGCAAACATTTTTTACAAGCCCGGCAAAGAAAATCTTGTTGCAGATGCCCTCTCAAGACAGCAACTTAACGTTCTGGGAGAGGAGGAAGCTGTTTCAAGCGTAGCCACAATTCACAGTGAGCTTATTGAATATAAAATGAAACTGAAAACTTAAAAGCTAACAAAAGTAAAATTCATAGCGGCCATACCAATGGGTTATGCTTGCCGGCTATGCACGAGCTTCCGGCCAGACCCTTGGTCAGCAGTTTGGCCGAAGCGAGCTTTTGGACGATAGGTCATTTGCCGTCGCCCGGTTAACTTAGTTAAATTATATATACATATGTGGAACAATGTTTGCGTGGTGACCACTCGCAGGAGGACATATAACCCACCAAGCGGTCTAGGTACCCAGTTGAGTTAGGTATGCACACATGCGATAGAGTGCAGGACATCTGCAGGCCAGTCACAACAATTTGGTGTATCTACAATTATATTGCCTAGACATAGACAAGCTCTTATCTCCCTGATATAAATATACGTATGTGTGTTCTTTCTGAACACGAACAGTCTGACAAAAACTATTTGACTTGTGGCAGGGTCCAATTCTCTCAGGATCCTAAACAGTTTTATAATTTTGTTAATACCAAACGTAAGGCTGTAACTCATCATTCATCACTTTCTTTTGAAAACGCAACTGTGAAGGGCGATCAGGCCATTGCCGATCTTTTTTCCCAATTTTTTCAAACAACTTACTCCATTTCCACTGACCTAAATCCAACGTATTCTTATAGCTTGCCCAGATCGAACTTAACTTCCATGTTTAAACGAAAGCTCTCTCCTTTTAGCCTTTTGTAAAGCCAGTTTATCTGCCAGGTACCGACGGAATACCACGCTGCGTGCTTAGGTATTGTGCTGATGCCCTGTGCTCACCCCTTCTGAAATTGTTTACCTTATCCTTAGAAACCTCGTACTTTTTCCTTATTTTCATTATTCCTCTCCACAAAAAAGGTAACAAATCGGAGGCCAATAACTATAGAGGAACCTCTCAGCTTTCGACCATCCCTAAACTTGTCGAAAATATTATTGCTCCACATTTGCAGCACCTTTGTATATCAGTAATTTCTCCATGTCAGCATGGATTTGTTAAGTGAAGATCAACAACTACAAACCTTCTGGAGCACACTTCCTTCGTTATTAGGGGTTTCCAGAATAACCTTCAAACGGATGTAATTTATACTGACTTCAGTGAAGCATTTGATTCCGTCAATCATTCCCTTCTCCTCCGGAAACTCGACTTAATGGGTTTTCCAATTGATCTCTAGTTATCTGACTGGCAGGACGCAAAAAGTCCTCTTTAAAAATAATTTATCTAATGTTCTCCGAGCCGCCTCAGGTGTTCCGCAAGGGAGCCACCTTGGTCCCTTATTGTTTACACTATTTATTAATGATCTGCCTGAAGTTTTGACAAATTCTATAGTACTCATGTACGCTGATGATGTCAAGCTTTGTGTGCAATACAAAGACGCCGCTTACCACTCTGATTTACAAAAAGATTTTGACAGCTTTCAAACCTAGTGCCGCATAAATTGGCTCTAAATGCAAGCTAATGACTTTCTCTCGTGTCGTTACCAAGCTTGCAATTTACATGCTTAACTGCTGCTCTTTGGAAAGGATTGACTCAGTTATGGATTTGGGTGGATCCCAAACTTGACTTAAGCCAAGGGTATGCTGGGATTTATTAAACGGTTATCGAAAGAATTTGATGACCCCTATGTAACTAAAACTTTATATATTTCACTAGTTCGTCCTATCTTAGAATATGGATTTTGCGTTTGGAACCCCCAGTATGGGGTCCACAGTAAATGCATCGAAACGGTTCAAAGGAACTTTTTGCTTTTCGCTCTACGCGGGTTAAACTGGTTAAACTGCTGAGCAGAGATTACCCTCCTATTGTTTTAGACTTCTCCTTATTAACTTACGTTGGCCAATCGTAGAACTATGCTAGGCATTACCTTTATTTATATCCTTATTCACGGCGATGTGGAAAATACTGACTATTTAGGCCAGCTCAATTTCCACGTTCCGAGTAGAAATACTAGATCGTATACACCCTTAGTATTGCTCCATTCTAGAACCTCCCATGAACCCATTAGAGTACTGTGTGCAAGTTAATGATTTGTATTCGGTAACCTAACATGTTGATAGTCTTGCTAAACTAAAAACTTTAATTCTTACCCACTTAGATCACATGCATGCAAACACTCAGGCAGCTCGCCGTTAGTTTATTTCCTCGAATTCTTTTTTATATTTTCCATCGCGTCTACTAATACCTAACCCTAAAAGTCACGTGCCTGGTCTCTTAAGGGCCACTTGAGTGTACTGACTGTAGTACATCAACGTCCATATATATACATATATAAAAAATTAAGGCGCCCTAGATTGGGAAAAGCTTACACTGTGCGGTGCTGTAGCACAGTGTAATCTTTTCCCAATCTAGGGCGGCTTAATTAAATACCTTTCGTATTTTTTAAAATATATCAAATTGAAATTTGAAATGAACATTCTACAAAGCTCAAAGAATTTGATAAATATAAAAAAATTGGCGTGACATTTTCGTGGGCGCCAAAATCTTAAAATATATTTACAAAATTGTACGAGAATTTTACACAATTTCATATTTTTTGTTGTAATTTTTAACATTATAAAAGTATTCTGTTTTTTAATTTGGAGACAGTTTTTTTTTAACTTTGTGTGAAAGTTGTTTGTTTTTTATATAGGCTCATGTTTTTAGCTATAACTTAAAGATTTTAAGTCAAACCATTTAAAAAAAGGGCTTAAATTGAATCTAATTGACTGAGACGGAAATTTAACTTACGTTAAAATTTTTAACTTTTTTTTCAATAAAAAAAATTAATAATGTCTTTTTATAAATAAATTTTACGGCATTTTTGGCCGTCAAGCGTATTTGATTCGAATTTGGTTCAGAGCTTTTGTCACCGTATCGATCTTAAGACAACAGTTGGGCACATTTTCTTAAAGTTCTTAGTGCCTAATTTACGGTGGTGTTAAAAAATGTTAAGGAAATATATCATATGATATCAGTAGCATCTCCATAAGATCACCATTCGTATGTACACGCGAAGTTTTCATTATAAACTTGCATAATTTCTAAATTTCTTGCTTTATCTTTCCCAAATCTTCGAAATCTGTTTGGAATTTCAAAACATACATAGTTTGGAAATATGTTTTTGCAATATAAAATTACCAAATGTCATGGCCAAACGCCATCACTGACTGTTCTACACATGAATTTCGCTTACGTTCCTTGCTCAAACCTTAAAATATTCAGGTCGCATATTTTCAAATTTAAGGATATGAGCAATATGAGCAAGATTTTTGAAACTGATTCTATATGAATTGCTGCAAATGGTGTATGTTCTAGTGTAATAAAATAGGATCGAATTATAGAAGATTTTTTCACCGAAAATAGAAAACAAGATAAAAAAAACCATACTTTTCGGTATTTTTTTCCAAAAAAAGAAAAAAAGTTTTGCAGTTGGAAAAAAATAATTTTGTTATTAAAAAAAGATCAAGAATCGATCAATTAATATGATAAAAATAACTTTAGGCTGCACCCACTGATTACGCGATTACATTTTTAAAAGTGCAGCATAAAGCGCATCGACGCCAAAAATAATTTTTTTTAATAAAGGCGCTCTAGATTGGCAAAATCTTATACTGTGCGCCGTCCTTATAGACTTAACGTGGAAGAGAAAGAGCATGTTCGTGGTAAAATTGATAAGCTTCTGAAATAGAATGTTATTTGTCCCAGTTGTTCCCCGTTCTCTAGTCCAATGATGTTAGTTAAAAAGAAGAATGGTAGCGATCGCCTTTGCGTAGATTACCGCGCCTTGAATGAGAACTCTGTCGCAGACAAGTACCCTTTACCTCTTATCTCAGACCAAATTGCCAGGATAGGTGAGGTAAGATATTTCTCATGTCTAGATATGGCCAGCGGTTTTTACCAAATTCCGATACATCCGGATTCGTCACGCCCGAAGGTCAGTGAATGAATGAGTGAATGAATTTTTAGCCAAGCCTTTTGGTTAAAAAAACGCTTCTTCAGTCTTTCAGCTATAAATAAAGCTCTAGGTGACCTTGCATACACATATACCATCGTGTACATCGACCATGTTTTGATTGTGGCCAAAACGAAAAAGGAAGCTTTTAAACCGATTGCAAATGGTTATAAAAACTTTGAGTAAAGCAAGATTTTTAATTAATATACATAAATGTTGTTTTTTTCAAAACGAGAATAGAATATCTTGGATTTAAAGTGTGTTGTTGGCTGAATGCAGCGAGAGTTGTAGAAATAAGGGAAACACAATTTGAAGTTTAGTGTAAATTAGTTTAAGGCGAAGGCATGAGCATAATAAAGCTCTCTTGCGTTTTTTGGGAATTCGCCCCGTCTTCGCCAACCGTCGTTAAGCTAGTTTCTATAAACGATAATGCGAAAATAGAGATCATTCGCAAATTTGAATTCAACCGAGCAACGTCCCTTGTTCTTTTTTGACTCGTTTTCGCCCATAATAAATAATAATTGAAAACTTCATATGTAACGGACAAATTCGACCAAACTGACTCAGACAGTAATGCAATTGAGGCAATTTATAGGAGTAGTCCCGTATTTTCGGCAGTTTGTCCCTAAATTTTCGGAAACATTAAAACCCTTGTTTTGGCTAACCTCAAAGAAAAACACAGAGTTTGACAGGCATCCAGAGGATGAAAAAATCCGTTTAAAAATAATACCCCTGTTCCTGAATAGGGGGGTGGCCGTCTGGAGAAGATCCGGAAATAATTTGCAATTTTGATTGGCTTCGTTGGATATCGACACAATAGGTCTGCTTTATTTGACTTCAGATTTGTAACAGAGCTAGATTACATTAATAACTCCGCGCTCCCGCTTATAGCACTCCAAAAAATAACCGAGAGCGGGAGTGCAATGGCGACCGGCCATAGTAGTCCCGAACCTCGCCTAACAACACGGGTGTACAGTGGCTTCTGGCCTGAACATTCCGCCCCCCTTGCATCCATTCGGGTTGCAACTTGGTCCGCTGCTCCCCACGACTGCTGGCCGGCTCCGGATAGGACCCAGCCAAACACGGTGCTTTGCGCAACCGGTAGTCCTTCCTGTACCTTGAGAAAACCCGGCTTCATCACCTTCGGGTACACGTCCGCGCCAAGGCGGAAGCATCTAGCCAGCGAGAAATCGATGCAGCTCGTTGGCGTGCATGGATCGATGAGAGCCGCATTATCGAAGAGTCGCGTACAGCTATCGATCCGAACTGACGCCGTCGGAAGGACGTTTACGCTTTGCCGCTGCAGCAGTGAAGACCACAACGGTGCCGTCGTCGGTTCGGCGACGATCTGAATTCGTTCCGAGGAACGATAGGAGCAGGATCAAGAGGTAGGAATATATACCTCGAGTTCGTCTTATCTTCGAAACGACGGCGCTGTGTGGACGTGGACACATCGTGCTACGGGATAACACACAAATCAAAATTAATAGTTGCGTTTATAGTGGACACTGAGGTACTCCTCTTTCCACCGTAGACGAAATTGCTGATGAAGAGCCTTAAGGTGCTGCCAGCGGTTGATTATGGACGTGGTGGCACCCTTTATTTCAGGTTCCACGGTGATGAAGAGTCCCCCCCAACAAGAAAATTACTTGGCGTGAGTGCCGGCAGATTTGTGGGGTCCTCAGACATTGGAACGATTGGCCGCTAATTCACGCAGGCCTTAACCTTGGAGAGGAGCGTCGAAAGCTCATCGAAAGTATATTTTCGAGTGGCTGTGAACCTATTAAACATCGTTTTGAAGCTCTTGACTCCAGCCTCCCACAACCCTCCCATATAAGGCGCTCCCGGAGGAATAAACTGCCACAGAAGTTGCTGGTGACTATACGCACTCGTCACTGACTCCTTCAGTGCCAGAAGAAACTTCCGAGACAACACCGTGGCAGCCCTAACAAAGGTTTTCCCATTGTCCGACTGAACTTGTCGCGGACACCCTCTCCGGGACACGAAACGAGAGAAGGCTGCGAGAAGTTTCTCGGTAGTAAAGTCGGAAAAGGAGTTCTAGATGGATCGAGCTACTGAAAGCGGCAAAACCCTTAAAAAGAAAAAACGCCCCAGGGCCCGATAATATCCCTGCAGAGGTCCTAACAGTGATCGCGGAGAACAGACCTCAAATCCTATATATAACGCGTGCATTACTAGCTGGAAATTTCTAGGCACCTGAAAGCTGTGCGATGGAACAGACGACATAGTCGCAGTCATAACAGCTCGGAATAAAGAGTACGCACAGCGCAAGTTGACGCTGACTGACGCTGGCTGAACTCACATGATCTGAAACTGGCGGATGAAAAAACGGAATTATTGTAAGTTAGCATAAAAAGGATCCCTCTAGAAATATACATGATAGTTGGGGAAACTTAATAAGGAGGCAGAAAGTTATAAAGCACCTAGGAGTTAAACTGGACTCAAAAATGACATTGAGTGCAAACATACAAAAGACAAAGGCACTTAGCAGACTTATGGCAAACGTGGGCGGCCCCTTCCAATCAAGGCTATTGGCTAAGGCTGATGTCAGAGTGCGCGCGAGAAGAGATGCGATAATATTGCGCGAGAACGAGCGATAAACTCTGCAACCTTTTTCATATGCAATCGCTTGAAAGATGTCAGAGTGAAAGCGAAGCGAGTTGCGAGTTTAAGCGATAAAGAGAAAGCAAAGCGAGAGAGCAGATTGCAAGCTGGTTTTGTAGCTCACTTCTCACAAAACTCCCGCTCTGCCATCTTCTCGCTTTGCTCATCGCTTCTCGCATCGCTTCTCGCGCCCACTCTGACAGCCTAAGGAGGGTAAGTTAATTAGGAGAAGTCTACTATCTCTGTTCAGCATACCAGTTTAAGCCGCGTAAAGCGAAAAGCAAAAGGTTCGTTTAAGCCGATTTAATGCGCTTACTGTCCCCCCATACTTCGGGTTCCAAACGCAAGATCCATATTCTAAGATAGGAAAAACTACTGAAATATATAAAGTTTTAATTACATAAGGGTCATCGAATTCTTTCGACCACCGTTTAATAAAACCCAGCTACTCCAAGCTACTGTTCACCATGCACGATATATGATTGATAAGATCAAGTTTGGGATGCAGGCGGACGCCCAAGTTAATTCTTTCGAAAGAGCAGCAGCTAAGCATGTAAGTTGCAAGCTTGGGAACGACACGAGAGAATGTCATTAGCTTGCATTTAGAGTCATTCAAGCTTAGTAGGTTTAAGCGGCACGAGGTTTGGAAATTACACAGGTCGACAAAAATGGACTTTAAAAAAGTACGGCGAATAAAACCTTCAGATTGTGAAAGATTTCGGTATGTTTATTAATAGTCCGAAACCCAAAAGTTTCCATCACGTCCCAAATTTTGAGAAATCGCCCTTAGAGTACCAAAAATGACCTCTTTTGGCACTTTGTAAACGCTAATAACACAGAAACCGTGCGTACTTATTCTTGATCTTCAACGTGTTAAGCCAGTTTATTCACAAGGTCCCGATGGAATACCGGGCTCTGTGCTTAGGTATTGCTCCGAGACGCTGTGTAACCCCCTTCTTAATATGTTTACCTTATCTTTAGAATCCTCAGAATTTCCCCTTATTTGGAGGGAATCATTTGTTATTCCTCCTCACAAAAAAGTTTGCAAATCGGATGCCAGTAACTATAGGGGTATCTCTAAGTTATCGGCTATCCCCAAACTTTTTGAGAATGTAATCACTCCTCACTTGCAACATCTATGCAGATCCGTCATCTCTCCATGTCAGCATGGTTTTATGAGGCGAAGATCAACCACGACCAATCATCTGGGACTTACCTCTTTCGTTATTAGTGGCTTTCAACAAAATTTTCAAACCGATGTTATTTACATGGACTTTAGTGAAGCTTTCGACTCGGTTAATCATTCTCTTCTGGTTAGGAAACTTGATTCAATGGGGTTTCCTAATTATCTTCTTACGTGGATTTCGAGTTATATAAGTGATAGGACCCAAAAGGTTCTGTTCAGAAACGTTCTATCCAATAGCCTCAGGGTCACATCTGGCGTCCCACAGGGTAGCCACCTTGGACCACTGCTATTCACATTGTTTATCAATGATTTGCCGCAGGTTCTAACCAAATCCAGAGTACCCATGTACGCTGATGACGTTAAACTTTGCTTGCAGTATAGGGACAGTTCTTGCCAATCAGACCTACAATCGGATCTTGATAACTTCCAAGCATGGTATCATGCTAACGATTTACATCTCAACAGCTCAAAATGCAAACTGATGACATTACTAATTAATTACTAATTACTAATTAATTACTATTGTTAATGATCTGCGTGTCCGCCAGGATCCTAAACTTTCGTTCTCTGAACATATTTATTGCCTGGCTAACAAAGCCAGAGGCATGCTGGGATTCATTAAAAGGTGGGCGAAGAAATTTGATTCTCCTTATGTATCGAAGACTCTCTTTACTTCGTTGGTTCGCCCTATATTGGAGTATGGTCCGTGCGTCTAGAGTCCTCAATTTGGAGTCCATAGTAGCCGCATTGAATCTGTCCAAAAGAACTTTTTGCTTTTCGCCCGCCGTGGCCTACCCTGGAATCCTCAGAATTTCCTCTTATTTGGAGGGAATCATTTGTTATTCCTCTTCACAAAAAAGGTAGCAAATCGGATGCCAGTAACTATAGGAGTATCTCTAAGTTATCGGCAATCCCCAAACTTTTCGAGAATGCAATCACTTCTCACTTGCAACATCTATGTAGATCCGTCATCTCTCCATGTCAGCATGGTTTTATGAGGCGAAGATCCCACGACCGATCATCTGGAACTTACCTCTTTCGTTATTAGGGGCTTCCAACAAAACTTTCAAATCGATGTTATTTACACGGACTTTAGTGAAGCTTTCGACTCTGTTAATCATTCTCTTCTGGTTAGGAAACTTGATTCAATGGGGTTTCCTAATTATCTTCTGACGTGGATTTGAGTTATCTAAGTGATAGGACCCAAAAGGTTCTGTTCAGAAACGTTCTATCCAATAGCCTCAGGGTCACATCTGGCGTCCCACAGGGTAGCCACCTTGGACCACTGCTATTCACATTGTTTATCAATGATTTGCCGCAGGTTCTAACCAAATCCAGAGTACTCATGTATGCTAATGACGTTAACATTTGCTTGCAGTATAGAGACAGTTCATGCCAATCAGACCTACAGATCTTGATAACTTCCAAGCATGGTGTTATGCTAACGATTTACATCTCAACAGCTCAAAATGCAAACTGATGACATTTCCACGTGTCACTCCCCTGCTTGCCACTTATATGTTTAACTATTGCTCTTTAGAAAGAATTACTATTGTTGATGATATGGGTGTCCGCCTGGATCCTAAACTTTCGTTTTCTGAGCACATTTCTTGTATGGTTAACAAAGCCTGAGGCATGCTGGGATTCATTGAAAGGTGGACGAATGAATTCGATTCTCCTTATGTAACGGAGACTCTCTTTACTTCGTTAGTTCCCCCTATATTGGAGTATGGTTCGTGTGTCTGGAATCCTCAATTTAGAGTCCATAGTAGCCGCATTGAATTTGTCCAAAAGAACTTTTTGCTTTTCGCCCTCCGTGGCTTACCCTGGGATGCCAACTTTAGGTTACTGTCTTATTCTAGTAGACTTCTCCTACTTAATCTACCTTCTTTAGCTAACCGTAGGACGATGCTCGGCGTCGTCTTTTTACATAAACTTATTAACGGTGATGTGGAGATCCCTACCTGCTAGGCCAGCTCAATTTCCATGTTCCCCGTCTTTCATCTAGAACTTTTATTACATTAGCAGGTAACCACTGTCTGCGTGAGTTTGAAGTACATGAACCCTTTAGGGTTTTATGTACTGATTACAATCGTCTTTTTTGTAGTATTGAAGGCATTGAAAGCCTTTAAAAACTAAAAACTGTATTGCTTGTAGCACTAGCCCGTAGTGTATCATAATTTTTCCTCGTTCTATTCTATTTTTTTTCTTCTCTCACGTCTTACTAGCACGCGGTTCGTACATTAACGTACGCCGTACGTTAAACGGCTGCGCCCCTCGGTCGGTTGGGCGGGAGGTGGGTGTGGGACTCGCGCGAAAAAAAAGCAGCTAAAAAAACTTTGAAGCTAAGAATCTCCGGCTTTAACCAGGTTTCTGTGAACACAATAACATTGGACGCCTCCCATGCAAGGCTAGCAGAATACAATTTAAGCAGCTAACTACGTAAGACTCTAGCATTCTGATTGCAAATTAACAAAGAATTAATTTTTTTTTTTTGACAGCGTTAGATGATATAGAGGGTACAGTGGTCAGATCGGGCTTGGGAAGAGTTATTCCGTTACTTTTTCCTAGCTTCATATTCTTTGACAGCTACATACTTAGGACAGAAATTGGGATAGCATATCGTGACAAAAAATTCATTTGCGACATTTATTTTAAAAGATGAAATGTCCCTAGTGTAAGAACATTTAAATTTAAAACCTTTATTTTTAAATTTTCGGCTCTGACTTTGCCTCGTATAAAGGCAATCACATCTTCAGATGTTTGACCAGGGGAGAGCCGTGAAAGAAATATCTTTTATATGGGTGAAATTGCAATGAGGGCTTTTGGCAAGACAAACTAAGTGCCTGCCGTGCCATTATCATCCGGTAGTCCGGTCATTAAACCCTGGGGGGATAAAATGACGGGGCAATGGGGGGTCGATATGTGTGATCCCATAGGAGATGAAATGAAAATTAACGGGGGAACGATCGTTCCCACGACACCATCGGATACCGAATCTTTTCTAACACTTGATCTCAGAAGTCTGGGATTTAATTCAGAGGTCGAGGGCTGAGCAGGGGCAGGCTGCTGTTGAGAGCCCGCAATAGGTTGTAGGGATCCATCATCATGATGCACTCCAGTTCCATTTTTTTTTTTGTGCCTTGGAGACTCGTAAGGCTATTAAATTGCTTATTAAGCGCTAAGAAGATGTTATGAGTTTAGTGAAAACTCGATAACAACTCCTTAAAACCGCCCTTGGTTTGCCGCATGAAAGACATCACTTCCCTTTTAACGTCACGACGAGCTTCGCAATATGATCGCAAGCCGATATTTTTTCTCACATCATCAACAGTTTGGCCGGCAACCCCAATGCTCTTTGCTTGCAAAATGTTGTCGTACAACTAGCCGCCGATTTGAGATTTTTGGAGAAACGGACGATATCAGAAGACTTTTCAAGACTTACCACTGTACTTGATTAAGGTAGTGAGAGGAAGCGACAGCTAAGAAAATAAGGGCAGCTGCACGAGAGAATTGGAGAGCGAAAGAGCGTGGGAGTAAGATAGCTTAGCTGTCACGACGGCGCAACAACGGCAAAACGGAAGAGGCACAACAAGAAATGCAAGAAAAACAAACACTGGCAGCACAATTATATTATGAAAATAATTAAGGGATTAAATGCATAAACTAAATATAGCTGAATGCAGACGCGAAGTAAACAGGAACTAAAAAAAAACACAATAGAAGCTTTAAGTAAACCCCGATAGTTTTACACAAAGTTATTACACAAAACGGGAGCGCAAAAAAAAACGCGACCGTTCACTTGAAAGGAGGTAAGCGATTATTCGAATTTATATTTTAATTATACCTACTTTTTGTTAAGAATTATTGTTGCATTATGTCTTAGGTCCGACTGCTGGCTTTTCAAGAAGTAGTGTTATTTGCAAATTAAAGACATATGTTTTTTGCATTTTTATTTCAAAAATATGCATAAACTGAAAATAACTCAGAAAATCTAATGAGTTTCCCAATGAGTTAAAGTTGCATTCATGTTTAAATGCAATTCTAAAAATTAATGAATTAATTGAATGCAAATAACTTTCACTTAGCTTATAATAATTTTAAAGTTTTACGCAAAACACTTGTGAATACAGCTTAATAAGAACAAGAAGTGAGGAAAACGTATAACAAAAGTTTCGTTGCCTACTATCTTTTGGGCTTCGAGAAACATAGTCAGTAGCCGGGCGCATGTATAATTTGTTTGCCTACATTTTTTGGACTTCTACGGACTACGGGATTTAATTTTTTTATATTTTTTTTTTGTTTTACGTGCACCAAGGAATCGACTCTGAAAGGAATTCTGGTACTGAAGGGAAAGAATAATCGGAAACTTTTATAAGAAAAAAATTAAAAACTAAAAAAATTTTTCGCTTGTCACATATTTTAATTTGTTTTGAGATCAGAATTTCAGAATTTCGGGGTTTAATATTATGAAAATCGGACGACTATATTATTAAGCTGCTGTTTTTTAAAACACTTAATTTGAGATTTCAACATTTTTTATTATTTCTAAATTTCGGCCTGTTTAAATTTAAAGTGGGAATTGCCAAATTTGTATTATTCCACAATTTGTATTTAATTTTTTGATTCAATTGCGATAAGCTTCCTTTCATGTTCAACATATTTTCATCTTATTTATAATTTGGCCTTTTTATACCCACTACCCATAGGGTAGAAGCAGGAAATGTATGTAACAGGTAGAAGGAGGCAATTCCGACCCTATAAAGTATATATATTCTTGATCAGCGTCAACAGCCGAGACGATCTAGCCATGTCCGTCTGTCTGTCTGTCCGTCTGTCCGTCTGTCCGTCTGTCCGTATGAAACACTGGATCTCGGAGACTATAAGAGATAGAGCAGTATATTTTTTCGACAGTTTTTGTTATGTTTGCACGCAGATCAAGTTTGTTTCATTTTTACCACGCCCACTTCCGCCCCCGCAAATCATCAAAAAGCGTATCATTTTCATCATTTTAAAGCTTGAGTCGCGAAATTGGGTATGTACATTAAGAACTATAGTCTGTGTGACTCCACAATTTGTATTTAATTTTTTGATTCAATTGCGATAAGCTTCCTTTCTTGTTGAACATATTTTCATCTTATTTATAATTTGGCCTTTTTATACCCGCTACCCATAGGGTAGAAGGGTATTACATATAACTTTGTGCCGGCAGGAAATGTATGTAACAGGTAGAAGGAGGCAATTCCGACCCTATAAAGTATATATATTCTTGATCAGCGTCAACAGCCGAGACTATCTAGCCATGTCCGTCTGTCTGTCTGTCCGTCTTTCCGTATGAAACACTGGATCTCGGAGACTATAAGAGATAGAGCAGTAATTTTTTTTCGACAGTTTTTGGTATGCTTGCACGCAGATCAAGTTTGTTTCATTTTTACCACGCCCACTTCCGCCCCCGCAAATCATCAAAAAGCGTATCATTTTCATAATTTTAAAGCTAGAGTCGAATTTGGGTATGTACATTAAGAACTATAGTCTGTGTGACTCCTGAAAATTTGGTTGCGATCAGATAAAAATTGTTGAAGTTATTAAAGAAATAATTTTGTATGGCCACAAATGGCCGCTGCAGCATGCCTCATTTGGTTGACCAACTAGACCAACTAAATATTCTTACCAGTTCTTGATTGGAATCGGAAAAGAATCTTATAAGAATTCGAGAAACAATTTTAATATACGGTAATAATTATTAGCCGTTCAAAAATGTATTAACTATTTATTATGGGTAACGGGTATCTCACAGTTGAGCTCACTCGACTGTAGCCCTCTTACTTGTTTGTTATTCCAAAAGTTCGGTTTTAATTTAGAACCATAGGAGCATTCGAAAAATTAAAAAAAAAAATTTTTTTTTAGTTCTCATCTAATTTAATATTTTATTATTATACCTTTGCAGGGTATTATAATTTCAGTCAGAAGTTTGCAGCGCAGTGAAGGAGACATCTCCGACCCTATAAAGTATATATATTCTTGATCAGGATCAACAGTCTAGTCGATCTAGCCATGTCCGTCTGTCCGTCTCTCCAATTATACGCAAACTAGTCTCTCAGTTTTTAAGCTATCTGAATTAAACTTTGCAGTTAGTCTTCTATTTACTCTCACTCCTACATATGTCGGAACGGGCCGGATCGAACGACTATATCATATAGCTGCCATAGGACCGATCGGAAAATTTTTCAACAAAAAATTCCAACTATGTCAGTTTTCAAAATATTTTCACCAAACTTGATATTTGGCCATCTTATATTATTTCAGAATTTCAGTTTTAATTTCATGAAAATCGGTCAACTATATCCTATAGCTTCCATAGGAACATCAGGAAAAAAACATAACAGCCGTTTTTCAAACCATTTTTATTAAACTTGACGTTTGGCAACTAATGATTATTCCAGATGTTTGGTTTTAATTTTTTGTTAAAATTCTTCAAGGGTATATAAACTTCGGTCCACCGAAGTTAGCTTCCTTTCTTGTTTTTAATATATTATTTTTGTTTAAAGTTTATGAAAATTGAACGACTGTATCTTAAGCTGCTAAATTTTCATTTTTATCACCGTTCGTGAAAGTTCGTAGTGGTATGCGTAATCATCATTTACACAGTTTTTAACATGTAAGATTTAACTCAGGCAGTAAGAAGTTTAGCCCTTATACAAAAAAAGCCATAGTTAAAAAAAAATATTTAGTTTGTTTAAAGTCGTGATCATTTTGTAATCGGAACACGTAATAGAGAAATATTTAAGTGTGGAACTTAAAAATACCGAAAAGTAGAGACAGTATTGTCTGTGCAAAGTTACACAAATGTAACTGAAACCAATCACAACCGTTGAGCTTGTGGTGTATTGTATTGCTGTTACACCAGTATCTGGTTGTAACGATGAGCACATCATAAAACACAGTCAACGTTCAGTTTGTTTCAGTTTACCCGTGGAGAAACTTCGCCGAAGCGCTGTCTCAAAGAAAAGTGAAAAGCGTTTATGCCTTTTGGATTAGTAGTCTTATCTGACATAATGTGATTTGGTTAATAACAAAAATTGCTTGGCTGTGAAGCTCTATAAGTATTTGTTAAAAAACTGCTATTGAAACTGAAAATGCTTATTTGTAGTTATTGACTAGCTGGATCAACTTTATTTCGGTGGTCCGCCTCGGAATGTTTTCAATTTATTATCAGTTGGAAATTAAGTATTACGTTTGCATTGGTGAAAGTGTGTTAACGGCTTTGCATATTCCGAAGTGGCGCGAACAAAAGTAGTCGCGGCAACCGTTTACTTGATCTCTATATCAATCTGGCCTCAGAGAGCACAATTTAAAAACAAGTTGCTGCATATGCATAGAGGTCTTAAAGTGCAAACACAATATAAATAAATAAACAAGTGACTGTGCAATGCCAAAATAGAAATTTAAATAAATAAATTTTCTAAAAAAAAATATTCTCAAATTTTTAATCTAGACATCCTGAAATTAATTTAGGTCTTGATTATTCGTTTTTTTTTTAATTTCAAAAGAAGATTTATTTGCCCTAGTTTTAAATTTCTTTTAATATGGATTAAACTGTCATAGAGGTAAGAGCTGTTAAAAATAACTACAGCTCTAGGAATTGATAATTTATTGATAATGAGTGCATATGCAATGTGTTCATATGTATGTGTTTAGATCAAACCAAACAGAGATGTCATTACCAATCACATTGTCACGAAAACAACAACTTATTTAGTAATGTGCACAAAGGGAAACAAAAAGAAACGGCGAAACGAAGACCTATGGCAATTACAGCATAATGTGTTATTTGTGTAATATCATTGTTTCAGGTTAGAAGCAAGCAAAACCTCACAGCTTATTTTGTACACTCTTATTTATTTATTTTGCAGAATGACTGCCATTTACAACGTACTATGTAGAAGCGTTTAAATAAATATATTTTATAAAGATTATTGAGTAAGTAAACAAATAAAAATACACAGTTTTGCGTATAAGTAAATATTTATTTTAAACTAAAACGAATTTCATTAAAATTAAAATATTTACTATTTTAGTATATGGAGTTCGACAGCAATTATTTTTGTTTTATTTATTACACATCGTATAAATATATTCCAGGCAGCTGCGCAATAAAATATGGTATATTCTATATAAGACAACCAATGCTTTTATATGATAGTTTATGTATTGTATAAAAATCGGGTGTCGATTTTCCATATTTTGCATAAAAACAATCGGATTGAAACTTGCTATTCTTCTCGGTAGCAATTGAGCGTTCCAATAGAAAAGCGTATAAATAAATTATTTTATTTTAAAAAAGTTGCATGATCAGTACATAAGGTTACATAGTTCTGATTTTTATACCCTTGCAGGGTATTTGGCCATCTTATATTATTTCAGAATTTCGGTTTTAATTTTATGAAAATCGGTCAACTATGTATATTCTATAGCTGCCATAGGAACAATCATAAAAATAAAAAAAAACCATAACTTAGCCGTTTTTCAAACCATTTTCATCAAATTTGAGATTTGGTAACTAATTATTATTCCAGAATTTCGGTTTTAATTTTTGCTAAAATTCTGCAAGGTATATAAACTTCGGTGAGCCGAAGTTAGCTTCCTTTCTTGTAATATTAATAACAGTACAAAACTGAGGCAAACGTAAATAAATATAAAAATATACGTAAAAATACGTAAATTTCTAACTCTTCTCAAAATTTGATTATTTTCCGAAAACTATCTGTGAAAACTACTTGCTTAATTTAAGAAATTGTTAGAAATAAACGCACAACATAAGCATATTATGTACATTTCGCTTCGATTTTCTCAGTACATCCTCTTCCCGTTCTTTTCACATTTGACGCCATTAGCTGCTTTATTTTGTTTTAACTTATGTTATTTACTTAATTCATTTTATATTAATATTACTTTACTTCTTTCATTAGAATTATTATAGTTTAGTTCATGCATTTTCCTGAATGTTTAGTTTTCAATAATTAAACATCTGCCATTGTTTGCTTAAGAAAAAATCTAATATGTTTTTATTTACGCCACCTATACATACGAGGTTGAAGTCAAAATCAAATATGTAAATAAATGTATTATTTTATACCTCATGGAAACAAGTATACATATGTTCTTAATTTTCATATATTTTCTTTAAAGTTACCCAAACTTTTTTGTCAATTACACTTTTCTCTTTCATCAATTCTCTTTTTTTACCCTGTACCAAAGGTACAAAGGTATTATAATTTTGTGCGAGTGCAATTTTCTGTAACAGGCAGAAGGAGGCGTGGCAGACCCCCAAAAGTTATATATCCTATAGCTTCCATAGGAACAATCAGGAAAATAAAAAAAACCCATAACGTAGCCGATTTTCAAACCGTTTTCATTAAACTTGAGATTTGACAACTAATATTTATTCCAGATTTTCGGTTTTAATTGTTTGTTAAAGTTCTGCAAGGGTATATAAACTTCGGTGAGCCGAAGTTAGCTTCCTTTCTTGTTTTTTTTTTTTTTTTAATTTTCCCCTGTAAATAAAAATAATTACAGTATTTAATACTTAGAAGTAAAAAATGTAAGCAAGGGACTATACTTAATTTTTTTTAATTTAAAAAAATGTTCTTATGCCTGCGGCAGAAATCGAACCCAGTTCACTTGCTTACACGCAAAACACATGTGTAGCTTTACCCACTGAGCTATCGACTTTGCTATTAAAATTGAAGACATTTGCATTATATGCAAAATTTTCTCCGTTTTTAATTTTTTATTCTTCCTCTTTTATATAATTTTGGCACGCGCGTTGTAATGGTACAGGGTATTCCACTGTCGAGACACCCGACTGTATGTCTATCTTGTTTCATTTAAGGTTGCAATAATCATAACTTTTGAACCAAATAGGATAATCGATTAATTCAAACACCCACCCATTTGCATGAGCAATAATGGTGACATCATGGATAGAATGTATCCTATATTTGATTTTTAGACTTTCATACGCTATAAATGATTATCAGCCCCGTTATGAAAGATCAGAAGTTAATAACAACCGATTTATAAGGGGTTGATTAGTGGCCAAACGTAAGGTTTTTCGTGTATGACTCCGCAGCTTCTTCTGATATGTACGAAAACAAAAAAAGCGAATAAGTCAGAAGGTTGCAAAAAGTTGCAGCTGATATTTATAACATAGACTAATAAATTTGATATATGCTCCTTTTTATAAAATAAGTTTCATCATCCGGTTAGACCCGGAACACAAAGTTTTCTTCATTTTACATCTATGCATGTTGGGTCTGTTTTGGGTAAGGAAAAAAAGAAAGAATAGCTGGAGATAGGCACGGTGCTAATAAGTGCATTTAAATAGATTGGAAATTGAACTTTCCCCGACGCCAATATCGCCCGCCAAAGCGCGGGAGCGCAGGGCAGCGAGGGGAGCAGAGGAGGTGGAGCAAAGCGGACGACCGGACTAGCGGATCATTTTCGAGCGCGGGCGGACCGGCGTCAGCGAAAGCGGAGGAGGCAATTACCGCGCCCCCCCTTTCTCTAGAAGTGTGGATTAGCGGAAGCGGCGGCCGCTTAGTTTTTTTCGGCATAGGGCCTCAGTTCGCCGTTGTGGTTTTTTTTGTGCGCGACTAGGCCCCTGATCTCTATTGGGATCCGTTTAAACATTTAGCGGACAGATAAACGGCCGCGAGGAGCGGATGAAGGCGCGATAACTGGAAATATCTTGGCCACACCTGGAGAGGCTTTGGCCAAGTTCAGGCGAAGGCGTTGGCCGCGGGCGGACCGCCCCGTTACAATTATGGCAAATGCTGTTCACTTTTGATTACATTTAAGCGACAGTACTATTCTTGGTTTGCGTTGAGGCAGCGGGAGGAAATAAGAGGATATCGAAGAGGATCGGATAATTGATTAGATCGGCTAATGCATTAGAGAAGAAAGAAAAAAAATAGCCTTCGAGTAGGAACCAATTTTCGGCCAGGGCTAGCTATACATATTTTCTTGTCCACAGCCATCAGCCACCATCGAATATCGCCGCGGGAAAGCGCTTTCTTCGCGGGATAAAAGACAAGGGTGAGTGACGAATATCTGGCGTAAAATAATAAAACAGAATATGCGGCTCAAAGGCCCATAGTAATTTAGACCTGACCTA
Organism: Drosophila birchii; assembly: GCA_035046345.1. Classification (NCBI taxonomy): domain Eukaryota; kingdom Metazoa; phylum Arthropoda; class Insecta; order Diptera; family Drosophilidae; genus Drosophila; species Drosophila birchii. Next base: position 1,605,644 of record JAWNOA010000047.1, read on the forward strand.
GGATTTGTGTCCCTAAAGCGAGGCGGAGTTGCCATCAAATCAAGAGCCTCAGCAATTTTTGGTCAGCTAAATTAATAATCACAGTCGATCCTCTCCCATCGCCTATATTTCCGTCCCCCCACACACAATTTTGTTTAACGTCGCATGTCAGCCAACCTTGTACTTATATTTATGTCCCAAGCTCGTATATTAATTTAATGTTTCGCCAACTTTTAGGTTTTAGTTATAATAATAATGGTTTTTGTTAGCGATAAGGAAATATACATTATAATGTTTTAAATTCGCTAGCGTTTTGCCTTCAGCTAGCAATGTCCCTAGGGAAGTCCTGATAGAAACAGAAGGGGTCATCTGGGAAAGGATGGAAAGGGTGACCAAGGATGGGAGGGCACAGCCGCTTTACCGCCACCAAAAGCGAGCCGTTTAATGTTTAGTGTGATTGCCAGTTTTTTTTGTCGGTGTATATGTTATGGTTTTGGTTATAATTTTTCGTCGTAGCACGCATTTAAATTACAAACTTTATGCAATAGTGGCATATTCCGGGAGGGAAAGATCCACCCTATAGCCGACGAGCCCCAGCCGGGACAAGATGCGTGCGCCCTCTTTCGGGACTAAGGACATCGGCCACGAGTCGTTACATTTATTTATTTATTTATTTATTTATTTATTTATTTATTTATTTATAAGCAATGTACGGCTTTTTTTCCGATTTCAACTTCTATTACAATAATCTTAATATAAATTATAAAAATGAAACTATGTTGCCATACCACTAAGGAGTGTTTTTTAACGATATGCTCCTGACTCACATCGAATGGTTGACAACACAGCAAATTACAAAATATTGGAAGAGAGGAGCGATAACAGATTATTATAATTAGTAGAAAAGGAACTTTCAAATGATAAGACATGACACATATTGTTATAATTATCACAAAGAACTCGAAAAGGATCATGACGGGCATAATTGGACTTACATATAGGTAGAAACAATGGCCGAAAACGACGTATTGTTCTACAAGGAACAGTCCAGTTAAGGGAATTAAGAAGTAGGGGGGAATCGACATCACCAACAACTAATTTATGCAAAAACATAACTCCCTGGCAGATTCTACGATGGTTCAGGGAGGGTAAATCCAAAAGGCGCAGTCTAGAACTATACGAGGGCAGCTGTCTACCAACATCCCAATTTATTATAAAGAATTAATAAGAATTCATAAAGTAATGGCGCCCAACTTAGAGGCCAAATACATTTTGTTAGAGCTGCAACAATGCGGTCTACAATTAATAACACATTATATACCTATCATATGTTCATCTGCCTTCTAGCGGCATAGGTACTAGAGTGGGCTGTAGAGGCAAATACGTTTGTATTAGTGTCTGCAAGCCACGGTTGCTCCAGTGTAAGCATCGTAAAGGTAGATGACCTCATCAGCCAGCTTTGATTAGGAATTAGTCGCATTGGAAATACGGATGATCAAGCTGTCATCAGCGATAATCCGGCCACGGCTTAGGAGTAGTTAAAAGAGGGCGACTTAATACCCTACAGTTTAGGGATCGGTAGTTAGGACTGGTTGACCGCTTAGGAAAAACAGGGATAATGTCTATCAGTAGTCTGTCACCTGGCCACGGTCAGCAGTTGTGACACGGATCCTTGTGCATCCACAACATGTCCAGGGCAGAACTGGCTCATTACACGCATGGATATACAGAGACAACTCCCTCAGAAGAGTTTATCTGGCCACGGATAATGAGCAAAGTAATATGCCCGGTCGCAATAGTAGAAGGGCAGGAAGGAAGAAGTAATTAGCAAAGAAACCGATTAGCGTTGGCTCGATTTTAAGCAAGGCAATGCTAATTAGCAATTGCATTTGTTTTCGTTTCGTTCGTTCTTTTGTTGTTCATTTTCTGCTCTACTAGTCTCGTATCAATTTGGCAATCACATTATTAGGTTCGACCTAGGGAAGAAGCTATGCTTGAAGGCAAATAAATGTTTTGATTCTGTTTTGTTCGCTGAGTTTGTTTACAAAGTTTGTGTTTATAAAATTTGGAATATTTTGGATTATTTATTGTCACAGCATTTTTATTATATTTTTGATATTATTTATTACAGCTTAATTATTATTTATTACCCAATATTTATCATTTATTTCTCATTACATATTGTTGGGATATTTGGAATTTGTTTATAAAAAGGGTTTGTTTGGATTGAGATTGGAAAGAGTCAGCAAGAGGTAGATTTTAGCGTCTGCAATGGAGGGAGACGAAGCTAATCAAGTAAAGTGCGCATTGTGCGGAGCAGAGTTAGGACAAGAAGGCATATATAAAACCGGATGTAAGCCTACTCAAAGAAGCATGGGAAGTGTCCGTCCTGCAATACGTCTTGTTTTGAGGTATCAAGTGGGAGTTCGGGGTCGCAGGACACCAAGTCGACACCGGGAAGCAAAGCCGGCACTGCGGCCAAGAGTGCAGCTGATAGAAGCGGAAAGGAAACGTCACAGCAACCGGTGATCTCTTCTAAAGCTATTGCAGCCATGATCACGGAATCTGTGAAAACGATGCAAAACGAAATGATGACACGGTTGTCCGCGCAGATGTCTCAGTTAATTCAGACAAATGTTGCTGCTCAATTCCAATCGCTTTCGTTAGGGAGAAATAATACTCCGATTCCGATGGGGCGAGATCAAGATGAAATTGATTTTCACCATTCTCAAGAATTTCAGCCAGAGGGAAGACAAACTCCCAGAAGCCAAATGTCCGATCTGGCGAATAGGCCAGACAAAGTAGTCCAAATCATGAATGGTTGGAAGTTACGTTTCGACGGCAGTCCAGGAAGCATTCCTGTGGATCATTTCATCTACCGAGTCGAAACTAAAACCCAGCAGACTTTAGAAGGGAATTTTCCAGTTTTATGTAGCAATGCAAGCATTCTCTTTGATGGCAAAGCTAGGGAATTCTATTGGAGATTACACAAGACTGCCAGGAGTATTCGCTGGGATGTGCTTTGTCAGACATTAAGGAAGCAGTTCAAGGACACACGGACTGAAGGGGATATCGAAGAGGAAATTAAGGATCGAAAACAGCGGGAGAAAGAAAGTTTCGATTGTTTTTATGAAGCCATCGCCCAGCTGATGGACAATTTGGAGGTCCCCTTGTCCGAGAAAAGGTTAGTGGATATTCTGAGGAGAAATCTCAGGCCCGAAAAGAGGTATCAGCTGCTGAATTTCAAGATAGATTCAGTAGAGGAACTTAGGGAGATGTGCAGACGACGAGAGGAGTATCACGAGGAGAGGAAAAGGAATTTTGGGCATCAAGTTAATGGGCCGGCACGCAGGCAAGTGGCCGAAATAGTTGAGGATCAACTGGTAGAGGACGCTGCCGAATTTTCCGATGGCGAATTAGAGGGATGCGAGGTAGAAGCGTTGGCTCTGATTTGCTGGAACTGTCGCAAGGAAGGTCATCGTTACCAGGATTGTGGGGGAAAACGCAAGGTCTTCTGCTATGGTTGCGGTGCCCAAAATACATACAAGCCCTCGTGTGAGAAATGTCAACAAAAAAACTTTGTGGCGAACACACAGCCTCGTCAGCTGATGCGTGTTCGTCGCCAACAGCCCTCGAGTCGAGACGACAGTTAGGAGAAATAGTTAGCAATAAATTGGTCGATTTAAGTTCTAATCATAGTAAAATAATTCCGAAAAATCTGATAATTAGGCCAAACCAGTTAATAAATAAGAATTTAGTCCAGCAGAAAGTTAAATCCAGAAGTTCCAAGCGGATGAGAGCGTTTTGGGAGGCAGCCAGAACCATAAATGCCATCCGATACAAGGAGAGCGACAAACGTCCTTATGCGGAGGTGAAAGTGCTGGATCGAGTAGTTTTGGGATTGCTAGACACAGGGGCAGCAATGAGTGTAGTTGGTGGAAATTTGCCCAAATATATCATAAGCAAACGAATCCCTTTTAAACGGGGCATGTCTATTGCGCATACCGCAGATGGCGGGCGGCAAGAAGTCATTGGGCGATGGAAAGCTTCGGTCACCTATGAGTCCGACACTAAGGAGTTGGAGTTTTTCGTGATTCCGTCGCTAAGACAGGATATGTATTTAGGCATTGACTTCTGGACCAAATTCAATCTTTTACCACCAGAGATGCAAGTAGCTGAAATAATTCCCGAATCACATGATCTGTCGCCAGGCCAGAAAAAGCAATTGCAGGAAGTGATCTGTGAATTCCCGTCATTTGCTGTTTCTGGGTTGGGGAAAACCTCAGTTTTGTCGCACTCGATTGATGTAGGAGATGTCAAGCCGGTAAAACAAAGGCATTTCCCGGTATCACCGGCTATCGAAAAGCTTTTATATGCCGAGGTAGACTGGATGTTAAAATTAGGAGTCATCGAGGAATCTGATAGTGCGTGGTCTTCTCCAGTGGTGCTGGTGCAGAAACCAGGGAAAATAAGGCTTTGCTTAGACAGCAGGAAGGTAAATGCATTCACTAAAAAGGACGCTTATCCTTTGCCGCAGATAGACGGAATCTTGAGTCGTTTGCCTAGGGCAATGTTTATTTCAAGCCTGGATCTTAAGGATGCTTACTGGCAGATACCTTTGGATCCAGAGTCTCGGGACAAAACGGCTTTTACCATTCCAGGCAAGCCGTTGTACCATTACAAAGTCATGCCTTTTGGGCTCACTAACGCTTCGCAGACCATGACACGGCTGATGGACAAGGTTATACCAGCCGATCTGAGAAATGAAGTGTTTGTCTATTTAGATGATTTGTTGATAGTTTCCGATAGCCTCGATTCGATTTAAAGGTATTGAAAAGAGTGGCAAAATATATCAAATTAGCAGGCTTGACTTTGAATGTGGAAAAAAGTAAGTTCTGTATGCGGTCGGTGAAATATCTTGGCCACATTGTTGGAGATGGGGTCATACGAACGGATCCGGAAAAGATATTGGCCATGTCAGATTTCCCAATACCGAATTCCCTAAAGGCTCTTCGGAGATTCCTGGGGATGGTGGGATGGTATAGGAAATTCATCAGTAATTTTGCTTCGGTAGCTTCGCCACTTACAGATTTGTTAAAACCTAGATGCAAGTTTGTCATGTCTCCCGAGGGAAGGAAAGCATTTGAAGATCTGAAGAGTATGCTGTGCGCGGCACCAGTACTGCATAGCCCCGATTTCGGCCAGCCTTTCTACATCCACTGTGATGCTAGTAAGACTGGAGTTGGTGGTGTGTTGGTGCAAAAGACACCGGAAGGGGATGAGTTTCCGATTGCGTTTGTGTCAAAGAAACTCAACAAGGCCCAGCGCAATTACTCTGTAACTGAGCAGGAGTGTTTGGCAGCCATAGTTTGTGTGAACCGGTTCAGAGCTTATGTCGAAGGACAGGAGTTTACGGTGATCACAGATCATGACTCACTTAAGTGGCTTATGTCCCAGACTGACCTGAATTCACGATTGGCCAGATGGGCGTTAAAGCTGCAAGGGTTTAACTTCAAGATTGAGCATCGAAGTGGCCGGCTTAATGTGGTGCCGGATGCCCTTTCTAGGGTTAATGCGGATGATTTGGCGGCGTTAGACACTAGCCTAGGGATCGATTTGGAATCTCCAGCTTTCAAGACAGCCGAGTATTTAGCCTTGGTGGAGCAAGTTAGAGTCAACATGCACAGTCGGCCTGATCTTAAGGTTGAGGATGGGCGGCTGTATAAAAGATCCGAGCACATAACAGGCGAGCTGCTACATGATAATTTTGTATGGAAGCTGTGGATTCCGCAAGAACTAATACCGGATGTTTTGGCGGAAGCTCATGAGAGTCCTTTAGCGTCGCATAATGGCATCCATAAAACATTAGAGCGAGTAAGGCGGTTTTATTATTGGCCAAGGTTGGTCAAGGACGTCAAAGAAAAAGTCCTCGCTTGCGATACGTGCAAGGCAACGAAAGCTCAAAATTGCATACAAAGACCGCCGATGGGGGCAGCCCCTGAGTCTCAAAGGTTTTTCCAGAAAACCTAATCCGCGTTCGAGAAGTGGGCATGTGGGAATTTTCATAGTTCTCGATCATTACTCCAAATTTGAGTTTTTGAAGCCTGTCAGGAAGTTAACGGCGGAGGTAGTGATCAAATACTTGCAGCAGGAACTTTTCCACACCTTTGGCTTTCCGGAGACTATAGTCTCGGACAATGGTTCCCAATTCAGATCGGACAATTTCCAGAAATTTCTTGGCAAATATAAAGTTTCGCACACTCTCACTGCTGTGTATTCCCCTCAGGCTAATGCCTCCGAGCGAGTCAATCGTTCGGTTGTGGCGGCAATCCGTTCTTATGTGAAGGCGGATCAGAAAAATTGGGATGAGGAACTTAGCAGCATTGCGTGTGCATTGCGAACGGCTGTCCATTCAAGCTTGGGAACATCGCCATATTATATGGTTTTCGGACAACAATATGTTTCCTCTGGTGGAAACTATAAGTTGCTAAGAGCGCTTAGTCTGTTGGAGGATAGGTCGGTTGGATTCTCTAAGCCAGATTCTTTGGAGTTGGTGCGGATTAAAGCCCTTCAGGTAATGGAAAAGCAAAGGGAAAAGAATGAGAAGAACTACAACTTGCGGTCGAATGAAGTGTCTTATAGCGTTGGACAGGAAGTATTTCGTAGAAATTTTAAGCAGAGTAACTTCCAGGCCGGATACAGTTCGAAATTAGGTCCAGCCTACGTGAAGGCCAGGGTCCGCAAGAAAGTAGGCAGTGCTTATTATGAGTTGGAGGACCTCCAAGGGCGTTCGGTTGGTCGTTACCATGCCAAAGATTTAAGGCAGTAGCCCCAAGCTTAGTTGGGATCAGCTTGGGTTGATTACCTTCAAGTCTGATCTTTGGCGGGGGGTATTTGTAACGCTTGGGTGTAGAGAACGGTGGCGCCAGCTAGGACTCGGAGTTGGAAGCTTAAAGGGTTGGTAGAAAGTTAAGAGAAATTAACAGAGCCAAGTTTCCGCCTGTCACCCGAGGAGTTTCCGCCTTCGGCGGGATCGTTCGACTGGGGATGGGATGAGTGCTAAGCGGTCGGTTTCATACCGCTCTGGCATCGATACCGGCAAGTTGATCTTGCCGCAAAGATAGAAAAAGTTTCGGCAAAGCAATTCTGGGAATTTGCTTCCCGAATACATACATATATATATATATGAGTGGCAGTTATTCCCTGGGATCCCGACTGCAGTTGGAGCTCTGTTTTGGGTAAGGAAAAAAAGAAAGAATAACTGGAGATAGGCACGGTGCTAATAAGTGCATTTAAATAGATTGGAAATTGAACTTTCCCCGACGCCAATATCGCCCGCCAAAGCGCGGGAGCGCAGGGCAGCGAGGGGAGCAGAGGAGGTGGAGCAAAGCGGACGACCGGACTAGCGGATCATTTTCGAGCGCGGGCGGACCGACGTCAGCGAAAGCGGAGGAGGCAATTACCGCGCCCCCCCTTTCTCTAGAAGTGTGGATTAGCGGAAGCGGCGGCCGCTTAGTTTTTTTCGGCATAGGGCCTCAGTTCGCCGTTGTGTTTTTTTTTGTGCGCGACTAGGCCCCTGATCTCTATTGGGATCCGTTTAAACATTTAGCGGACGGATAAACGGCCGCGAGGAGCGGATGAAGGCGCGATAACTGGAAATATCTTGGCCACACCTGGAGAGGCTTTGGCCAAGTTCAGGCGAAGGCGTTGGCCGCGGGCGGACCGCCCCGTTACAATTATGGCAAATGCTGTTCACTTTTGATTACATTTAAGCGACAGTACTATTCTTGGTTTGCGTTGAGGCAGCGGGAGGAAATAAGAGGATCTCGAAGAGGATCGGAAAATTGATTAGATCGGCTAATGCATTAGAGAAGAAAGAAAAAAAATAGCCTTCGAGTAGGAACCAATTTTCGGCCAGGGCTAGCTATACATATTTTCTTGTCCACAGCCATCAGCCACCATCGAATATCGCCGCGGGAAAGCGCTTTCTTCGCGGGATAAAAGACAAGGGTGAGTGACGAATATCTGGCGTATAATAATAGAACAGAATATGCGGCTCAAAGGCCCATAGTAATCTAGACCTGACCTTGGATTTGTGTCCCTAAAGCGAGGCGGAGTTGCCATCAAATCAAGAGCCTCAGCAATTTTTGGTCAGCTAAATTAATAATCACAGTCGATCCTCTCCCATCGCCTTTATTTCCGTCCCCCCCACACAATTTTGTTTAACGTCGCATGTCAGCCAACCTTGTACTTATATTTATGTCCCAAGCTCGTCTATTAATTTAATGTTTCGCCAACTTTTAGGTTTTAGTTATAATAATAATGGTTTTTGTTAGCGATAAGGAAATATACATTATAATGTTTTAAATTCGCTAGCGTTTTGTTTCAGCTAGCAATGTCCCTAGGGAAGTCCTGATAGAAACAGAAGGGGTCATCTGGGAAAAGATGGAAAGGGTGACCAAGGATGGGAGGGCACAGCCGCTTTACCGCCACCAAAAGCGAGCCGTTTAATGTTTAGTGTGATTGCCAGTTTTTTTTGTCGGTGTATATGTTATGGTTTTGGTTATAATTTTTCGTCGTAGCACGCATTTAAATTACAAACTTTATGCAATAGTGGCATATTCCGGGAGGGAAAGATCCACCCTATAGCCGACGAGCCCCAGCCGGGACAAGATGCGTGCGCCCTATTTCGGGACTAAGGACATCGGCCACGAGTCGTTACATTAGAACCGAAGTTCTGGAATAAGAATGTGTCAAATCTCAAAATTGATGAAAATATGTTGAGAAACAGCGACGTTATGATTTTTTTTCTTTTTTTCCCTGATTGTTCCTATGGCAGCTATAGGATATAGCCGTGTAATTTTTATAAAATTAAAATGGAAATTCTGGATTAATAATTAGTTGCCAAATCTTAAATTTGATGAAAATGGTTTAAAAATCGGCTAAGTTATGTTTTTTTTTCCTTATTGTTCCTATGGAAGCTATAGGATATAGTTGACCGATTTTTATGAAATTAAAATCGAAATTCAGGAATAATAATTAACGCCTAATAAAGTTTAAAAAAAAACATTATAACTTTGTCAGTTTTCAACATATTATATTTTTAATACATTTGAGAATTAGCCATTTCGAATTATTACAGGATTTTTATTTAAATTTTATAAAAAGCAGACGACTATATCGTATAACTGCCGTACGAACAAACGATTAAAAAAGATAAAAATCATTATAATCATTATATAATTGAAGCAAATTTATATTTCCGTAGAACATACGTAATCCTCTTATAGGTGCAGCACTGCACTGTATTTCGCACTTGACCGTATATCCGTACAACTGGAGGTCATATTTCCATATTGGCCCCAGGATCTGTTTATAAATGGTTGCTTTCTTTTCCAGCGAATGCTCATTCCTTGCCTTCACGGGCTTGTAGGTAGCTTTTCACAACAAGGTAGAGCTGTGGATTTAGTAAGTTTTAGAGCTTTTGCAGAACAACATTATGCCATACACTGTTAAAAGACGAAAGAGCCTTCTGCAGAGGAGCTTCATCGAACGCAGCTACCACTCTTTTGGGTGAAGCTGTCTCGAGCGGCTTGAATCCTTTCTCTAGGTTTGTAGCAAAAGCATTAGCTTTTTCATGAGGGATATTTTGTCAAGAAACCGTCTAGATTCTAAGGCGCAATTTCGTAACCATTATAATCGATTAGTCGGCGTTTGAGAATCCCTGACCTGCTAAATTTTATAAATGATGTTTTCTGAAGACCTGCAATAGTCTGCTGCATAGAAATAATAACTTAGGCCAGTGAGCCATCCGTTTCCCATGAATTATTTTTCTGAGGCTAATTAACGCTTTCTAGGAAGGTAATCAGAAACTGCTCTATCCCTCTTCCCTTTCCCTCTTGGTGCCGGTTAAGTTCCCTTAACCTCTATCATGCTCGCTGTTGCATATACGGAACATTGTATTTTTGAGCCTCTATCTTTAAATCTGACTTTAAATATATAACACAATTGCCCAATGTTGCAAAAAAATCCAGTAGATATTGAACCAGGACATTGAAATTTTTTGTCAGTTGATATTGCGGTCAACTCGAGCTTATATGTCTATTCAAAAAATATTAGCCACGCCATTTTAATTCGTTCATGAGACGGTTAAGCGTGAACACACATAGACATGACAAACACACACCAACCCAAGCGAGGTGATGGAATACCGGGCTCTGTGCTTAGGTATTGCTCCAAGGCGCTGTGTAACCCCCTTCTTAAATTGTTTACCTTATCTTTAGAATCCTCAGAATTTCCCCTTATTTGGAGTGAATCATTTGTTATTCCTCTCCATAAAAAAGGAAGCAAATCGGCCAGTAACTATAGGGGTATCTCTAAGTTATCGGCTATCCCCAAACTTTTTGAGAATGTAATCACTTCTCACTTGTAACATCTATGCAGATCCGTCATCTCTCCATGTCAGCATGGTTTTATGAGGCGAAGATCCACCACGACCAATCATCTGGAACTTACCTCATTCGTTATTAGGGGCTTCCAACAAAACTTTCAAACCGATGTTATTTACACGGACTTTAGTAAAGCTTTCGACTCGGTTAATCATTCTCTTCTGGTTAGGAAACTTGATTCAATGGGGTTTCCTAATTACCTTCTTACGTGGATTTCGAGTTATCTAAGTGACAGGACCCAAAAGGTTCTGTTCAGAAACGTTCTATCCAATAGCCTCATGGTCACATCTGGCGTCCCAGAGGGTAGCCACCTTGGACCACTGCTATTCACATTATTTAACAATGAATTGCCGCAGGTTCTAACCAAATCCAGAGTACTCATGTACGCTGATGACGTTGAACTTTTCTTGCAGTATAGGGACAGTTCATGCCAATCAGACCTACAGATCTTGAAACTTCCAAGCATGGTGTTATGCTAACGATTTACATCTCAACAGCTCAAAATGCAAAGTGATGACATTTTCACGTGTCACTCCCACTCCCCGACCCTATAAAGTATATATATTCTTAATCAGGATCAACAACCGAGTCGATCTAGCCATGTCCGTCTGTCCGTTTCTACGCAAACTAGTCCCTCAGTTTTAAAGCTATCTGAATAAAACTTTGCAGTTAGTCTTCTATATACTTTCACACGTACATATGTCGGATCGGACGACAATATCATATAGCAGCAATAGGAACAATCGGAAAATTTTTAGAAAAAAAATTATAACTTTGTCAGTTTTCACCATATTTTCATCAAAGTTGAGATTTAGTCGTTTTTTATTATTCTTGAATTTCGGTTTTAATTTCATGAAAATCGGTTGACTATATCCTATAACTTCCATACGAACAATCAGGAAAAAAAACCGTAACTTAGCCGATTTTCAAACCATTTTCATCAAATTTAAGATTTGGCAACTAATAATTATTACAGATTTTAGGTTTTATTTTTTTGTTAAAATTCTGCAAGGGTATATAAACTTCGGTGAGCCAAAGTTAGCTTCCTTTCTTGTTTTTTTTTTTACATTCAAGATTTTTTGCCTGAATTAAATCTAAAAACCCTTATTTCTAGAATTTTCTGTGCTATATTAATATTTGTCGGTCTTATTATAATTTTTTATGAAATCTTAATTTTCATGGAATTCTGTTGTATTCTCATCATATTTGGAACTATTAGTTGAGTTGGAAATTTTTTTTCCGTTGAAATTTTTTGTCAGTTGATATTGCGGTCAACTCGAGCTTATATGTCTACTCAAAAAATATTAGCCACGCCATTTTAATTCGTTGATAAGACGGTTAAGCGTGAACACACATAGACATGACAAACCCACACCAACCCAAGCCCAACACCCCACGCCCCCCCCCCCCAACCCTCTACCACCTATATAGATGTATATATACATGGGCATGATATGGATATGTAAGAAAACTTTTTTTTTTTAATCTTTTCTACCGTACAGTTTGCCGAGAGCTGGATTATTTGTCCTGATAAATTCACGTCTGTGGCGTTTCTTAAGCGTGATAAGACTAATAGCTTCCGGTTACAGTTCGAAGGTACTGCGTGCATATCTTGTTTAAAATGGAGATGCTAGTGAGGCAGCGTTAACTTCATAATTAGGGTCCCAACAGCTTTGTCGATGTTCTCTGTCGTGTATAACACCATGTTCAGGTAAAAGGCTTTGTTTAATTCACCCTGACATAGTCTTATATTAGCACCTGAGGGATCAAACTATTTAACCCTCGAGGTTCTCTACGGTGATGTTGATAGCGTTGCAAAAAGAGGCAAATAGTCGGCAGTCAGGACAATCTCATTTCGTACAGTATGCAGGCTAGTGCCTAAGATCCACTGTTAGAAAGGGCATGAGTCTCTAAGGCGATGCATCGCATTGAAGTCACCCCCAATGATAAACTTGGGGCCCAGCCTTATTGGAGGGCTTTCAAATTCAATTAAGTTCCATTGTAGACCTGGTGGAACAAATAAAGCCGCTACAACAATTTCGCCCAAACTGGTGGAGACATCTGCAGAAGCCAGCTGTACTTGATTTGTCATAATCGGTTGTCGGAGATATTGCACCAATCCTAGCTAGACCAGAACACATGACTCCCCTCTAGGAAGATCTTCAGGATGATCTGCTTATCCAAAACCAAGTTCCAAGTTCTGATGCGCAATTTCGTAACCATTATATTCGATTAGTCGGCGTTTGAGAATCCCTGACAGCCTTAATTTTTTAAATGATGTTTATGTAACCTGCTCTTACATCCCTCCATCTTCGGAAGAGCCAATTTATTGGAAGCACCTTTCGGCAATTCTGGTAGTTTTCAATAGGGTTTCTGATAGGGACCAATTAGTGGCTTTGGGTGATTTCAACATACCTGGAGCTCACTGTTCTTCTGATGGTGTGTCTAAAGTCCTTTACACTGCGGCACAGCATGACTTCATAAATGGCTTACTTGATTTATCATTATCTCAAGTTAACCAGATCTTTAATTCTTTAAACCGCTTACTGGATCTATGCTTTGTCTCCGATCCTGCAGACGTAAAACTAATTAGAGTTCCTTCAATGACGCAACCTGAAGGTCCTTATCATCCAACTTTCGATGTGACTATCGACACTGGGACAGTTTTAGCTATGACACCTGATTGCAGTTTAAACAGAGTCCGCTGTTTCCGAAAGGCTGACTATCAGAGGCTAAACACTTTAATAGCAGAATTTGATTGGTCTAATCTTTACTCGAGCTCTGACATGGCATCCTCCGTTGATATCTTTTACAGTGTCATGAACTCATTTTTTTCCTTATGTGTTCCTGAAACCTGCCCGTCGGTCTCTAATAAACCACTTTGGTTTAACAAGGAGCTGACACGTTTTATAATATAAACTTATAATATAAACTTACTGGGTCAAGAACGGCTTTCTCATCTTATCTTAGTGCTCGATGTGACTTTACCGTGCTTAACGCTCAGTGTTATACATATTATTTGACTCGTTGTAAGGTCCAGTTCACACGGGACCATAAACAGTTTTATAACTTTGTTAACACTAAGCGTAAACCCACGTGATACCATCCCTCGCTGTCATTTAAGAATAATACAGACAGTGATCAAGCAATAGCTAATCACTTTGCTGAGTTTTTTAAAACGACATATTCAACATCTCTCAGATCAACATCTTCAGATCATACATTTTCTACAGCTATGCCCAGTTCGTCCTTAATCTTCAGTCCTATTTTAAACGAAAGCTTACTTATTCTTGATCTTCAACGTGTTAGGCCAGTGAATAACCAGGTGATGGAATACCGGGCTCTGTGCTTAGGTATTGCTCCAAGGCGCTGTGTAACCCCCTTCTTAAATTGTTTACCTTATCTTTAGAATCCTCAGAATTTCCCCTTATTTGGAGTGAATCATTTGTTATTCCTCTCCATAAAAAAGGAAGCAAATCGGATGCCAGTAACTATAGGGGTATCTCTAAGTTATCGGCTATCCCCAAACTTTTTGAGAATGTAATCACTTCTCACTTGTAACATCTATGCAGATCCGTCATCTCTCCATGTCAGCATGGTTTTATGAGGCGAAGATCCACCACGACCAATCATCTGGAACTTACCTCTTTCGTTATTAGGGGCTTCCAACAAAACTTTCAAACCGATGTTATTTACACGGACTTTAGTAAAGCTTTCGACTCGGTTAATCATTCTCTTCTGGTTAGCTAACTTGATTCAATGGGGTTTCCCAATTACCTTCTTACGTGGATTTCGAGTTATCTAAGTGACAGGACCCAAAAGGTTCTGTTCAGAAACGTTCTATCCAATAGCCTCAAGGGTAGCCACCTTGGACCACTGCTATTCACATTATTTAACAATGAATTGCCGCAGGTTCTAACCAAATACAGAGTACTCATGTACGCTGATGACGTTGAACTTTGCTTGCAGTATAGGGACAGTTCATGCCAATCAGACCTACAGATCTTGAAACTTCCAAGCATGGTGTTATGCTAACGATTTACATCTCAACAGCTCAAAATGCAAAGTGATGACATTTTCACGTGTCACTCCCACTCCCCGACCCTATAAAGTATATATATTCTTAATCAGGATCAACAACCGAGTCGATCTAGCCATGTCCGTCTGTCCGTTTCTACGCAAACTAGTCCCTCAGTTTTAAAGCTATCTGAATAAAACTTTGCAGTTAGTCTTCTATATACTCTCACACGTACATATGTCGGATCGGACGACAATATCATATAGCTGCAATAGGAACAATCGGAAAATTTTTAGAAAAAAAATTATAACTTTGTCAGTTTTCACCATATTTTCATCAAAGTTGAGATTTAGTCGTTTTTTATTATTCTTGAATTTCGGTTTTAATTTCATGAAAATCGGTTGACTATATCCTATAGCTTCCATACGAACAATCAGGAAAAAAAAACCGTAACTTAGCCGATTTTCAAACCATTTTCATCAAATTTAAGATTTGGCAACTAATAATTATTACAGATTTTGGGTTTTATTTTTATGTTAAAATTCTGCAAGGGTATATAAACTTCGGTGAGCCAAAGTTAGCTTCCTTTCTTGTTTTTTTTTTACATTCAAGATTTTTTGCCTGAATTAAATCTAAAAACCCTTATTTCTAGAATTTTCTGTGCTATATTAATATTTGTCGGTCTTATTATAATTTTTTATGAAATCTTAATTTTCATGGAATTCTGTTGTATTCTCATCATTTTAAATATTTGGAACTATATTAGTTGAGTTGGAATTAATTTTGAATGCTACGTTTTTCTTTAATAACTATTTTAGAATTATTTTTAAACAATTTTTGTAATTTATATCCTTTTTTTACATATTTATAAAAATTCGGCTTCGAGGGGTAGAACCATTTCAACGATGAGGCAGATACATGCATACACCAGTGCCTTACTTAAACCGCTACCTTCTTTAATAAACTTTTTGTAATATCCAAAAATACTAGAAATTGAAAAAAAAATCTTTAATTTCCGAAAAAATAAGAGATAATAGCCGATTCATTTCAAAACCATTATTGGTATTGATACTGTAATAGACGATTTCTAGAGTTGCATTATAATACCCGCTACCCATAGGGTAGAAGGGTATTATAACTTTGTGCCGGCAGGAAATGTATGTAACAGGTGGAAGGAGGCATCTCCGACCCTATAAAGTATATATATTCTTGATCAGCGTCGACAGCCGAGACGATCTAGCCATGTCCGTCTGTGTGTCTGTCCGTCTGTCCGTATGAAGCACTGGATATCAGAGACTATAAGAGATAGAGCTCTTCTCGATAGTTATTTGTTATTTGTTATGCTTGCACGCAGATCAAGTTTGTTTCAAATTTTTACCACGCCTACTTCCGCCCCCGCAAATCATAAAAATTCATCTATCATCAATATTTTTAAAACCAGAGTCACGAGTTTTGGTATGTACATTAAGAACTATAGTCTGTGTGATTCAGACCAACTCAATATTCTTACCAGTTCTTGATTGTGATCGGAAAAGAATCTTATAAGAAAGAATCTTTATGTTAAAAAATCTATTAACTATTTACTATGGGTAGCGGGTATCTCACATTCGAGCTCACTCGACTGTAGCTTTCTTTCTTGTTTTTAGAGTAGGTTTGATCATTTTCAAATATGTGTTCAATATAAAAAAATCTAATTTTACCCAAATAGAGGCCTACAATAAATAAAAGCTTAAGAATCCATAACTACAGCAATCGGCTGAGTGTATCTTCAAAGACAAGCCAAATTCAACGAAATTGTTTGTGCATGAAGCACTTTGAAGCAAATGCTCTCCCGTTTCATCGCTAAAACTGGACTGCTTAAGCAAAGTTGAAGGTCAAATCTGAGTGGTAGTGCCAGTCTTCGGAGAAATTCGAAAAGCGAATAAGAGAAGACGGATTATTGTGCACTATTGACAATGCGAGCTCTCACACCTCGCGCCTTTTTGACCGACCAAAACGTTGTATTGATCGGTCATCCGCGGTACCGCCTTGACTTGGCACCCAAAGTTAAATTTTAATTTCTTCAAACCAAAATATAAATACGTGGATCAGAAGATTCTGTTGAAGTCTACATAAACCATGTTTTGTAAGTGTCTCAGTCGGAGTGGGAAAAGTGATTCGACAATTGTTTGGAACGTATGAAAAATGCAGCGCTTCTTTTCTTGTTATTTTTTTTTTATAATATTAAGAGAATTTTACAAAATTATAATTAATTACAAAATATAATTATAAATTAAATGGGAAAAATTCTGTGGCTTGATTTAATCATTTTCGAATGCAAATTTATCGGACCAGACAAATATGTTTTATATATTCAATGTAATCGATGGACTAAGTGTAGACATTGTTATTAAACAATTTTATAAAATAATTTACTATAATTATATTTTTCTTATCGAATAAAAATTAATTTTTATTAAACAATTTTATAAAATAATTTACTATAATTATATTTTTCTTATCGAATAAAAATTAATTTTTTGTAATATAATGCGAATACTTGATTTCAAATTAATCTAAAATCAAATGATTAAAAACTCTCTGGACTACTAATATAAGATTTGGGAATATGCCAATGATTTTGGTTAGATATACAATATACTCTGAATATTAAAGCTACTATTTAGAAGTCCGATTGCATCATACATTATTGTTTCCAGTTCACAGCATGCTAATGAGATTTAACATATTAGTGACGGTTGCCTGAAGATCAGCATCAAAGATTATTTATTTATTTATTTTTTTTAATTTAGTTGCTGTATTATTTTTAGAAGCTTCATGTATGTAAATCAACCTTGTTTGAAATTAACTTAACTTCCGTATAATTCAAGTTTATTGCTATTCAGCCTGTTATTCACATTGTGCGTATATTAAAAATTCCTCTTAACATAACAACATCAATTATAAGTACATTAAAATTTTTACTCGTGTAGTAAACGCTCCATTAAGTGACTTAAGTAATTTGCGCATGAATCTGGTCGTATAAGTATAAAATTTAAAAATTTAAGAGAATTGCAGGCAGTCGGCAAAATTGTAGTCGGACGTCTTGTCAAACGGCTTAAAATCCATGTACGCGTAAAACTTATATAAAAAATTTACCTTACAGAAAAATGCTTCGAATAGGCGCAATACTCTTGATGATCAGCACCTGTGGTACACTGTCTGCGGACATACTGATGGCGACACAAGGTATGTAACTTTATCTAAAGATAATATTTCATACTTTATTTTTTAATTTTTAAAATCATTCAAATTTTTATTTTTTTTCAGGCGGTACAAAGTCTCACAAAATACCTTTCTGGGAGCTGGCAAAAGGACTGATAGCCAGGTATGTACAAAAATATATTATACTAGCGGACCCGGCGAACTTTGTCTTACACCAATTTCACGACTTCATAGTATTAATAGAACACTGGTAATTAAAATTTCACAACAATTTATTTGACTCAAAATCAGTGGGGAGAGATGTGTTAAACAATATTTTTTGTTTTGTTATCCGGTGCAAAAATAAATAATAATGACGATTTTCCCACACGAGAACAGGCTACGTATAACTGTTCATATGAAAACCAGCGATATCATCATCAGTTTCTTAACGGACAACCGCGAACCGTTGCATAATTTCAAATGATTTAGATTCCGCAGCATTATAATAATTGATCCCACCTTCAGTTGCAAATTATGGACTGGCACATCCAGTGAGTTCAAAAATTCTGTTGGATAGTTGGTCGCCTAATCCTCTTCGGTCACGGTGTCAACGGATCTGTATGAATGCAGTTCTCCAGCGATTTGATTTTGAATAACGAAATTCAAACTATCTACGTCCTTATCCTTTGCTGCTAGTATTGCCTGTTCACTAATTCAATCGAGATTTTTATAAATTTGTGCAATGTCGGGAAACACTTTTGTGATGAGTTCGCCTTTCGATAATGTGAACTCGCAAAAATTTGCTGGGAACGATATTAGTCCAGTCGAAACATCAAGGGGAATTTCACCATTGCCGAGTGCCAGCAGTTGTCTCGAGAATTCAGCAGCGGATGGGTCATTCAGCAATGCGACTTTCAAGTTCGTGGTCAATTTAAACTTCTTGACATATCGCCAAGAGTTCTGTATACTATAATACTGAGTAGTCTGTTGAGCCGATAGCGCCTTTCCGGAAGGTTTTCCCCTTAATATTATATTTTTCTATTAATATTTTGAAGAGCTTGAGGTGGTCTTTGTGCAGCTCGAAGCTGTGCCATACATTTTAAGCTGTTCCAATTGTTTAAGTTCACTTTGGTAATGTTTCGTTAACTCGACTTTTTGTTTAAATATATTTTTTTACCGATTTCATCGATACACAATATCGATACCCATTTTAATTGTGCCGATATTTCACAGCTGTGTATTACAACTGCTGTAAAATAACAGTAACAATAACAGTTTTACATACTACAGTGTATACATCTTTTGAGCCGCCAGAAGGTTCTGGCAATAAAAACAACTGAAAAAAAAATTGAGCCTAAGTGGCCCAGCCGTTCTCTTGTAATGCGATTGCAAACATTTTTTGCTCCATTTTTATACCCTTGCAGGGTATTATAATTTCAGCCAGAAGTTTGATACGCAGTGAATGAGACACCCTACAAAGTATATATATTCTTGATCAGGATCAACAGCCGAGTCAATCTAGCTATGTCCGTCTGTCCGTTTCTACACAAACTAGACCCTAAACTTTTAAGCTATCTGAGTGAGAGTGAGACTTAACTATATCATATAGCTACCATAGCAACGATCGGGAAATTTTTCGAAAAAAATATAACTTTGTCAATTTTCAAGATATTTTCAAACTTGATATTTGACCATCTTATATTATTTAAGAATTTCGGTTTTAATTTCATGAAAACCGGTCGACTATATCCTATAGCTTCTATAGGAACAATCAGGAAAATAAAAAAACCATAACTTAGCCGTTTTTCAAACCATTTTCATCAAATTTGAGATTTGGCAACTAATTATTATTCAAGATTTTCGGTTTTAATTTTTTGTTTAAATTCTGCAAGGGTATACAAAATTCGGTGAGCCGAAGTTAGCTTCCTTTCTTGTTATATATAGATAATAATATAATATAAATAATTTATTATTATTTTTGCTATAATATATACAATATTCATATATATAATATATACAATATACAATAATATATATAATATTCAGCCACAACTATTAAAAATTGAGATTGAACTATAATTGTCTAGTAGTTCCAATTTCCAAGCTGTTCCATGTTTCCCAATATTATTGAAAAGGTCTTGTTTGTTTTATATTTGGGTTTTTTTTATTAACTTTACTTACCTTATACCCTGCAGTACCATTCATCAACATTTCATTAACAGCCGAAGGAGTGCTTTTGATGATTAATCGATGAATTGCCAAACAAAATGTTGATGAATTTAACATAGGCATGTCCTAAGCATGTCAACAACATTAAAAATTAATCAACAATTCATCGATGAAATGTTGACATGTTTATTTCTATATGATCCCACTGTTTGTGATATTTTTCCACTGTTCTCTATCTAATTCCACTGTTTTTCCTTATAATTTTTCTAACACTAATTGCTACAAACTCTCAAGCGATAAATGGAATTTTTTAATAATTTAACTTTAAATTTCATTTTTGCCATCTAAGATGTTATACTCCCAAGTTATTCAGGAGTTAAAACGCAAGTTTTACTGAGAATGCGAGAGTGCATGTTAATTTTTTCATCAACAATTCTTCAGCGGAGAGGAAATGAGAGAACTTTGCTCACCGAAGTTTATATACCCTTGAAGAATTTGATTGGTCTAATCTTTACTCGAGCTCTGACATGGCATCCGCCGTTGATATCTTTTACAGTGTCATGAACTCATTTTTTTCCTTATGTGTTCCTGAAACCTGCCCGTCGGTCTCTAATAAACCACTTTGGTTTAACAAGGAGCTGACATGTTTTATAATATAAAATTATAATATAAACTTACTGGTTCAAGAACGGCTTTCTCATCTTATCTTAGTGCTCGATGTGACTTTACCGTGCTTAACGCTCAGTGTTATACATATTATTTGACTCGTTGTAAGGTCCAGTTCACACAGGACCCTAAACAGTTTTATAACTTTGTTAACACTAAACGTAAACCAACGTGATACCCTCGCTCGCTGTCATTTAAGAATACTACAGTAAATTCTGATCAAGCAATTGCTAATATCTTTGCTGAGTTTTTTAAAACGACATATTCGCCCTCAACATCTTCAGATCATAAATTTTCTACAGCTATGCCCAGTTCGTCCTTAAGCTTCATTCCTATTTTAAACGAAAGCTACTTATTCTTCAACGTGTTAAACCAGTTTATTCGCCAGGTCCCGATGGTATACCGGGCTCTGTGCTTAGGTATTGCTCCGAGGCGCTGTGTAACCCCCTTCTTAAATTGTTTACCTTATCTTTAGAATCCTCAGAATTTGCCCTTATTTGGAGGGAATCATTTGTTATTCCTCTTCACAAAAAAGGTAGCAAATCGGATGCCAGTAACTATAGGGGTATCTCTAAGTTATCGGCTATCCCCAAACTTTTCGAGAATGTAATCACCCCTCACTTTCAACATCTATGCAGATCCGTCATCTCTCCATGTCAGCATGGTTTTATGAGGCGAAGATCAACCACGACCAATCTTCTGGAACTTACCTCTTTCGTTATTAGGGGCTTCCAACAAAACTTTCAAACCGATGTTATTTACACGGACTTCAGTAAAGCTTTCGACTCGGTTAATCATTCTCTTCTGGTTAGGAAACTTGATTCAATGGGGTTTCCTAATTACCTTCTTACGTGGATTTCGAGTTATCTAAGTGACAGGACCCAAAAGGTTCTGTTCAGAAACGTTCTATCCAATAGCCTCATGGTCACATCTGGCGTCCCAGAGGGTAGCCACCTTGGACCACTGCTATTCACATTATTTATCAATGAATTGCCGCAGGTTCTAACCAAATCCAGAGTACTCATGTACGCTGATGACGTTGAACTTTGCTTGCAGTATAGGGACAGTTCATGCCAATCAGACCTACAGATCTTGAAACTTCCAAGCATGGTGTCATGCTAACGATTTACATCTCAACAGCTCAAAATGCAAACTGATGACATTTTCACGTGTCACTCCCCTGCTTGCCACCTATATGCTTAACGATTGCTTATTGGAAAGAATTACTTTAGTTGATGATCTGGGTGTTTGCCTGGATCCTAAACTTTCGTTTTCTGAACATATTTCTTGTATGGTTAACAAAGCCAGAGGCATGCTGGGATTCATTAAAAGGTGGGCGAAGGAATTCGATTCTACTTATGTAACGAAGACTCACTTTACTTCGTTAGTTCGCCCTATATTTGAGTATGGTTCGTGCGTCTCAATTTGGAGTCCACAGTAACCCTGGGATGCCAACCTTAGATTACCGTCTCTAGTAGACTTCTCCTACTTAATCTACCTTCTTTAGCTATCCGTAGGACGATGCTTGGCGTCGTCTTTTTACATAAACTTATTCACGGTGGTCTGGAGAGCCCCTACCTTCTAGGCCAGCTCAATTTCCATGTTCCCTAGAACATCTAGACTTTTATACCACTAGTAGTTAACCACTGTAGACGTGAGTTTGAAGTACATGAGCCCTTTAGGGATTTATGTACTGATTACAATCGTCTTTTTAGTAGCATTGAAGGCATGGGAAGCCTTTAAAAACTAAAAACTGTATTGCTTGTAGTACTATTCCGTAGTGTATCCTAATTTTTCCTCGTTCTATTCTATTTTTTTCTTCCCTCACGTCTATCGTGCCGTACGTCACACGGCTGCGCCCCTCGGTCGGTTGGGCGGGAGGTGGGCGTGGAACCCGCGCGCTAAAAAAAAAAAAAAACAAAAAAGGACGAGGGAGACCTCTAAGGTCTGCCAGTTAGAATGGTCGTTGGAGAGGCCTTCAAGATCTACTATATATGAGAATAGTTTTAGAGGCCTTTGAGGTCTACTATGTAGGAGGACAGTTTTAGAGGCCTTCAAGGTCTACTATATATGAGAACAGTTTTAGAGGTCGTCAAAGTCTACTATGCATGAGAAGGGTTTTAGAGGCCGTCAAAACGGATGTAATTTATACTGACTTAAGTAAAGCATTTGAATCCGTTAATCATTCCCTTCTCCTCAGGAAACTCCACTTGGTGGATTTTCCAATTGATCTTCTTAGGTGGCTCTTTAGTTATCTGACTGGCAGGACGCAAAAAGTCCTCTTTAACAATAATTTATTTAATGTTCTCCAAGTCACCTCAGGTGTCCCGCAAGGAAGCCACCTGGGTCCTTTCTCGTGTCGTTCCCAAGCTTGCAATTTACACGCTTAACTGCTGCTCATTGGAAAGAATTAACTCAGTTGATGATTTGGGTGTCCGCCTGGATCCCAAACTTGACTTTATCGATCATATTTCGTGCATGGTAAATAAAGCCAGAGGTACGCTGGGATTTATTAAATGGTGATCGAAAGAATTCGATGACCCCTATGTAACAAAAACTTTATATATTTCACTAGTTCGTCCTATCTTGGAATATGGATCTTGCGTTTGGAGCCCCCAGTATGGGGTCCACAGTAAACGCATTGAATTGGTTCAAAAGAACTTTTTGCTTTACGCGGCTTAACCTCGGATGCTGAACAGAGATTACCCTCCTATTATAGTAGACTTCTTCTAATCAACTTACCCTTCTTGGCTAATCGTAGAACTATGCTTGGTATTACCTTTATTTATAACCATATTCACGGCGATGTGGAAAGTACTGACTTGTTAGGTCAGTTCAATTTCCACGTTCCGAGTAGAAACACTAGATCGTACATACCCTTAGTTTTGCGCCATTGTAGAACCTCCTATGAACTGCATGATCCCTTTAGAGTACTGTGTGCAAGTTATAATGATTTGTATTCGGGGATCTAGTCTAGTCGGTGTTGATAGTCTTCCTAAACTAAAAACTTTAATCCTTACCCACTTAGATCGCATGCATGCAAACACTCAGGCAGCTCGCCGGTAGTTTATTTCCTCGCATTCTTTTCTATATTTTCCATTGCGTCTATTAATACCTAACCCTAACAGACTCGTGCCTGGTTTCCGGGCCACTTGAGTGTACTGACCGTAGTGCATCAACGTCCATATAAAAAAGATCTACTATGTATGAGAAGGGTTTTGAGGCCGTCAAGGTCTACTATATATGAGAACAGTCTACAAGTCTTCAAGATCTACTATATATGAGAATAGTTTTAGAGGCCTTTGAGGTCTACTATGTAGGAGGACAGTTTTAGAGGCCTTCAAGGTCTACTATATATGAGAACAGTTTTAGAGGTCGTCAAAATCTACTATGCATGAGAAGGGTTTTAGAGGCCGTCAAAACGGATGTAATTTATACTGACTTAAGTAAAGCATTTGAATCCGTTAGTCATTCCCTTCTCCTCAGGAAACTCCACTTGGTGGATTTTCCAATTGATCTTCTTAGGTGGATCTTTAGTTATCTGACTGGCAGGACGCAAAAAGTCCTCTTTAAAAATTATTTATCTAATGTTCTCCAAGTCACATCAGGTGTCCCGCAAGGGAGCCACCTGGGTCCTTTGTTGTTTACATTATTTATCAATGATCTGCCCGAAGTTTTGACAAATTCAAGAGTACTAATGTACGCTGATGATGTCAAGCTTTGCGTGCAATACAAGGACGTTGGTTACCAGTCTAATTTACAAACAGATCTTGATAGTTCCAAACCTAGTGCCGCATAAACCTACTAAACTTAAATAGCTCTAAATGTAAGCTTATGACATACTCTCGTGTCGTTCCCAAGCTTGCAATTTACACGCTTAACTGCTGCTCATTGGAAAGAATTAACTCAGTTGATGATTTGGGTGTCCGCCTGGATCCCAAACTTGACTTTATCGATCATATTTCGTGCATGGTAAATAAAGCCAGAGGTACGCTGGGATTTATTAAATGGTGATCGAAAGAATTCGATGACCCCTATGTAACAAAAACTTTATATATTTCACTAGTTCGTCCTATCTTGGAATATGGATCTTGCGTTTGGAGCCCCCAGTATGGGGTCCACAGTAAACGCATTGAATTGGTTCAAAAGAACTTTTTGCTTTACGCGGCTTAACCTCGGATGCTGAACAGAGAGTACCCTCCTATTATAGTAGACTTCTTCTAATCAACTTACCCTTCTTGGCTAATCGTAGAACTATGCTTGGTATTACCTTTATTTATAACCATATTCACGGCGATGTGGAAAGTACTGACTTGTTAGGTCAGTTCAATTTCCACGTTCCGAGTAGAAACACTAGATCGTACATACCCTTAGTTTTGCGCCATTGTAGAACCTCCTATGAACTGCATGATCCCTTTAGAGTACTGTGTGCAAGTTATAATGATTTGTATTCGGGGATCTAGTCTAGTCGGTGTTGATAGTCTTCCTAAACTAAAAACTTTAATCCTTACCCACTTAGATCGCATGCATGCAAACACTCAGGCAGCTCGCCGGTAGTTTATTTCCTCGCATTCTTTTCTATATTTTCCATCGCGTCTATTAATACCTAACCCTAACAGACTCGTGCCTGGTTTCTGGGCCACTTGAGTGTACTGACCGTAGTGCATCAACGTCCATATAAAAAAGATCTACTATGTATGAGAAGGGTTTTGAGGCCGTCAAGGTCTACTATATATGAGAACAGTCTAGAAGCCTTCAAGGTCTACTATATATGAGAACAGTTTCAGAGGCCTTCAAGGTCTACTATATATGAGAACAGTTTTAGAGACCGTCAAGGTCTACTATGTATGAGAATAGTTTTAGAGGCCGTCAAGGTCTACTATGTATGATAAGTCGGTCCTCCGACCAGGATTAATTATCAAGTTACCTTGGCCTGGGCGGCCCTTTACTCCTAGTTCTGGTCCTTGGGAGGAGATGTTGCTCGCTTTTGCTGCTCCATCGAATGAATCTCCAAGGGATCTGGCCCGCTTTATATAGCGGTTCTCGGCCGTCTGTGGTGGCTTCCTCGTTTTGGTCTTATCGATCTTACATGGTTTGGCCATTCCCGATGTTCAGTGTGAATCTCCCCGGGCGCGCTCGCGTGTTTGAATTCAAAATCCGTTTCAATATTATTTTTCTTATTTATACTTATTCTTCATTTCTTTTCATGCTTTTCATCTATTATTCACTTATTTTCATGCTATTTATATTTATATGTATTTATTGTCAACTATTTGCCTCTCGCTCTATCTCACTGCTTAAAGACTGTCTGTACATTATGCTTAACCTGGGTTATTGGAGTACACGGAATAAATAATTCAAATACAACTACATGCCTAAGTTCATCCTAGTTCATGATTTACTTAAAATAAAAATGTAATTTTCCTATGAAAATTACGCAATATTCTCCAGATCACGAATACACCAATTCCTTTTTAAACACATATCAGATTATTAATAAAAAAAACTTTCCGTGATTTCAGGGGTCACAATATTACTTTCCTAAGTGGCTTTCCTGCAGATTTTCACATTGACGGTCTGCACGAGATAGCTCCAGCCGGTTTAGTTGAATACATTCAAAACTATACCAATTGGGATTTATTGGGTTCACGAATGGCAGGAGATATGCCTATTAAGCCATGGGATGGTCTGAGATATGCGTTCGAAGTAAGTTACAATAAACATAATTCTTTAAAATTTGTTTCCAAAAATAAAATTTTATATATTAAGCGTATGTATGCCTTTAGGGTATTATATTGCAGTAATAATAAACCTTTTAAAGTATACATCTAAATTTTTCATCAGCATAAACAACCGAATAGATTTAGGTTGTCTATCCGTTCCTGCAAAATCTATGTAGTGTCTCAGTTTTAGAGCATTCCTACTGAAACTTGTTTGTATACCCGTTTCCCATAGGGTAGAAGGTTTTTATAACTTTGTGCCGGCAGGAAATGTATGTAACAGGTAGAAGGAGGCATCTCCGACCCTATAAAGTATATATATTCTTGATCAACGTCAACAGCCGAGACGATCTAGCCATGTCCGTCTGTCCGTCTGTCTGTCTGTCCGTCTGTCTGTCTGTCCGTCTGTCTGTCTGTCCGTCTGTCCGTATGTTTCATACTGGATCTCAGAGACTATAAGAGATAGAGCTCTAATTTTTTTCGACAGTATTTGTTATGCTTGCACGCAGATCAAGTTTGTTTCAAATTTTTACCACGCCCACTTCCGCGAATTTTGGAATGTACATTAAGAACTATAGTCTGTGTGATTCCTGAAAATTTGGTTGCGACCACATAAAAATTGTTGAAGTTATTAAAGAAATAATTTTGTATG
Source organism: Drosophila birchii (assembly GCA_035046345.1). Taxonomy (NCBI): domain Eukaryota; kingdom Metazoa; phylum Arthropoda; class Insecta; order Diptera; family Drosophilidae; genus Drosophila; species Drosophila birchii. The sequence goes on from JAWNOA010000047.1 coordinate 1,632,482, forward strand.
GGCACAAACGGCCGCTGCAGCATGCCTCATTTGGTTGATCAACTAGACCAACTAAATATTCTTACCAGTTCTTGATTGTGATCGGAAAAGAATCTTATAAGATATTCTAGAAGAAATTTTAATAAATGGTAATAATTATTAGCCGCTTTAATGCAATAATAACGCGTTTTTACACACATAAATACATGTGTAGGTATTTTTGTATGCATGTGATTATATTACACTTGCATTTGTCCGTTATGTTAAAAAATATAAGGTTGTCAAAAAAGTCTTGCGGTATTTTCGCTAGTTGTCGCTGCAAGCGCGTAGTTTTAGTTTTATTCGTCGCATCGGGCAGACTATACCTATTTGGGAAGCTCTTTTCACGTGCTAACACGTGTTCAATTTATTATTGTTTCTTTTAAGTTGTTCGTGAGTTATAGCGTCGCAAACATGAAGCAAAATAAAATGAAAATACGGCATATTTTACAGTACTACTACGATAAAGGCAAAAATGTATCTCAAGCCGCCAAATAAAATTTGTTCAGTTTATGGACCCGATACAGTTTCCATTTCCACCGCACAACGATGGTTTTAACGTTTTCGTTCTGGTGTAGAGGTGGTCGAAGATGCGCCACGCTCCGGAAGGCCTATCGTCGAAAATTGCGATAAAATCTCTGAGTTGGTTGAAAGAGACCGGCATAGGAGCAGCCGTAGCATCGGTCAAGAGCTGGGCATGAGTCATCAATTCGTTATAAACCATTTGAAGAAGCTTTGATTCACTAAGAATTGACGCAAAAAAACCTCTTTGACCGTATCGACGCATGCGAATCGCTTCTAAATCGCAACAATCTCGACCCGTTTTTGAAGCGTATGGGCACTGGGGATGAAAAATGGGTCACTTACGGCAATGGGGCAAACGGTCGTGGTCGAAAAGCGGGGAAACGGCCCAGACGGTGGCCAAGCCTGGATTGACGGCCAGGAAGGTTCTTCTGTGTGTTTAGTGGGATTGGCAGGGAATCATCCACTATGAACTACTCCCTTATTTACTATGGGTAGCGGGTATCTCACAGTCGACTGTAGCTTTCTTACTTGTTGACTTTATTTTTGTTGCATTTAGTACATAACTCGTATGATGCAATATTAGAAGAGTGTAATTATACATATTAATACAATCAAATTTTAACTTTAACATAATTTAAACTACTATCTCAGGTTGTTCTGGGATGTCAAATAAATCCCTTTCAATCCAAAAAATGGTGCCAGAAAATCCAAAATCAATTAGGTTTAACCAGGGTTTACATTGATTACTCCATAGCAACGAGATTCATTAAGATCTTGATATGCTACAGCTACTGCTCTCACTTTGACGAAAGCCGTTGCAGAACGGCGCTACATTTTGTTCTCTGATCTGGTTTTATTTTTGTTCGATTAAAAAACTATAGCAGCCGTAGCTATAGTTAAAAATTGAGAGCGAGATGAGAACAGAGCAAATGGAATTTTGGCATGTCCGTTGCCCTTTTTTGAATTTTTTGCTCTCTCACTATTTCTATCTTAGTTATTTTCTGGTGCCAATAAATAGGAAGTTCTGACAAGGGTCATGTGATAAAAGTGGATCTACCAAAGCTTCACACAAAGGAATATAACATCTTTGAGTTCATCGAAAGTGAGTAGATCTTACTTCAGAGCCAAGTCTCTCTGGCTCTAACTAGGTTTATGTGAAAACAATAAAATAACCAATAAAGGACTACGAGTATCAGAACACAGCTTGGAAAGCGTACTACATAAGCTTTTAGCTTTCAGATTGGGCCTTAGAGCTCTTTAGCTTGCTGGCCGCCTTGTAGTTTTCTTTGAATACAACATACAAGAGTGTGTTAGAGCATATTGTTTAAACAAGTTTTTAGTTTGTTCATTTGTTTTCAAAAATGTAATAAATCTAGCAAAAGGAAATTAAGTTTTTATACCCTTTCAGGGTATTAAAATATCAGTCAGAAGTTTAAAACACAGTGAAGGAGACATTTCCGACCCTATAAAGTATATATATTCTTGATCAGGTTTAACAGCCGAGTCGATTTAGCCATATCGGACAATCCGTCTGTCCTTCTGTCTGTCCGATTATAAGCAAACTATTCCCTCAGTTTTAAAGCTATCTGAATGAAACTTTGCAGTTGGTCTTCTATATACTCTCACTAGAACATACTTATGTCGGAACGGGCCGGATCGGACAGCTATATAACATAGCTGCCATTGAAACGTTTGAAAAAATGTTTCAAAAAAATTATAACTATGTTAGTTTTCAACATATGCTCATCAAATTTCGAAAGTGTCATTACTCCACATTTGCAGCACTTCTGCAGATCAGTAATATATTTATGTCAACACGGATTTATTCAGCGAAGATAAACAAAAACTAGATCTGATTTCAGATCTGATTTCAGTTAGGGGTTTGACTCTGTTAATGTTTGAAAAAAATTATAACTATGTTAGTTTTCAACATATGCTCACCAAATTTCGAAAATGTCATTATTCCACATTTGCAACACTTCTGCAAATCAGTAATATATTTATGTCAATACGGATTTATTCAGCGAAGATAAACAAAAACTAATCAAGATCTGATTTCAGTAAGGCGTTTGACTCTGTTAACTACTCTCTTCTTTTTGCAAACTCGACTTAATGGGGTTTACACGTGATCTTCTTTTATTGATCTTAAGATATCTGATTGGCACGCAACAAATCCTCTTTTAAAATAGATTGTCTTATGTTTCAAGGGGCACTTTAAGTGTATACACCTGGAGTGTTCTTGGATTTATTTAAAGGTGTATACTTATAATCGTTGCTAACTTTATTTATAACCATATCCGTGGTGACGTGAGAAGTGCCGACTTGTTTGGTAAGCTGGGAATTACTGCAGACGATTGTAGATTTCTTTTTCATTATCGTATTCTTTTCTATATTTTCTTTCGCGCCTACTAACACCTGAACTGAACACGTGCTTGGTGTCACCGTATTCCATCAACTCCCACATATATTATGGCTTTCTAACGCTAATGAGAAATGCTTATTGAATACTGCTTAAAATGTGTGGCATTATTCCCAAAAACAAGCCGGGATGGTTTTATACACCGCATTTTTAAGAGCAGCAAACCGTTCGAGCTAATATCTATCATTATGGAACAGTCCCCAAGGTAGATAAAAAAAAAAACATATATCATATTTGTGATAGTAGATGGTTTAAAAAATTTCATGTTTATACCATATACATATACATATACCAAATTAAAAAAATTGTAGAGCCAAAGATCGTTCCAACGGGGAATTCTAATGAACGGGAGCTAGGGTCGTAGCTTCACTCGCTAACGTTAGCTACAGCACAATGAAAGCTAAGAAACTATCCGGATTCAGGGATGGCCAAACATAAACAAAATACTCGGCAGTCGGAATTGGTGTCCCATCATCATTAGCATTTGGCATTGCACTCGGTTCAACAGTCACCCCAAATGGAAACGTGCATGGCTGGCCCGATCAAAAAAACATGTGCTTTCACTTATGTTCTTAATTTAATTAGAAAGAAAATCAACTTTTGTCTCAAAGGCCTTGACGAAGAAGTGGCTTTGCGAACGACTGAGGAACTGATAAATGGCTTGCTTGGAGGGGCGCAACTGTGCCTATTCGAGCAACCCACAAGCGACGAGCCCCTACACTGGAGTCTAAGAGAAAAAAGGAGAAAACGTCATCCCTCTAGCTGCAGAAGGGAAAATAGCTTCGGTTTCTAAACTGGTTACTGTAAAGCACACCAAACCTAGGCCCATTTACGGTTCCCAACGTTAAAAACGTCGATAAAAATGAACGCACGTTGCTAACTTTAATCCCAGAAGATGGTCAGAAATTCCGCTTATTCTTATTTAGTAATCTAAGGATTTTCGCTAGAACTCTGACACTCATAGAGCCATCACAAAACTTCTGAATAACCATCATATTGTGTAGACGCATTTTTGCCTGCAGAAAGACAGGCCTTATAAAATCGTCATAAGAAATCATGAAGCCGTTAGGCTTCAACGTCAGTGGAATTGATTTCGTCGAAGCTTGTTAGAAAAGGCCATACCAGCGCCCAGAATTCCTTAAACACCGTAAAGAACAAGCAGATGGCGGAATGTTCCTACAGCAATCCCGACAGCATACTACAGCATGGGGTCTCATATATGCACACTCATACATAAATACATGTGTATGTATTTTTGTATGCATGTGATTATATTACACTTGCATTTGTCCGTTATGTTAAAAAATATAAGGTTGTCAAAAAAGTCTTGCGGTATTTTCGCTAGTTGTCGCTGCAAGCGCGTAGTTTTAGTTTTATTCGTCGCATCGGGCAGACTATACCTATTTGGGAAGCTCTTTTCACGTGCTAACACGTGTTCAATTTATTATTGTTTCTTTTAAGTTGTTCGTGAGTTATAGCGTCGCAAACATGAAGAAAAATAAAATGAAAATACGGCATATTTTACAGTACTACTACGATAAAGGCAAAAATGTATCTCAAGCCGCCAAATAAAATTTGTTCAGTTTATGGACCCGATACAGTTTCCATTTCCACCGCACAACGATGGTTTTAACGTTTTCGTTCTGGTGTAGAGGTGGTCGAAGATGCGCCACGCTCCGGAAGGCCTATCGTCGAAAATTGCGATAAAATCTCTGAGTTGGTTGAAAGAGACCGGCATAGGAGCAGCCGTAGCATCGGTCAAGAGCTGGGCATGAGTCATCAATTCGTTATAAACCATTTGAAGAAGCTTTGATTCACTAAGAATTGACGCAAAAAAACCTCTTTGACCGTATCGACGCATTCGAATCGCTTCTAAATCGCAACAATCTCGACCCGTTTTTGAAGCGTATGGGCACTGGGGATAAAAAATGGGTCACTTACGGCAATGGGGCAAACGGTCGTGGTCGAAAAGCGGGGAAACGGCCCAGACGGTGGCCAAGCCTGGATTGACGGCCAGGAAGGTTCTTCTGTGTGTTTAGTGGGATTGGCAGGGAATCATCCACTATGAACTACTCCCTTATTTACTATGGGTAGCGGGTATCTCACAGTCGACTGTAGCTTTCTTACTTGTTGACTTTATTTTTGTTGCATTTAGTACATAACTCGTATGATGCAATATTAGAAGAGTGTAATTATACATATTAATACAATCAAATTTTAACTTTAACATAATTTAAACTACTATCTCAGGTTGTTCTGGGATGTCAAATAAATCCCTTTCAATCCAAAAAATGGTGCCAGAAAATCCAAAATCAATTAGGTTTAACCAGGGTTTACATTGATTACTCCATAGCAACGAGATTCATTAAGATCTTAAGATCTAAGATATGCTACAGCTACTGCTCTCACTTTGACGAAAGCCGTTGCAGAACGGCGCTACATTTTGTTCTCTGATCTGGTTTTATTTTTGTTCGATTAAAAAACTATAGCAGCCGTAGCTATAGTTAAAAATTGAGAGCGAGATGAGAACAGAGCAAATGGAATTTTGGCATGTCCGTTGCCCTTTTTTGAATTTTTTGCTCTCTCACTATTTCTATCTTAGTTATTTTCTGGTGCCAATAAATAGGAAGTTCTGACAAGGGTCATGTGATAAAAGTGGATCTACCAAAGCTTCACACAAAGGAATATAACATCTTTGAGTTCATCGAAAGTGAGTAGATCTTACTTCAGAGCCAAGTCTCTCTGGCTCTAACTAGGTTTATGTGAAAACAATAAAATAACCAATAAAGGACTACGAGTATCAGAACACAGCTTGGAAAGCGTACTACATAAGCTTTTAGCTTTCAGATTGGGCCTTAGAGCTCTTTAGCTTGCTGGCCGCCTTGTAGTTTTCTTTGAATACAACATACAAGAGTGTGTTAGAGCATATTGTTTAAACAAGTTTTTAGTTTGTTCATTTGTTTTCAAAAATGTAATAAATCTAGCAAAAGGAAATTAAGTTTTTATACCCTTTCAGGGTATTAAAATATCAGTCAGAAGTTTAAAACACAGTGAAGGAGACATTTCCGACCCTATAAAGTATATATATTCTTGATCAGGTTTAACAGCCGAGTCGATTTAGCCATATCGGACAATCCGTCTGTCCTTCTGTCTGTCCGATTATAAGCAAACTATTCCCTCAGTTTTAAAGCTATCTGAATGAAACTTTGCAGTTGGTCTTCTATATACTCTCACTAGAACATACTTATGTCGGAACGGGCCGGATCGGACAGCTATATAACATAGCTGCCATTGAAACGTTTGAAAAAATGTTTCAAAAAAATTATAACTATGTTAGTTTTCAACATATGCTCATCAAATTTCGAAAGTGTCATTACTCCACATTTGCAGCACTTCTGCAGATCAGTAATATATTTATGTCAACACGGATTTATTCAGCGAAGATAAACAAAAACTAGATCTGATTTCAGATCTGATTTCAGTTAGGGGTTTGACTCTGTTAATGTTTGAAAAAAATTATAACTATGTTAGTTTTCAACATATGCTCACCAAATTTCGAAAATGTCATTATTCCACATTTGCAACACTTCTGCAAATCAGTAATATATTTATGTCAATACGGATTTATTCAGCGAAGATAAACAAAAACTAATCTAGATCTGATTTCAGTAAGGCGTTTGACTCTGTTAACTACTCTCTTCTTTTTGCAAACTCGACTTAATGGGGTTTACACGTGATCTTCTTTTATTGATCTTAAGATATCTGATTGGCACGCAACAAATCCTCTTTTAAAATAGATTGTCTTATGTTTCAAGGGGCACTTTAAGTGTATACACCTGGAGTGTTCTTGGATTTATTTAAAGGTGTATACTTATAATCGTTGCTAACTTTATTTATAACCATATCCGTGGTGACGTGAGAAGTGCCGACTTGTTTGGTAAGCTGGGAATTACTGCAGACGATTGTAGATTTCTTTTTCATTATCGTATTCTTTTCTATATTTTCTTTCGCGCCTACTAACACCTGAACTGAACACGTGCTTGGTGTCACCGTATTCCATCAACTCCCACATATATTATGGCTTTCTAACGCTAATGAGAAATGCTTATTGAATACTGCTTAAAATGTGTGGCATTATTCCCAAAAACAAGCCGGGATGGTTTTATACACCGCATTTTTAAGAGCAGCAAACCGTTCGAGCTAATATCTATCATTATGGAACAGTCCCCAAGGTAGATAAAAAAAAAACATATATCATATTTGTGATAGTAGATGGTTTAAAAAATTTCATGTTTATACCATATACATATACATATACCAAATTAAAAAAATTGTAGAGCCAAAGATCGTTCCAACGGGGAATTCTAATGAACGGGAGCTAGGGTCGTAGCTTCACTCGCTAACGTTAGCTACAGCACAATGAAAGCTAAGAAACTATCCGGATTCAGGGATGGCCAAACATAAACAAAATACTCGGCAGTCGGAATTGTTGTCCCATCATCATTAGCATTTGGCATTGCACTCGGTTCAACAGTCACCCCAAATGGAAACGTGCAAAACATGTGCTTTCACTTATGTTCTTAATTTAATTAGAAAGAAAATCAACTTTTGTCTCAAAGGCCTTGACGAAGAAGTGGCTTTGCGAACGACTGAGGAACTGATAAATGGCTTGCTTGGAGGGGCGCAACTGTGCCTATTCGAGCAACCCACAAGCGACGAGCCCCTACACTGGAGTCTAAGAGAAAAAAGGAGAAAACGTCATCCCTCTAGCTGCAGAAGGGAAAATAGCTTCGGTTTCTAAACTGGTTACTGTAAAGCACACCAAACCTAGGCCCATTTACGGTTCCCAACGTTAAAAACGTCGATAAAAATGAACGCACGTTGCTAACTTTAATCCCAGAAGATGGTCAGAAATTCCGCTTATTCTTATTTAGTAATCTAAGGATTTTCGCTAGAACTCTGACACTCATAGAGCCATCACAAAACTTCTGAATAACCATCATATTGTGTAGACGCATTTTTGCCTGCAGAAAGACAGGCCTTATAAAATCGTCATAAGAAATCATGAAGCCGTTAGGCTTCAACGTCAGTGGAATTGATTTCGTCGAAGCTTGTTAGAAAAGGCCATACCAGCGCCCAGAATTCCTTAAACACCGTAAAGAACAAGCAGATGGCGGAATGTTCCTACAGCAATCCCGACAGCATACTACAGCATGGGGTCTCATATATGCACACTCATACAGGGGTCTGCAAAGCCAACGTTCTGCTTTGCTAAGTAGACTGGAGGACTGCAGGACTTTCCAAGTGGTGCAAAACGGAATCAGCTCTCCTCCAGGACGATAAGGTCTGAGTACTACAAGGCAGTGTGTTGGGTCCAACTTTATTAGCCTTTTTACGCATGACATTCCGAAGGACGTATGTATTGCCACCTGCGCAGACGACACCGCAATATAAGCAAGGTCAGAGTATATGAAGCTCACAAAATTTGAGTACTGGGAGAGCAGGTGGAACGTGGCTATAAGTTCAGAGAAGTGTGCAAGAGTCACGTATGTGCTGAGGAGGGAGATTAGTCCCGGAGTTTTTCTTCAGGTCCAGCTACTTCCACAATACAAGGGAACAATTCTCGATTGCCGACCCACATTTCCCTCGCACATTAGTCAAGAGGCTTGAGGTAGCAAGCTTAGCCTGGCAAACAAGCGGAGGATATATCAGTCTATTCTCGCCCCGATATGGAAATATATTGAACCGCTGCTATGACCAACCTAGGCAAAATAAAAGCTCTCCAAAGGTAAGTTTCACAAATATATAAAAAAATTTAAAAAACGGATCAATGCTAAAGTGGAATCATTGATCTGGCTGATAACAAGATCGGCGGACTTGTAGAAACATGATCCCGTGACAATTGATTTTGACTCATTCGAGTCCAGTGATCTAGTTATCTTTCTGGTATTTGAAAGATTAACAACCATCGGAGACACAAGTCTGGCCATATTAGTAGTACTCTCGTCTAGTTACAAAGTATTTGCGCTCCGCAGCATTTAAGGGATTCGCACCTGACTGTTTTGCAAATGCATCTACGCACCACGCTTGCATTGTCCAGGTTAAACAGGGTGTAAAACTGGAGCGCTGGTTTGGTCAGAATGCATTGCGATAGATTCAAGGAGAATAGCATCACGCGTGAAAGCGTTCTTAGGTCTGGAGTTTCCGTCCATTTCCACGCTCTGGAGATGTATCATAGAGAACCATCATGCATCGTGAATATGCTACTGTATTCTCATCCTCATCCCAAACATAAACAAAACATATAGGTTGAAGTTCTTCTACGAAACTAAAATAAATAAATAAAATGCTTCAGCTATATTTTTTTATTGCATTTGGAAGTCAATGAGTAGGTTTTGTTCTTCAATTTCAAAAGAAACTGCTTTGCTCAAGTCATTGGCCGTGTTTTTGCATAAAATTGTTATTGCTGATTTTAGCAGCATCTCCTTATTAGCAACCCGACTTATTTTTATATTTTTAAAGAAAAGTCTTGATATAGTCTGAATGGCTACCATTAAAACAATATTGGATGCCATGGATGTAAATCTTAATGTCCTTTTGCGCAGATTTTAAGTCATCATTCATTCATTCATTGTGTTTCCATATGTATATTATTATATTGATCATGGTTTTGTTTGATGTATAGTTTGTTGGTCTTGAGCTGCTTGACTAAATCCGTTACAATTCCGTTGGTTTATGAGTTGCTTCTCTTGGATTACAACGAGATATTTACAACGAGATTCCATGAAGAAATAAACTTGGTGTGGTATCCTGTCTGCAGCTTCTCTGTTACATTTAATTAATAGCGAGCTCTATGAGGCGCTTACCCTAGTAAAATGAGGAGAACAACAAGAAAGACACCAATTAAAGAGTAATTAACCCGTCCCAGCATATTTTTAGTCTCATATTCATATTCGATTCAGTTACTGAATCTATTCTTCTTGAGATAGAACCCTGTAAAGATTTGAGACATAAAATTATCAAACACTTTGTGAATTGGAGTGGGCGGTTCCTCAAAGATTTGCCGGCTTTCGATGGGGGTCGTCGTGGTCGTTGGGCTCGGGCAGGATGGTTGGCGGTTGCTGCTGGTGAAAATCCCAAGTCCCGGTCCAAGAAAATAGAGGCGGCGAGAATCGACTTCACAATGGGGTTTAGGGAAATTGTCGATGGGCGATGGAAAAGTTCATCCGCGAGACGGATGTAGGCGAATCTTGACCGGATGGTTTCAGCGTTTCAGCGCTCAGCTTTAGGAACCTCTTGCACTTCCGAAGAGTCCATCCTTCCAACTGCCATCCCCGGCAGACTCGGTAGCGGTAGAATTGAATACCTCGAGTACATTTGCTATGCAAAGCTTGCGCGGTTTAAGGACGTGGCACCATTATGGAAGTTGTTATACTTTGGACCTCGCAGATGGAAATATATTAATTGCTGGAAACACCAGGTTTCTCGCTCTGCACAGGGAGAACCATAAGGTTCATAAGTACGGAGCGTTTTATTATTCCGCGCCCCGTACAGACTTCAACCACTTGTGCTCGGTCGTCAGCTACGGGGAAACAGAAAAAATTTTGGCGAACCTCTATTCGTTCGATGGTAAATTGTCCTCCATGACTACTATCATATCGTCCACTTGGACATATCAGGTCGGAACTTTCCATTTATTGCGTTTGTGAAGTTCTTTCTTTCTTTTTTCCACCGCGCACTAAACTGCTGATGTTGGGCCTTCAAATGTTGCCATCGATTGAGCATCGACTTGGCTTCGCCTTCTATCTCAGGCTTAGCCGTGGAAAGCAACGGCCCTCCAAATAGAAAATGTCCAGGCGTGAGGGCTAACAAATCGGAGAGATCTTCAGACATCGGGGGAGGGGGGTCTGGAGTTGAGGCAAGCTTCTATCTTGGAGAGAAGCGTCACAAGTTCCTCGAATATACTTTCGGGTAGCCGTAGCTTCGTGGAAAAGAGTTTTTGAACTTTTCACCCCGGCTTCCCGCTGACCTCCTATATGTGGAGCCCCTGGCGGACTGAAACGCCATTCAAGTGAAAGCCCTCGAGAAGAAGACTTTGTTTTTTGGCAGATCGGCTATCAGCTGCGTTTGCAGTTTCTTCTTGTAAGTCGTGCTAATCTTATACGGATTCACCACAACCTTGACCAGATTCTTGATTTTAGGAATCCAATACTTCGATCGAATCAGGCGTTCGATCAACTGACTAACGCCGTGAGGTGTAATCTGGTGGGTTAATTGGATGAGAGGGCGAGACAGTCTACAGCCATTGACTAGAATAATTGGATGACGTTCATCATACTGGAGGGCTCTAGGGGCTAGGACGCGACCACACGCCCTTAGAAGCCCGTGTTGGTCCATGAACGGAAATAAGTTTAAAAGTGGACTTGCTCCCGGATGGGGCCTCTTCTTTGCCAAGTGCTTCTTCTATTGGCTGTATGCTCGACGCTTCGCAATGGAAATCAGCGCTCGTTCTGCCTCTCGAATTTCCTCACTAGTGGGTCGTGAAGTCGAGGAGATCGAGCCCATGCGGCAGCGACTAAGGAACCGTCGAACACACACCAGGACTCGCAGTGCTTTGTCCAGCTTAGAGAATCGATCTAGAAATTCGTCGGAGGGGCTTTGGCTGAAATGCACTTTCACCGAGTGCTGCGCGAGCTCTGTGTTTGGATGCACCTCGCTTTGTGCTGGCCATAGCTCTTGTGGCCCCTGCAGCCACTATGGCCCATGCCACCAAAGTCTACTATCCGCTAACTCGAGTAGGGACACGCCTCGACTGGCTAAATCGACGGAATTTTGTTCAGAGCGAACGTGTGCCCAGCAGTTGACTGGTACTACCTGCGTGATCTTGGCCACTCTACAAACGTGCTTTCGGAATCGATATCGAGGAACTCGATGTTCGGCTGCAACCGGTGAAGATGGCGGGGAATGTAAGAGAAAGGGCAAGATTCTTTTTTTCGGATTACCTGTGTCCGTCCCCGGCCGTTGGCTTGTGTGGTGGAGGTGCCTGGATTCACCGTCTTGGGACTTCAGCCAGAGCCGTCTTGGGACTCCAGTCAAAGCCGTCTTGTGTCGACGCCAGCACCGAGAAGTTTACCTCGCCCCGGAAGTGCCTTCGGTAGCCGACTGGTCTCTACGAAGCAGACCCGGAGCCGCCAGTTTAGACGGAATCCGGTGAGTCCGCTCCAAGCTAGGGCCGGCGTGATCCTGCCGAGTATATATGGATATATTTGCCGCCGTTGTTGGCCGCCAACCTAGGCCGCGCACATCCTGCGCCTCCTCCTGCAAGAGATATAGTCATTTCTTTTGTATAGGTTATTTTCGTCCTTAATTTATTTACCTGTATTTGTAAGTGTCCCTTGTCCTTCGCGTTTAGGGTTACGACTTGTGTCCGGGATTTGTGCAACACAAGTGCTGGAAATCGAGAAACGGTGTTAAAGCTGCAGAATACTTAAATTTGCTTGCAAACATACCCACCCCCTTTATTTCTCTTGAAGCTCCAGCAGGAATTTAGGTAAGAAAGACCGATTAAATCGAGGCCCGGTTGTGGCCTTTTGTTGATTCGCGGAACGCCGCTTCTCCTCCGCGTTTCTTGGCTAATTTAGGCAGCCTTGACCAGAGCGTATCCCTTACGTATGCTGCGTTTCCGCCGGGATAAGCGAAATGAACGCTAAGTAAGAGCTTTACCTGAAGGAGATGAGCCGGTTCCAAATCCGCTGAGAAAACAATGTTCGGACCATTTTTGTACAAGCTATAAGCTAAGTTGAAAAATATTTCCGTTTTTGCACCACACAAAACAGAAAGAGCATTTGGTTGACTTTTAGGTAATATTACACAAAAACTAGACAACCAATCGGAGTGATTTTGGTTTTAAATTATAGATACATTTATAAACTGTAAATTAAACAAAAAAAAACGGAAGTTTTGGTTTTGGCTTGGAAGTTTGCGTTGAGCTGCGAATCCACCATTGGGAGCAAATATAGTGAAGGGTCAAAAAACACGAAATATGGATGAAAACGCTTTAGAGGTAGCCGTAGCGCGCAAGGGCAATTGCAGCGTTAAAGTCGTAATTTTTTAACTTTGACTGACTTTTAGACGCGAAAGAATGAGGAATTAAATGTTTATAGTCCAAAAATGCTTGAGCTAATAGAAATTTCCTCAATATAGGCTTATTGTTAGTCAAAATGTTAGAAAAACAAAAAATAATAAAAAAAAATTTGTAAAACATTCTTTACATTTTTTAGAATATTTTAATTTGAGCAAATTAATAAAAATAAAGCTAAAAAATTTTGTAATTTTTCTTTTTTAATCGTCTTTTATGAGAAAATTCGATTTTTTCACTTTGATACCTTGTCCACTAGATATATACATGTTACAGCAATTTACTGTCAAATGCCGTTTAAACTATTCGATTATCTTATTTGGATGACAAAAAGGCGCCAATGTGAGCCGTTCCATCAAAGCAGCACACGAATAGCGAGAAATGACCCTGAACTTCGGGGCCCGTAGGTAACTGTTCTTAACTCTAAGTCTCGGATATCTCCTTCCTTATTTCGAAACAGGATTCTTTGAAAGGGTTAATGCTTCGGATCGACCCAGATCTGACAGCGCATCTTTGTAATGCCGCACTGAAAACATAGTGAAAATACCACTTTAGAATTTGAATGGTCAGATCGGATTACAGTACTGGACTAGCATGGAGAATAAATTTTAAGCTGGTTCCATTCGCCGACGGACTTGAGGCGTTAAATACAACGCGAAGCTTTGTCGTGGTACTTTCGTGCTTGATTACCGCGTGATATGGAAGATAATAGGTTGGACACCTATGAGTCGATGGAAATTTTATATGACCCAGAACCAGGTACTCCTAAACAACGTTGTCATATTGTGCCTTTAAGGGAAAGTCTCTTTTAAAACGTTTCTCGTTTCGAAGAAACTGAGCTTGCGCAATGGACCTCGAATATCCTAAATTGGATCCAAAATTTTCGGGGTCACAGAAAGGGAACGTAACCACGTACCTCCCGCTTTTGTCTTTCTTTGTATCCTCGATGGCCTCCAGTGTCCGATACCCTTCGCTCAAGAAGGTGTTCATCTTTTCCCAAGCCGGAATTTCTGACTTTTATGTGAGAGACTGTTCCCATAAAGAAAGTAGCTGACAGCTGACAATCCCAGTTGTCAGTGGATATATGGGAATGTGCAGGCGCTGTCAAACACCCCTGAATCGTGGACTGCCCCTTTAAATCCAGATTCTTGCGAAGTGGAACTTAAGTTGAACAGGAGTTTGTGTTGGCTGTTGACTAACAGTCATTTTTTTTTAACGGTCTTGAAGAGCTTCCCACGCCGACGTGAAACCGGCATTCGTAAGCGGGAATTTGGACACTATCGCCTTGGCCTAGCCACTGGTTTTGGTGAGCAGATGGAATAGCTTCTCGAACGGTGTCAGCCTGGGGTTATTGACATAAACTACTTTGAACAGGTCCCGGAAAGTGGGCCATCGGAGGTAGCCCCCATCGAAAACTTCTGTATCGCAGGGTGGTAGCCGGCAACCGGACGAAATTTGCGGTTGGGAAGGAGCTTGAACGACTTGAGGCATCACTCTTTCTAGCGCTTCGCTAATATTTGCTGCACATGTCTCGTAGACAAAATAGCATACTCTGCCTGTAGCAGAGGTAAGGTACTGAGGGATCCTTCCTGGGCAATTAGGTCAGAGCATAGTTCGTACTCTTCTTCGACCTTATTCCATAAGGCTCGCAATTATTGCAGACGGACTTGTAATGTGTGTGTGCAGATTGAGAAGCCTGACCAGGAATATTTATCTTGGCTTCAAAAACGCTGACACGATCTCAACGCAGCGGCTGCAGCCATTGGCTGATCGGTTGCCTACATTTTTCTACTGGCGCGTGTGACCCTCAGGAATTCAGTCCCGAATGCAGATTCTCAGGCTGTATCGTAAGTGAAGATTCGCTTGAAGCTTTCGTCATCGCTTCTTCGAGCTTGTCGATGGAAGGTCTCCCCCTTTTGGTGTGACACTCGATCTTCTGAGTTTCGGGCTGACCGACTTGGGTGCTTGTTTGGCGCAAATGGATAGCGGAGAGGAAAGGAAGCTTTCCTCCTTGCTGGAGGGCGAAGACGGGTTTTTGTGTCCCTTGTTGGGGTAGGTTTCGGCTTCTTGCCTTCCTCGACGAGCATACTCAGCTACGCCCCACGAAAAACGGACGGTCTGCCCACCGCGAGAAACCCACAAAGGAGAAAAAACGGAAAATAGAAAAAAATTTAATGAAAACAAGCTGCAGTAGTTAAGAAAAATAGCTAAATATAGCTGAAAGTTTCGGAAAAAAATTGGTGAATGCTCACTGGAAAAATAGCTAATAGTGTTATGATACTACCGCATTAATAAGAGACTTCATTAAAGATTTGACAGCCCTTAGCGTTTTACACAAGTGCGAACAAGATGACTATACGGCACTTCTAATGCATTGTCAATGCATTAGCCAATGCATAAGAGGCCAAAATCGATACATCTACATAAAATATGTATGTATACTAGATACGAAATTTGACCGATGACATATATTGCTCTAATAAAACAAAATTGTAATTGAAAATTATATTATCCAGCCCATTAGAGGTCACGGGTCAAATTGGGCACACACTACAAATATATTTTGAAACTAAAATGCAAAAATTTTTTAAAAATTGAAAACAATACTATGTTTTAGTTGACGAGTTGCAAACTTAACTGAAAATATTTTTTTTGGTGTTATTAATAAAATTTGTATGCCTAAGAAAGTTGGAAAAATAAATTTAAGGGCTTCGAAATGCATAAAAACAGGAGTCCTCAACGATGACTCCAGAAATTAATTAAATTTGTTATTGATTAGCACTACAAAGACATCCAAAATAACACATATACATAGTTGTCACCGTCTAGGTTCTAATAAAGTCTCTAATTGATTAAAGCTGCATTACTGTGTCATAGCGCCATAAATATAGCTAAACTGAACTTTTAGCAAAAAATAAAAACTGAATCGCTAGAAATAACTAACCCCAGTGGCTAGGAACGAGCTAATGTATTTGGGAATTAAAAACTTCTTAGCCACTTATTTAGCTAATTGACTCGATATTACCTTGTTCAAGAATACGCTAAATCGTAGAACCGGTGCAAAACGGAACGAAAACGAAAGGGCATAAACTCCGAATATCAAAGCCAATCAATAGGCAAAAGAAAAAAAAATGGCTTAAAACAACAGCCTAAGAGTATAGTAAAATTATTTGATTCCGACCTGAAATTCTATGGCTAATTTTTTTAATTTAGGAACACAACAAAAGTTTAAACACTTGTGCAAAGCAAAAAGATGCTAAAAACTATCTGGAAAACGACTCTAGAATACGTATCGACTTTGAAAATATTTTTGTTTGTATTTGTATGTGTATTTGGAATAATAAATTGATAATATGTGTGTGGATTTTTCGATTTTCGTATAAACAATATATTTTATTTATTTAATTTAATATAATTTGTGTGTATGTATCAGGAAGTTTTGAACATGTAGTTTGGTGCCGTACGTGGATATGGACAAATGTATGTGAAAGTGTTTCTGGATGTAATATATGTACATTTATACATATGCATATAAATATATATACGCTTGGATACTAGTGGATGACAGTGAAACTACGTAGGGGGCCAATATTGTCAAAGCACTTTTGCACTCTAAAAACAAGAAAAATTCACTGCGGCTAAACGTATGTATGTATTTATAGCTATATTCTTGTATACACTTTTCACTTTTGACTGTCGGTATCGGATGGAAAGAAAACTTCGTTGGAAAAAGGAATCAGGCGACCACGGTCGAATGGTTAGGAAAATTGTAGTACTTATCATGAGAAAAATCTGCAAAGGGGGCGCTGATCAGGATAGATCCGGCTCGAAGGACCATGAATTGGTGTGGGTGGTTCATCAAAGATGAGCCGGCTTTCGATGGGGGTCGCCGTGGTCGTTGGGCTCGGGCAGGATAGTTGGTGGTTGCAGCTGGTAAAAATCCCAAGTCCCGGTCTAAAAAAAAAGAGCCGTCGAGAATCGACTTCACAATGGGTTTTATTGGCACAACTGCAAATCTAAGACAAACTTATTACTAAGAACAAAATTGGACCGGAACCGCGGAGTGGTGGATACCCGCTGGAGGACGGGAGCGGGAGAGAAACCAAGAGTAGAGGAGAGTAGGTGCCAGAGAGAATGCAAGCTCAAGCGCAGCGCTCGTTCCCACACAGCAGCTAGAACCTCCAGTATGGAATCAAAATATTTAGTATATGTTAGGTTTTAAAGCTGCAAGTAAGAAATATCCAATGTGTGAAGTAAATATATAAATATTAAAATTATTTGCGTATTTCGGGTTGCAGCGGAAAAGTCTAAAATTACGCGATATGAGCGATTCGTCAAACTTTCCACGCTTAGAACATTACACGTACTAATTTTGAGGAAATCTGGATCAAAGTTTTGACAATAAAGGAGTGTAGGAACATGTTATAAAAATGGAACTACCATTGACTGATAGCTTGATACAGCCATAAATCGTTTATTTCCTCAAAGTTTAATAATTCAGAAGTGAGAGTGGAGTGAACCGCTATGAGAACTCCACATCTGACAGGCCAATCTGGCCAATAAATCGTAAACACAGCAGAAAAAACTTCGAAGCTAAGTATCTACGCCTTTAACCTTTCTGTGTTGATAATAGCCTGGAAGGCGGTTGAAAGGTTATAAAATATTATTTTTTAACTATCTAACCCAGCCAACTTCCTCTCGCCCTAATTTATGTATTTTGGCTTAGTAAAGTTTTGTCTAGCGGACCCGGCGAACTTCATCTCGCACCTAATTGTTTTTTTTTTTTATTATAATCCAAAAGTACTACTTTTTAAATAAAAATAATTAATCTCTTAATGTACGAAAGTACGTTTGCGACCCGCGGATTAGCCCATATGCATTAGTATAATAACACAGGCCGACAACAATTCACCTATTTTTTTCTTACGGGGAATAAAACTAGCAGATTGTGAAAGATCTCGGTCTGTATATGTATGCAAAAGCAAACGCTGGCAGCACAACTAAATGAATCTATCGCGATTTAATACATAAAGACACATATCTGCCCACATACGCGAAATGAACAAGAACTTTATTGTACACAAAGTTTCTACTTTCTATTCAAATAAACCCCAGTGGGTTTTTGCAAAGTTTAACAAAAAGGTTTCTACCCGGTCCCAAAGAAAACACTGGAAAATATGCCTTGAAAATATTTATGTTTAATGTTTATTACTTATAGTTTTAAAATGCAGAATAATTTCCAGTGTTACGCCGAGTGAAACGTAGAGCGTGAAGATAAAGATGGTTGGAGACCCAAAAGCCTTCCACAAGATGAGAACGGTTTTTGGACTCAAAAGTTTTCACGAGATTATGTTTTAAACTAAAAAGTGTTTCACAAGAGGCAAGATGATGCGAGATATTGATTCAAATGGCAACTAAATCGATTGGGTAATCGTGTTTTCCAAACTATGTTTTTTTTCTATACAGATAAATCTTGGCACATAGGAAATACATATATTCTCGTTACTTAGTAATAAAAACTCTTAATTTAAATCTATTATGCTCCTTTCGATTTTGATTTTTCTTATAACTTAAAGTTAAAATAATATTATATATTTTCTTGTTAGTCATGCGACGCAATGCTCCGGGATGCAGAGACTAGAGAGTTGTCAACTCGAAGCTTCGACTTGGCTATATTGGACGGCGCCTTCCCGGAATGCGCGTTGGGATTGGTGCACCAGCTAAAAATCCCGTTTATGTATATAAACACAGTAGGTTTCTATACCGGCAGCCTTTCTATTGCAGGAAATCCAGTAAGCTATGCCGTTACTCCGAACTTTTATTCTCGATTTACGGACACGATGAATATCTACAATCGAGCTATAAATACGGGTATGCAAATTGGACAAAATCTTTTGCATATGGTAAGAAAAATGTATATTTAAATCAAAGCAAACCCTAATCCTTGGTTATTCCCAGTACGTTATGCGGCGAACGCACCTTGTGCTGCAGGAACATTTGGGCAACCATATACCGCACCCTTATGAAATGGCACGTAATGTGAGCTTTATTCTGCAAAATGGACATTCAGTAGTGTCCTATCCCAGAGCCTTTAATCCAAATGTGGCAGAGGTGGCTTGCATACACTGTAAACGGGCAAAGAAACTACCAAAAGATCTGGAGGACTTCATTGGGGCTTCTGGGGTGTCAGGATTTATCTATGTATCGATGGGCTCATCAGTAAAAGCTGCAAATATGCCTGAATCGCTCCGTCGCATGCTAGTAAAGACGTTTGCCCACCTGCCATATCATGTGCTATGGAAGTACGAAGGAAGTGCGACTGACATACAGGATCTTACTTCAAATGTGAAACTTTCAAGATGGCTTCCTCAGCAGGACATATTGGGTCATCCCAAGCTACGAGCTTTTGTCACACACGGAGGTTTGCTTAGCATGTTTGAGACAGTATTTCACGGAGTACCAGTCGTAACGATGCCAGTATTCTGCGATCATGATGTTAATTCTGCTAAAGCCGAGGTAGATGGCTACGCCGTCAAGCTGGATCTTGAGACGTTGTCAACCAATCAACTGTATAAGGCAATCATGAAAGTGATTCATGACCCGCGCTATCGAAACGCAGCTCGCTATCGGCAGAACCTTTTATTAGATCAGCGCACGACAGCCTTGGAGACGGCCATATACTGGACCGAATACGTGCTGCGTCACAAGGGCGCTTATCATTTACAAGCTTCTTCTCGAAATCTAACGTAAATTAACACACCTTTAATATAAAGCATTTAATATAAAGCATTTCTTGGTTCACAGATGGTGGCAGTACTATCTTCTAGACGTGTTTGCCCTATATACGTTTGCCCTCTTCACCTTATTTATTTTACTAAAACGCCTTGATTTTCGGACTGAGAAGGCGCAAAGCATACAAGGCATGGCGTATACCTCCCCAACCGCATCGAGAATGAAGCCTAAGAAACTCTAACTGAATCCTTCCTTTACATAAATGCTTAGCAATAAGAAAGTTTTAAACTGTACATTAGCAGCCAAAGTTTACATGAGCAAGCCTCAGAATAGGAGCTAATTGCTTTTTTTTTTGTTAAAAATCAATTAATGTTAAAAGCTTGTAAATACAAAGCCAAAGTCCGCAAATTGTAGTGTGCCGAAAATTTAATTGTAAATGCAATTTAGTCACGGGAATTAATTTTATGCCTTGGGTACACTACAATAAATATTAAAAACGAATATACGAGATGTTCGAAATTATTAAAATAGAAAAAAAAAGTTGGTTTTATTAAAAACAAGGAAGAAAGTTAATTTTGGCTCGCTGAAGTTTATATTGCATTGCAGATTGCAATTGAACTATAAATTGAAAAACAAAATTCTGAAAAAATAAAAAGTTGCCAAACCTCCAAAATTTATGAAAATATGTATGTTGAGAAACAGCAAAGTTATGACTTTTTATACCCTGTACCAAAGGTACACGAGTGCAATTTTCTGTAACAGGCAGAAGGAGGCGTGGCAGGCCCCCAAAAGTTACCTAAATATTGGTCAGGACCACTAAAGGAGTCGATATAGCCATGTCCGTCCGTCCGTCTGTCTGTATAAAAAAAAATTTTTTTTTTATTTTGAACTGTAAATCAACATTATTTTAGTATTTTATACTAAGAAATAAAAAAAATGCAATTAAAAACCTATATTTTATTAAAAAAAAAAATACTATGATTTGGCGGAAGAATCGAACCCAGGCCAATTGCATACAAAAATGAACGCGCGGTTTTATCCACTGAGCTACCGACTGTACTTTTGATACAGCTAACATTTGCATTATATGTCAATTTGTCTCCGATTTTTAGTTTTTTGCTTCTTATTCTCGGGAACCAAATCGAGCGGCGACTTGTAATGGTACAGGGTATTCTACTGTCGGGACAACCGACTG
Organism: Drosophila birchii; assembly: GCA_035046345.1. NCBI lineage: Eukaryota > Metazoa > Arthropoda > Insecta > Diptera > Drosophilidae > Drosophila > Drosophila birchii. The sequence continues at coordinate 1,653,509 of JAWNOA010000047.1, forward strand.
TATGTCCACCTTGTTTTATTTATTTCCCTGATTGTTCCTATGGCACCTATACGATATAGTCGTCCGACTTTCTTGAAATTGAAATAAAAATTCTGAAATAATAAAAAATTCAAATTTCAAATTTGATGAAAGTATGTTGAGAAACATCAAAGTTATTATTTTATCTATTATTTTCCAGATCGTTGCTATGGCAGCTATAGGATATAGTTGTCCAACTTTTATGAAATTAAAACCGAAATTCTGAAATAATATTAAGTGGCCAAATTTAAATAAAAATACATAGTTATAGTATTTTTTCGAAAAAATTTCCGATCGTTCCGATGGGAGCTATATGATATAGTCGTCCGAATCGGCCCGTTCCGACATATGTACGAGTGAGATTATAAAAAAAGACTAACTGCAAAGTTTCATTCAGATAACTTTAAAACTGGGGAACTAGTTTGCGAATAATCGAATGGACATAGCAAGATCGACTCGGCTGTTAATGATGATCAAGAATATTTAAACTTTATACTTTAATACCCTGCATTGGCCATTTATATTATTTCAGATTTTCGTTCATGATTTCATAGTTCAACTAGCATGGTGCTTGGTTCCTTGCGGAAAACTATCGCTTATTCAAATTTATCTTAAAGCTGCAATTCTTATGTGTAAGCTTTACAGAGCTTAAAGAAGCTGGGTTCGCATTTTTTTTTTTTTGAAATTTGATAGTTGGAATCGATTGTCCATCGTTTGCAGCTTAAAGAAGCTGGGTTCGCATATTTTTTGTTTTTGAAATTTGATACTTGGAATCGATTGTCCATCGTTCGCCCATGTTTGCCCATCTCTTAGTTTTTTTTTCCAATTCCGGTTTGGAAAATATCAAGTGATGTAACTTTACATCATTTTTATGAAAAAATAAAAAGTTGACTTTTTTCAATTTTTTTTTTGGAAATCGCAATAACTTCGTTTGCCCACGTTTGCCCACCTTTTAGAATTTTCAAAAAATGTACACTTAAAAAAATATGGAGCCTTAAAGATTTGCTCCTGTTTACCATAGAAAATTAACTTTTTTCAAATCTTTTTTTCTTGAATTCGTAACTAAATTGATGTAAAAAAAATGACCACCCTTTAGAATTTTGAAAAAATAAAAACTTTACAAAATATGAATTTTTGAAAATTGGAAAAAATTTCCAAAAAACAAAAATCGCTTTTCCACCCCTTAAAACTCAAAAATTAAAACTAAACAATTCCATCAAAAAACTCTTAAAACAAAATAACAATCGCTTGCCCACCCCTTAAAACTAAAAACTAAAAAAAAAAACTTCTGCCCATCTCTTAAAACTACAAAATATAAAATGCCCACCCTTTAAAACTAAACATTTTCATCGAGAAATACTAAAAAATAAAAAAAAAATCCTTAAAACTAAAAAAATTAAAAAAAAAAACTTCTGCCCATCTCTTAAAACTACAAAAAATAAAATGCCCAACCCTTAAAACTAAACAATTCCATCAAAAAACTCTTAAAACAAAATAACAATCGTTTGCCCACCCCTTAAAACTAAAAACTTAAAAAAAAACTTTTGTCCATCTCTTAAAACTACAAAATATAAAATGCCCACCCTTTAAAACTAAACATTTTCATCGGGAAATACTAAAAAATAAAAAAAAAAATAAGATCTTGGTTAGTGGCTATACGAGACATTTTCCGTGTATGATTTAGGCGGTAATTCTTAACGTCCTTGTTCCGTGACTCCGCAGCTTCTTCTGAGAGCTCTCCAATAGATACTAATGCATATTTTATAATCTCTGGGGCATGAATCAATATTTTATGTACTGAGGAAGGCAAATAATACCAAGCATATCTTGATGTTAATTCTTTTGCTGTATCTAGCGCTAAGTTCCGAAATGTTTCAATATTTATTCTATATCCTGTCCTCTGGACAGTAATGTTGCACAATTTTCAATAACGCGTTGTTCTATGCCAGTTATTTCTGCAGATAATTGACAATTATTGAAAAATTTTCTTGCGGTGTTTCCATCATTCGAATTGCCACTACCACCTGTTTTGGTTTATCGACAATAAGACCCATTTTTTCACGGAATTCAGATTGAATAATTTGTTTCCTTCTCTGAAAAAGTTCTTTGTTCTCTTCACCTCTTATTTGCCATTGTTTTATTTCAAGTTTATATGAAACGTGAAGCCGTAGCTACGGCTCCAAATGCAACGTGCTGGTACGCATATACGAGAATATGCTTCCAGGACTCAAATGTTTACTCGCAGGCACGACTTCAGGACTCTGGCTGAACTGACGCAACTAGTAGTCAACTACGAGGTAGCACGAGGCCGCGGAGACCGAATGCTACGGGCAACCATGAACAATGACGTGGACCACGCAAGGAATCGGGCAGCTGCACAATACCCCGATCCTACTCCACCGACACAGCAGACACGGCCCCGAATCAACCCTACAGACGTCACGCGTCGCATTCCGCTCACGTTCAGCCACCCCCACACCCGCCCACGGAGCGGATCAACGTCGCGACTGCCTGCCGTACCTGCGGAAAGGCTGAACACATGGCAACGGAGTGTCGCAACCCTAGAACCCTGTTCTGCTGGGATTGCGGACGCCAAGGCATCCAAACGATCGACTGCTGCCGAACATCGACGTCGGGAAACGGGCAAGGGCCTCGTGTATCCGGGAACTACCCGAGGGCCCCACCGAATCCCCAGACGAATTAGCTCCGCTCATCCGACACGAAGACAGCCGTATCCGCGCTAGGGTCACGGTGGAGGGACACTCACTCACCGCCACCCTGGATACGGGGCGTCGCACAGTTTAATTAGCGAGCGCCTAGCTAGCCGACTACGAACCAGAGACAACATCCGGACTATAAGCTCTCGCGTCCGCCTTACGGACGGATCCCACCGACAAGTCACACATGGCCTTTGGGTCACCATACAGCTTGGTGAGGCACGAGTCAACCTCGCGGCTCTGATCATGCCTGACGTCCTGGACGACCGAGGATTAGACTTCCTACGCTATGGGAACGCCACCCTAAGATGCGGAAGGGCCGAGATCACGCTTAGGCCGCCCCAACCGCAAGGGCCGTCACCAGCCACTCCACTGACACAAACCCAATGTCAACCTGAAGCGCACTCTTCGACCAGTAGTACAGCGGAATCCGTTCCGTGCAGTAGGAGCTTCGTCGATGTTTGGGTATTGCTTCGTGGTATCGACGCTTTGTACCAAATTTCGCCGACGTATTGGAGCCCATGACGTCCCTACTCAAGAAGGGCAGAAAGTGGGAGTGGGCAGAAAAGCAGGAGCAGGCATTCCAGGGCCTGAAGAAGCTTCTCACACAAGCCCCGATCCTCGCTTGTCCCGACTTTGCCGCGAAGTTTACTCTCCAGACTGACGCCAGTGACTATGTTATAGGGGCAGTACTCTCCTAAACCATAGAGAAACAGGGAAGGGTCATCGCATACGTCAGCCGCCGATTGAGCACCGCCGAGCGCAACTATTCAGTGACGGAAAAGGAATGCCTCGCAGTCGTGTGGGCTATCCGCAAGATGCGAGGCTTTTAGGAAGAGTATCGCTTCGAGGTGGTGACAGACCATCACGCGCTTAAGTTGCTTAACTTCATCGACAATCCCACGGGCAGGATCGCTCGGTGGGCATTGGAGTTGCAGCAGTTTCAGTACGATATTACCTATCGACGTGGGACACAGAACCTGGTCGCCGACGCACTGTTGTGTCAGGCTCTAGCCACTCTGCAGCTAGTGCAAGTGCAGGACCATGCATGCAAATTTATTTTTTTTTATTTATTGAGAAAATAGCAAGTAACTGCTATATAAAGACCCTACCCTTACCTCAGGCCGAGGAAGGGAGTGTTTTTTAATGATGTGCTCCGACTCACATCAGGTGGGCCGAGGTAAGGATAGGTATCGTAATACAGTATTTGAATTAAAATCTAAGGACATCTCAACATTTAACAAGTGATAAAATTCATTGTACAAAGAACATAAAACACGAAAAGACCCGTGCATATCGAAGTTAGACTTACAAAAATCTAGGGCAATGGGACGAAAATGACGGGAAGGCCTACAAGGGACCGAGAGCCTAACGAGGTTGAGAAGATAGATGGAAGTGATATGACCGTGAATAAGTTTATGCATGAACATCACTCCATGGCAGGTCCGACGGTTCTTCAACGAGGGCAGGCCTAAAAGCCGCAGTCTATCCATGTAAGCCGGTAGACGACGGTGTTGATCCCAGTTTAAGCCACGAAGAGCGAACAAAAGGAATTGTTTCTGTACCGATTCAATAAGGTCCTGATACTTCGCGTACTGGGGAGACCATACACACGAGCAGTATTCGAGAATGGGCCGAACAAGAGAGATGAATAGGAGTTTAGTGGTATAGGGATCGTCAAATTCTTTAGACCAGCGCTTAATAAAGGCAAAGACGCCATTAGCCTTGCCAACAATTACGCTGATATGATTATTGAAGTTTAGATTGTGGGTAAACAAAACTCCAAGGTCTGTAACTGAATGGATGCGTTCAAGTCCGCCCGTCCCTAGAGAGTAATTGGCGAGAAAGCAGTTTTTCCGATAAAAAGACATGAATTTGCATTTTGAGTTGTTGAGAACCAACAAATTGTTGGAGCACCAAGATTCCATGTTGTTCAGATCTGTTTGTAGAAGCATATGTGACGATGAGTTTGTTAGAGGCAAGCATAATTTTACATCATCGGCGTACATCAGCACCTGGGAGTGAGCAACAACATCAGGCAAGTCGTTGATAAAAAGTACAAAAAGAAGAGGTCCGAGATGGCTCCCTTGCGGAACGCCAGAAGTAACGTGCACAGTATCGGAAAACGCACCCTTAAAAGCAACTCTCTGAGTGCGGTTAGAAAGATATGTTGCAATCCAGCCTGACAACAAATCCCCCCCTTGCCTAATAAATATAGTTTTTTCAGTAATAACTGGTGGTTTACTGAGTCGAACGCATTACTAAAATCAGTGAAGATAACGTCTGTCTGGATATTATCTTTAAAATAATTTCTGATAACAGCACAGAACTCCAGAAGGTTTGTTGTGGTAGATTTTTGTTTCATAAAACCATGCTGGGAGGAGGACATAAGTGAACTGCATTGGTGTTGTAGTTGACCAGTAATTATGAGTTCGAAAAGTTTGGGAATCGCACTAAGTTTAGCAATGCCTCTATAATTCTCAATATCAGACTTATTTCCTTTTTTATGAAGGGGAATTATGAAAGATTCTTTCCACTTGTCAGGAAAGAACGAAAAATTTAGAGACATTTGAAAAAGCTTTGACAAAGGACTACATAACGCATTGGCACAGTTTCTCAAAACACAACTAGGCACAAAATCGGGACCAGCAGAAGAGGATGGCTTGAGGGATCTCAGGTTCCGAAGAACATCGTCCTCCGTGATTGTGGGCATGAAAAAGCAGTTGGAATGCGGAAGAGAGTATTTGTAAAAGGATGTAATGTCAAAACAGGTAGAAGAGTACGTGGTTTGGAAAAATTTTGCGAATAGGTTAGCAATATTAAGATCAGAGGAAGCCGAATCGGATTTAAAGTAAAGACGGGAGGGGAAAAGCTGCGATTTGCGCTTTGAATTAACGAAAGCATAAAATCGCTTCGGATTCGTCTGAGATTTACTTCTACATCGATTCAAGTGGTCCTTATAGCATTCGGTTATGAGTCAAGAAGTCAGAGCGAGCTACCAAATACCTGGCATGGTCGGCTTGTAGTCCAGTTCGACGGAATTTTTTAAAAACGAAAGACGTGTAAACCAGGGAGGCTTGTGTGAAGTAACAGAAGAGGGAAATGATGGGACAAACAAATCAAAATGGGGATCGTCAGTATTATCCAAAAAGGTCCAGTCAATTAAAGATAAATGTGCATTCATGTCAGTGAAGTTGGCTTTGCGGAAGCAGCGAAACGTTGCTGGCTCTGTAGCAGGACTAGGCAATAAAGGAGTCGAGGCTTCAAGTATTATTTCTATTGTAGGGTGGTAAACATCTTCGGGACAAGAGAGAGGATCGATTCGAGAGACAGAAGCATTGGCGAAGTCAGAAACAAAAATGAGGTCCAAGATTTTGTCACAACTGTTTTTGACATAGTTTAATTGACCTAATGAAAGGTCAATAAGTCCGTGAATGAAGTCATGAGGGACAGAGGAAATGAGAACATTAGAGTCAGGTGAGGGTATCCAGGATATGAGAGGGAGATTAAAGTTCCCATAAACGATAAGGTGGTCATTAGCACTCAGAGTCGAGTGGATGTTTTGAATTAAGGATAGGTGCTGATTGTAGATGTGGAAGTCAGATCTAGGTGGGATGTACGAGCATGAAACATAGACAACATAGTCAAAGACTTGAATGCGAACAGCAATAAACTCCAAAATGCAGTCAAGATTATTTATCAGAGCCAAATTTGTGGCAAGGCTGGATTTGACGGCGATAAGAACACCGCCGCCGATGCGTGATGGACGGTCGTGCCTGTAGACAACGTAGTTGCCAGTAAAGAGTTCAGAATCACAGACAGAGGAATTAAGCCACGTTTCCGTAAAAACAATTACGTCAGCATCAAAAGAAACACTATTAACGTGTAATTTACTAAGTTTCCCCAGCAAACTACGAACATTTTGATAGTGGATGGAAAACGAGTCGATCAGTTTTTTGAAGGCAAAGCTGAGAGAGTCTGAGGCGCACGAGCCCGAGGATTCATTTTGTTTACAAATTCATGAACTATGGCATGTTCAGGCCATACGGAGGGATCAAGGACCCTATCCAAAAGACTATCAGAAAGCGCAATTTTAAACGACGATATAGCACGTCTCTGTTTAAAATTGAACTTTGAGACGGTAAATTCGGTACCAGAAACATTCAACTTGCTGCTCAGATGGGACTTAACATCATTTTCAGAAGCACCAGGGTTAAGACGGGAAACAAAGACGAACTTCCTAGGAGCGACTCCGGCCAATGGTGACGGTTTTCGCTGAGCAACTCCAGAGATTGCGGAGCGTTGTGGTCCGGGCGAGGAGATAGGCGACGACGAGATTGATACCGCCGGTATTCCAAGATGAGCGTCTGTTGTTATCCGCCGCCAAGACATTAACGGGGGCAGCACGCGACGTGGAGGCCAGGTCAGCATAGACAGGCAGTTGAGCTGAGGGTTCGGCGACGTCGGTGATTAGAGAGCCCAGAGCCGCGCTTTGAGTTGGCTCAGATGAGGCAGCGTCGCAGGAAACATCGGTCCCAGCCGATTTGATATCACTGGATATGTTTCGAGGGCTGAACTGCATAAGGGAGGTAGCAGGTTCTGGAACTTGCAAAGAAGCATTAGGCATAGTACACAAATTGTTATTAGGCGAAGAACTTAGCAATTTCAGATTTTTGAAGTGGGATTCCGCCTTAAGGAAGCGACTTGAGAGTTCCCTGAATCCAGTTGAAAGGGACTGAAACTCAAGATGAGTTTGCCGCATAAAGGTTCTCATATCGGATTTGATATATAAGCAGCTCGGGCACGTCCAATCCAATCCGGCGCGGTCGCGTAAGCGGTCCGCAATACGTGAGCCAATATGACCAAGATCAGCGCAGCCAGGGTGGGCGGTATTGTCGCAGAGCCAACAGAAGACAGTGGCCTGCCGCGAAGCTATTTTGCGGCCGTTAGGGCATTCAGTAACACAACAAGAAGCCATGGTGTCGATTGAGTTTTATTGTAAGAATTCGTAAAAAAGCAAGCGAATTTTAGGAAACACAAGGGATCGTATTGAATCTAGGCGCCACAAACACAGTAGGTTGTGTGATTGTTCGCGGTATGCAGAACGCTTGCACCAACAACAATGTTGAGACGAGTGCAGCGATAAGCAGTAAACGCACAGCACAGATGAAAAAAGGCAGTAGGGAAGGATGATAATTAAAACCGAAATAATTATCAGAGATTAAAGTCACTGTCTTTATTTGAAATGATTCAAATGTTATTGGTGAATAACGAGCACCAAAACACTGACCAACTACCGATTCAAAGCTTCGACACAACGAAATGTTTTTGATCACCAAATGGATCACCAAGATGCTCCGCCGGATTCAGCAGGAACCGGCCAAGTATCCGGATTACCGTGAGGAGAACGGGCAGCTATACCGTCGTATAGGCCTGCGTCCGGAGGAAGAAGACCTTACGCCCTAGGAACTCAGCGTCGGAGCCGACTCCCGCAGGAGGGAACTCGAAGAATGCCACGATCATTCGACAGCTGGACACTTAGGCGTACGGAAAACTTGGACCCGAGGGTCCCAGAAGTACTACTGGCCCGGATTATTCCGAGAAGTAGCTATTTATGTGCGGCGATGCCTGAGCTGCCAGCGCTTCAAGGTCAGCCAGGAAAAGGCCGCGGGAAAGATGTTCACACGCCAGGTTGACGAACCTTTCCAAGACCTCCGCGCCGACTTTGTCGGACCCCTGCCACGATCCAAGCAAGGAAATACGGTACTACTCGTGTTCCTGGATTCGTTCAGAAAATGATCGAGCTGATACCTTTGCGACGAGTCACGGTGCTATATCTCGAGCGGGCGTTTCGGGAGCGCATACTCAGTCGCTTCGGCATCCAAAAGACTAGTTTGTGACAACGGGACTCAGTTCACGAGCAGAGCGTTCCAAGGATTCTGCAAAGCGCTGGGTATGGACGTCGGTTCACCGCACCGTACACACCTCGCCAGAATCCTACGGAAAGGGCAAATAGAACGGTCAAGACGATGATCGCCCAGTATTTGGGAGAGGAACCGCAGTCCACATGGGACCCGAACCACGTCTGCCGAACAACCTCTACGACGAAGGGGCAGCACAGCTCCCGCCTGAAGAGCGCAGTCGGCAACTACACGAGATATTCAAAGTCGCGAGAGATAACGCAGAGCGTGCCACAGCGGAGCAGGGCAGGCACTACAATCTGCGGCGACGAGACTGGGCGCTCTTGTGCTCGTACGCCGGCATGCGTTGTCCAACGTGGCCGAAGGCTTCGCCGACAACGTCCCCACCCCTGCCAAGGGGGGCCACGGCCGGAAACGGTGTCCGAAACAACCGTCTTCGGCCATCAGTGTGACCACCGCAAACACAAAAGCCAACCACCGCGAACACAAAAGCCAACGCGCCTCTCAAATTTGAAATTTCAAAAGGGGGGCCCCACGATCGCGAGGTTGCGAGAGTGCGCAAACGCCAATCGAATGCGCAATCGATCGCCGAAAATTGGCACGATTAGGCCCGCCCGCCAGTCAAAACTCTTTTCCTGGCAACCCGCGAAAGTGACGGCCGTTATATGGACGTTGATGCACTACGGTCAGTACACTCAAGTGGCCCTTATGAAACCAGGCACGTGCCTGTTAGGGTTAGGTATTAGTAGACGCGATGGAAAATAAAGAAAAGAATGCGAGGAAATAAACTACCGGCGAGCAGCCTGAGTGTTTGCATGCATGCGATCTAAGTGGGTAAGGATTAAAGTTTTTAGTTTAGGAAGACTATCGACATGTGAGATCACCGAATACAAATCATTATAACTTGCACACAGTACTCTAAAGGGATCATGCAGTTCATAGGAGGTTCTACAATGGCGCAAAACTAAGGGAATGTACGATCTAGTATTTCTACTGGGAACATGGAAATTTAGCTGACCTAACAAGTCAGTACTTTCCACATCGCCGTGAATTAAGTTATAAATAAAGGTAATACCAAGCATAGTTCTACGATTAGCCAAGGAGGGTAAGTTAATTAGGAGAAGTCTACTATAATAGGATGGTAATCTCTGTTCAGCATCCCAGTTTAAGCCGCGTAAAGCGAAAAGCAAAAAGTTCTTTTGAACCGATTCGATGCGTTTACTGTGGACCCCATACTGGGGGCTCCAAACGCAAGATCCATATTCTAAGATAGGACGAACTAGTGAAATATATAAAGTTTTTGTAACATAGGGGTCATCAAATTCTTTCGACCACCGTTTAATAAATCCCAGCATACCTCTGGCTTTATTCACCATGCACGAAATATGATCGATAAAGTCATGTTTGGGATCCAAGCGGACACCCAAGTCATCAACTGAGTTAATTCTTTCCAAAGAGCAGCAGTTAAGCGTGTAAGTTGCAAGCTTGGGAACGACACGGGAGAATGTCATTAGCTTACATTTAGAGCCATTTAAGTTTAGTAGGTTTATGCAGCACCAGGTTTGGAAGCTATCAAGATCTGTTTGTAAATCAGACTGGTAAGCAACGTCCTTGTATTGCACGCAAAGCTTGACATCATCAGCGTACATTAGTACTCTAGAATTTGTCAAAACTTCGGGCAGATCATTAATAAATAATGTAAACAACAAAGGACCCAGGTGACTCCCTTGCGGGACACCTGAGGTGACTTGGAGAACATTAGATAAATTATTTTTAAACAGGACTTTTTGCGTCCTGCCAGTCAGATAACAAGAGATCCACCTAAGAAGATCAATTGGAAAACCCATTAAGTCGAGTTTCCTGAGGAGAAGGGAATGATTAACGGAATCAAATGCTTTACTGAAGTCAGTATAAATTACATCCGTTTGAAGGTTATTCTGGAAGCCCCTTATAATGAAGGAAGTGAGCTCCAGAAGATTTGTGGTTGTTGATCTTCGCTTAACAAATCCATGCTGACATGGAGAAATTACTGATCTAGAAAGGTGCTGCAAATGAGGAGTAATAATGTTCTCGAAAAGTTTAGGGATGGCCGAAAGCTTAGAGATTCCTCTATAGTTATTGGCCTCCGATTTGTTACCTTTTTTGTGGAGAGGAATAATGAATGATTCCTTCCAAATAAGGGGAAAGTGCGAGGTTTCTAAGGATAAGGTAAGGCTTCGGCACAATACCTGAGCACACAGCCCGGTATTCCGTCGGGACCTGGCAAATAAACAGGCTTTACACGATGAAGATCTAAAAGGAGGGAGCTTTCGTTTAAACATGGACTGAAAATTAAGTTCGATCTGGGCAAGCTATAAGAATACGTCTGATTTAGGTCAGTGGAAGTGGAATATGTTGTTTGAAAAAATTGGGCAAAAAGATCAGCCATTGCCTGATCGCCCTTCACAGTTGCGTTTGCAAACGAAAGTGATGAAGGATGTGTTACCGCCTTACGTTTAGTATTAACAAAATTATAAAACTGTTTAGGATCCTGAGAAAATTGGACCCTGCAACGAGTCAAATAGTTTTTATAACACTGTGCGTTCAGTACGGTGAAGTTTGACCGAGCCGATAAATAGTTAGAGAGGTCAGAACGAGAACCGGTTTTTTTAAATTTCGTGTACCGCCTTGACTTTACATTTTTTAAGCGACTCAATTCTTTAGTAAACCAAGGAGGTTTATTTGAAATAGAGGGATAGTATAAGGGAACACATTCCGAGAAGAATGAATTCATCGCATTGTAAAAAATGTCCACGGCATCAGCCATGTCAGTGCATTTGTACAAATCAGACCAGTTATAGTCCGAAATAAAATTATTCAGCCGGTCGAAATCAGACTTGCGAAAGCAGTAAACTCTTTTGGCTGGTCTATCAGATTTCTTCAGTATATCAGCACCAATGTCGAGTGTCACATCGAAAGTAGGATGATAGGGATCTTCAGGTTGCGTCAGCGGCGCCACCCTCAATAAACTGACACTCGCCGGATCAGAGACAAAACAAAGATCAAGCAAGCGCTCTAAGGAATTTCGTACATGGTTGACTTGAGACAGCGAAATGTCGAACAAGCCAGCAATAAAATCATGTTGTGTTGAGGATTGAAGTGTGTTAGAGGAGCTATTTAGGGACCAAATAGCCCCAGGGATATTAAAATCACCCAAGACTACTAAATGATCTCTATCAGAAAGCATATTGGAAACCATCCGAATGGCGGAAAGGTGGTTCCAAAAAACAGGTAGTTCCGACAATGGAGGAATGTAGGAACATGTAATAAAAACAAAGCGACCATGAAATGATAGTTTCACACAAAGGAATTCAACTTCGTTGTTTTCCTCGAAAGTTACTAATTCTGACGTGAGAGTGGAGTTGACCGCTATGAGGACCCCACCCCCGCGCCTGACAGGCCGATCTAGCCGATAAATCGTGAACGCAGCTGGGAAAACTTCGGAGCTAAGAATCTCCGGCTTTAACCAGGTTTCTGTGAACACAATAACATGGGATGAGAATGCAAAACTATCAGAATACAACTTAGACAGCTTTCTACGCAAGCCTCTTGCATTCTGATAGGAGAATAACAGAGAGGTATTTAGTTTTTTTGAACAGAGGCAGAGGATGTAGTGGGCACAGTGGTCAGATCGGGTTTAGGAAGAGTTATCCCGACAGGCCGTTTCTTTTTCTTAGCTTCATATTCTTTGACGACAACATACTCAGGCCAGAATTTGGTTGAGCATATCGTGCCAAAGAATTCATTTGGGACATTTATTTTAAAAGATGAAATGTCCCTAGCGTAAGAAAATTTAAATTTTTCCACCTTTAATTTTAAATTTTCAGCTCTAACTTTGCCTCGTATAAAGGCAATTACATCTTCAGATGTTTGACCAGGGGAGAGCCGCGAAACAAATATCTGTTTCGTAGGTGGGATAGCTATGAGGGCTTGAGGGGGGACAGACAGAGTGCCTGAAGTGCCCATATTGGCCGGTAGTTCCTGCGGGGATAAATTTAAGTTTACGGGACTATGGGGGGGCAAAATTTGTGCTCCCGTAGGAGACGAAATTGAAATAGGCGGTGGAACGTTTAGTCCCACTGCCCCTTCAGATACCGCCTCTTTCCTAACGCTTGACCTCAGAATTCTGGGATTCGATTCTGAGGTCGTAGGCAGTGTCAACGGCGGCTGCTGTTGAGCGCCCGCCGCAGGTTGTAGGGATCCGTCGCCCTGCTGCACTCCAGTTGCAGTTTTTTTGCGCCTTGGAGACTCATTTAATAGCGTAAGGCTATTAAATTGTTTATCAAGCGCTAAGAAGATGTTATGAGTTTTGTTGAAACTCGATAACAACTCCTTAAAACTGCCCTTGGTTTGCCGCATGAAAGACATCATTTCCCTTTCAACGTCACGACAGGCATCGCAACAGTAGCGCAAGCCGATGTTTTTTCTTACATCGTCAACAGTCCGGCCGTTAACACCAATGCACTTAGCATGCAAAATGTTGTCGCACAGCCAGCAGCCGATAGTAAGATCACTCGACAAAACTGCCTTTTTTAAAGTCGAAAATATGGAAAATAACACGCAAAATAAAACCGATCCGCCACCCCCGCTCATCAGAATCGGAGCCCCGCAGCCGGAGGAGAAGGAAGGAGCATCAACCAGGCCCGATTGCCGGTCGCCCCAGCCATTCGCCCAAACATTGTGCGGGAGCCTGACCGTGGAGGAAATGTTAGCGGCGCTCGATGAAGAAAGCAGCGACCGCCTGGCCACCGAGCCCCTGGCCCTCGCGGCGATTTCGTCAGCCGCCCCGCTGTATTAGGACGACGAGTTCATCCTCGTGAGCAGCCGGGAGGAAGGACCCCGTCCTCATCGTCCGGCTGGACGCAGTAGACCCAGTCTCCCTAGGGATCTGGCCCGGACAGGCCAGCGCCGGTGGCGAGGACAGCAGCGCCGACAACGGCGCCGACGGTGACACCGCCCAGAGCGGCAACAAAAGGTCCGAAGGCTCCGGTCAGTTCCCCCACGGCCAGAGGCGACCCGACCGGGAGCCACAACCAACGATGTTGGATGTGGAGCTGACGAGTCCACGGGCGAGGAGGAAGGGTTGGCCGGGGTGGATTACCTGGCGGCAGAGGAAAAGAAACGAAGCCTCCCTCTGCCGACCAGATCAAGAAGTTGGATTTTGACAGAGGAAAAGAGCAGACGTGTGCTCTGGAACTGGACCCTGGGCCGCCATCCTCGCCAGACTCCGGCGCTTTTCCCCGGACTCGGGGACACACCGGCGGAAGGCCACCCTTGCCCGACTCCAGCCTTGTTCCCCGGCCTCGGGGACACGCCGGCTGAAGGCCATCCTCGCCAGACTCCGGCGCTGTTCCCCGGCCTCAGGGACGCGCCGGCCGAATGTCATCCTCGCCCGACGCTAGCGTTGCTCCCCGGTCTCGGGGACGTCTGCCGAAGGTTATCCCGCCCCTCGCAAATCCCTATTGTGGCCAGGATGCACCCAATACCCGGGGCATGGGGTCGGAGCGTCCTGGCGGCATCTAATAGGGCAGCGAGGAAAAGGCGTTGCCCTGGTTACAAGTTGGTTAAGTGCCGCTTGGAACCGTGGAATGTTTGCGTTTTAAGGAAAGATATGAGTCTTTCGGAAAAGCTTGTGAGCAGAGGTACTTAGTTTGATTTTCAAGGGGATGTGATCAGAACTTATTTCCAAACTATCTGTGATCGTAATATGCTCAGAGCGAATCCCTTCATAAATAGCGAAGTCAATAGCGTACGCTTGCGCTACGGGTAATGCGGGGGCCCTCCGGTTGAAAGGACCTGAATATTTGTACTGAGGACACAATCTGCTAATACTCTTCCACTGTCTGAACAATTTCGAGAGCCCCATCTTTGAATGCTCACAACTTAAAAAAAATGGTTTTCTTTTGTTTTCTCAACGGATTTGGAATCGTCGTGAAATTCTCTGTCGATTTCATATAGTTTAAATCGTTTTTGCGACTATAAATTTTTGATTTACGCAACGCCAAATACGCCAATGGCGCCACTGTGCGTCGTGGGTAAAATGTCGAGGAGCGGAGAGAGGGAGAACATAGGTTCGCTCCGATGTTGGTGCGCGGAGGGCAGAGGCGGCGCTGAGCGCGTGAACATTCTCCCCCCTCTTGCAATCACTCGGGTTTCAAAAAACCCTTTATGGCTGATGGCAGGCTTAATAGATCGTCCCTTCGTTGATTCCATGACGCTGAAGTGGCTGAAGATTACCGGAAGGTGGCGGACAAGGGCCAAGCAGTGGCTGAAAAGTGCCGGAAAGTGGCGGACGAAGCGGCGGAAAAGTTCCGTGGTGATTTTAGCCCCATGTCTTGCCGCAATCCCCTCGCTGTCGCGCTCCGTCAGACCGTTCATGGGCCAGGCAGATCGAGTACATCTACGCTCAGGTGCGATGGCGCTGCGTGGGCGTGGAAGTGTAAATTACTGACAGAATATGACGGAGAAAAAATATGGAATCAGTACTGATGCAAAATAGAAGTTGGAACTACGACTAGAGCTACGAGACAGCACAGTGAACAGGAACATTGGAATGGAAGTACCTCGGGTCCACCTGCCCTTCAGAGCGTGCGGCGTGCATGCGAAAGGAGACATCGGTTCGGATCTGACTGGGCCTCGTTGCTGCAACCGGGTTGCATGCACTGGATTTTCGTGCGTATGCAGGAGCGTGTAGTGATGCTGATCGCACTTTTTGCATCGATCCCCACTGCGACACGTTCCCTCCGAAAACGGAGGCTTTTCCGAAGAGGATGGTTCCCTTGGCAGACTCGGCATGGATAAGATCGAAAAAATATTTTTTCCTGGGCCAGAAGAGAGCCCAAGATGTTGGTCTTAGCGCTCAGAAGTACAGACGGAAGAATGTCAGCTCCTATCAGAACATCGATTTCGGAGCTCTCGAAAAACGTCGGATCTGCTAAGGGGAGATCCGGAAATTCCCTTAGAAGATCTTGTCCGGATAGTTGCGGAAGGACTTCGCTTCTAACTGTATCCCGGCCTAGAATGGAATGGAATGGAAGTCTGATTTAATTGAAGAGCCGCTCAGATATGAGCGTAGTCTCGGAACCTGAATCGATTAGAGCACGAGCTTGGAAGTCGCGGCCAGGATGATTTATATTAATAATAGCTGTTCCGAGCAGTACAGCTCTTGACCCATTCGTGTGGTCGTCAGGTGCGGCAGCGCTTCTAGCGGTGGGCACGGGTCGTGAACTTGATGAAACGGGAGGAAATGGAACGGTTGCCATGGAATTGACACGATGTAGTAGACGGCTGTGGCACGTAAGGAAGGTGTGAGCACTTGTACATTCACGATGCTGATGGCCTCGTGCGAAACAATTTAAGCACAGTTGTTTCCTTCGAACATAGTTCGACCGCTCATCGAATTGCGGCGATCTTGGCGGAAGGTTCCCGGAGCCACTGGGCCTCACGTCGTCGATTGCCTCCAGAGTACGATGGCGCTCTGTCAGGAAATTATCAAATTCCTTCCAGGTTGGAATTTCGGCCTTGTTGTGTATGGATCGCTCCCACATGGAATGTGTGATCTTGGGAAGCTTTGAGGAAACTATAAAGACCAGGAGACAGTCCCAAGCTTCAATCTTGATGGAGAACATCTCTAGGCTGTCAGACAGCTCTGAATGGTGGCTTGCAGCTCATTCAGCGCGATTTCAGACTCTTGAGGAACAGCCTGGATGTTGAAAAGAATCTTCAACTGGCTGTTGACCAATGGCCGCCAGTTCTCAAAGCGGTCAGCGAGGCTTTGTCACGCCGCGACAAACCCCTTATGGGTAAGCGGAGCCTTTGAAACAATGGCGTGTGTGTCACCACTGGTTTTGGATAGCAAGTGGAACAACTTCTCTACCGGGGTGAGCCGCGAGTTCTGGATATAAATGGCATTAAACAAGTCTCTGAAGGTGGGCCACCGAAGATAATCACCAGCAAAAAACTCGGAATCAACGCTAACTGGCAGCCTGTAGACGGGGGCGTGTGGACATTGGCGGAAGCTTGAGTGGATTGGGAGGCAATTTTTTGCCGAAGCTGGGCAGTAAACCACGAATAAACGGAGTAACAGTAGCTGTACTTTAATTCCAGCACTGTCGCGGTGGACGTATTGTCGTCGGACATGGCTAGCAAATCGGAGCAGCTCTCATAGCTCTTCTCCACCATCTTCCCGGACTTGGTCCTGATGGACTTGTAAGGGGAGAATCTTTCCGTTTCTGGGGAGTATTTATATTAGTTTCGAACTGGCAAATTCGATCTGTTGTGGCGATGCATTTCTTCAGCGCCACTTTTACTGCACCCTTTGCCATGCGGATTGGGATCTGTCTTCTCCCGTGGCCATCCTCAGAACGACTTCAGCTGGTCAGCGCTGTTTGACTTTTTTTTTTTTTTTTTTTTTTTGTGTATTCGATTTTTTGAGCTAAAATAACAATAAATAAATAAGGGGGGGATACAGAGAGAAAACCCGAGTCGCGCGGTACCGCCGCCAAGCATTGCTTCGCGCGAGCGGCAGGCCTCCTACTCCGCACTTGTCCGTCTCGTCCTTTCCAGGGACCGCAGCGATTTAAGTACGCTAGCAGCGAATTTCGCTATCGCGTCCCAGCCCTCCTCACTTCCGAGCATTGTCGGCACGAGGTTCTCAGCTGTGAGTACCTTTCCCACGCCGGCTTCAAGCTCCTCCCGCTCGTGGTGGAACCGGTAGCATTCAAAGAGGACGTGATGAGCGTCCTCCACAATTCCGGCGCCGCAAGCCGGACAATTGTCCTCCTCATCGTGCCCGAAACGCTTGAGGTAGCTCCGGAAGCACCCATGTCCGCTCAGTACTTGGGTCAGGTAGAAGTCTACCTCCCCGTGCCTTCGGTTTGCCCAGCTACTGATGTCGGGGATTAGTCGGTGGGTCCAGCGTCCTTTAGTTGAGCTGCCCCACATTGCTTGCCACCTGATGATGCTCCTGCGTCTAGCAGCCCGTCTAGCCTCGCGGCTGGTTGATCCTGGGTCGGCCCGAGTGAGACGGGTTTCTCTCGCCTCCTGAGCTAACTCGCCCAGCGGGACCAGCCCCGCAATGACCAGCGCCGCGTCGTCAGAGACCGTCCTGAAGGCGCTAGTTACCCTCAGCGCACACAGGCGGTAAGTGACTTCCACGCCTCGCATGTAGCTCCTCTCTCTGCTCGCCTCCGCCCAAACAGGGGCTGCGTAAAGGAGCTGGGACGTGACCACGTTTGATAGCAGCTTCCTCTTCCACTGCTTGGGGCCACGAGTATTCAGCAGGATCCTCGTTAGCGCCCTGGCTGTGAGGCTGGCCTTCTCGCTCACGTACGCAAGATGCTCTCTGAATGAGAGGCGGGTGTCCCGAAGGACCCCCAGCCCGGCAGCCCGCCGACCCGGATTACTGCTGTCTCAACCCGCTTCCTGCTCGAGATCAGCACCGCTTCGGTCTTATGCGAGGCGAGCTCCAGACCGGCAACGGCGAGCCACGATTCGACAGCCAGAATTGCTCTGTTAGCAGCTGCCTCAGCAGCGGCCAGCTCCTTTTCGGTCACCACCAGCGCAACATCGCCTGCGCAGCCGACAATAGAGGTGTTCGTTGGTAGCGGAAGGTTCAGCACACCGTTGTACATTGTATTCCAGAGCAGTGGGCGCAGGACGGAACCCTGCGGGACTCCGGCTGAGACCGCGTGCGTTCTGGAATCCCGGGCAGTATCCAGGATGAGGATCCTCTCACTGAAGTACCCCCGGATGATTCGCAGCAGATATCCGGGGATGTTGAAAGCCTCCAGCGCCTCCAGCGTCCTTCTCCAATCTGCCGAATTGAAGGCGTTCCGGACGTCCAAGGTCACCACTAGGCAGTACTTCTTGGCCCCGTTCCTCCATCTCGTGCCAGTGATGGCGCTTTCAGCTATGCTTTTGACTCTTTCGATAGCGTCCAGAGTCGACATCTTTTTGCGGAAGCCAAACTGGTTTGTCGCCAGTCCGCCTGCGCGCTCGATCGCTGCCTCCAGTCTGGATGCGATCACCTTCTCAAATATCTTCCCAATAGTGTCCAACAGACAGATGGGACGGTAGGAAGAGGGTTCTCCTGCCGGCTTGCCCGGCTTGGGCAGGAGCAGCAGCTTCTGGCGCTTCCACCTGGTGGGAAAAGTACCCTCCTGGAGGCATTTGCTGAGCAAGTCAGCAATCGTCATCGGGTGCAATGCTAACAGCAGCTTGATTGCCCAGTTCGGAATCGCGTCTGGGCCTGGCGCTTTCCTGTTGTGCAGGCTCCTCACTATCCCGAGGACCTCTTGCTCATTGACCGGGCAGATCTCCCCGGAGGCGATGCTCGACGGGGAGGTGAGTGGCTGCCCTTCTGGGAAGAGAGCTCGGACAATGCCTTCGAGGACCTCCGGGTCCGATGGCGTGCCGTTGTGTACTTTTGGGGTCCCTCGATGGTCCCGAGTTTCCCCATGACTAGGCAGGGGGCAGTTATACCGCTCCTGCTCGGTCACCAGAGCCCCGTTTTGGTGGTGTACCGCAAGGCGGTGGGGTTGGTTGTTGGCCAGCTCCATAGCCTTTATCGCCTAATTTCCCCTTGTACATGCCTTGGAGTCGGGTTTCCACCCGATCCCTCCTCCTCCAACAAAGGATCAGGATCAGCAGCCCGAAACACTATGCTATCCCCTGCATACGAAAGATAGCATGTTCGTGTCATAGCACTGAGCATTCAGTGATTAGCGCGCCAGGTTTCCAGTCGAAAAAACTCCCTATCACGCCCCCTGTTGGCGGTGTGGTGGCCAGGGTGGCCGGATCGGAAGAAAACCGGCCCTAGCCAACACTGGGTCTCAGCTGATCTTGCGATCAGCTGGCGTGACTGGCAGATGCTGCGGGGCAGCCACTTTTGGCCTTAAGAGAAAATTTCTCGTTTCGGCCCAACAACACCACTGGGGAAAGTACAGGAAATGCTCTCATCACTCTCACCGCTGGCCCTTCTCCCCTGGGATGCGATCGGACACAGCGGCATACTGTTACAGGTGAGTACACCCGGCTGCTTCCCTCAACTGACCTGCACCACGAGACGCGCGCGGTCTTGCCACAACCCGTGCGACACGCACCGACTTCACACACACCGAATCGCGCTGTTTGACTGACTTGCACAATGTGTTCCTCGTACGGAACGAAAACACACGCTTGGAACGAAAACAGCAAAAAAACAAAAGGAAGATGCCGGCTGTTATTGCAAATGGATGGTGCCTGATGCGGAATGGAAGCAGAGATGGAAGCACGAGAAAAGTAAAAGTACAAGTTCGGAAAAATTTGATATGTAAATATAGATATGTATATGTATATATATATATTTATTTGTGTGTCTCGTATGTACGTAGAGATTGTATTTTTAGTTGACTCGTGGTTTAATTCTTGTTAAGTTGATTGGTTGTTTAATTTGAAAATTTATTTAATAATAATTTAATTTGTAATTAATAATTAAAAATTTATTATTTTTGGATTTAAATACAACGTAGCCGAAAAAGTGAAATCAAAACCCTAGGCTTCTGTCCGAGCGGAAGTTGATAATTAACCAATTTGTCAATAATGAATAATTTTATAATAAATTGATTTCGAATTTATTTTGCTAGAATGGTGGAACTAAAAAACCTGCACTTTCGTTGGGCCGGAAAATGTTTACTGGGTATGCCGTCGGCAGACGGCGAGGAAGCGACGAAGAATTTCTCAACTGTCGTTGTGTCGGAAAACTCAGACTTGGAGTTTACACGGAAGGAAAATTTTGCAGCAGTGTGAACGAAATTTAATGTTCAGAGCACCGCTGAAGACTGACAGAGAGACGAAGACGGAAAAAAGCGTACCTATGTACGTACGGACTAATCGCCGAGAACTGCCTGACGAAGTCGTTGCAACCCAGAGGAAAATCCCACGTCGCGAACGGTGGGAACCGGAGTCGGTGCGAAAGAAATAAGTCGGGGGCGTCGTGCGTAAATTCAAAAAGCGTAATAATGTCAGCTTTATTCTGCTGCAGACATAAAACGGCATCCCCAGCTCGCCTCACAGCATTCGCAGATCGGGAAATCCGAGGAGCGGGCTCTCAGTTGATAAAAAAATTCTAACAGCAAAATTGTGTTTTCGAGGATAAATTTGCTTTGAATAGTTGCTGTCTTGATAAATAGAATACTTTTGAGCCCAACCAAAAAAAATTGTGTTCATATTATATCACAAGAATAAATTGGAAAGCAGTTCGTAAATATCCAGTTGACAAGAGAAAATAGTAAAACTCTTTTTGGCAGTATCTAAGACCTCAAAAAAAGTGGTTATTCAAACATTACTGAATCGCTATATAACCTCTTGATGACGTTCGTATACATCACTGGGGACTTGAACAGCAATATTCTGGTTGAATGGGATAGCTCGACTTGAATTTTGTAAATTGTAGCACACTTACACACTTTACAAAAATCTGCAATGCACTACTTGACTTATTTTTAGTTAAGAATAAATATAATATCTTGTTATACGACCAACTTTTACTTCCAGCTTTTTTAAGGGACAATCTTATTTTTTTACTTAAAAATTTAACTGATTGTGACGGCCTGCCGCCCAGTTTCCCAGATAGCTCAGGGCCGGCCAGAGTCCAAGTGGTAGCTGTATTCCCCCGATTCCCAGTAAGAACAGTGGAGAAAATTCGGTGACTTAAGTAGGTTTCTTTGTTTATTTAACGCTCGTGGTACAGAGTTGACTATCTTGATCTTGGTTCTGCTGCAGCCTGGTCTTCGATGCTTCGGAACGCGCCCGCCGTCAGTTCGGCCCGGACTACGTCGGCGCTTCGGGACGCCCGACAGGTCAGCTCGGATGGGGATGGGCCCGGGAGCCTGTGGAGAAAAGAGCAGAGAGGCGGTGGGGACTCGGAAGTCTTCCCAGAGGGCGGATTCGGAAATCTTCAGAGAGTAGGTGCGGCGGACTCGGAAGTCTTCAGTCGCAAGAGAGAGAGATAGCGGACTCGTAAGTCTTCAGAGAGAATTCGCGGTGGACTCGAAAGTCTTCGGTTTGCGAGAGAGAGAAAGCGGGCGGACTCGTAAGTCGTCAGCGAGAGAATGCGCGGCGTACTCGTAAGTCTTCGGTTTGCGAGAGAGAGAGCGGGCGGACTCGTAAGTCTTCAGAGAGAGAATGCGCGGCGGACTCGTAAGTCTTCGGTTTGCGAGAGAGAGAGCGGGCGGACTCGTAAGTCTTCAGAGAAAGAGCGGGCGAACTCGTAAGTCTTCAAAGAGAGAGAGGGCGGGCGGACTCGTAAGTCTTCAAAGAGAGAGGGCGGGCGGACTCGTAAGTCTTCGGTTTGCGAGAGAGAGCGGGCGGACTCGTAAGTCTTCAGAGAGAGAATTCGCGGGCGGACTCGTAAGTCTTCGGTTTGCGAGAGAGAGCGGGCGGACTCGTAAGTCGTTAAAGAGAGAGAGAGAACGGGCGGACTCGTAAGTCGTTAAAAAGAGAGGGCGGGCGGACTCGTAAGACTTCAGGGGGAAAAGAATTCGGCGGACCGAATTCTATGTCGCGACTCGCAAGTCTTTCGACAATGTATTGGCAACCCAAATCCTCGGATTCGGGTCGCCTACAAAAAGTGACTTTCGCTGCTGACTACAAGGAGTGTGCTACTAGAGGCTTACCGCTCCCGATCGCTGTCGGCCGCTAAGTGATTTCCTCAGGCCAGCAGCTCGCCTTATATAGCATGCCGCGGGTTTCAGTGTGCCCGCCGCGATCGGCTGCTTCCTCTTCTTTTCCCGTGTGACCGTGGCCTTCAGTTTGGTCCTTTCTCGGCGCGCGCGCGCATTTGCTTCAAATTCAATTCCATTGTGTAATTTAATTTTATTTATCTCAGCTTCATTTATATTTCTATTTATATTTTATTTACATATTTTGTGCGCGGCACGCGTCACACTCCCCCCTCGTTTCAATTGTGGCGCATTATCGCCACATGGTTTCCCCGGTTGGAGACCACCCTCCATACCACGCCTCCGTCATCCTGCAGCCAGCGCTTCTGCTGCCCGTAGCGTTTCTGGCCCAGATTCTCCTCGATCGCTGCCACGCATGCATCGGAGAGTACTGCCCCGGCCGGCAACGTCCAGCCCCGTTCATTTACTTCCAGCGAGTGCAGCTCCAAAACGTCCTGATCCGGCGTCGGCGGCCGTTGTACCATGGGTGGTGGGCCCTCCTCCTCCTGCGCTCCCGACATCTGGCCTGGCATCTTTGGGCCTGCCACTAGGTACCTGACCGCCCCCGGTTGAGCGGGTGCGGTCGCGACCGCGTCGCCCCCGGGGTGATCGTCCCCTGCCCTCCGAGCCCCATCTGCCGTGGCACGTGCGCCACTCGCCGCCTGCCCGCGCCTTCGTGGCTCACTGCTCCTGCCGTTCCCGTGGGCTCTGCCGGTGCTCTGCTCGCCCTCCTGCCCATCCTCGCCGGCTCCGACCGCTTCCTGCCCGCTACCGGGATCGCTGTTGCCTCCACCAGTCTGGCCCGTGTCGCCGCTGCTGCTGCCGCCACGTGCCGCTGCTTGAATTTCTCCACACTCTCCTCGAACTTTCCCATCTTGCCTGCAACGAGAACACAAATTTCTTCAGTACATCTCATCAACTTGTCCCGTGCACTATGGTTATCTACAGTCTCTGTCAATTGTCGATGCTGAATGAGCGCGAGGTTAGAATCATGGATGAGAGTGACCCCCCGCCCCCTATGTATCGATGCATCGATATCGTGATCAGGGTCGTCCGATAATTCCACATATGGTTTTGTGTCACCAATATGTGCCCGCCTTATCTTACGTGTTCGTTTATTTTTCAAGATCAAGATCACGGGTGAGACGAATCCCGCTACCTTCCATGGGCCGTCGTATCTTGGTGCTAGCTTTGCGTTGAATTTCTGTACTGCGTTTGACAGGTGGTGTGTCTTACACAGTACCCAGTCGCCAACCTTTGGTCTCCATTCTCTCTTCCTCAGATCATAGCGTGCCTTTTGCTGTTCCGCCGCGCCAATCATGTTTCCTATAGCTCCCCTCCTTTGCTCCTCCATGCGTTTCCACCTGTCTTCGACTGTTTCCTTCTGAATTCCCTACCCTTTAGTGGCCTTGTCGAACACTGTACCTGGCAACCTTAGCTCTCTCCCCAGTATTAATTGTGCGGGACTATACTTCGTTGTCTCCGAGATGCTGCTATTGAACGCCAACATTAATTCTGGCAGTTGATCGTCCCATTTTGTTTGGTTCTCTCCTGTTATCTGGGCAATCATTGTTTTTATTGTTCGGTTCGCTCGTCGGGTTTTCCTGCGGCGTATAGGGTTCCGTGAACTGATGTTTTATGCCCCATCGTTCCATCGCCTGTTTCGTCTTCCTTCCCGTGAACTGGACCCCGTTGTCTGATATCAGAATTTTCTGTGCTCCGAACCTTGCCAATATTCGCTCCCGAAATACCCGCAAAAATTGTTCCGCCTTTGCTTGCCGGATCGCCGCTAGCTCCACCCACCTCACCCACATCATTACCAGCAGTACCGAGTTCCCATGAGTTGTCCGTGGTAATGGCCCCACGAAGTCAACGCATACCGTCTCCCATGGTGTCTCTGCCACTTGTGTTAGCATCTTTCCGGCTGCTTTCCGCTGTGAGACCTTGTTCTTTTGGCAACTGTCGCATGCCCGCACGAACATCTTCGTGTCCCTGGTTAATCCGGGCCAAAAGTACCTCGCTTGTACTCTTTTAATGGCCTTGAATATTCCCAGGTGCCCTGCTTCCGCTGCGCTATGGTTCTCCCTCATGATCTGCGGTATTTCGCTTGCGGTTGCGCACAGCTTCCAACGCTGCTGGTCTCTCTCCGGTTCACCCCGCTTGTATAACCGTCCTTCCGATATCTGGTGCTCCTCACTCTGTGTTCCTCCTTGTAGCTCCTCCACCTTCTGCCTTATCCAGTCGTCCTGGTGTCGCAATCCCTTGACTTCCACCTGTGGTAGTCTCGATAGGGCGTCCGCTACCACGTTAAGTTTCCCCTTCCTATATTGCACATCAAACTGGTACGGTTGTAAACCTAGCGCCCACCTAGCGACTCGCCCTGCCGGGCTCTTGATCGAGTTCAGCCATTTCAGCGCCATGTGATCCGTTACCACCGTGAATGGAATGGATACATCTTAAATTTGTCAATGCCCCAATAAATGGCCAGGCATTCCTTCTCCGTCGCGCTGTATTTCTGCTCTGTCTTATTCAACCTCCGGCTTGCGAACGATATTACATGTTCCCCGTCCTCCGCTTCCTGCGTCAGGACTGCTCCTAACCCGAAGTCGCTTGCATCCGTTTGTAGCTTAAATCGCCTTGAGAAGTCTGGGCACGCCAAAAGTGGTGCCTGTGTTAAGCTCTGCTTTAGGCCATCGAACGCTCGTTGGTGCTTCTCCGTCCATTCAAATTTCTGTCCCTTCCGGATCAGCTCCTGCAACGGCCCGGCTCGCTCGGTAAAGTTCGGCACAAACCTCCTATACCACGACGCCATCCCCAAGAAACTGTGCACCTCTTTCGTGGATTTAGGTGCTGGCAGCTCCTGAATCGCCGCTACCTTCTCCGGGTCTGTGTGGATGCCCTGGTTGCTCACCACATGCCCCAAGTACTTCAGCTCCACCTGGAAGAAGTGGCACTTATCCGGATTTATCCGCAAGTTCGCCCCTTGCAGCCGTTGAAACACTTCCCGTAACCTCTGCAAGTGCTCCTCCTTGGTCCTTCCTATCACAATTATGTCGTCCAAGTATGCAAACGCGTACGGCTCCATCTCCGGCCCGATGATTGTGTCCAATGCCCTTTGGAATGTTGCCGGTGCTGTCGTCAGTCCGAACGGCATCACCTTCCATTGGAACAATCCTCTCCCCGGTACCGTAAATGCCGTATATTGCCTACTTCCCTGGTCCATTGGAATTTGCCAATATCCCGCCTTTAGGTCTATAGTGCTTATGTACTTTGCCTCCCGTAGCTGATCCAGGATAAAGTTCATCAGTGGTACCGGATATGCGTCCTTTTCGGTCTTGTCATTCAGTAACCGATAGTCTATGCACATCCGCCACTCGTTGTTCTTTTTCCTGACCAGTACTTCAGGTGCACTATAGGGACTTCTTGACCTCTCTATCAGGTCCAGGGACAATAACTCGATCACTTGCTCGTCGATAATTGCCTGCTGCTTCGGGTTTCTTGGGTAGTACCTCTGTTTAATCGGCTTATCGTCCGTCAGGTATATCTTGTGCGTTGCTGCGTTACTGACCCCCTGCATCCTCTCGAATACTTGCCTCTGCTCCTACAGGAAGTCCTTTATCCTCTCATCCGGCGTATTTTCCGGGTCCTGTGTGTCCTCTACTTCCCTTGCTTGGTCGTTGCTGCTCCCTGCCTCCTTTATCTCCAGCTCCAGATTCCCGCAACGTAGAGTGCTCCGCACCTTTGCCAAGAAATCCATTCCCAACAAAATGCCTCCTGCCACCTCTGTCATGATCATAAACGCTGTCTCGACTCGTGCTCCTCCGAATCCGATCTCGGCGTGGAATTCTCCTATCGCCTGCTGCCTCATCCCGTTTGCCAGCGTTATATCCGCCCGAACTCGCTCCATCTCCCGTGTTCTCGGAGATCCTGGTACGAATTCCTGCTGATCGCGCTCCGTGTTGCTCCGGTGTCTATGACTCCCTTCACTGTTCTCTCCCCGACTCTGATCCTTGCCACGATTTGGAACCCGTCGCATGTCAAGTCGTCCCTCGGGTCTGGCCTTTGATGCGTGGCCTGAGCTGCCAGTTTTAGTTGCTCAGGCCTTATGCGTTTCTCGTCGGCGCCCTGCAACATTGTGTCGTTCTCACCCCGTTCTTTCCGCATACCCAACAGAACAGCTTCGGTGGGTTGCCACAACTGCGTGCTGCATGTCCTGAGCCACCGCATCTAAAGCATATCTCTTGCTTTATCTGTTGCTGCGTTGGTCCTATTGCGCCCTCCGTTGCTTCTATTTCCTCTACTTCCTCGGCTAATTTCAGGAACTCCGTTAAGGTGCTAAATCCGATCCTCCGCGTGTATAACTTTATTTTGCTCCTGCAATTTTTGTACACCCTGTCCAATTTTTCGCCTTCGGATAGCTTCGTGAATCGCATCAGCTTCCGTAATTCGGTTGCGTATTCTCTCACTGGCTCGTTCTCCCGTTGTCTCATCTGGGCGATCTGTTGTTCCAACTGTTCCTCGTACCTCGGTGGCAGAAAGTACTCCAGTAACTCCTCCTTTAGCTGCTTCCATGTCCTGATCTCCGTTGGCGTGGTGTTCCACCAATTCGCCGCGAGTCCCTCCAGGATGAATGGCATGGTTTGGATTAACTGATCCATTGCCATTCCGTACCCTCAGGATCGTTGGTGCTCTTGCGGGGCTTTTTTCCCTCCTGTACCTCTCCGCCAAGGCTGCCAGTCTCTGACTAAAGCTTTCCGTATGATCCGTCTTCTTACAGAATGCCGATAGTTCCTTCCTTAAGTCTTCCAACTTCCCTGTCTGGTCTAACCCGAATTCCTCCGCGTACTCGGCCAGCTCGGCTTTTGATGCCATGTACACCCAGCTGGACATGTTCTCCTGGTCTCGGGTTTCTCCTACTACCACTCTTCCTGTTCGGGTGCCAATGTGACGGTCTGCCGCCCAGTTTCCCAGATAGCTCAGGGCCGGCCAGAGTCCGCCTAGTAGTCCGAGTGGTAGCTGTAAGAGATATTCCCCCGATTCCCAGTAAGAACAGTGGAGAGAATTCGGTGACTTAAGTAGGTTTCTTTGTTTATTTAACGCTCGTGGTACAGAGTTGACTATCTTGATCTTGGTTCTGCTGCAGCCTGGTCTTCGATGCTTCGGAACGCGCCCGCCGTCAGTTCGGCCCGGACTACGTCGGCGCTTCGGGACGCCCGACAGGTCAGCTCGGATGGGGATGGGCCCGGGAGTCTGTGGAGAAAAGAGCAGAGAGGCGGTGGGGACTCGGAAGTCTTCCCAGAGGGCGGATTCGGAAATCTTCAGAGAGTAGGTGCGGCGGACTCGGAAGTCTTCAGTCGCAGGAGAGAGAGATAGCGGACTCGTAAGTCTTCAGAGAGAGAATTCGCGAGAGAGAGCGGACTCGTAAGTCTTCAGAGAGAGAGAGAGAGCGGGCGGACTCGTAAGTCGTCAAAGAGAGAGGGCGGGCGGACTCGTAAGTCTTCAGGGGGAAAAGAATTCGGCGGGCCGAATTCTATGTCGCGACTCGCAAGTCTTTCGACAATGTATTGGTAACCCAAATCCTCGGATTCGGGTCGCCTACAAAAAGTGACTTTCGCTGCTGACTACAAGGAGTGTGCTACTAGAGGCTTACCGCTCCCGATCGCTGTCGGCCGCTAAGTGATTTCCTCAGGCCAGCAGCTCGCCTTATATTGCGTGCCGCGTGCTCACACATTCCATGTGGGAGCAATCCATACACAACAAGGCCGAAATTCCAACCTGGAAGGAATTTGATAATTTCCTGACAGAGCGCCATCGTACTCTGGAGGCAATCGACGACGTGAGGCCCAGTGGCTCCGGGAACCTTCCGCCAAGATCGCCGCAATTCGATGAGCGGTCGAACTATGTTCGAAGGAAACAACTGTGCTTAAATTGTTTCGCACGAGGCCATCAGCATCGTGAATGTACAAGTGCTCACACCTTCCTTACGTGCCACAGCCGTCTACTACATCGTGTCAATTCCATGGCAACCGTTCCATTTCCTCCCGTTTCATCAAGTTCACGACCCGTGCCCACCGCTAGAAGCGCTGCCGCACCTGACGACCACACGAATGGGTCAAGAGCTGTACTGCTCGGAACAGCTATTATTAATATAAATCATCCTGGCCGCGACTTCCAAGCTCGTGCTCTAATCGATTCCGGTTCCGAGACTACGCTCATATCTGAGCGGCTCTTCAATTAAATCAGACTTCCATTTGACACAGTCCAGACCCAAGTTTCCGGTATCAATCAAACAGTTGCCGGGCATTACACGAAGCTCTGCAAATTCTCCATTCGAGTACCTTCTAGGCCCGGGATACAGTTAGAAGCGAAGTCCTTCCTCAATTGTCCGGACAAGATCTTCTAAGGGAACTTCCGGATCTCCACTTAGCAGATCCAACGTTTTTCGAGAGCTCCGAAATCGATGTTCTGATAGGAGCTGACATTCTTCCGTCTGTGCTTCTGAGCGCTAAGACCAACATCTTGGGCTCTCTTCTGGCCCAGGGAAAAATATTTTTTCGATCTTATCCAAGCCGAGTCTGCCAAGAGAACCATCCTCTACGGAAAAGCCTCCGTTTTCGGAAGCTTAGCGCTGTAACACGACTCCAGGCAGTCATCAAACATTAGTACTGCTCCAATTGTTTGGCCCACGAACATACCGAGGGAACGTGTCGCAGTGGGGATCGATGCAAAAAGTGCGATCAGCATCACTACACGCTCCTGCATACGCACGAAAATCCAGTGCATGCAACCCGGTTTCAGCAACGAGGCCCAGTCAGATCCGAACCCGGTGGCAGCAGTTCGCATTTGAAATGCACGTACTGGAAACTTGTCAAGTTCCTCGTTACATAGTAGCACCACATCAATCAATTGAACTGCATAGATTTGCTGATGCCTCATCTTAGGCATATGCAGCCGTCATCTATAGTAGCGTCGAGGACAACAACGGAGCTTATAATGGCAAAACCTCGCGTGGCACGCATTAAGCCAATTTCCTTTCCTCGTCTTGAGTTAAACGCAGCTCACTTACTCTCGAAATAGATTTAACTGGTCACGCAATCACTAACTATTCCTATTTCAAGAATCAATTGTTGGTCAGACTCTGAAATAGTTTGCATTGGCTATCAGCATCTCCACGGACTTGGAATACATATGCGTGCAATCGCACTGCTGAGATTTTAGAAGCATGTCCACGAAGTAGCTGGCAACATATTAGAAGTGGCGATAATCCTGCTGACTGCGCATCGCGAGGAATACTTCCCAAAGATCTCGTTAAGCATAAAATCTGGTGGAATGGACCAGCTTGGCTATCCCAGTCACGTTCAACTTCGTTAAGGCTAAGTTTGTTTTGTCGACCAAAGAACAGGCATGCTTAGAGGTAAAGGCTGAACAAAAAGTTAATGTACACATTTCTGAGGACGGAAATGTGCTCACCTTTATGATTAACAAAACCTCTTGATAGTTTTGTTTATTGAGGATACTCAGCTACTGCCTTCGTTTCGTTCACCGCCTCCGTAGAAGGAATCAACTCTCGGTGTTCCTCTCGGCGTGGGAACTTCAATATGCACGATCTAGGATATTCACCTACGTTCAGAGGGAGTTCTTTAAATTGGAATATATGCAGTTAAGCACCGACCAGCCATTGTCAAAGAAGTCAAAGTTGATCCGATACAACCCTTTTTTCGACGAGCAGAACGTAATGCGTGTTGGTGGTCGCATAGACAATTCTATGGCTAATTATGATGCTAAATATCCCGTAAACCTGCCTAAGGAATCTCAGATTGCTGCTTTTTTAGTTCGATATCAACATGCTGCATCGCTACGGGCTGGAGTCATACGAGTTCTCAACTTTTGGCTGATTTACCTAACCTCAGTGTTCAACCCGCCCGCTGTTTTCTTCACACTGCCTTGGATTATGCTTGGATTATGCTGGAAAGGCTTGGTTTGCAATATTCATTTGACTTTATAAAAAAGCCATACGGCGGGCCGAATTCTATGTCGCGACTCGCAAGTCTTTCGACAATGTATTGGTAACCCAAATCCTGGGATTCGGGTCGCCTACAAAAAGTGACTTTCGCTGCTGACTACAAGGAGTGTGCTACTAGAGGCTTACCGCTCCCGATCGCTGTCGGCCGCTAAGTGATTTCCTCAGGCCAGCAGCTCGCCTTATATAGCGTGCCGCGGGTTTCAGTGTGCCCGCCGCGATCGGCTGCTTCCTCTTCTTTTCCCGTGTGACCGTGGCCGCTAGTATGGCACTTTCTCGGCGCGCGCGCGCATTTGCTTCAAATTCAAGTCCATTGTGTAATTTCATTTTATTTATCTCAGCTTCATTTATATTTCTATTTACATTTTATTTACATATTTTGTGCGCGGCACGCGTCACATGATTATGAATGAAGTGGACTGTATTATTGTTGGTTTTAGATGATTTAAGTTTATTAATTATTTAGTGTTTTAGAATAAGTTTACATGCGGGTGCGATAAGCGATTATATGAAAATAACGACTAGTAAGAAAGCTCATACAAACTTAATGATAATAATATTTACATTCAATTAAACGACCAATTTATTCCTCAACATACTGGGCCTCCCTGAATGACTGTTCAGTTCACAGCCATTTTCGTAATGGGGCGCTTGTAGATTCCTCTGGCGGTTTTAACTGTTGCTACACGAACCCTCTTATCCTGGCCAGGATGAACCTCTATAACTCGTCCTAACAGCCACACGCTTGGCAGCTGATTTGGCTCCTTCAAAACAACAAGGGTATCCAATGCAATATTTTGAGCGACTTGTTGCGATTTCGTGCGAGCTTGAAGTGTACTAAGATATTCTAAGTTCCAGCGATTCCAGAACCCTAGATCCTTGTCCTGCAATTGTCTCCAGCGCTGCAGTCTGTTAATGTTTGCATACAGAAGAGATGGCTCCGGTAAGAGGCTGACCTGTTTAAAAATAAGAAGGGGTTAGCGGATTAAGGATATGATCACTGGATTCGCACAAGGGACGAGAATTCAAAAGCCCTTCTATCTGAATTAACAGGGTCGAATATTCCTCGAATGTTAGTGTACTACTGCCAATAACTTGTTTACGGTGCAGCTTTATAGATCGCACACCAGTTTCCCAAATTCCTCCAAAATGGGGCGGAGAAGGCGGGATGAAATGCCAATTATTATCGAGAGCCGACAAGAAGCTTGAAATCTCTTCATTGTGACTTTTGGCAGTTGCGATTCGTTGCATTTCATCTAATTCTCGTTTAGCTCCATAAAAGGTAGTACCATTGTCCGAATATAAAACTTATATTGACCCACGTCAAGCCGAAAAACGCTTAAAAGCGGCTATACGGGCAGATGTTGTCAAATCACTAACCAATTCAATACGTATGGCTTTTTTATAAAGTCAAATGAATATTGCAAACCAAGCCTTTCCAGCATAATCCAAGCATAATCCAAGGCAGTGTGAAGAAAACAGCGGGCGGGTTGAACACTGAGGTTAGGTAAATCAGCCAAAAGTTGAGAACTCGTATGACTCCAGCCCGTAGCGATGCAGCATGTTGATATCGAACTAAAAAAGCAGCAATCTGAGATTCCTTAGGCAGGTTTACGGGATATTTAGCATCATAATTAGCCATAGAATTGTCTATGCGACCACCAACACGCATTACGTTCTGCTCGTCGAAAAAAGGGTTGTATCGGATCAACTTTGACTTCTTTGACAATGGCTGGTCGGTGCTTAACTGCATATATTCCAATTTAAAGAACTCCCTCTGAACGTAGGTGAATATCCTAGATCGTGCATATTGAAGTTCCCACGCCGAGAGGAACACCGAGAGTTGATTCCTTCTACGGAGGCGGTGAACGAAACGAAGGCAGTAGCTGAGTATCCTCAATAAACAAAACTATCAAGAGGTTTTGTTAATCATAAAGGTGAGCACATTTCCGTCCTCAGAAATGTGTACATTAACTTTTTGTTCAGCCTTTACCTCTAAGCATGCCTGTTCTTTGGTCGACAAAACAAACTTAGCCTTAACGAAGTTGAACGTGACTGGGATAGCCAAGCTGGTCCATTCCACCAGATTTTATGCTTAACGAGATCTTTGGGAAGTATTCCTCGCGATGCGCAGTCAGCAGGATTATCGCCACTTCTAATATGTTGCCAGCTACTTCGTGGACATGCTTCTAAAATCTCAGCAGTGCGATTGCACGCATATGTATTCCAAGTCCGTGGAGATGCTGATAGCCAATGCAAACTATTTCAGAGTCTGACCAACAATTGATTCTTGAAATAGGAATAGTTAGTGATTGCGTGACCAGTTAAATCTATTTCGAGAGTAAGTGAGCTGCGTTTAACTCAAGACGAGGAAAGGAAATTGGCTTAATGCGTGCCACGCGAGGTTTTGCCATTATAAGCTCCGTTGTTGTCCTCGACACTACTATAGATGACGGCTGCATATGCCTAAGATGAGGCATCAGCAAATCTATGCAGTTCAATTGATTGATGTGGTGCTACTATGTAACGAGGAACTTGACAAGTTTCCAGTACGTGCATTTCAAATGCGAACTGCTGCCACCGGGTTCGGATCTGACTGGGCCTCGTTGCTGAAACCGGGTTGCATGCACTGGATTTTCGTGCGTATGCAGGAGCGTGTAGTGATGCTGATCGCACTTTTTGCATCGATCCCCACTGCGACACGTTCCCTCGGTATGTTCGTGGGCCAAACAATTGGAGCAGTACTAATGTTTGATGACTGCCTGGAGTCGTGTTACAGCGCTAAGCTTCCGAAAACGGAGGCTTTTCCGTAGAGGATGGTTCTCTTGGCAGACTCGGCTTGGATAAGATCGAAAAAATATTTTTCCCTGGGCCAGAAGAGAGCCCAAGATGTTGGTCTTAGCGCTCAGAAGCACAGACGGAAGAATGTCAGCTCCTATCAGAACATCGATTTCGGAGCTCTCGAAAAACGTTGGATCTGCTAAGTGGAGATCCGGAAGTTCCCTTAGAAGATCTTGTCCGGACAATTGAGGAAGGACTTCGCTTCTAACTGTATCCCGGGCCTAGAGAGTACTCGAATGGAGAATTTGCAGAGCTTCGTGTAATGCCCGGCAACTGTTTGATTGATACCGGAAACTTGGGTCTGGACTGTGTCAAATGGAAGTCTGATTTAATTGAAGAGCCGCTCAGATATGAGCGTAGTCTCGGAACCGGAATCGATTAGAGCACGAGCTTGGAAGTCGCGGCCAGGATGATTTATATTAATAATAGCTGTTCCGAGCAGTACAGCTCTTGACCCATTCGTGTGGTCGTCAGGTGCGGCAGCGCTTCTAGCGGTGGGCACGGGTCGTGAACTTGATGAAACGGGAGGAAATGGAACGGTTGCCATGGAATTGACACGATGTAGTAGACGGCTGTGGCACGTAAGGAAGGTGTGAGCACTTGTACATTCACGATGCTGATGGCCTCGTGCGAAACAATTTAAGCACAGTTGTTTCCTTCGAACATAGTTCGACCGCTCATCGAATTGCGGCGATCTTGGCGGAAGGTTCCCGGAGCCACTGGGCCTCACGTCGTCGATTGCCTCCAGAGTACGATGGCGCTCTGTCAGGAAATTATCAAATTCCTTCCAGGTTGGAATTTCGGCCTTGTTGTGTATGGATTGCTCCCACATGGAATGTGTGATCTTGGGAAGCTTTGAGGAAACTATAAAGACCAGGAGACAGTCCCAAGCTTCAATCTTGATGGAGAACATCTCTAGGCTGTCAGACAGCTCTGAATGGTGGCTTGCAGCTCATTCAGCGCGATTTCAGACTCTTGAGGAACAGCCTGGATGTTGAAAAGAATCTTCAACTGGCTGTTGACCAATGGCCGCCAGTTCTCAAAGCGGTCAGCGAGGCTTTGTCACGCCGCGACAAACCCCTTATGGGTAAGCGGAGCCTTTGAAACAATGGCGTGTGTGTCACCACTGGTTTTGGATAGCAAGTGGAACAACTTCTCTACCGGGGTGAGCCGCGAGTTCTGGATATAAATGGCATTAAACAAGTCTCTGAAGGTGGGCCACCGAAGATAATGACCAGCAAAAAACTCGGAATCAACGCTAACTGGCAGCCTGTAGACGGGGGCGTGTGGACATTGGCGGAAGCTTGAGTGGATTGGGAGGCAATTTTTTGCCGAAGCTGGGCAGTAAACCACGAATAAACGGAGTAACAGTAGCTGTACTTTAATTCCAGCACTGTCGCGGTGGACGTATTGTCGTCGGACATGGCTAGCAAATCGGAGCAGCTCTCATAGCTCTTCTCCACCATCTTCCCGGACTTGGTCCTGATGGACTTGTAAGGGGAGAATCTTTCCGTTTCTGGGGAGTATTTATATTAGTTTCGAACTGGCAAATTCGATCTGTTGTGGCGATGCATTTCTTCAGCGCCACTTTTACTGCACCCTTTGCCATGCGGATTGGGATCTGTCTTCTCCCGTGGCCATCCTCAGAACGACTTCAGCTGGTCAGCGCTGTTTGACTTTTTTTTTTTTTTTTTTTTTGTGTATTCGATTTTTTGAGCTAAAATAACAATAAATAAATAAGGGGGGGATACAGAGAGAAAACCCGAGTCGCGCGGTACCGCCGCCAAGCATTGCTTCGCGCGAGCGGCAGGCCTCCTACTCCGCACTTGTCCGTCTCGTCCTTTCCAGGGACCGCAGCGATTTAAGTACGCTAGCAGCGAATTTCGCTATCGCGTCCCAGCCCTCCTCACTTCCGAGCATTGTCGGCACGAGGTTCTCAGCTGTGAGTACCTTTCCCACGCCGGCTTCAAGCTCCTCCCGCTCGTGGTGGAACCGGTAGCATTCAAAGAGGACGTGATGAGCGTCCTCCACAATTCCGGCGCCGCAAGCCGGACAATTGTCCTCCTCATCGTGCCCGAAACGCTTGAGGTAGCTCCGGAAGCACCCATGTCCGCTCAGTACTTGGGTCAGGTAGAAGTCTACCTCCCCGTGCCTTCGGTTTGCCCAGCTACTGATGTCGGGGATTAGTCGGTGGGTCCAGCGTCCTTTAGTTGAGCTGCCCCACATTGCTTGCCACCTGATGATGCTCCTGCGTCTAGCAGCCCGTCTAGCCTCGCGGCTGGTTGATCCTGGGTCGGCCCGAGTGAGACGGGTTTCTCTCGCCTCCTGAGCTAACTCGCCCAGCGGGACCAGCCCCGCAATGACCAGCGCCGCGTCGTCAGAGACCGTCCTGAAGGCGCTAGTTACCCTCAGCGCACACAGGCGGTAAGTGACTTCCACGCCTCGCATGTAGCTCCTCTCTCTGCTCGCCTCCGCCCAAACAGGGGCTGCGTAAAGGAGCTGGGACGTGACCACGTTTGATAGCAGCTTCCTCTTCCACTGCTTGGGGCCACGAGTATTCAGCAGGATCCTCGTTAGCGCCCTGGCTGTGAGGCTGGCCTTCTCGCTCACGTACGCAAGATGCTCTCTGAATGAGAGGCGGGTGTCCAGAAGGACCCCCAGCCCGGCAGCCCGCCGACCCGGATTACTGCTGTCTCAACCCGCTTCCTGCTCGAGATCAGCACCGCTTCGGTCTTATGCGAGGCGAGCTCCAGACCGGCAACGGCGAGCCACGATTCGACAGCCAGAATTGCTCTGTTAGCAGCTGCCTCAGCAGCGGCCAGCTCCTTTTCGGTCACCACCAGCGCAACATCGCCTGCGCAGCCGACAATAGAGGTGTTCGTTGGTAGCGGAAGGTTCAGCACACCGTTGTACATTGTATTCCAGAGCAGTGGGCGCAGGACGGAACCCTGCGGGACTCCGGCTGAGACCGCGTGCGTTCTGGAATCCCGGGCAGTATCCAGGATGAGGATCCTCTCACTGAAGTACCCCCGGATGATTCGCAGCAGATATCCGGGGATGTTGAAAGCCTCCAGCGCCTCCAGCGTCCTTCTCCAATCTGCCGAATTGAAGGCGTTCCGGACGTCCAAGGTCACCACTAGGCAGTACTTCTTGGCCCCGTTCCTCCATCTCGTGCCAGTGATGGCGCTTTCAGCTATGCTTTTGACTCTTTCGATAGCGTCCAGAGTCGACATCTTTTTGCGGAAGCCAAACTGGTTTGTCGCCAGTCCGCCTGCGCGCTCGATCGCTGCCTCCAGTCTGGATGCGATCACCTTCTCAAATATCTTCCCAATAGTGTCCAACAGACAGATGGGACGGTAGGAAGAGGGTTCTCCTGCCGGCTTGCCCGGCTTGGGCAGGAGCAGCAGCTTCTGGCGCTTCCACCTGGTGGGAAAAGTACCCTCCTGGAGGCATTTGCTGAGCAAGTCAGCAATCGTCATCGGGTGCAATGCTAACAGCAGCTTGATTGCCCTGTTCGGAATCGCGTCTGGGCCTGGCGCTTTCCTGTTGTGCAGGCTCCTCACTATCCCGAGGACCTCTTGCTCATTGACCGGGCAGATCTCCCCGGAGGCGATGCTCGACGGGGAGGTGAGTGGCTGCCCTTCTGGGAAGAGAGCTCGGACAATGCCTTCGAGGACCTCCGGGTCCGATGGCGTGCCGTTGTGTACTTTTGGGGTCCCTCGATGGTCCCGAGTTTCCCCATGACTAGGCAGGGGGCAGTTATACCGCTCCTGCTCGGTCACCAGAGCCCCGTTTTGGTGGTGTACCGCAAGGCGGTGGGGTTGGTTGTTGGCCAGCTCCATAGCCTTTATCGCCTAATTTCCCCTTGTACATGCCTTGGAGTCGGGTTTCCACCCGATCCCTCCTCCTCCAACAAAGGATCAGGATCAGCAGCCCGAAACACTATGCTATCCCCTGCATACGAAAGATAGCATGTTCGTGTCATAGCACTGAGCATTCAGTGATTAGCGCGCCAGGTTTCCAGTCGAAAAAACTCCCTATCACGCCCCCTGTTGGCGGTGTGGTGGCCAGGGTGGCCGGATCGGAAGAAAACCGGCCCTAGCCAACACTGGGTCTCAGCTGATCTTGCGATCAGCTGGCGTGACTGGCAGATGCTGCGGGGCAGCCACTTTTGGCCTTAAGAGAAAATTTCTCGTTTCGGCCCAACAACACCACTGGGGAAAGTACAGGAAATGCTCTCATCACTCTCACCGCTGGCCCTTCTCCCCTGGGATGCGATCGGACACAGCGGCATACTGTTACAGGTGAGTACACCCGGCTGCTTCCCTCAACTGACCTGCACCACGAGACGCGCGCGGTCTTGCCACAACCCGTGCGACACGCACCGACTTCACACACACCGAATCGCGCTGTTTGACTGACTTGCACAATGTGTTCCTCGTACGGAACGAAAACACACGCTTGGAACGAAAACAGCAAAAAAACAAAAGGAAGATGCCGGCTGTTATTGCAAATGGATGGTGCCTGATGCGGAATGGAAGCAGAGATGGAAGCACGAGAAAAGTAAAAGTACCGGAGTTCGGAAAAATTTGATATGTAAATATAGATATGTATATGTATATATATATATATTTATTTGTGTGTCTCGTATGTACGTAGAGATTGTATTTTTAGTTGACTCGTGGTTTAATTCTTGTTAAGTTGATTGGTTGTTTAATTTGAAAATTTATTTAATAATAATTTAATTTGTAATTAATAATTAAAAATTTATTATTTTTGGATTTAAATACAACGTAGCCGAAAAAGTGAAATCAAAACCCTAGGCTTCTGTCCGAGCGGAAGTTGATAATTAACCAATTTGTCAATAATGAATAATTTTATAATAAATTGATTTCGAATTTATTTTGCTAGAATGGTGGAACTAAAAAACCTGCACTTTCGTTGGGCCGGAAAATGTTTACTGGGTATGCCGTCGGCAGACGGCGAGGAAGCGACGAAGAATTTCTCAACTGTCGTTGTGTCGGAAAACTCAGACTTGGAGTTTACACGGAAGGAAAATTTTGCAGCAGTGTGAACGAAATTTAATGTTCAGAGCACCGCTGAAGACTGACAGAGAGACGAAGACGGAAAAAAGCGTACCTATGTACGTACGGACTAATCGCCGAGAACTGCCTGACGAAGTCGTTGCAACCCAGAGGAAAATCCCACGTCGCGAACGGTGGGAACCGGAGTCGGTGCGAAAGAAATAAGTCGGGGGCGTCGTGCGTAAATTCAAAAAGCGTAATAATGTCAGCTTTATTCTGCTGCAGACATAAAACGGCATCCCCAGCTCGCCTCACAGCATTCGCAGATCGGGAAATCCGAGGAGCGGGCTCTCAGTTGATAAAAAAATTCTAACAGCAAAATTGTGTTTTCGAGGATAAATTTGCTTTGAATAGTTGCTGTCTTGATAAATAGAATACTTTTGAGCCCAACAAAAAAAAATTGTGTTCATATTATATCACAAGAATAATTTGGAAAGCAGTTCGTAAATATCCAGTTGACAAGAGAAAATAGTAAAACTCTTTTTGGCAGCATCTAAGACCTCAAATAAAGTGGTTATTCAAACTTTACTGAATCGCTATATAACCTCTTGTTGACGTTCGTATACATCACTGGGGACTTGAACAGCAATATTCTGGTTGAATGGGATAGCTCGACTTGAATTTTGTAAATTGTAGCACACTTACACACTTTACAAAAATCTGCAATGCACTACTTGACTTATTTTTAGTTAAATAATATAATATCTTGTTATACGACCAACTTTTACTTCCAGCTTTTTTAAGGGACAATCTTATTTTTTTACTTAAAAATTTAACTGATTATGAATAAAGTGGACTGTATTATTGTTGGTTTTAGATGATTTAAGTTTATTAATTATTTAGTGTTTTAGAATAAGTTTACATGCGGGTGCGATAAGCGATTATATGAAAATAACGACAAGTTAGAAAGCTCATACAAACATAATGATAATAATATTTACATTCAATTAAACGACCAATTTATTCCTCAACATACTGGGCCTCCCTGAATGACTGTTCAGTTCAAAGGAAGCACAGCCATTTTCGTTATGGGCCGCTTGTAGATTCCTCTGGCGGTTTTAACTGTTGCTACACGAACCCTCTTATCCTGGCGAGGATGAACCTCTATAACTCGTCCTAACAGCCACACGCTTGGCAGCTGATTTGGCTCCTTCAAAACAACAAGGGTATCCAATGCAATATTTTGAGCGACTTGTTGCGATTTCGTGCGAGCTTGAAGTGTACTAAGATATTCTAAGTTCCAGCGATTCCAGAACCCTAGATCCTTGTCCTGCAATTGTCTCCAGCGCTGCAGTCTGTTAATGTTTGCATACAGAAGAGATGGCTCCGGTAAGAGGCTGACCTGTTTAAAAATAAGAAGGGGTTAGCGGATTAAGGATATGATCACTGGATTCGCACAAGGGACGAGAATTCAAAAGCCCTTCTATCTGAATTAACAGGGTCGAATATTCCTCGAATGTTAGTGTACTACTGCCAATAACTTGTTTACGGTGCAGCTTTATAGATCGCACACCAGTTTCCCAAATTCCTCCAAAATGGGGCGGAGAAGGCGGGATGAAATGCCAATTATTATCGAGAGCCGACAAGAAG
The DNA here is from genome assembly GCA_035046345.1 of Drosophila birchii. Classification (NCBI taxonomy): domain Eukaryota; kingdom Metazoa; phylum Arthropoda; class Insecta; order Diptera; family Drosophilidae; genus Drosophila; species Drosophila birchii. The sequence continues at coordinate 1,693,439 of JAWNOA010000047.1, forward strand.
CTTGAAATCTCTTCATTGTGACTTTTGGCAGTTGCGATTCGTTGCATTTCATCTAATTCTCGTTTAGCTCCATAAAAGGTAGTACCATTGTCCGAATATAAAACTTATATTGACCCACGTCAAGCCGAAAAACGCTTAAAAGCGGCTATACGGGCAGATGTTGTCAAATCACTAACCAATTCAATACGTATCGCTTTTTTATAAAGTCAAATGAATATTGCAAACCAAGCCTTTCCACAATTTGGTGTCTGACCTGTCGATGCTTTTATCGTTACAGGTCCAGCATAATCCAAGGCAGTGTGAAGAAAACAGCGGGCGGGTTGAACACGGAGGTTAGGTAAATCAGCCAAAAGTTGAGAACTCGTATGACTCCAGCCCGTAACGATGCAGCATGTTGATATCGAACTAAAAAAGCAGCAATCTGAGATTCCTTAGGCAGGTTTACGGGATATTTAGCATCATAATTAGCCATAGAATTGTCTATGCGACCACCAACACGCATTACGTTCTGCTCGTCGGTGCTTAACTGCTTATATTCCAATTTAAAGAACTCCTTCTGAACGTAGGTGAATATCCTAGATCGTGCATATTGTAGTTCCCACGCCGAGAGGAACACCGAGAGTTGATTCCTTCTACGGAGGCGGTGAACGAAACGAAGGCAGTAGCTGAGTATCCTCAATAAACAAGACCATCAAGAGGTTTTGTTAATCATAAAGGTGAGCACATTTCCGTCCTCAGAAATGTCTACATTAACTTATTGTTCAGCCTTTACCTCTGAGCATGCCTGTTCTTTGGTCGACAAAACAAACTTAGCCTTAACGAAGTTGAACGTGACTGGGATAGCCAAGCTGGTCCATTCCACCAGATTTTATGCTTAACGAGATCTTTGGGAAGTATTCCTCGCGATGCGCAGTCAGCAGGATTATCGCCACTTCTAATATGTTGCCAGCTACTTCGTGGACATGCTTCTAAAATCTCAGCAGTGCGATTGCACGCATATGTATTCCAAGTCCGTGGAGATGCTGATAGCCAATGCAAACTATTTCAGAGTCTGACCAACAATTGATTCTGGAAATAGGAATAGTTAGTGATTGCGTGACCAGTTAAATCTATTTCGAGAGTAAGTGAGCTGCGTTTAACTCAAGACGAGGAAAGGAAATTGGCTTAATGCGTGCCACGCGAGGTTTTGCCATTATAAGCTCCGTTGTTGTCCTCGACGCTACTATAGATGACGGCTGCATATGCCTAAGATGAGGCATCAGCAAATCTATGCAGTTCAATTGATTGATGTGGTGCTACTATGTAACGAGGAACTTGACAAGTTTCCAGTACGTGCATTTCAAATGCGAACTGCTGCCATCGTGTACTTAATTGGGGAGGTAATACCTCATTCCATTCGACGGAACTCAGCCAGCTATCTTGAAAGAGAATCCTTAGCAACACTGTTGTGGGTGCAATCAAACCGAAAGGATCGTAGATCTTGGCTAGTTCTGAAAGCAAAGTGCGTTTGGTTAGAGTTGTTGAAATTCTAGGGGGTTCTAGCTTGAAGAAAATATAGTTCGTTTTTAGTTCCCAACACAGTCCCAGAACTTTAACAACTCGAGTAGAACAGTCCTGTTCAAAAGCGTCAAATCCCAAATTCTCCTGTGATAAAGACTTAAAATGGCGCAACAGTTTGTGCTCCACTTTCGAGGTTTGAATTGAGCTTCGGTCAAAATTTATTGTAGTATGCACATATATCTAATACCCATTGTACTTAAAGGGCTCACACTGTAACACTTTGTTGCAGTGTTTACGCAATATAAATTGCCGATCATAAACTTCCAGACGAAATATGAATCGCCCAACTTATACATTGGCCCGCACAATAAGAATGCAAGTGTCACACCTTATTACTTGACTTGGGAAACACTGGAGGAAACAATAAGATTTAATCTTTACATGGCGACCGTGACAGCTGCAATCTTCAAATAAACTACAAAGAAAATCTTATCATCTGACTGCAACTTTGGATGACTTCGACGAGGGAATTGTAAAGCATCCCATGACATATGGAAAACGTGCCAAAGATAGGCACCGCAGTAAGTAGAGTGCGATGTGTGGGAGAAGAAGTGGAGTGGTGAAAAGACTAAAGGCCAGAAAGGCCGAACTATTAAAGCTGTTGGACAGCGGAAACCCCGTTAAGTGGGCCCATTCGGTAAAAATACATTCCGAAGTGGAACACATAAAAACATTGCTAAACGAAAGAACCACGCAATATAAATCCACACCCACCTACTCTGCGATCAGAAATATTTCAAAAACAAAAATTATCCAATCTCCTCCGGTAAAAGTGGAAGTCCCGAAATTGAAGAAGAAGTGCCCCAGCGACTGCGAGGGACCGTTGTACACACCTCACTGCGAATATACCTGTGCGGCCAGCACCGGCACCGCCTGGGCAAAGGCCTAGGACACCAGCAGAGGAACCAGCAAGTGTGAAGGGCAGGCCGCCCTTTATGCCAACGAAGGAACAAGTGTGAGGGGCAGGCCGCTCCTTACGCCAACGAGTGAGAAGCCGCCACGCCTTGGGGAACCGACAGCGCTTCATAGAGCGCATATTTTTTTTTTAATGCACTGCGCTGCATAATTTTTATACCCGCTACCCATAGGGTAGAAGGGTATTATAGCTTTGTGCCGGCAGGAAATGTATGTAACAGGTAGAAGGAGGCATTTCCGACCCTATAAAGTATATATATTCTTGATCAGCGCCAACAGCCGAGACGATCTAGCCATGTCCGTCTGTCCGTCTGTCTGTCTGTCTGTCTGTCTGCCTGTCTGTCTGTCTGTCCGTCCGTCCGTATGAAACACTGGATCTCGGAGACTATAAGAGATAGAGCTCTACTTTTTTTCGACAGTATTTGTTATGCTTGCACGCAGATCAAGTTTGTTTCAAATTTTTACCAAGCCCACTTCCGCCCCCGCAAATCATCAAAAAGCGTATAATTTTCATAATTTTAAAGCTAGAGTCACGAAATATGTGTGACGGTCTGCCGCCCAGTTTGCCAGATAGCTCAGGGACGGCCAGAGTCCGCCTAGTAGTCCGAGTGGTAGCTGTAAGAGATATTCCCCCGATTCCCAGTAAGAACAGTGGAGAGAATTCGGTGACTTAAGTAGGTTTCTGTTTATTCAACGCTCAAATACAGAGTTAACTATCGGGATCTCGGGTGCGCTGCAGCCTGGCCTCGGTCGTCTGGGCTTCTCGCGTCAGGGTCGTCTTCGTCCCGGGGATCGCGGCTCGCCCTGGACTCGGAAGTCTTCAGAGAGAGAAGCGGGCGGACTCGTAAGTCTTCAGAGAGAATTCGCGGCGGACTCGTAAGTCTTCGATTTGCGAGAGAGAGAGAGACGGACTCGTAAGTCTTCAAAGAGAGAAAGAGACGGACTCGTAAGTCTTCAAAGAGAGAGAGACGGACTCGTAAGTCTTCAAAGAGAGAGGGCGTGCGGACTCGTAAGTCTTCAAAGAGAGAGGGCGGGCGGACTCGTAAGTCTTCAAAGAGAGAGGGCGGGCGGACTCGTAAGTCTTCAAAGAGAGACGGCGGGCGGACTCGTAAGTCTTCAAAGAGAGAGGGCGGGCGGACTCGTAAGTCTTCAAAGAGAGAGGGCGTGCGGACTCGTAAGTCTTCAAGGGGAAAAGAATCCGGCGGGCCGAATTCGTTGTCGCGACTCTCAAGTCTTTCGACAATGTATGGGCAACCGGAATCCTCGGATTCTAGTCGCATACCAAAAGTGACTTCGCTGCTGACTACAAGGAGTGTGCAGCAAGAGGCTTACCGCTCCCGATCGCTGTCGGCCGCTAAGTCATTTTCTTAGGCCAGCCGCGCTCCTTATATAGCGGGCCGCGGATTCCAGTGTGCCCGCCGCGATCGGTTGCTTCTTCTTCTTCTCCGGTGTGCCCGCAGCCGCTAGTACGGCCCTTTATCGGCGCGCGCGCGCGCATCTGCTTTAAATTTAATTTACTTTATATTTAATTCATTCTTAATTCATATTTATTTCTCGCTTCATTATTTACATTCATTCATATTTATTTACTTCATTATTTACATTCCCTTTGTGCGCGGCACGCGTCACATATGGAATGTACATTAAGAACTACAGTCTGTGTGATTCCTGAAAATTTGGTTGCGATCAGATAAAAATTGTTGAAGTTATTAAAGAAATAACTTTGTATGGCCACAGACGGCCGCTGCAGCATGCCTCATTTGGTTGACCAACTAGACCAACTAAATATTCTTACCAGTTCTTGATTGGAATCGGAAAAGAATCTTATAAGAATTCGAGAACCAATTTTTATATATGGTAATAATTATTAGCCGTTCAAAAATGTATTAACTATTTATTATGGGTAGCGGGTATCTCACAGTCGAGCTCACTCGACTGTAGCTTTCTTACTTGTTTTTAATTGCACTGCGATGCATATTTTTGTTTTATAATTATAAAATAACTTTTGTAAATTGAGCAACATTAACGTTGCCCGATTAGAGCGTGGCCTGAAAACCATGCAATAACTAGGCAGGTATCCCCCTGTTAGTATACATACATCTTATCTTATAGGACCAGAAAATCATTTTTCCTTTAAAAATACTAAGTTATTACATTATTAAATGATTACTTACACCAACTTACTACAAACCTAATTAAAAATATATATATACATACATTTTTGGATATATGTCCAATAATTAGTTAATAAATTATAAGCCAAGACCTCCGCCATATGTTAATGACATAGAATTAAACGAAAGAAATTTAAATATGGCAATTGTTGAAACAAAGTCAGTGGACTCCACTGCAAACGTAATTAACAAAATTGAATCGAGCAATATCGACTCGAATTTAACAAACATTTTATTGTCAATTATAGTTGCCATAATGTGCGCTTATATTTTGTACAAAGCCTATATTTTCCACAATAAATGTATTACAAAAAAGGCTATAAATAAAAGCCAGGCTAACGACCTGGACAAAATATAAAGAAGCACAGGCAGTAATTGAGAATAAAGTGCTTAGAAACATCCATTCAATACTTCATACATACCTTTGTGAAATATATTAAGAACTAATAAAATAAAAATCAATTGATCTTCTACATGACCATAATTACCCTTGAAATAAATAAGAACATATGACCGAACTAAAAATATCTTACAATCAGGAAAATGTCCAATAGCGGGGCAGATATTCAGCAAACTGACATGAGTCAGGAGATGCAAAAGAGCGCCATTGAATGCGCAAAACAGGCGATAGAAAAATACTATCTTGAAGCTGACATAGCAAAACATATATAAACTGAATTTGATTCAAAATTCAAGGGCAAATGGCACTGCATTGTAGGCAGAAAATTCGGGTCATATGTGTCCCACCGGCCAGATCACTTCATATATTTCTATGCAGGAGGCTTAGCTATTCTGTTGTTTAAAAGAGGTTAATACAAAGAGCCATTCCACTTTCGATCAATCTTCCGGACAAAATTCCATTAAATAATGGAATGGGATGAGCTCTACAAAGAATTAAATAACCTTAAGATTGACTTTGACAAATCATATAAGTCCTTATCAAGAACAAAGCTAGCACAGCAAACTACTGTGAATAAGCATGCTGAAATACTAGTAGACCGCTTTAACACAGCGCGTATACTAATACACGAGCAGAGAGACCGGCTAGACAAAGCCAATTGGTCGAGGGTATCTAAATTCTTGCTAAAATTAAGGGAGAATTTAATATACATAAAGCTAAGGTATAATTTGGCCATTTCAGTGCCAACCATACTAAATACCCCTTTGACAGTAGAAACTGGAGACAAGCCGGAATCATCGGATTCGCCAGCTATTGAGCCAGCAGAGATTGATAACCCGGTCTTAACGGATCCTGAAATAGAGGAAAAAGACATAAATAACCTCACAATCCCAGCGGTCCTCATTCAATCTGAAACATCAGATCAGGACCTATCCGACTCGGACAATAACGACAGCATTGTAGAAGTTAAACCAACCACAATGGCTCAATCAAATATTGACTTTATTAATACATCATCCAAGCTTGTACCAGCTTTCGATGGGAAAGCTGACAATTTGACAAGTTTTGTTGATGCATTAGAAATAATACAGTCAATTAAAGGCGAGCACGAAGAATTAGCTATTTCTATAATAAAAACAAAGCTAAAAGGTGCCGCCAGGAATCTAATCGGAAATGAAAAAAACTATTTCTGAGGTGATTTCGAAATTAAAGAGCAACGTCAGAGGCGAAACTGTAGACGTATTATCTGCAAAACTGATGAACCTACAGCAACGCAACAAAACTGCTAACCAATATACACAAGAGGTTGAGCAGATGACTAAAGCATTGGAAGGTGCTTATATAACGGACGGATTAACCCTAGAGTTAGCCAGAAGTTACTCTACTAAGCAGGCAGTCAAAGCAATGGCTAAAAACTGCACAATTAACAGGGTGAAACTTATAATGCAATCTGGTAGTTTCAATAACATGAACGAAGCTATATCTAGATTTGTTGATAGTTGCACAGAAGAAACAGGACAGTCAAACACTGTCCTGTACTATAATAATCAGTCCCAACGCGGTACAAACCGCTGGCGTGGAAATTATAGAGGCAACTTTCGTAGTTATCAAGGCAATAACAATAACTACCGAAGTAATTACACTTATACCAATAATGGAGGAAGAGGCCAAAATGGAGGAAACCATAAAGGCCGTGGTAACTCGTATCGAGGCCAAAACAACTCCCAGACCCGCATAAGATATATCCAAGATGCATCGGGAAACTCGCAAGACCCTTTAAATCCTCAGAAGTAAACGATACAAGAATTTACACAATTAATCTCAGTCAGAATAGGTTCGCCTCATTTATTAATGTAGCTACAGGAAAAGAACTTGTCTTTCTGATAGACACAGGTGCGGATATATCAATCTTAAAAGAAACTTCTGATATCTTTCACGATATCCAATACAACTACATTACAGATATAAAAGGGATAAGTCAAGAAATAATTAAATCTAAAGGTTTAGTTTCTATTGAAATACAGACGACTAAATACATATTTCCACACGATTTTCATATCGTCACTGAACAATTCCCTATTCCATGTGATGGAATATTAGGTATCGATTTTATGACAAAATACAACTGTCGATTGGACTTCGATCGATCTGAATATTGGCTAATGATTAGACCTGATAATTTAAAATTTTCAATTAATGTACCACTAACTCACAGTACTGGCAACAATTCAATTCTTCTGCCAGCAAGATCTCAAGTTATTAGAAAAATAAAACTTAATTCAAAGGAAGACAGTGTATTAATTCCAAATCAGGAAATTCAACATGGTATCTATATTGCAAATACCATCGCAACATCCAATGACGCTTTCATAAGGGTACTAAATACAACAAATACCGACAAAGTAATCACTATAGATAAGTTAACGTATGAATCACTTTCGAACTACGATGTAGTCAAACCCAATCTAGAAAATAGAGAAAAGTCTGTATTGTCCCAACTTTCGAAAAACTTCCCTCCTCAGTTCAAGTTACAACTCACTAAATTATGCACCCAATATAGCGATGTATTCAAATTGGAAACCGAAGCAATAACTACAAATAACTTCTACAAACAAAAACTGAGATTAAAAGATAGTGAACCAGTATATACAAAAAATTATCGAAGAACACACAGTCAAGTCGAAGAAATACAAAAACAAGTAGGAAAGTTAATTTCCGACGGAATTGTTGAACCATCAGTATCTGAATATAATAGCCCATTGTTCATTGTTCCTAAGAAACCATCTTCAGGATCAGATGTAAAGAAATTGCGGCTAGTGATTGACTATCGCCAAATTAATAAAAAATTACTATCTGATAAATTTCCATTACCTAGAATTGATGATATTTTGGATCAACTTGGTCGAGCTAAATATTTCTCATGTCTTGACTTAATGTCAGGATTCCATCAAATTGAACTAGAAAAAATTTTGAGAGATATAACGTCTTTTTCAACGAGCAATGGCTCATATCGTTTTACGCGATTACCTCTTGGATTAAAAATAGCTTCTAACTCGTTCCAAAGAGTGATGACTATTGCATTCTCTGGATTAGAGCCTTCTCAAGCATTTCTTTATATGGATGATTTAATAGTAATTGGTTGTTCCGAAAAACATATGCTTAAAAACTTAACAGATGTTTTTGAGAAATGTAGGAAATTCAACCTGAAGTTGCATCCTGAAAAATGTTCATTTTTTATGCATGAGGTGACTTTTCTAGGTCATAAATGCACTGATAAAGGAATACTTCCCGACGAGAAGAAATATGATGTCATTATGAACTACCCAGTACCGCACAACGCGGACAGCGCTAGACGTTTTGTAGCATTTTGTAACTATTACAGACGTTTCATCAAAAATTTCGCCGACTATTCAAGGCACATAACAAGGTTATGTAAAAAGAATGTTTCCTTTCAATGGACAGATGAATGTCAAAATGCATTTCAATATTTAAAAACAAAACTTATGGAACCTACTTTGCTACAATATCCTGATTTCACTAAAGAATTTTGCATAATCACAGATGCAAGTAAGCAAGCGTGTGGAGCGGTTTTAACTCAAAACCATAACGGACTCCAACTTCCCATTGCATACGCATCAAGAGCATTTACAAAAGGAGAAAGTAATAAGTGTACTACTGAGCAGGAATTAGCTGCAATTCATTGGGCAATACTACATTTTCGACCATATGTTTATGGAAAACATTTCGTAGTTAGAACAGATCACAGACCCCTAATATATCTATTTTCAATGGTCAATCCAAGTTCAAAACTTACACGTATGAGGCTCGAATTAGAAGAATACGACTTTACAGTCGAGTATTTAAAGGGAAAAGATAATCATGTAGCTGACGCATTGTCAAGAATAACTATTAAAGAGCTACAAAATATAACAGGAAATATTATGAAAGTCACTACAAGATTTCAAAGTAGACAAAAATTCCGCGCGGAAAATAAAGAAATAGAATTGCCTAGGCAAACTATTGAAAAAGCTTCTAAGCCCAACGTATATGAAGTCATAAACAATGATGAAGTACGTAAAGTAGTGACCTTGCAGATTAAAAACATGCTATGTTTCTTTAAACATGGTAAGAAAATAATCGCAAGATATAATGTTAGCGATTTATATACTAATGGACATATTGACTTAGGTCAGTTCTTTCCAAAGGCTTGAAATGCAAGCCGGTATAAATAAAATCAGCCAACTAAAACTGGCACCGTGGGAAAATATCTTTGAAAATGTTTCAATAGATAATTTTAAATTAATGGGCAATTAAATATTGAATACGTTAAGAGTAGCGCTACTCAACCCGATGACCCAAATAAAAAATTTAAAAGAAAAAGAAGCTATATTGTCTACATTCCATGACGATCCCATACAAGGCGGTCATACTGGCATATCAAAAACTTTGGCCAAAGTAAAAAGACACTACTTCTGGAAAAATATGTCTAATGATATAATTGAGTACGTAAGAAAATGTCAAGAATGTCAGAAAGCGAAAATTGTTCGCATACAAAGACGCCATTAACAATAACAGATACACCAATAAATGTCTTCGATAGAGTAATAGTGGACACCATTTGTCCATTACTAAAATCGGAGAATGGCAATGAATATGTAGTCACGATAATATGTGATTTAACAAAATATCTCGTTGCTATACCAATTCCAAACAAGAACGCAAATACTGTCGCTAAAGCTATTTTTGAATCATTTATTCTGAAGTACGGTCCAATGAAGACGTTCATTACGGACATGGGAACAGAATACAAGAATTTAATTATAAGTGACTTGTGCAAATACTTGAAAATTAAAAAACTAACTTCAACGGCACACCACCATCAGACAGTTGGAACAATTGAAAGAAGTCATAGAACATTTAATGAATACATAAGATCTTACATATCGGTTGATAAAACTGATTGGGATGTATGGCTTCAATATTTCACATTTTGTTTCAACACGACTCCCTCAATGGCACATAATTATTGTCCATATGAGTTAGTATTTGGTAAAACAAGCAATTTACCAAAGAAATTTAATAGTATAGATAACATAGAAGCTATATATAATATAGATGACTATGCTAAAGAGAGCAAATATAGACTCGAAGTAGCATATAAAAGAGCTAGAGTAATGTTAGGAGAAAATAAGTATAGAAATAAAAAACTTTATGATAATAAAATAAAAAATATAGATATATCAGTAGGAGATAAAGTCTTGCTCAGAAATGAAACAGTCCACAAGTTGGATTATAAATACACTGGTCCGTATAAAGTAATTAAAATAGAAGATAGAGATAACATAATAATATCAAACGATAAAAATAAAAAACAGACAGTTCATGTATTTAGCATGTCCATGCATAGAAATAAATAAACAATCATAAGAATAAATAAATGCATAAAACTGCATAAATGCAGATAATTCATTTCATAATTTCATTCTCTTAATCAAAAAAAAAAAAAAAATTAATAAAAATAAATAAATTTAATTAATCTAAAAATAACTCCATGTTATTACGTTATTTTTCAAAAGGAGGGAGATGTAGTATGCACATATATCGAATACCCATTGTACTTAAAGGGCTCACACTGTAACACTTTGTTGCAGTGTTTACGCAATATAAATTGCCGATCATAAACTTCCAGACGAAATATGAATCGCCCAACTTATACATTGGCCCGCACAATAAGAATGCAAGTGTCAGCATAATTGCAACACGAGCGGACCAATGTATATGTATATGTGTATATACCTCCGCGCTCAGCATAAGCGAGCATAGCTATGTACTTAAGAATATCTTATATATAATTGACTCTCCGCTGCCGCTGTTGGCAGCGAAGCTTTAAGAATTAGGCTTCCTGAGCCTTTAGCGTATATTCATAGGATAAGAATCAATTCTGACTTTGGAGCGACAACAACAGTTGCTCCCAAGTAAAACCCAAATCAACAAGATATGAAATAAAATAAAACTTAAAACTGAAATGAAATCACACCTTATTACTTGACTTGGGAAACACTGGAGGAAACAATAAGAACCAATCTTTACATTATCTTTGAGTGCAATGAGATCCTTAAGTTTATCGCATCCGGTAGGAATATCATCAACGCCAGCGTCTCTGTTTATAATGACAGCAGCGTTCGGATAAAAATCGGAGCCTTAGAAACAATCGCGTGTGCGTCACCACTTATTTTGGATAGCAAGTGGAACAACTTCTCTACGGGGTGAGCCGCCAGTTTGGTCCTGATGGACTTCGCACATGTATTGGGAACATCCTTCCGTTTCTGGAGCGCCCGGAGTATTTATGTTGGCCTCAAATTGGCTAATCCAATCTGTTGTTTAGCGCCACCTCGACCGCATTCTCAGAATCAAATTCGCTGGTCAGCGCTTGTCGACTGACTTGCGCAATAGGTGCCTCGTACGAAGCGGTGACCAGTCACACTAATGTGATGAGAACGGTGTGATCGCGGATGAAATGCGATTAAAAGGAACTAGTTGTAAACTAGGCGCCGACGTCGAAAGAAAAGTCGTGTGCGGCACGATTCGTGCGGCATGTGGAGGGAAAACCGGCAAGAACCAAAAACCCAATAGGAGAAGAGGTTTGTTGTGATTGCAGGCGGATGGTGCCTGGTGCGGAGTAGAAACAGCGTTGGAGGCACGGAAAATGAAAACATATCGGAAAGTTCGTGCTCGTTCGGAAATAATGGATGACAATCTATATATGCATGTATGTATATTCGTACGTAGACCTTGTATTCTTAATTGACTCACATTTAGAGAGAGCCTCAAATAGCTGATTTTGTTCCGCAATAGAATAATTAATTGTTTCTATGGAGAATTAATGAAATTGAATCCTTAATTATTTTCGAAATCAATTGTTGCGGAGCCGAAATGGTGGATTGACCTTGGCTTGACAAAAAATAAATAATTAATAATAATTAATTTTATTTTTAAATTAATTAATAAATAATTAATAATAATTAATGTTTTGATTAATTTTTGTCGGATTTAATTATTATGGAGCCGGAAAGGTGGAGTTGAAACCTCTGTTTTTGTTAGGACGGAATTTAATATTTTAAATAATTAATAATTTTCGGATTTAATTATTACGTGGCCGGAAAGGTGGAATTAAACCTTGGCTATTATCTGCGAAAAAATTAAAATTTAAATAATAATAAATAATAATAGAATTAAAAACCTGCGCTTTGTTGGAGCGGAAAATGTTTACTGGGTTACGCCGGCGGCAGAGCAGTGCGTAAGTCGCCCAAGGGAAAAAACAGCAACACAAAAAACAACACAACGCTGCGGCGGCTAAGTTGATATTTTTAGGAACACAATCACGGATTTGAAGTGAGATGTCGTTTTAAAAGTCGTTGTTTTATTATAAATTTATTAGTTGTATATTTCCTGGAATCGGAGGCAATATATGGAAATATGGACATGCAAGCAAGTACGGATATGAGTATAGGCAAGGGCATGTATGGACGTATGTATCTGTACGGGGCTGTGTTGTACACTCGGACGTCGAGAAGTGGACTGTATATAACTTGGGGGAACAGAATAATTATGTTTACACCACATGGCACAGATAGGGGACACAAAAAAATATCACGACAGCGGCGGACTGTTCGGCGAATTTGAATATTTCCCACACCAACTGGCCAATATTAATTATGTCTTTTTTGTCACCACACAATTTCACTATTCACTTGTAATTATGGATGCACATATGTATGTATGCCTCGACCATTGGCAAGTTGATGGATAACGGGGGAGCCGAAAAACGGCGAGGAATATGGCGACGCACACAAAGCGGAGATGGATGGAAAATTTTGTAGAAGTTCGAACACGAAGAGGAAGCGACGAGGTATTACTCAACTGCCGTTGTGTCGGAAAACTCGGACTTGGAGTTGACACGGAAGGAAAATTCTTGCAACATTGTGAACGAAATTTAATGTTCGAGCCACTGCTGAAGACTGGCAGAGAGACGAAGACGAAAAATGTACCTATCTTTATGGCGGACTACACGCCGAGAACTGCTGGCTGAAATATCCGGATCGAAGGACCAACTGTTGGCGGGCCGCTTCTGCCGCAAAAAGATATCCAGGAGGTGAAATAACCCGGAGGCTCGAAATGAAGAGTTTTTTTTTTTTTTTTTTTCGCGCGGGGTCCCACGCCCACCTCCCGCCCAACCGACCGAGGGGCGCAGCCGTGTGACGTACGGCACGAAACGCGTACTGGATAGACGCGAGAGAAGGTAAAAAAAATAGAATAGAACGAGGAAAAATTAGGATACACTACGGGATAGTACTACAAGCAATACAGTTTTTAGTTTTTGAAGGCTTTCAATGCCTTCAATGCTACTAAAAAGACGATTGTAATCAGTACATAAAACCCTAAAGGGCTCATGTACTTCAAACTCACGCCTACAGTGGTTAACTACTAGTGGTATAAAAGTTCTAGAAGAAAGACGGGGAACATGGAAATTGAGCTGGCCTAGAAGGTAGGGGCTCTCCACATCACCGTGTATAAGTTTATGTAAAATGACGACGCCAAGCATCGTCCTACGGTTAGCTAAAGAAGGTAGATTAAGTAGGAGAAGTCTACTAGCGTAAGACGGTAATCTAAGGTTTGCATCCCAGGGTAGGCCACGAAGGGCAAAAAGCAAAAAGTTCTTTTGGACAGATTCAATGCGGCTACTATGGACCCCGAATTGAGGACTCCAGACGCACGAACCATATTCCAATATAGGGCGAACCAACGAAGTAAAGAGGGTCTTCGTTACATAAGGAGAATCGAATTCCTTCGCCCACCTTTTAATGAATCCCAGAATGCCTCTGGCTTTGTTAACCATACAAGAAATATGTTCAGAGAACGAAAGTTTAGGATCCAGGCGGACACCCAGATCATCAACAATAGAAATTCTTTCCAAAGAGCAGTCGTTAAGCATATAGGTTGCAAGCAGGGGAGTAACACGTGAAAATGTCATCAGTTTGCATTTTGAGCTGTTGAGATGTAAATCGTTAGCATGACACCATGCTTGGAAGTTATCAAGATCCGATTGTAGGTCAGATTGACAAGAAGTGTCCCTATACTGCAAGCAAAGTTTAACGTCATCAGCGTACATAAGTACTCTGGAATTGGTTAGAACCTGCGGCAAATCATTGATAAACAATGTGAATAGAAGTGGTCCAAGGTGACTACCCTGTGGGACGCCAGATGTGACCCTAAGGCTATTGGATCGAACGTTTCTGAACAGAACCTTTTGGGTTCTATCACTTAGATAACTCGAAATCCATTTAAGAAGATCAGTAGGAAACCCCATTGAATCGAGTTTCATAACCAGACGAGAATGATTAACCGAGTCGAAAGCTTTACTAAAGTCCGTGTAAATAACATCGGTTTGAAAGTTTTGTTGGAAGCCCCTAATAACGAAAGAGGTAAGTTCCAGAAGATTGGTCGTGGTTGATCTTCGCCTCATAAAACCATGCTGGCATGGAGAAATGACGGATCTGCATAGATGTTGCAAGTGAGGGGTGATTACATTCTCGAAAAGTTTGGGGATAGCCGATAACTTAGAGATACCCCTATAGTTACTGACATCCGATTTGCTACCTTTTTTGTGGAGAGGAATAATAAATGATTCCCTCCAAATAAGGGGAAATTCTGAGGATTCTAAAGATAAGGTAAACAATTTAAGAAGGGGGTTACACAGCGCCTCGGAGCAATACCTAAGCACAGATACCAGGTATACCTGGCGATTAAACTGGCTTAACACGTTGAAGATCATGAATAAGTGAGCTTTCGTTTAAAATAGGACTGAAGATTACGGACGAACTGGGCATAGCTTGAGAAAATGTATGATCTGAAGATGTCGAGGGCGAATATGTCGTTTTAAAAAACTCAGCAAAGAGATTAGCAATTGCTTGATCAGAATTTACTGTAGTATTCTTAAAAGACAGCGAGGGAGGATATAACGTGGGTTTACGTTTAGAGTTAACAAAGTTATAAAACTGTTTAGGGTCCTGCGTGAACTGGACCTTACAACGAGTCAAATAATTTTTGTAACACTGAGCACGGTAAAGTTAGATCGAGCACTAAGATAAGATGAGAAAGCCGTTTTTGAACCAGTGAGTTTATATTTATTATAAAGCCTAGATTTTACGTTTTTTAGACGCGTCAGCTCCTTGGTAAACCAAAGTGGTTTATTAGAGACCGACGGGTAGCATTTAGGAACACATAAAGAGAAGAATGAATTCATGGCATTGTAAAAAATGTCAACGGCGGATGCCATGTCAGAGCTCATGTAAAGATTAGACCAATCAAATTCTGCTATTAAAGTGCTTAGCCTCTGATAGTCAGCCTTTCGGAAACAGCGGACTCTGTTTAAACTGCTATCAGGTGTAGTAGCTAAGACTGTCCCAGTGTCGATAGTCACATCGAAAGTTGGATGATAAGGATCTTCAGGTTGCGTCAATGGAGGAACTCTAATTAGTTTTACGTCTGCAGGATCAGAGACAAAGCATAGATCAAGTCAGCGGTTTAAAGAATAAAAAATATGGTTAACTTGCGATAAGGATAAATCAAGCAAGCCATTAAGAAGGTCATGCTGTGCCGCAGTGTGAAGAAGTTGAGCGTCCAGCGCGGAGAACAGGTCATTCGCCTTGCGAAAAGTGGCCATGATCTCAGAAAATCCACTCCTTGTCTGACGCATGAAGGATGATATTTCCTTCTCAACCGGTCGACAGGCCTCACAGCAATAACGCAGGCCCTTTTTGCTGGACACTGCGTCAGCCATTCGACCCGTCATCTCGATGCACTTAGCGTGCACAACTGCCTCGCAAAGCCAGCAATGGAAACTGGGCTGGTCTGCCAAAACATTTTTTTGGCAGTTTTTAATTACGCAGACGATATTCTGGGACATATTCACAAACCCTAGAACCACTGTGCACACTATCAATACCAAAAAAGTAAAGAGATAAAGAGAGAGATAAAAGAGCGCAAGAGTTAGAGCAGCAGAAAATCACAAAAGCGGTGAGAGCTATGAACAGCTTGGATGCAGCTAATAGCAAACGGCACTCGAGCGGGGGAGAGAAAAAAAGAAACGGTAAAAGCGCAAAGAGGAAATATAAAATAAGATAAACCGTCTTAGCACAAAACTAACAAGTAATTATTTATGCAAATTAACTACACAGAAAAGTGCATGCACGCGCGGTAGCAAAACGGTATATCGTTATAAATATTAGGTGATAAGTTTAGATGAAACCCCGGTGGTTTAGATTCAAAATAACACAAAAGTCGGAGCGCAAAACAAAAACACGACCGTCCGCTACGAAGAGAAAGATTGGGGGCGTCGTGGGTAAGGACGCAATAGCGTCAGCTTTATTTGGCTGCATTCATGGAACTAATTCGACTTAACATAAGGGCTAAGCTCCGCTTATCAGTCGGGAGCGGGCCCGAGTGGCGGAGCCACTCGCACTCGTGGCCAGCCATCCGCCGCTCGCCCCACAACGAGCGCAGATCGGGATAACGAGGAGCGGAGAGCGGGAGAACATAGGTTCGCTCGGATGTTGGTGCGCGGAGGGCAGAGGCGGCACTGAGGACAGATTGGAACAGCCTCCTGGCATGAACAAATTATAATGTGAAATATGTCGGGTTTTCGCGGCCTGGCAATGCATGATGCCGCCGTCGTGCTCGTCTAAATTTGAAATTCAATAAAATTTTTATGAACGCATATTATCCCAATTGTTATAAACTTCATAAAGGCGTGCATTAATTCAAATCCTATTCGTGGCAAACATTTTACTATTATTTTTCAAGTTTTTTATTTATTTGCATTTATAAATGCATGAAAATATAAAACTTACATTCCACAAGTATGAATAACTTTTATGAGTTTCTTTAAAGGAATCTGCATATTTTAAAAAGCAACTCATTAAATAATTGCGCAGAATTAAAAGTAATGACCCCTCTGAGCGAAGAGCACAGAATTCTGTTCAGGTACCTGAATTTCGCGCTTACGACCTTGTTGAACTGTGGCTCACACATAAGCCATCCCCACTTCATATAGTTTTCTATTCTAAACATAAATTGTAATTGAAAGTTTAGGTATATTTGTACATATGTATTAGTTACAGCTCATTAGAGGTCACAAATCAATACCCTTCAGTACCGTTACTATTGGAAACCCAAAGGAATCGCGATGGAATGAGATTTGCTCCACAGGGAATCGTTAAGGAATTTCCATACAAGGCTACAGGGAATTTCCATATAACGAGGCGGTTGGTACAGGGAATTCGGAGTTCCTGAGGATTCGTCCAAAAATCCTCGAAGATTCCCGCCAAGAATGCTAAGAGAATTTCTTAGCGTAATCTGCAGGGATTAAAGGAATTCCGGAGGAATCAGACATGAATCTTTGAAAAATTCGAAGCGGAATAAGGGAGGAATCTTAGGTTAATTGCTGGAAGAATCTGATAGGAATCACAGATGACTTAGCAAGGAGTTGTAAGGATGCAAAGGCCGAGATATGAACTCAGCGGCCCAGAGTCCCTTCCAGAATAATTTATATTTTGGAAACGCCAGAACATGAGCGAGGCCGAGATTTTGCAAGAATTTTTATGGGTGGGTTTTCGGCTCAGAAACTGCGACTTCCAATTGCCCACGCTGGGCGGGACAAAACTGCTACCGGGCGGGAATTTCCAGCGGCCTGAACCCTCCGCTAGAGACTGGAACCGGCTCGGGATCGCCCAGCAGCCTGCTCCTGCGCCCACAATAGCCCTAATCCAACCCCCGTGGCCTGGTCCGAACCCAACAGCCACGATGCGCCGGTCCCGCCTGGAATTAACTCTCGGCGGCCGTCGCCCCCTTTTTCCCCTAAGATTCCCCCGTGACTCGCGATTTGCCTGAGGGCGCCCGGGCTAATAACTATGACGCTCCCTGAGATTGGGCAAGCGGCTTGGGGAAACCCAACAGCCGTCGCCCGCGCCCGCGCCCGGAATTAATCTCAGCAGCGGGGCGCTCCTGTTCCCGTCTTGCCCAATTCGGCGCCTGGGATTGACCAACGGTCGCCGACATGGGAAAGAGGGGAGCAGAGGGTGGTAGGAGTGGCAGCGAATTCAATAAGAAAATATTCAATAACCAGTAGATTCATCTTAATTTTATTTATACCTTCTATGATTTCTTATAATCTTGCTTTGCTCTTACTCCTTGTTCTACCGAATGTTTCGCCCGCAAATTTATTTGCAATAATATTTTCACGCACCGTGAATTAATCCTCCAGCCAATTGTTCGTGGCTGCTTCTAGTCTTCCGTCTCTTACTTGTTTGTACACTGTACTTTCCGCGCCTTTCCGCACTTGTAAATAATTTCTTTCACTGATTGCTGTTGCTCCTCTCTGAGGCCAAACCGCGAGTAATTGCTAATTTAATTGCGAAACTCGCCCTGACTTAAATCTGTCGCTCCCGTGGCGGCAGCGCTGCCGAGATTGCTGGCACGCGCCGTTCCGGGTTCCACCCGTTCTCTCCCGCTGACACTATCTGCCTCTCGCTCTAGCTTGAGCGGGCAGGTGGCGGATCTGCATTCCGCTGTCCGCATTCCGCTGGCTGCATACCGCTGCCGCTGCCCGCGTCGTAGGCCTCTGCCCCCGACGCGCTCTCTCTCTCCCTCCGCCGCTTTCGTTCCGCGGCTTCCGTTGGTCCTCCGGGATGCGGACCGTTCCGTCCCGCTCCCGGGCCGTTGTCCCGCAACAATGTTGCTGCTCCCGACTAGCCAGTTGTTGCTAGCCGATGTTGCCGGCGATGCTACCGGCCGATGTTGCCGGCGACCGTTGCCGGTGTGTGGCCGGTGTGTATGGCCGATGTGTACGGCCGGTATGGGCGTGGCCGGTAGGCGGCCGACGCCTACGTCCCTACTCCCTACTCCCTATTCCCTATTCCCTATTCCCTACCTAATTATAACCTAACCTATCCCTTATCCTATCTTAAACTAATATATACAAGCTTAATCCTATTCTATACATATATATACAGTTGACTTCATCACACCCCCTCCCTACTTCGGGGGGCGGATGAAGACTCTGACCTTCCCGGTCGCCCCGATCTGTACCCGGAAGCGATCGCCGTCTTCCTCCTCCAGGTAGCGTCTCGTCCGGCGCCCTTGCGTCTGTAGCCGGGCGTGGATTCTGCTGATCAAGCGCGCCGGCAGTCGCCCCTCCGGCGTGGACCACTCGGTGGGCGCCATTACCCAGCACTCTCCTCGGTCGCTCCTGGGCTCTGGGGGCCCTGACTCGTCCTCCTCCGACGAAGCGGACGGGGAATCATCCCACGGCGCCGCCCGTCGTCTCCCGCGGCGTGTCTCCGCATCCGTGCGACTGGTTGCGCACCTGACCGGCGTCGGCCCGGCCTGGTATGGCCCCGTACCGAAAATACCCGCATACTCGTCCGGGGTCGGCGAGCATGGGGACCGAGGCCTTCAATCCTCTCTGGTTGGGCTGTACCGGAGCCGACGCGAAATCTCCCGTCGCTCCTGGGCTGTTTGGTCGTCGTTGTCCCCGTCGTCGCGACCGGCGTGGTGGCCGACGTCGGGTGTTGTCGGGGTGCCTGGCCTGGCCACTACGGGTGGTGGCCCAAGCCCTCGTAGGGCCTCTCCCCACGGTCCAGGGATCGGCGCTAACTCCGCCAGCATCTCCGGAGTCCATATCCCAAAACATGCCGTTAATTCGGCCTGCTGCTCCTCCGTTACTACCCCGGGTCCCTCATCCCAGGGCAGCAAAGTCGGCGACCCCGGCGATGGAGGCGTCGACATCACCGGTGATGCGAAAGCCGGTGATGCCACCCTGCCGGGTGGTGTGGCGTCCAGCCGCATAGCGCCGAAGCGCCCGTCTGGCGCCACATCGCTGTCGTCCTTGTCGTCGTCGTCGTCGATGTCCTCGTCGTCCGAAATGACGATCGTCACCGGGCCCTCCGGCGAGGCGGGTCCGCGCTCTCCGGTCATGGGCACCGTTGTCAATAGTAGCGGCCCTCTTGGCCGGCGGGGGTCTCTCCCCTCGGCTGGGCCCACGTCCACATAGAGTGGGCGCATCTCTTCCTCCGGCACCGCCAGCTCCGGCTCCCGGCACTGGGCGGCGTCTGTCGTCCAGGTGCAGGCCCTGGGAGCACGCTTCCACGGCCTCCGACATCCAGGATAGGTCCCGGCGTGGTGGTGGATCGCCGGCCCGTCGCGCCTGCGTGAGTGGGGTCGGCATTAGCTCCGCCGTGACTGCCACTCTCGTCAGCGGGCGTCCATCAGGCCACAAGTAAGTTGGCAGTCCCCGTCCTGCCATGATTGCTGTCTTCGTTGTTCTGTGGAGGAAATGGGATTAATACTCAATTTATCAGGAGTCCCTACCTAACAGTGTATTTCCCTTTACCCGGCCCTATCCCGGACCTGCCTTTCCTATCCACCTAACCCATCTCGCGTTTCTTTTCCGCGATGCCTACTTTTCACCTAGTGGGCCCGGAGTGTTGGACGGGCGCGCCCGTCAACAAGTGACTCCGTGAACTCTGACCCTGTCAGAGTATCCGACGGTACTACCGTCTAGTTCCGTCTGCCGAGCGTGGAGTTATTCCCGCCGGTCGGATCGGCCTCTTCATTGCCGTCCACCTCCGTATCCATGTCCTCGCCATGGTACGGCTTGAGCTGGTTCAAACTGGCGGTTCGCCGTCTGCGACTGCCCGGTATGTGCAACTGCGCAATGTTCCGCGAGGGGAATTTAGCGACCCTAAATGGCCCGTCGTATTTCGCGGCCAGCTTCGCTGCGAATCTCTCGGTGGCATTTGATAATGCATGGTGCACCAGCACCAGTGATCCCACCGGCGGCTTCCATTCCCGTCGGCGGAGATTATAGCCGATGCTCGGTCGGCATTTTGTCTAGCGACTTCGAAAATATGGTGCAGCTGCTTACTGCGTTCCGTCGGGGTTACCTCGGGGATTCCACGTCCCGGAGTAACTTCGTCGTAAAGGGCGTGAGGCAGCCGAAGTTCTCTTCCCTGAACCAGGAATGCTGAGCTGAACCCCGTCGTGTCGGAGATACTGCTGTTTATTGCCAGCGATATCTCTGGGAGCAGCTTGTCCCATTCGTTCTGCTCACCTCCATCCAGATACTGGGCGATCATTGTCTTGATCGTCCGGTTGGACTTACAGAAATTTCGAAACGATCGACCCGTGAATTGGGTGCCGTTGTCGCAGACGAACGTACGTGGCACTCCGAAACGGCTCAGGATCCGTTCTTGAAAGGCGCGCTACAAATGCGTTCCCGTGGCTTTGCGTAGTGGGACTAATTCCACCCATTTGCTGAAAGAATCCAGGAAAACTAAAAGCATAGTGTTACCTTGTTTCGAACGCGGTAGTGGGCCGACGAAATCCGCGCAGAGAATGTGAAATGGCTCCTCCACTTGGCGTGTGAACATATGTCCCGCCGGTTTCTCCTGACTGACCTTATACCTTTGGCAATTCAGGCAATTTCGTACGTAGCGGGCGACGTCGCGGAAAAGTCCTGGCCAATAGTACCTCTGGGCCACGCGATTACTTGTTTTCCGGACTCCCAAATGTCCGGCAGCGGGAATATCGTGGTTCTCCTGCAAAACCCGATGGCGATAATCCGCTCCTACACACAGCTTCCATGGTGTGTACTCCTCCTCCTGTGGCCGTAGCCCAATGCGGCGATAAAGCTGTCCGCTTTCTTCCCTAAAATCCGGGAACTTTGCCTTCCTTAACATCCTCGTGAGCCACTTGCAGTTCGTTCCTTGTACCTGTGCTTGCTGCGCTACCAGCAGCGGTTGGCGTGAGAGGGCGTCAGCCACTAAATTCTGGGCTCCCCTCCGGTAGTGAACGTCGTATTGATACTGCTGCAGCTCGAGTGCCCATCGAGCGATTCTCCCAGTCGGATTATCTATGGCATTTAACCATTTCAAAGCCTGATGATTGGTTATTACCTCGAACCTGTACCCTTCGATGTAACACCGCATCTTCCTTACCGCCCATACGATGGCGAGACACTCCTTCTCGGTCACCGAATAGTTCCTTTCCGCACTATTTAAGCGGCGGCTGGCATAGGCCACCACTTGCTCCATCCCATCAATGGTCTGGGTTAGTGCGGCTCCAATGCCATATTCGCTGGCGTCTGTTTGTAGCACGAATTTCTGCTCAAAGTCCGGGCAGACTGAGACCGGTGCCTCCGTCAGCCGCGTCTTCACTCCTGAAACTCCTGATCCTGCCATGGTGTCCAATCCCATTTCTTGCCCTTTTTCGGCAAGGATGTCATCGGCTCCATGATATTGGCGAAATTGGGGACAAATCGACGATACCAAGATGCGATTCCCAGGCATCTCCGAAGTTCCTTTAAGCAAGTCGGCGGTAGTAGCTCGCGGATCGCGGCTACCTTATCCGGATCGGTGTGGATCCCTTCCTCGCTTATTACGTGCCCCAAATAGGCGATGTGCCGCTGAAAGAAATGACATTTATCCCTATTTAACCGCAGGTTGGCTTTGCGTAATCGGCTAAAAACTTCCCGAAGATTTTCAACGTGTTCCTCCAGCGTCGACCCGATGACTATAATGTCGTCTTAGTAGGCGTACGCGTGCGGCTCCATGTCTGGACCGATTACCGTATCCAGGGCCCGCTGAAACGTCGCCGGTGCCGAGTGAAGCCCAAATGGCATAACTCGCCACAGGAATAGGCCTCGGCCCGGAACCGTGAAAGCCGTACATTCCCGGCTATCCCTAGCCACGGGGATTTGCCAGTAACCATTCTTCAAGTCCAACGTCGAAATGAACTTTGCGTTCCGTAATCGCTCCAAGATCTGGTGGATCCTTGGCAGCGGGTACGCATCCGGCACAGAGTTCTCATTTAGCTGTCTGTAGTCGATGCACATCCGTGCGTCAGCGTTCTTCTTGGCCGCGATCACAATAGGGGCGCTGTGCGGGCTCTTAAACGGCTCGATGCGGCCGTCCCTAAGAAGCTCATCTATCTGTTTATCAATAACGGCCCTCATGGCCGGATTCCGGGGAAAATACCTTTGTTATATGGGGCGGTCGTTGCGCATAACAATCCGGTGCTCTGCGATGTGGGATACTCCGGCTAAATTCTCAAACTTCCTCAATTCCTGCTCCAGGAATTTCTCCACCCAGGGCTCTGGGTATCTCTGTCCCGACTCCTTCGGGTCCTGCTCCTCTGGTGCATGGCTCACCGTGTCGACAATTCCGCAGAGGAACGCGTTCTGCTCCGGCGTTTCCTTGGCGTGATCCTGGAAGTGGACACGCTTTTTGGAGGTGCGAAAAGGGTTTCGCTGCGCGGCGGTGGTGTCAGCCACAGGCGTTTTGCCTCCATGGCACCAACTGCTAGCTCGACTAGCCGTGGGTACCTCCGCATCCATGGCTGTTCCCATGCTCAAGTTCCGACTCGCTGCCCGCGGGGCAGGGATCGGCAACTGTCTTCCAACGGTACGCGGCTTGGGTACCGGTCCTGTTGTGGCCACCGGCCTCTCCTGAGTAACCGCGCCAAATGATCCTTGATCCGTTCCTTCGACTACTTCTCCTACATGATTCCTTGGTGACCTTTCCATCACCTTTTCCCGTGACCTTTCCATCACGCTTTCCCGCGACCTTTCCGTCACGCCTTCCCACGACCTTTCCGTCACGCCTTCCCGCGACCTTTCCGTCACGCCTTTCTGCGACCTTTCCGTCACGCTTTCCGCGCCCATGGCGGCTTGGTGTGCTCATCCGGCATCAAGTGGAGGGCCTGTCCCCCGCACTGGATGGTGGCTCCGATCCCGCACAAAAAATCCATGCCCAGCAGCACATTGTCCAAAACGTCCGTCATTACCAGCAGGATGGTCGGCGTACTGCGATCCCCGCAGTGGATAACTGCTGCTAGCGCCCTCGTCAGCTCCCGGCATGTCCCGTCGGCGAGCTTGACCTGTGTCCTTATGTCCCTCATGTTCCGTTTGTTGTCTAACTCCTTGGCCAAATCTTCACTTATGAAGCTATGCGTAGCTCCCGTGTCCAGGGTGGCCATAAATCGTCACCCTTCCATCTCTATGGCGGCTCGGATGCAGTCCGCCGAAAAGTGTCCCGGTTGCCCGCAGTTTCTGCATGCCTCCCGCACCCTCACTGGTGCCTGCTCCGGTGTCGATGGCCGACCCGTATTCGCGTTCCTACTGAAACTTCCCTTCATTGTGTTCGACTGCGGCCTGCGGGCCGTGCGGTCCGCATCCGTGATAACGCGAGAAATCGGTGGTGCCCTAGGGTTCGGGTCCTGCTGATTTCCAGCTCGTCCGCTCCTGCGGCGAGTCTCCTCGTGATCGACCACTAAGTGAGTCAGTTCCGCCAATGTGCGGAAATCCTGTCTCCTGACAAACAGTTGATACTCCGGCAGCATATTGTCGTAGACTCGCTCCAATTCCCGTTTCTAAGCAGTTACCAAGCAGCGCGCTGATGAAATAGCATTATGCATCTATCTGCGTTGTATATTAAACTGGCTACGTAGCGCGTTGTGTAAGCGGCTGGTCGGATAAACGCGGAGTCCCGGGTTCGAATCCCAGTCCAGCCGGAAATTGTTTTTTTTTTTAGAAAACCAAATGTTAGCTATATTATTTCTCATATGTATCTGGACGTTTACTCGCTCACACATATAAAATTTTTTCTTGTGAGTGTGGTAGTGCCGACCACTGATTTAAATACATATATGTAATTAATGTTTACTGCAAATATTTTAGAAATTGACATACCACACAGCACAGCACTAAAACTTCAAATGCGAAGGGAACGGGGAAAGGCCAGACGAAACCGAAAACAGGCGACCGAAAATTCTGGCGCGTGCCAGGGTATAACAGGCTAATTAATTAATTTTAATTAAATCCACATAGGGCAAATTATCCAAAACTAACATTTTGGCTATGCCTTAAATTATAAACATATGCAAATATACCATACGATTATATAAGCACAAATTAATTAAATATATTCTTTAAAAATTTTAAATATTCCCACTCGTTTTAAAAAGAGTATTCTGACGTCGCTGCCACTCAATTTGTTTTTGCCACAATTTTTTCCCCATCCGCTCTCTCTATCGCCATCTCTCTCTAATTTGCTGGACTGTCGCATGTCTCTGCTCCGAAAATATTTAGTCGAAGCTTCGAGAATCATCGTCAGTGACCGAAAGCAGGTAGAAGTTTCATTGCCTTTTTAGTTTCGGACTTCTGTCAATGAAGCCCATACAATTTGTTTTTGTTTTTCGTACATGACACGAGGAAAAGGCAGGGAAGGAAGGGGATTTTGGTTCTGAAGGGAATGGTCACATAATGGTTCAGAGTTTCCACATGCATAAAAACAGGAAAAGACATCAGAAAATAATAACATTTATTATTGTTTACCTTTTAAAGTCGGTGGGACCCTAGTCCAATTAGAAAAGAAATCCGAGAAAAATAACACAAATAGTTATTTCTTTCAAGGTTTTAATGAAGTCTCTAAGTAATGAAAACTGCATTATGGCCTTATGACAGAGTAATGCAGTTTTCGTAAAATTTTATAAGTTTTATAATGACTTCGTTTTATGTCTTTAATTGTAATGGATCAATGTTTTAAATTAAATAAATGATGGAGATATTGAAAGAGTTTTAAAATATTGTTCAAAATGTCTTGCCGCGTTCATGCATTGTGTGCGCAAATAACTAAAAATAGAACAAGCACATCCATCCCGTTCTTGCCCTCTTCCCCTTCGTCAACAAGGGTGGGCTGGCAACCCAGTCAGACTTCGCTTCACGCCATGAGCTGCTCACAGTGGAAAGCTATCCGCAGTGGGGATGGCTTTCTGTATGATCACTAGTTCACTATGGTGGTTCATGTACCTCAAATTCCCCTTTGGGATATTTCATAAACGTGAAGTGCGCTGTCGTATATCGCCGTCGCGAATATGCAAATTAGCGTAGGCATGCGGTGGTCACACTGAAGTGCAACAAAGGGTTGCAAGTAGATCGCGCTGCGTTATTACGTCATCCGTTGTGTTTATTTTTTTGTGATCGTGAGTGCGAAATTAAGAAGAAAAAGGTATGTATTTAACTTTATTACTTATCTATCTATATGCCTAGCTATCGCTAATTCTAATTATTTGAACAGTTTTTAATCTGTTTTCGTTTTCCATTAAGATGACATCATTGATATGGACGCTAAGATTGCAGCGACACCATCGAACTACGTAATTATGTTTTTAATAATAAGTTTATATATCTCTGTTTTAAATTTTATATAAATGTTAACTTTCCTATATAGTGCCTTAATTAATATAATAAAAATATTTCATATAAACTAAAATGGCTACATTTTTTATTTAAAATTTTTGAAAAATTTTTTCGTGAATTTCCCAGAATTTTACTGTGAGCGCTAGGCATGAATTTCAGTATGAGCCGAGCAGCGGCGTCGGCATCATGAAAATCAGCAGGACCCGAACCCTAGGGCACCACCGATTTCTCGCGTTATCACGGATGCGGACCGCACGGCCCGCAGGCCGCAGTCGAACACAATGAAGGGAAGTTTCAGTAGGAACGCGAATACGGGTCGGCCATCGACACCGGAGCAGGCACCAGTGAGGGTGCGGGAGGCATGCAGAAACTGCGGGCAACCGGGACACTTTTCGGCGGACTGCATCCGAGCCGCCATAGAGATGGAAGGGTGACGATTTATGGCCACCCTGGACACGGGAGCTACGCATAGCTTCATAAGTGAAGATTTGGCCAAGGAGTTAGACAACAAACGGAACATGAGGGACATAAGGACACAGGTCAAGCTCGCCGACGGGACATGCCGGGAGCTGACGAGGGCGCTAGCAGCAGTTATCCACTGCGGGGATCGCAGTACGCCGACCATCCTGCTGGTAATGACGGACGTTTTGGACAATGTGCTGCTGGGCATGGATTTTTTATGCGGGATCGGAGCCACCATCCAGTGCGGGGGACAGGCCCTCCACTTGATGCCGGATGAGCACACCAAGCCGCCATGGGCGCGGAAAGCGTGACGGAAAGGTCGCGGAAAGGCGTGACGGAAAGGTCGCGGGAAGGCGTGACGGAAAGGTCGTGGGAAGGCGTGACGGAAAGGTCGCGGGAAAGCGTGATGGAAAGGTCACGGGAAAAGGTGATGGAAAGGTCACCAAGAAATCATGTAGGAGAAGTAGTCGAAGGAACGGATCAAGGATCATTTGGCGCGGTTACTCAGGAGAGGCCGGTGGCCACAACAGGACCGGTACCCAAGCCGCGTACCGTTGGAAGACAGTTGCCGATCCCTGCCCCGCGGGCAGCGAGTCGGAACTTGAGCATGGGAACAGCCATGGATGCGGAGGTACCCACGGCTAGTCGAGCTAGCAGTTGGTGCCATGGAGGCAAAACGCCTGTGGCTGACACCACCGCCGCGCAGCAAAACCCTTTTCGCACCTCCAAAAAGCGTGTCCACTTCCAGGATCACGCCAAGGAAACGCCGGAGCAGAACGCGTTCCTCTGCGGAATTGTCGACACGGTGAGCCATGCACCAGAGGAGCAGGACCCGAAGGAGTCGGGACAGAGATACCCAGAGCCCTGGGTGGAGAAATTCCTGGAGCAGGAATTGAGGAAGTTTGAGAATTTAGCCGGAGTATCCCACATCGCAGAGCACCGGATTGTTATGCGCAACGACCGCCCCATATAACAAAGGTATTTTCCCCGGAATCCGGCCATGAGGGCCGTTATTGATAAACAGATAGATGAGCTTCTTAGGGACGGCCGCATCGAGCCGTCTAAGAGCCCGCACAGCGCCCCTATTGTGATCGCGGCCAAGAAGAACGCTGACGCACGGATGTGCATCGACTACAGACAGCTAAATGAGAACTCTGTGCCGGATGCGTACCCGCTGCCAAGGATCCACCAGATCTTGGAGCGATTACGGAACGCAAAGTTCATTTCGACGTTGGACTTGAAGAATGGTTACTGGCAAATCCCCGTGGCTAGGGATAGCCGGGAATGTACGGCTTTCACGGTTCCGGGCCGAGGCCTATTCCTGTGGCGAGTTATGCCATTTGGGCTTCACTCGGCACCGGCGACGTTTCAGCGGGCCCTGGATACGGTAATCGGTCCAGACATGGAGCCGCACGCGTACGCCTACTAAGACGACATTATAGTCATCGGGTCGACGCTGGAGGAACACGTTGAAAATCTTCGGGAAGTTTTTAGCCGATTACGCAAAGCCAACCTGCGGTTAAATAGGGATAAATGTCATTTCTTTCAGCGGCACATCGCCTATTTGGGGCACGTAATAAGCGAGGAAGGGATCCACACCGATCCGGATAAGGTAGCCGCGATCCGCGAGCTACTACCGCCGACTTGCTTAAAGGAACTTCGGAGATGCCTGGGAATCGCATCTTGGTATCGTCGATTTGTCCCCAATTTCGCCAATATCATGGAGCCGATGACATCCTTGCCGAAAAAGGGCAAGAAATGGGATTGGACACCATGGCAGGATCAGGAGTTTCAGGAGTGAAGACGCGGCTGACGGAGGCACCGGTCTCAGTCTGCCCGGACTTTGAGCAGAAATTCGTGCTACAAACAGACGCCAGCGAATATGGCATTGGAGCCGCACTAACCCAGACCATTGATGGGATGGAGCAAGTGGTGGCCTATGCCAGCCGCCGCTTAAATAGTGCGGAAAGGAACTATTCGGTGACCGAGAAGGAGTGTCTCGCCATCGTATGGGCGGTAAGGAAGATGCGGTGTTACATCGAAGGGTACAGGTTCGAGGTAATAACCAATCATCAGGCTTTGAAATGGTTAAATGCCATAGATAATCCGACTGGGAGAATCGCTCGATGGGCACTCGAGCTGCAGCAGTATCAATACGACGTTCACTACCGGAGGGGAGCCCAGAATTTAGTGGCTGACGCCCTCTCACGCCAACCGCTGCTGGTAGCGCAGCAAGCACAGGTACAAGGAACGAACTGCAAGTGGCTCACGAGGATGTTAAGGAAGGCAAAGTTCCCGGATTTTAGGGAAGAAAGCGGACAGCTTTATCGCCGCATTGGGCTACGGCCACAGGAGGAGGAGTACACACCATGGAAGCTGTGTGTAGGAGCGGATTATCGCCATCGGGTTTTGCAGGAGAACCACGATATTCCCGCTGCCGGACATTTGGGAGTCCGGAAAACAAGTAATCGCGTGGCCCAGAGGTACTATTGGCCAGGACTTTTCCGCGACGTCGCCCGCTACGTACGAAATTGCCTGAATTGCCAAAGGTATAAGGTATCAGTCAGGAGAAACCGGCGGGACATATGTTCACACGCCAAGTGGAGGAGCCATTTCACATTCTCTGCGCGGATTTCGTCGGCCCACTACCGCGTTCGAAACAAGGTAACACTATGCTTTTAGTTTTCCTGGATTCTTTCAGCAAATGGGTGGAATTAGTCCCACTACGCAAAGCCACGGGAACGCATTTGTAGCGCGCCTTTCAAGAACGGATCCTGAGCCGTTTCGGAGTGCCACGTACGTTCGTCTGCGACAACGGCACCCAATTCACGGGTCGATCGTTTCGAAATTTCTGTAAGTCCAACCGGACGATCAAGACAATGATCGCCCAGTATCTGGATGGAGGTGAGCAGAACGAATGGGACAAGCTGCTCCCAGAGATATCGCTGGCAATAAACAGCAGTATCTCCGACACGACGGGGTTCAGCTCAGCATTCCTGGTTCAGGGAAGAGAACTTCGGCTGCCTCACGCCCTTTACGACGAAGTTACTCCGGGACGTGGAATCCCCGAGGTAACCCCGACGGAACGCAGTAAGCAGCTGCACCATATTTTCGAAGTCGCTAGACAAAATGCCGACCGAGCATCGGCTATAATCTCCGCCGACGGGAATGGAAGCCGCCGGTGGGATCACTGGTGCTGGTGCACCATGCATTATCAAATGCCACCGAGAGATTCGCAGCGAAGCTGGCCGCGAAATACGACGGGCCATTTAGGGTCGCTAAATTCCCCTCGCGGAACATTGCGCAGTTGCACATACCGGGCAGTCGCAGACGGCGAACCGCCAGTTTGAACCAGCTCAAGCCGTACCATGGCGAGGACATGGATACGGAGGTGGACGGCAATGAAGAGGCCGATCCGACCGGCGGGAATAACTCCACGCTCGGCAGACGGAACTAGACGGTAGTACCGTCGGATACTCTGACAGGGTCAGAGTTCACGGAGTCACTTGTTGACGGGCGCGCCCGTCCAACACTCCGGGCCCACTAGGTGAAAAGTAGGCATCGCGGAAAAGAAACGCGAGATGGGTTAGGTGGATAGGAAAGGCAGGTCCGGGATAGGGCCGGGTAAAGGGAAATACACTGTTAGGTAGGGACTCCTGATAAATTGAGTATTAATCCCATTTCCTCCACAGAACAACGAAGACAGCAATCATGGCAGGACGGGGACTGCCAACTTACTTGTGGCCTGATGGACGCCCGCTGACGAGAGTGGCAGTCACGGCGGAGCTAATGCCGACCCCACTCACGCAGGCGCGACGGGCCGGCGATCCACCACCACGCCGGGACCTATCCTGGATGTCGGAGGCCGTGGAAGCGTGCTCCCAGGGCCTGCACCTGGACGACAGACGCCGCCCAGTGCCGGGAGCCGGAGCTGGCGGTGCCGGAGGAAGAGATGCGCCCACTCTATGTGGACGTGGGCCCAGCCGAGGGGAGAGACCCCCGCCGGCCAAGAGGGCCGCTACTATTGACAACGGTGCCCATGACCGGAGAGCGCGGACCCGCCTCGCCGGAGGGCCCGGTGACGATCGTCATTTCGGACGACGAGGACATCGACGACGACGACTACGAGGACGACAGCGATGTGGCGCCAGACGGGCGCTTCGGCGCTATGCGGCTGGACGCCACACCACCCGGCAGGGTGGCATCACCGGCTTTCGCATCACCGGTGATGTCGACGCCTCCATCGCCGGGGTCGCCGACTTTGCTGCCCTGGGATGAGGGACCCGGGGTAGTAACGGAGGAGCAGCAGGCCGAATTAACGGCATGTTTTGGGATATGGACTCTGGAGATGCTGGCGGAGTTAGCGCCGATCCCTGGACCGTGGGGAGAGGCCCTACGAGGGCTTGGGCCACCACCCGTAGTGGCCAGGCCAGGCACCCCGACAACACCCGACGTCGGCCACCACGCCGGTCGCGACGACGGGGACAACGACGACCAAACAGCCCAGGAGCGACGGGAGATTTCGCGTCGGCTCCGGTACAGCCCAACCAGAGAGGATTGAAGGCCTCGGTCCCCATGCTCGCCGACCCCGGACGAGTATGCGGGTATTTTCGGTACGGGGCCATACCAGGCCGGGCCGACGCCGGTCAGGTGCGCAACCAGTCGCACGGATGCGGAGACACGCCGCGGGAGACGACGGGCGGCGCCGTGGGATGATTCCCCGTCCGCTTCGTCGGAGGAGGACGAGTCAGGGCCCCCAGAGCCCAGGAGCGACCGAGGAGAGTGCTGGGTAATGGCGCCCACCGAGTGGTCCACGCCGGAGGGGCGACTGCCGGCGCGCTTGATCAGCAGAATCCACGCCCGGCTACAGACGCAAGGGCGCCGGACGAGACGCTACCTGGAGGAGGAAGACGGCGATCGCTTCCGGGTACAGATCGGGGCGACCGGGAAGGTCAGAGTCTTCATCCGCCCCCCGAAGTAGGGAGGGGGTGTGATGAAGTCAACTGTATATATATGTATAGAATAGGATTAAGCTTGTATATATTAGTTTAAGATAGGATAAGGGATAGGTTAGGTTATAATTAGGTAGGGAATAGGGAATAGGGAGTAGGGAGTAGGGACGTAGGCGTCGGCCGCCTACCGGCCACGCCCATACCGGCCGTACACATCGGCCATACACACCGGCCACACACCGGCAACGGTCGCCGGCAACATCGGCCGGTAGCATCGCCGGCAACATCGGCTAGCAACAACTGGCTAGTCGGGAGCAGCAACATTGTTGCGGGACAACGGCCCGGGAGCGGGACGGAACGGTCCGCATCCCGGAGGACCAACGGAAGCCGCGGAACGAAAGCGGCGGAGGGAGAGAGAGAGCGCGTCGGGGGCAGAGGCCTACGACGCGGGCAGCGGCAGCGGTATGCAGCCAGCGGAATGCGGACAGCGGAATGCAGATCCGCCACCTGCCCGCTCAAGCTAGAGCGAGAGGCAGATAGTGTCAGCGGGAGAGAACGGGTGGAACCCGGAACGGCGCGTGCCAGCAATCTCGGCAGCGCTGCCGCCACGGGAGCGACAGATTTAAGTCAGGGCGAGTTTCGCAATTAAATTAGCAATTACTCGCGGTTTGGCCTCAGAGAGGAGCAACAGCAATCAGTGAAAGAAATTATTTACAAGTGCGGAAAGGCGCGGAAAGTACAGTGTACAAACAAGTAAGAGACGGAAGACTAGAAGCAGCCACGAACAATTGGCTGGAGGATTAATTCACGGTGCGTGAAAATATTATTGCAAATAAATTTGCGGGCGAAACATTCGGTAGAACAAGGAGTAAGAGCAAAGCAAGATTATAAGAAATCATAGAAGGTATAAATAAAATTAAGATGAATCTACTGGTTATTGAATATTTTCTTATTGAATTCGCTGCCACTCCTACCACCCTCTGCTCCCCTCTTTCCCATGTCGGCGACCGTTGGTCAATCCCAGGCGCCGAATTGGGCAAGACGGGAACAGGAGCGCCCCGCTGCTGAGATTAATTCCGGGCGCGGGCGCGGGCGACGGCTGTTGGGTTTCCCCAAGCCGCTTGCCCAATCTCAGGGAGCGTCATAGTTATTAGCCCGGGCGCCCTCAGGCAAATCGCGAGTCACGGGGGAATCTGAGGGGAAAAAGGGGGCGACGGCCGCCGAGAGTTAATTCCAGGCGGGACCGGCGCATCGTGGCTGTTGGGTTCGGACCAGGCCACGGGGGTTGGATTAGGGCTATTGTGGGCGCAGGAGCAGGCTGCTGGGCGATCCCGAGCCGGTTCCAGTCTTCTTCTTTCACTGATTGCTGTTGCTCCTCTCTGAGGCCAAACCGCGAGTAATTGCTAATTTAATTGCGAAACTCGCCCTGACTTAAATCTGTCGCTCCCGTGGCGGCAGCGCTGCCGAGATTGCTGGCACGCGCCGTTCCGGGTTCCACCCGTTCTCTCCCGCTGACACTATCTGCCTCTCGCTCTAGCTTGAGCGGGCAGGTGGCGGATCTGCATTCCGCTGTCCGCATTCCGCTGGCTGCATACCGCTGCCGCTGCCCGCGTCGTAGGCCTCTGCCCCCGACGCGCTCTCTCTCTCCCTCCGCCGCTTTCGTTCCGCGGCTTCCGTTGGTCCTCCGGGATGCGGACCGTTCCGTCCCGCTCCCGGGCCGTTGTCCCGCAACAATGTTGCTGCTCCCGACTAGCCAGTTGTTGCTAGCCGATGTTGCCGGCGATGCTACCGGCCGATGTTGCCGGCGACCGTTGCCGGTGTGTGGCCGGTGTGTATGGCCGATGTGTACGGCCGGTATGGGCGTGGCCGGTAGGCGGCCGACGCCTACGTCCCTACTCCCTACTCCCTATTCCCTATTCCCTACCTAATTATAACCTAACCTATCCCTTATCCTATCTTAAACTAATATATACAAGCTTAATCCTATTCTATACATATATATACAGTTGACTTCATCACACCCCCTCCCTACTTCGGGGGGCGGATGAAGACTCTGACCTTCCCGGTCGCCCCGATCTGTACCCGGAAGCGATCGCCGTCTTCCTCCTCCAGGTAGCGTCTCGTCCGGCGCCCTTGCGTCTGTAGCCGGGCGTGGATTCTGCTGATCAAGCGCGCCGGCAGTCGCCCCTCCGGCGTGGACCACTCGGTGGGCGCCATTACCCAGCACTCTCCTCGGTCGCTCCTGGGCTCTGGGGGCCCTGACTCGTCCTCCTCCGACGAAGCGGACGGGGAATCATCCCACGGCGCCGCCCGTCGTCTCCCGCGGCGTGTCTCCGCATCCGTGCGACTGGTTGCGCACCTGACCGGCGTCGGCCCGGCCTGGTATGGCCCCGTACCGAAAATACCCGCATACTCGTCCGGGGTCGGCGAGCATGGGGACCGAGGCCTTCAATCCTCTCTGGTTGGGCTGTACCGGAGCCGACGCGAAATCTCCCGTCGCTCCTGGGCTGTTTGGTCGTCGTTGTCCCCGTCGTCGCGACCGGCGTGGTGGCCGACGTCGGGTGTTGTCGGGGTGCCTGGCCTGGCCACTACGGGTGGTGGCCCAAGCCCTCGTAGGGCCTCTCCCCACGGTCCAGGGATCGGCGCTAACTCCGCCAGCATCTCCGGAGTCCATATCCCAAAACATGCCGTTAATTCGGCCTGCTGCTCCTCCGTTACTACCCCGGGTCCCTCATCCCAGGGCAGCAAAGTCGGCGACCCCGGCGATGGAGGCGTCGACATCACCGGTGATGCGAAAGCCGGTGATGCCACCCTGCCGGGTGGTGTGGCGTCCAGCCGCATAGCGCCGAAGCGCCCGTCTGGCGCCACATCGCTGTCGTCCTCGTCGTCGTCGTCGTCGATGTCCTCGTCGTCCGAAATGACGATCGTCACCGGGCCCTCCGGCGAGGCGGGTCCGCGCTCTCCGGTCATTGGCACCGTTGTCAATAGTAGCGGCCCTCTTGGCCGGCGGGGGTCTCTCCCCTCGGCTGGGCCCACGTCCACATAGAGTGGGCGCATCTCTTCCTCCGGCACCGCCAGCTCCGGCTCCCGGCACTGGGCGGCGTCTGTCGTCCAGGTGCAGGCCCTGGGAGCACGCTTCCACGGCCTCCGACATCCAGGATAGGTCCCGGCGTGGTGGTGGATCGCCGGCCCGTCGCGCCTGCGTGAGTGGGGTCGGCATTAGCTCCGCCGTGACTGCCACTCTCGTCAGCGGGCGTCCATCAGGCCACAAGTAAGTTGGCAGTCCCCGTCCTGCCATGATTGCTGTCTTCGTTGTTCTGTGGAGGAAATGGGATTAATACTCAATTTATCAGGAGTCCCTCCTAACAGTGTATTTCCCTTTACCCGGCCCTATCCCGGACCTGCCTTTCCTATCCACCTAACCCATCTCGCGTTTCTTTTCCGCGATGCCTACTTTTCACCTAGTGGGCCCGGAGTGTTGGACGGGCGCGCCCGTCAACAAGTGACTCCGTGAACTCTGACCCTGTCAGAGTATCCGACGGTACTACCGTCTAGTTCCGTCTGCCGAGCGTGGAGTTATTCCCGCCGGTCGGATCGGCCTCTTCATTGCCGTCCACCTCCGTATCCATGTCCTCGCCATGGTACGGCTTGAGCTGGTTCAAACTGGCGGTTCGCCGTCTGCGACTGCCCGGTATGTGCAACTGCGCAATGTTCCGCGAGGGGAATTTAGCGACCCTAAATGGCCCGTCGTATTTCGCGGCCAGCTTCGCTGCGAATCTCTCGGTGGCATTTGATAATGCATGGTGCACCAGCACCAGTGATCCCACCGGCGGCTTCCATTCCCGTCGGCGGAGATTATAGCCGATGCTCGGTCGGCATTTTGTCTAGCGACTTCGAAAATATGGTGCAGCTGCTTACTGCGTTCCGTCGGGGTTACCTCGGGGATTCCACGTCCCGGAGTAACTTCGTCGTAAAGGGCGTGAGGCAGCCGAAGTTCTCTTCCCTGAACCAGGAATGCTGAGCTGAACCCCGTCGTGTCGGAGATACTGCTGTTTATTGCCAGCGATATCTCTGGGAGCAGCTTGTCCCATTCGTTCTGCTCACCTCCATCCAGATACTGGGCGATCATTGTCTTGATCGTCCGGTTGGACTTACAGAAATTTCGAAACGATCGACCCGTGAATTGGGTGCCGTTGTCGCAGACGAACGTACGTGGCACTCCGAAACGGCTCAGGATCCGTTCTTGAAAGGCGCGCTACAAATGCGTTCCCGTGGCTTTGCGTAGTGGGACTAATTCCACCCATTTGCTGAAAGAATCCAGGAAAACTAAAAGCATAGTGTTACCTTGTTTCGAACGCGGTAGTGGGCCGACGAAATCCGCGCAGAGAATGTGAAATGGCTCCTCCACTTGGCGTGTGAACATATGTCCCGCCGGTTTCTCCTGACTGACCTTATACCTTTGGCAATTCAGGCAATTTCGTACGTAGCGGGCGACGTCGCGGAAAAGTCCTGGCCAATAGTACCTCTGGGCCACGCGATTACTTGTTTTCCGGACTCCCAAATGTCCGGCAGCGGGAATATCGTGGTTCTCCTGCAAAACCCGATGGCGATAATCCGCTCCTACACACAGCTTCCATGGTGTGTACTCCTCCTCCTGTGGCCGTAGCCCAATGCGGCGATAAAGCTGTCCGCTTTCTTCCCTAAAATCCGGGAACTTTGCCTTCCTTAACATCCTCGTGAGCCACTTGCAGTTCGTTCCTTGTACCTGTGCTTGCTGCGCTACCAGCAGCGGTTGGCGTGAGAGGGCGTCAGCCACTAAATTCTGGGCTCCCCTCCGGTAGTGAACGTCGTATTGATACTGCTGCAGCTCGAGTGCCCATCGAGCGATTCTCCCAGTCGGATTATCTATGGCATTTAACCATTTCAAAGCCTGATGATTGGTTATTACCTCGAACCTGTACCCTTCGATGTAACACCGCATCTTCCTTACCGCCCATACGATGGCGAGACACTCCTTCTCGGTCACCGAATAGTTCCTTTCCGCACTATTTAAGCGGCGGCTGGCATAGGCCACCACTTGCTCCATCCCATCAATGGTCTGGGTTAGTGCGGCTCCAATGCCATATTCGCTGGCGTCTGTTTGTAGCACGAATTTCTGCTCAAAGTCCGGGCAGACTGAGACCGGTGCCTCCGTCAGCCGCGTCTTCACTCCTGAAACTCCTGATCCTGCCATGGTGTCCAATCCCATTTCTTGCCCTTTTTCGGCAAGGATGTCATCGGCTCCATGATATTGGCGAAATTGGGGACAAATCGACGATACCAAGATGCGATTCCCAGGCATCTCCGAAGTTCCTTTAAGCAAGTCGGCGGTAGTAGCTCGCGGATCGCGGCTACCTTATCCGGATCGGTGTGGATCCCTTCCTCGCTTATTACGTGCCCCAAATAGGCGATGTGCCGCTGAAAGAAATGACATTTATCCCTATTTAACCGCAGGTTGGCTTTGCGTAATCGGCTAAAAACTTCCCGAAGATTTTCAACGTGTTCCTCCAGCGTCGACCCGATGACTATAATGTCGTCT
Source organism: Drosophila birchii (assembly GCA_035046345.1). Taxonomy (NCBI): domain Eukaryota; kingdom Metazoa; phylum Arthropoda; class Insecta; order Diptera; family Drosophilidae; genus Drosophila; species Drosophila birchii. The sequence goes on from JAWNOA010000047.1 coordinate 1,730,793, forward strand.
TAGTAGGCGTACGCGTGCGGCTCCATGTCTGGACCGATTACCGTATCCAGGGCCCGCTGAAACGTCGCCGGTGCCGAGTGAAGCCCAAATGGCATAACTCGCCACAGGAATAGGCCTCGGCCCGGAACCGTGAAAGCCGTACATTCCCGGCTATCCCTAGCCACGGGGATTTGCCAGTAACCATTCTTCAAGTCCAACGTCGAAATGAACTTTGCGTTCCGTAATCGCTCCAAGATCTGGTGGATCCTTGGCAGCGGGTACGCATCCGGCACAGAGTTCTCATTTAGCTGTCTGTAGTCGATGCACATCCGTGCGTCAGCGTTCTTCTTGGCCGCGATCACAATAGGGGCGCTGTGCGGGCTCTTAGACGGCTCGATGCGGCCGTCCCTAAGAAGCTCATCTATCTGTTTATCAATAACGGCCCTCATGGCCGGATTCCGGGGAAAATACCTTTGTTATATGGGGCGGTCGTTGCGCATAACAATCCGGTGCTCTGCGATGTGGGATACTCCGGCTAAATTCTCAAACTTCCTCAATTCCTGCTCCAGGAATTTCTCCACCCAGGGCTCTGGGTATCTCTGTCCCGACTCCTTCGGGTCCTGCTCCTCTGGTGCATGGCTCACCGTGTCGACAATTCCGCAGAGGAACGCGTTCTGCTCCGGCGTTTCCTTGGCGTGATCCTGGAAGTGGACACGCTTTTTGGAGGTGCGAAAAGGGTTTTGCTGCGCGGCGGTGGTGTCAGCCACAGGCGTTTTGCCTCCATGGCACCAACTGCTAGCTCGACTAGCCGTGGGTACCTCCGCATCCATGGCTGTTCCCATGCTCAAGTTCCGACTCGCTGCCCGCGGGGCAGGGATCGGCAACTGTCTTCCAACGGTACGCGGCTTGGGTACCGGTCCTGTTGTGGCCACCGGCCTCTCCTGAGTAACCGCGCCAAATGATCCTTGATCCGTTCCTTCGACTACTTCTCCTACATGATTCCTTGGTGACCTTTCCATCACCTTTTCCCGTGACCTTTCCATCACGCTTTCCCGCGACCTTTCCGTCACGCCTTCCCACGACCTTTCCGTCACGCCTTCCCGCGACCTTTCCGTCACGCCTTTCCGCGACCTTTCCGTCACGCTTTCCGCGCCCATGGCGGCTTGGTGTGCTCATCCGGCATCAAGTGGAGGGCCTGTCCCCCGCACTGGATGGTGGCTCCGATCCCGCACAAAAAATCCATGCCCAGCAGCACATTGTCCAAAACGTCCGTCATTACCAGCAGGATGGTCGGCGTACTGCGATCCCCGCAGTGGATAACTGCTGCTAGCGCCCTCGTCAGCTCCCGGCATGTCCCGTCGGCGAGCTTGACCTGTGTCCTTATGTCCCTCATGTTCCGTTTGTTGTCTAACTCCTTGGCCAAATCTTCACTTATGAAGCTATGCGTAGCTCCCGTGTCCAGGGTGGCCATAAATCGTCACCCTTCCATCTCTATGGCGGCTCGGATGCAGTCCGCCGAAAAGTGTCCCGGTTGCCCGCAGTTTCTGCATGCCTCCCGCACCCTCACTGGTGCCTGCTCCGGTGTCGATGGCCGACCCGTATTCGCGTTCCTACTGAAACTTCCCTTCATTGTGTTCGACTGCGGCCTGCGGGCCGTGCGGTCCGCATCCGTGATAACGCGAGAAATCGGTGGTGCCCTAGGGTTCGGGTCCTGCTGATTTCCAGCTCGTCCGCTCCTGCGGCGAGTCTCCTCGTGATCGACCACTAAGTGAGTCAGTTCCGCCAATGTGCGGAAATCCTGTCTCCTGACAAACAGTTGATACTCCGGCAGCATATTGTCGTAGACTCGCTCCAATTCCCGTTTCTAAGCAGTTACCAAGCAGCGCGCTGATGAAATAGCATTATGCATCTATCTGCGTTGTATATTAAACTGGCTACGTAGCGCGTTGTGTAAGCGGCTGGTCGGATAAACGCGGAGTCCCGGGTTCGAATCCCAGTCCAGCCGGAAATTGTTTTTTTTTTTAGAAAACCAAATGTTAGCTATATTATTTCTCATATGTATCTGGACGTTTACTCGCTCACACATATAAAATTTTTTCTTGTGAGTGTGGTAGTGCCGACCACTGATTTAAATACATATATGTAATTAATGTTTACTGCAAATATTTTAGAAATTGACATACCACACAGCACAGCACTAAAACTTCAAATGCGAAGGGAACGGGGAAAGGCCAGACGAAACCGAAAACAGGCGACCGAAAATTCTGGCGCGTGCCAGGGTATAACAGGCTAATTAATTAATTTTAATTAAATCCACATAGGGCAAATTATCCAAAACTAACATTTTGGCTATGCCTTAAATTATAAACATATGCAAATATACCATACGATTATATAAGCACAAATTAATTAAATATATTCTTTAAAAATTTTAAATATTCCCACTCGTTTTAAAAAGAGTATTCTGACGTCGCTGCCACTCAATTTGTTTTTGCCACAATTTTTTCCCCATCCGCTCTCTCTATCGCCATCTCTCTCTAATTTGCTGGACTGTCGCATGTCTCTGCTCCGAAAATATTTAGTCGAAGCTTCGAGAATCATCGTCAGTGACCGAAAGCAGGTAGAAGTTTCATTGCCTTTTTAGTTTCGGACTTCTGTCAATGAAGCCCATACAATTTGTTTTTGTTTTTCGTACATGACACGAGGAAAAGGCAGGGAAGGAAGGGGATTTTGGTTCTGAAGGGAATGGTCACATAATGGTTCAGAGTTTCCACATGCATAAAAACAGGAAAAGACATCAGAAAATAATAACATTTATTATTGTTTACCTTTTAAAGTCGGTGGGACCCTAGTCCAATTAGAAAAGAAATCCGAGAAAAATAACACAAATAGTTATTTCTTTCAAGGTTTTAATGAAGTCTCTAAGTAATGAAAACTGCATTATGGCCTTATGACAGAGTAATGCAGTTTTCGTAAAATTTTATAAGTTTTATAATGACTTCGTTTTATGTCTTTAATTGTAATGGATCAATGTTTTAAATTAAATAAATGATGGAGATATTGAAAGAGTTTTAAAATATTGTTCAAAATGTCTTGCCGCGTTCATGCATTGTGTGCGCAAATAACTAAAAATAGAACAAGCACATCCATCCCGTTCTTGCCCTCTTCCCCTTCGTCAACAAGGGTGGGCTGGCAACCCAGTCAGACTTCGCTTCACGCCATGAGCTGCTCACAGTGGAAAGCTATCCGCAGTGGGGATGGCTTTCTGTATGATCACTAGTTCACTATGGTGGTTCATGTACCTCAAATTCCCCTTTGGGATATTTCATAAACGTGAAGTGCGCTGTCGTATATCGCCGTCGCGAATATGCAAATTAGCGTAGGCATGCGGTGGTCACACTGAAGTGCAACAAAGGGTTGCAAGTAGATCGCGCTGCGTTATTACGTCATCAGTTGTGTTTATTTTTTTGTGATCGTGAGTGCGAAATTAAGAAGAAAAAGGTATGTATTTAACTTTATTACTTATCTATCTATATGCCTAGCTATCGCTAATTCTAATTATTTGAACAGTTTTTAATCTGTTTTCGTTTTCCATTAAGATGACATCATTGATATGGACGCTAAGATTGCAGCGACACCATCGAACTACGTAATTATGTTTTTAATAATAAGTTTATATATCTCTGTTTTAAATTTTATATAAATGTTAACTTTCCTATATAGTGCCTTAATTAATATAATAAAAATATTTCATATAAACTAAAATGGCTACATTTTTTATTTAAAATTTTTGAAAAATTTTTTCGTGAATTTCCCAGAATTTTACTGTGAGCGCTAGGCATGAATTTCAGTATGAGCCGAGCAGCGGCGTCGGCATCATGAATTACCCCGGCCGCCCATGTATAAAAGCGAATTAGAACTTTACATGGACGGTAGGGTACAACCCCATGAGCGATTCGGTTAGAAAACCATGTAGATTTCCTACAAAAAAGTCCGAATGGTTAACCATTGAAGCATTGAACCATTGTGCTTATATGCAGCTATATCTATGATAATATCTACCATAATTAACGGTGGACGGTAGATGGTGTCTAATGTGATGCAGGTATTATAACATCATTTTGACATTTAGTTTTAACGCTGTGATATAATCGCCACATTTCACTAAAACCCAATCTGATGATTTTTAATAGCGGTCACACTGAAACAATTTATCCTCTGAAGAAGAAAATAAGCGGACGTAATTAAACAACGTAATGAACAAGAGCAATCACAGCACATCGGATAGTGAAAGCGATGAAGATTATATTATTGAAGGTGATAATGCGACGCTGGACAGCAGTGATGATGCAGACGACAGTGAGGACCAAGAAGAATTGATTAACAAATTTTCAAAACAAAGTTGCGCTAACTTTAAACAAAAAAATGAACGTATTGCAAATGTCTCAATATCAGCTCAGCGTCAGACACGACAATCCATTGCCTCTGACAACATCAAAAGATCTTTGGAAAGGGAGGAGTTACAGTCAGACGAAGAGGCCGATAAAACTCGATCAGATTCGCTGTGGGCAGATTTTCTTAGCGATGTTGATTCAAAAAGAATAACTAAGACGGCTACCAATTCTGATAAAGGGACTAGCAAAACAGTTATCCCAGTCAATTCCAACGCAGTTGAACTTTCCTGTCCACCCAGAGTCGAAGGCTCTGACGGCTTCGACACCGATCCAAGAGTCTGTTCCTCCAAGCGACCAGTTGAGTGCAGCTCTGTCAGCAAAGTCTTAAGTCGGTTTACAAAGAAAAAAAAAACGTCGGTGCTAGAAGAGTCTAAGGCGGATTGGAAGGACTTTAAAACCGACGAAGGAATAGACGAGGATCTTCGCACCCATAACAAGGGAAAAGATGGGTTAGTTAAAATAAAACTTGTGTTTATATGTGTATGAATAATAATTTTTGTTACATTTCAGGTATTTAGAACGTCAAGAATTTTTGCAGAGAACAGATTTGCGACAGTTTGAAATAGAGAAAAAAATGCGGCAGTCCAGTCGACAAAACTGATGTTAATATGCCTTTCCCGTGGCGTTTTAATCATACTCATTCCTTTAAAATTTTTGTATGTAATTAAACATAATAAGATGCATTGTAACTATTCATCGTTAGAATCGAAACTCTATTGATCTGGGTTAGAAGATATTCACAGTGGATTTGGATTCGATAGCTTTAAGTCGCATATAGCCGTAATCCCTATAAATGCAATTTTTTATCTTTTGCTAAAACGTATTTACTTAATTATTAAATTGATCAATATTATAATTTCGAACATATGTTTGCACCGCAGTAAAGGAGTATATTACATTACATATTATGTTTTACATTTCTACATTTACCGGTTGCTCCTATGTGTGTTTATATGATATTCGTCCGATGTTCATAAAATTATAACAAATTCTGATAAAATTTGTTAGTTTTTAGAAAATATGAAACATGCTGAAACACATCTAAGTAATATTTTGTTTCTATTAATTTACAGATTGGTTCAAAGGGAGCCATAAAATGTAGTCAAAAATGTATTCTTATTTAATATTATTTTTTAAGGTTTTCGGCATAAGGTTTTTTCGATTTTTTTTTTACCATTGCACAATATGTTAAGAATATTGTGTAAACGTTTCACATCCATCTTATACAAATTAATAAAGTTTTAGTCAATTTAATGGAGGTCGCATAGTGTGTACTGCATGTGCTTAAAAAACTTTGAAGCGCTCCCCTGAAAAAATGGCATTCTGGAATGCAACGGTGTAACGTAAAATCTACTGGCCCGATCGATTTGAAATTTTTGTCTATTTTATATGGCAAAAAGACAAGGGCCAAGTTGGAAAACACTGCCAGGCGTCTAAGCTGGCTAACTTGCCCGAAGCCGAAGCTGAGTATTAGGTGCAAGACTCGCCTTTACCAGTCCCTGCTAGCACCGATTTGGCAATATGGAATGGCAATATACGGCAGTGCGGCCAGGACGCATTTGAATCGAATTCAAGCGTTTCAGGCGAAATTTCTCAGACGTATCACTGGAGCGGAGTGGTACATAAGAAATGCCGACATACGCAGGGAATTCCAAGTCCCTGCAATCGGAGACGCCGTGAACACCTTAGCTGCCAGACACAGAACCAGACTGTGGAGTCACCCAAACCCGCTGGCCAGGAGGATGAGCTGGACTAGGACCAGGAGACGCCTGAAGAGGGTCATAATCCGGGAGCTGCCAACCCGGCGTTTAAACTAATTTTTAATTAACATTGATACATATTCGATACATAAAATTGTTAAATAATAATAGATATGTAGCCAAATAAGTTTAGCAGCAAACTTGCATACAACCAAATAAACAAACAAAAAAAAAAAAAAAAAAAATTTATATGGACGTTGATGTACTACGGTCAGTACACTCAAGTGGCCCTTATGAGACCAGACACGTGCCTGTTAGGGTTAGTAGACGCGATGGAAAATATAGAAAAGAATACGAGGAAATAAACTACCGGCGAGCTGCCTGAGTGTTTGCATGCATGCGATCTAAGTGGGTAAGGATTAAAGATTTTAGTTTAGGAAGACTATCAACCTGTGAGATTACCGAATACAAATCATTATAACTTGCACACAGTACTTTTTACTCGGAACGTGGAAATTGAGCTGGCCTAACAAGTCAGAACTTTCCTTTTTTATACCCGCTACCCATAGGGTAGAAGGGTATTATAACTTTGTGCCGGCAGGAAATGTATGTAACAGGTAGAAGTAGGAATTTCCGACCCTATAAAGTATATATATTCTTGATCAGCGTCAACAGCCGAGACGATCTAGCCATGTCCGTCTATCTGTCTGTCCGTCTGTCCGTATGAAACACTGGATCTCGGAGACTATAAGAGATAGAGCAGTAATCAAGTTTGTTTCAAATTTTTACCATGCCCACTTCTGCCCCCGCATATTATCAAAAAACGTATCATTTTCATCATTTTAAAGCTAGAGTCGAATTTGGGTATGTACATTAAGAACTATAGTCTGTGTGTGAGAAGAGGGGCGCTTGTGCCGCAAAAAGATGTACAGAAAGCGAAAGAAGGCCCAGAGGAAAAATCCCACGTCGCGAACGAAAGTAAATCGGAGGCTCGAAATGAAGAGTTGGAGGCGTCGTGGGTAAATTCAATGGGCTGGTCGTGTCAGCTTTATTTGGCTTTATGCATAAGACTAAAAACTAAAATAACATAAGGGCCGCGCTCCCGACCGATAAGCACAGCTTAACAGCACGGGAGCGGGCCCGAGTGGCGGACAGCAACGCACGAGAGCGGGCGCAGCGACGGCCGACCCGAGGGCCTGAGCACAAAAGGGGCGAGCGCGGGTGCGCTCTTAATTTTCGGTGAGCCAAGGCGGCACAGCGGCGGCCCCTCACCTAAATATCCCGCCCCCCTTGCAATCACTCGGGTTGCAATTGGTCCCACGTCGTTATGGCTGGTGGCAGGCTCCGGACACGACCCTTCCAAAAACGGTGCTTTGAGCCACCGGTAGCCCGTCCTGAATCTTCAGGAAGCCCGCCTGAATAATGCGCGGATACATGTCCGCGTCCAAGACGACGGAAATCGTGGCTGGCAAATAGAACCGCTCGTCAGCCAGAGTAATGCCTCGGAAGTGGGCACGCACCGCATCGCTCAGCTCTCGGGACGGCGTACGAACGCGGACGTGAGGCTCGATCTTAAACATGACATCCAGCCGCACGCTCTCGTCGGTTTTAGACCCCACGGTGGCCGAACAAACTTGTTCGTCCCCCACGCTAGTAGTGGGCAGACGGAAACACGCCGCTAGCGAAGCATCAATGCAGCTAGAGGGCGTGCACGGGTCAATGAGGGCCCCCGTGTCGAAGATCCGGGTCCCGGTGTCAATCCGCACAAGCGCAGTCGGCAACACATTGACACTATTTCGCTGCAGCAGCGACGACAGGGTTGGCGCAGCGGCCGCATCCTGCGGGGGCCCTTGCCGAGAGGCGGAAGCTTGCCTAGGCGCAGCTGGCGCGGGCGGACGAACAGTGGACGGCGCCCGATGAGTGGCGGACGACGGCCGTGGAGCGTCTGAAGACTGCCGGCCAGCGGCGGAAGAATGCCGAGAAGCTGCCGATGAGCGCCGGGATGCCGCCTGCCGTGGAGCGGTTCTTGAGAGCCGGAAAGTGGTGGCCGAAAGCCGCGACCGGTGCTCCTCCTGACGCGGCTGGCGCCGAGCCCGCGGCTCCTCCACGATGTGCAGCAGTGAGTGGTGATCCTGACCACACGTCTTACAGCAGTCCCCTCGCCGACACGCTCCGTCGGAGTGCTCGTGGGCCAAGCAACTGGAGCAATACCGGTTAACGAGGACCGCCCGGAGCCGCTTCTCGGCGCTTAACCGCAGAAAGCGACGGAACTTCTTCAGTGGGTGGATCCCATTGCAGACTCGGCATCGGTAGGACTGCGTACCTCGAGTACATCTGCTCTCCAGGGATTGGGCGTTGCGTGGACGTGGCGTCATCGTGGTGAATGCGACTGGCGGAAATATGACGGAGAAACAAAACAACGTTATTAATAATGGTGTGAAGTACACCTAGGAACTACGGTCAGAGCTACGATACGGCACAGTGGACAGGAACATCGGAGCGGAAGAACGCATTGTTATTGTGGTCGGGTGGACTCTTCCATAGGAAGCAGCACGACCCTAGCTACGGGCTTCTTGACCATCGTCGACCACGCGGACATGGCCATCGGATCCCGGAAACACCGCGTCAACCCTGCCTAATCGCCACTCATTGGACGGAAGGTTGTCCTCCTTGATGACCACCATATCCCCAACGCGGATATCTCTTGTAGGGGCTCGCCACTTATTCTGCTTATGGAGCTCCTTAAGGTACTCTTCCTTCCAGCGCAGTCGAAATTGCTGCCTTTAGGTGTTGCCAGCGGTTAATCATGGAAGCGGTATTCCCCTTCATCTCGGGTTCCACCGTGGCAAGAAGTGGGCCTCCCACAAGAAAGTGCCCGGATGTAAGCGCCAACAGATCAGCGGGGTCTTCGGACATTGGAGCGAGCGGCCGCGAATTTAGGCACGCCTCTATCTTTGCCAGAAGAGTAGAGAGCTCCTCAAAAGTGTATTTCCGCGTGGCTGTGGACTTGTAAAACAAGGTCTTGAAGCTCTTGACGCCTGCCTCCCACAGACCCCCATGTGGGGGGCTCCCGGAGGAATGAAATGCCAGAGCAGCTGCTGGTGGTTATAGGCACCCGTCACCGCCCCCTTTAGGCTTTGGAGAAAATCGCGGGATAGCAGGGCAGCTGCCCCCACAAAGGTCTTCCCGTTGTCCGACTGACGGGTGCACCCTCTCCTTGACACGAACCGAGCGAAAGCCGCCAGAAACTTCTCGGTCGTAAGGTCCGATGTAGGCTCTAAATGGATGGCCTTTGTAGAAAAGCACACGAACACCAACACATACCCCTTCGTGATGAGACAGGCTCGTCCCGTATAGTTTTTAATTTCGAAGGGACCGGCATAATCCACACCAGTATGCGTGAACGGGCGCGAGAAGGACGTCCGTTCCTTCGGTAGCTCCCCCATGAGTTGCGTCTGCAACTTCTTCTTCTGGATGACGCATACCTTGCATGAATAGATGACGGACTTCACCAAGTTCCTCAACCTTGGAACCCAGAATTTGGCCCGGATTAGGCGGATCATCAGCTGATTGCCACCGTGCAGCGTGATGCGATGCGTAAACTGGACGAGGAGTCGGGACAGATGGCAGTCGTACGGAAGGATTATAGGATGCCGTTCGTCATATTGGAGAAGTTCAGAGGCCGTAACCCGGCCGCAGGCTCTCATAAGGCCTTGCGAATCAATGAATGGGTTCAGATTTTGAATCGGATTGGATGCCGGAACTGGCCGCTTTTGGCTTAAGCAGCCCATCTCAGAGACGAAGTGTCTGCGCTGAGTGACGGAAATTAAGATGCGTTCGGCCGCCGTAATCTCATTAGCTGTCAGGTGCTCTTCGAACGGAGATTGAAACTTCCGCGCGCGCTGGATGAAGCGATAAACATAAGCAAGGACTCGCAACGCCTTGTCAAGTGTGGAGAAACGCTCAAGAATATCTTCGGCGGACGCCTTTGCAACATGGACCTTGACTACTCGCTTCTCGACTTCAGTCACGAGGGCGCCATTGCCCTGAGTGGACCACTCGCCGCGAGGCCTTTGCAACCAAGCAGGACCGTGCTACCACAGTTGGCTATCTGCCAGGTCTTGAAGAGCCACCCCCCGGCTAGCGAGATCCGCAGGGTTCTGCTCGGAGCGGACATGTGCCCACTTCTGCACGTCGGTGAACTGGATGATCTTGGTCACCCGGTTGGCCACGAAGGTTGTCCACTGACACGCTGGCTTCTGCAGCCAAGCGAGAACAATAGTCGAGTCCGTCCAACAGTATAGGGCGGCTGCGGCCCCTGGCAGCTTTGGAAGAACGGCGGTGGCCATCTCCGACAACAACAAGGCCCCGCACAACTCTAGCCGCGGGAGCGACACCGTTTTAACCGGGGCTACTCGCGTCTTTGCGGTTAGCAGGTTCACTATTACCGTCGACCCAACCTCGACACGGACGTAAATGGCGGCTCCGTACGCCTTCTGTGAAGCGTCGCAAAACCCGTGGTGCTTTACCTTCAGGTGCGGACGGAACGCGACCCAACGAGGAATACGGATCTGATCGAGCACGGAATAGTTCTTCAGAAAGTCAACCCATCGCTGACAGAAATCTTGAGGGAGAACTCGTCAGTCGTCGCCTTCCACCGCACGCCGAGTGTCTTGGCCGTGCTCTCTGCATCGATTTCGAGAAAGTATGCTTGGGGTCGATCCAAATTTGCCGATACATCTTCTCGATGTCGGCGTTAAAGACGAACCTAAAGTATCGCCACTTTAGGATCTGAATCGTTAGGTCGGACTGCAAGACCGGCCCCGCGAACAGAATGTCGTTTAGACTGATCCCGTTCGCGGACGGGCTAGAAGCGTTGAAGACTACCCGCACCTTGGTAGTCGTGCTTTCTGGCTTGACAACGGCATGATGTGGAAGGTAGTAGGTAGCGGAACTGCTTGCGGGAGAGACCTCGGTCATGTGGCCTAAGTCGATGTACTCCTGAATTACCGAGTCATAGCGAGCCTTAAAGGGCGGATCCCTCTTCAGGCGCTGCTCATTACGCAGGAACTGAGCAAGAGCAAAGGACCGCGAAGACGCTAGCTCGGAACCCTTCTGCTCGGGGTCGCGTAAGGGGAGCGTCACAACGTATTTCCCACACTCGTCTCTTCTTGTCGACTGGACAAAATTGTGCTCGCAGACTGAATCCGATTCTGAGCTGACCTGTGCGGGCAAATCTTCCACCTCCCAGAATTTGGTGAGGAGCTGATCCAATGAGTCATCGAGGCTGCGGGCAATTCGTGTGGAAAAAAAACGGACACGCTGCGGGGGCTGGCCGGAGATAATGGCCCTGTCAGCACCCATCCAAAAATGGTCTCCTGACCGAGAAGCGACCCGCAAATGTTAGCCTTGGAATTACCGAGGAGAATAGACGGAAGAGTGTCAGCTCCTATTAACACATCGACTTGGGAGCTCTCAAAGAACTTGGGGTCCGCTAGTGGAATGTCGGGCAACCCCTTAGGAAGATTCCGCGGAATCGGATATGAGGGCAGATTCCCTGCCAACTGCGGAAGAACGTAAGCTGCAGTCTCTAATTGTAGCCCGGGTCTAGACGGCGATCGGATGGAGAAATGGCACAATTTAGTAGACTGTGCGGAAATGGTCTGATTAAGACCGGAAACTTGGGCTTGAACCGTCTTGAAGGGAAGCTTGACCAGGATGAACAGTCGTTCCGTTATGAAAGTCGCTTCGGACCCTGAATCTATCAGCGCTCGTGCCTGGAAGCTGCACCCCAAATGGCACACGTCAATAAGGGCTGTGCCCAGTAGGACGGATCCCGACCCGGAAGCGAAACACACCTGCACATCCGACTGGTCCACTGAGCCAGTCGTGCTTCTGGAAGTCTGTGTGGGTCGTGCCCCTGATGCCGTAGGCGGACTCGGAGCAGCAGCGAACGGATTGCAGGAGGGTGTGGTGTCGGCTGTGGCATGTGAAGCAGCTATGGGCACTCGTGCAGTCCCGCTGCTGGTGCCCTCGGGCAAAACAGTTGAGACATAGCTGCTTCCTCTTGATGTAGTCGGAGCGCCCATTTACATCCATGTCCAGGAAGCGCGGACATAAGCGAATGGGATGGTTCTCCCTCGAACAGAGATCGCAACCCCTCTGGCTCGGAACCACTCGTGTCTCGTACGAATTGAGCCTCCGAGCTGGAACGGGGGGGGTTACCGACCGTGGCGGAACATGCCCGGAGCCATTAGCCTTGACGTCGTCGATGGCCTCCAGAGTGCGATGCCGCTCCGTCAAGAAGTTATCCAACTCCTTCCATGCTGGAATTTCTGACTTATTGTGCACGGATTGCTCCCACATGGAAAGTGTGAGTTTGGAGAGCTTTGACGAAATCATAAACACCAGGAGACAGTCCCAAGCCTCAACATTGATAGAGGACATCTCCAGCGCTGTCAGACAACTCTGAATGGTGGCTTGGAGCTCCTTCAGCGCGACTCCGGACTCTTGAGGAACAGCCTGGATGTTGAAAAGGATCTTCAACTGGCTGTTGACCAAGAGCCGCCGGTTCTCAAAGCGGTCCGTGAGGCTTTGCCACCCCGCGACAAACCCCTCATGGGTAAGCGGAGTCTTGGAAACAATGGCGTGTGCGTCACCACTTGTTTTGGATAGCAAGTGGAACAACTTTTCTACCGGGGTGAGCCGCGAGTTCTGGATGTAAATGGCCGTGAAAAAGTCTCTGAAGGTGGGCCACCGAAGATAATCACCCGCAAAGACTTCGGTATCCACTGGCGGTAACCGGCAGCCTGTCGACAAGGGCGTGAGAACGTTGGCGGAAGAGACTGAAAGGCAATTTTTTGCCGAAGCTGGGCAGTACACCTCGAATAGACGGAGTAACAGTAGCGGTACTTTGATTCCAGCACTGTCGAGGTGGCCGTATTATCGTCGGATACGGCTAGCAAGTCGGAGCAGCTCTCATAGGTCTTTTCTACCTTCTCCCACAGGTCCCGATGGACTTCCAACATGTACTGGGAGCATTCCGTTTCTGGGGCGCCCGGAGTATTTATGCTGGCCTCGAATTGACTGATCCGATCTGTTGTGGCGATGAACTTTTTCAGTGCCACGTCGACCGCACTTTGAGCCATTCTTGCCACGGAGCGGGTCTGCCTTTGTGAAGGACAGGGGGTTTTATTGACGGATTCGTTGCTCTTTGCCCTTGAAATGGCACTGGTAGCCCTAGGCTTTAGAAAAGGCGCCCGCGGAGATGCGGATTTAGATCTGTCCAGACGAATGGATGGGATAGGACGCGGGCTCTGGTCTTCTCCCTTTGGCATTCTCAGAATCGAGCTTGCTGGTCAGCGCTTGTCGACTGACTTGCGCAATTAGTGTCTCGTACGAAGCGGTGGCCGGTCACACTAATGTGCTGAGAATAGCGAGATCGCGGATGTAATGCTTACAAGGAACTCGTCAGCAACTCGGCGCAAACGTCGAAAGACCAGTCGTGTTCGGCTCGAACCGTAAGTGGAGGACACAGAAACAGTAGGAACCCAAAACCCAAAAAAAACCCAAAAGGCAAAGCGGTTTGGTGTGATTGCCGGCGGATGGTGCCTGATGCGGAGTAGAAACAGTGTTGGAGACACGGAAAATGAAAAAGTATCGGAAAGTCCGTGCTCGTTCAGAAACAAGTGGATGACAATCACTGTGTGTAAAATTATGTATGCAGAAATATTTGACACGTACGTATAGTGTATCCTTAACTGACTCGGATTTAGAGGGGCCTTTGAATAGCTGAATTTTTGTTTTTCGCAATAATATTAAGTGCTTAGGTGTTTATAGGTATAATTGAACCCTCAATTATTTTTGAAATTAAATGTTGCGGAGCCGGAAAGGTGGAATTGACCTTGGCTTATTTTTCGGATGGAGAACTAATAAATAAATAATTAATAATTTTCTAATTTAATTATTATGTGGCCGGAAAAGTGGAATAAAAACTTTGGCTGCTTCCCGATCGACAATTTAATAATTAAATACTTTGTTGTATTTGCTCCACTAAATTATTTTAAATTTACTTAGCCGGACGGATGGAATTAAAAATTAATAATTTTCGAATTTAATTATTATGTGGCCGGAAACGTGGAATAAAACTTCGGCTTCTTCCCGATCGCAAATAATTAATAATTAAATGCGTTGTGGTATTTGCTCCACTAAATTGGTTTTAAATTCAAATTTAAAAAACTCTGCGTGGTGTTGTGGTTGTAGCGGGAAAAAAGTTCACTGGGTTATGCCGACGGCAGCGCAGTGCGTAAGTCACCAAAGGCAAAAAATAATAAAACAGCAACCCCACAAAAAAAAACTCACGGCGCTGCGGCGGCTGAGTGAAATTTTTTTTGGAACACGGATTTTAAGTGAATATAATTCGTAGGTTTAATATTAGCTTTATTTATTTCTGAAATCGGAGGCAGAAAATATATGGGAATATATATGAGCATTTATTTTATACGGAGATATGTATATGCATATGTGTTAATTTCTGAAATCGGAGCACTATGGTCCAGCGGACCACTTTTTTTGGCCATAATACATAACTCCGAAAATTTTAAAGATATCAACTTGAAACTTTGCCAATCGTCATTTTGTGCTTTTAGGATGATACTGGATCAAAATTATCCAGATCATAAAACTATATCCTATAGCTTTCATAGGAATGAAAAAATATTTTTTCAGATAAATTCATAAAACTTCGGTTTCTTTAAAATTATATAATTTTAATTAAATTAAAAAAATTTTACCGAAATCGGATCACGAATAACTATAGTTTTCCTTTGAAAAATCTGAATATATAGACAATTTTGCCTATAATTGTATGGAAAATTGATTATAAAATCGTTAAATAGTTTTACACTTTTTTTTTATATTGTATCTTATCGAGTTTACTTTATTCTATAGTTTTTAGAGGATTTTTATCAGTTTTCATTAGTTTTAGGACATTTTTAACGATTTTAAGATGTAATTTTCATTCAAAATAGAGTACTCTTTAAATCAAAATTTTAAGAAATGTGGTCAAATGTGGCATTTCTGACTATATGCAATCGAAAGATAATTAAATTCTCTACAAAATACACTACGGTTTAAGATGGGACTAGGTGGGACTCGTTAGATTTACCCTTTTAAACAAAAGATTTTAACAAATATTTTTTTTTTAGACGACACACTTTGACACCAAATTACAAAGACATCACAACGACTTTGAACATTTTACAACAAAAAAAAGATAGTACAAACCCCACTGTGTCAAATTCATTTCAAAAATTTGACCAGTTCTTCAGTTTTCCTCTAGTTTTATTTATTTTTAAATTGTGTAAATTTTTGCACTTTTAGTCTGGCCGTTCGCTCGCGAGTAAATGGCCGACTTTAACAGCTTCGTGCGCGATAGTGGCGCCACCTATAAAAATTTTGGGTATGCCACGTAGATGGTCACTCTATTTCCAATCGATTGATACCAAAATCAATTAATTTAAACAACTTTTAAAAAATGGGTTTTGACCAATTTTAGTGGTCCGCTAGACCATAGTGCGGAGGCAGAAAATATATTGGAATATATGTATGTATGTATGTATGTATGGGCATGCATTCACAGCGGAGCGGTCATAAGTGGACTGTATATATGTATGTATGTAACTGGGGGAACGGAGGGTTATGCGGTGAAAAAATGACACTGATTGGAACAAAAAAAAATATTGCGACAGCGGCGGACTGTTCGGCGAATTTGGAAATTTGCGGAACTAATGCACACCGGCTGGCCAATATTAATTATACCTTTTTTATTCACCGCACAATTTCACTGTTCACTGTTTGCGAATCTTTCGCGGATTAATTGCACAAAAAAAAATATATATATATGTGCGCAATTGTCATGTGTGTATATGTGTATGTATGTATGGATGCACATATGCCGGCAAGCGAATAGATAACGCGGAGACCGAAAACAGTGAGAAATATGGCGCACACAAAACGGAGACGGATGGAAAATTTTTCACAGATTGAAGGCGAAGTAGGATAGAAATTACTGCCGTTGTGTCGAAAAAACTCGGACTTGGAGCTGACACGGAAGGAAAAACAAATCTTACAGCAGTGTGAACGAAATTTAATGTTCGGACCACTGCGAAGACCGGCAGCGAGACGAAGACGGAGAAATGTCGTACTTATCTTTTTGGCGGACCAATGCCGGGAACTGCTGGTAGAGAATCCACAAAAAAATCCGGCTCGAAGGACCAAAATGTGAAGAGGGGCGCTTGTGCCGCAAAAAGATGTCCAGAAAGCGAAAGAAGGCCCAGAGGAAAAATCCCACGTCGCGAACGAAAGTAAATCGGAGGCTCGAAATGAAGAGTTGGGGGCGTCGTGGGTAAATTCAATGGGCTGGTCGTGTCAGCTTTATTTGGCTTCATGCATAAGACTAAAAACTAAATTAACAAAAGGGCCGCGCTCCCGACCGATAAGCACAGCTTAACAGCACGGGAGCGGGCCCGAGTGGCGGACAGCAACGCACGAGAGCGGGCGCAGCGACGGCCGACCCGAGGGCCTGAGCACGAAAGGGGCGAGCGCGGGTGCGCTCTTAAGTTTCAGTGAGCCAAGGCGGCACAGCGGCGGCCCCTCACCTAAACAGTGTGATTCCTGAAAATTTGGTTGCGATCAGATATAAATTGTTAAAGTTATTAAAGAAAAAATTATATATGGCCACAAACGGCCGCTGCAGCATGCCTCATTTGGTTGACCAACTAGACCAACTAAATATTCTTAATATTCTTTCTTGATTGAAATCGGAAAATAATCTTATAAGAATTCGAGAAGCAATTTTAATATATGGTAATAATTATTAGCCGTTCAAAAATGTTTTACCTATTTATTATTGGTAGCGGGTATCTCACAGTCAAGCTCACTCGACTGTAGCTTTCTTACTTGTTTTTTTTTTTTTTTATATAATAAATTTATTTATTTTCGCCGGAATCGTTCTGTGCCATCTGAACATAACCGGACGTTGGGGATGTGGATATAGGTATGGTACATAGGGATATGAGCCTGGGCGATATACGATATACAATTATTTACAAAGTATTTACAGAATAGTTTATAATTACAATTAGCTAGTCATTATTTTATAGTATAATTCGGGAAGACAGATCGCTGGGGTGAAATCTCTTTAATCTTTTAAGAGATTGCGAGTCGGCAAAACTGCTAGCCAGTGGATTTGGGTGTACTGTTAGCCTGTCCGAGTACCGTCTGCTATCTTGGTTTAATAGATCGCCCACAGGAATCAGGCGTAGGTCATTTAAGATGGAATGGTTTGTCACGTACCAAGGAAGTCCGGATGCCCGTCGAGCACCACGTGCCTGCATTACCCGCAGTCTGTTCAGCTCATGCTTGGATGCAGTGCCCCCTACGTCCAGGTTGGCATAAGGATTGCTTTGAGCAGCGAAGCCTTAAACGACAGTTGGAGACTTTGCGAGCCCAGGAGCCAGTCGAGTTTCTGGAGCTTGCGAACGCACTTCGCTCTGATTTCGTGGCGTGGGTGTTTTAAAAAAAAATTTTACCTGCGCTAACACTCCTTTGCGTGCAAGAGCCTTAGCCGCTTGATTGTCGATGCCATCGGGTTCAGGATTCTTTTTCGGATTAAGCGCCTTTATTTGTAGCATGACTTCTTCTGGAGTAGTATGTCTAATAGGGCGCGCTGGCTGGATTGGACAGCTTAAGAAATTTGCAACTTCTTCGCGATGTGAGGCGTCTGGAAGTTCGAAAGGGGTGAAGGTAGCAGACACTCTGAATTGTGGATTGGACAAGCGGCTATCTTTTAATTCCTCTCGTAAGCTTCCATATCAAGAAATCGCTGCAGTTGTGCGGGCCAGTTGCCTCCACCAGGGTATCGACGTTCTTTTGGTGAGTTTTCGCTAGCAACCTGCGCAGTCTGTTAGTATTTAAGTTATTGTGGAAGTGAAGGTATCAACGTATGCGTCCAGACCGCTGGAGGTGGTAGAATTTTCGTGTCTGAAAATCAGTCAAAATTATAAAATTCACGATTTTTACGCTGCAATGTACTGTAGTTGCGCCCATAGGCCAAAAATAAAAAAAAATTTGTCAAAACACTTGCGAAAAGTAGCCAAATTATTTCTAAAATGTTCAAATTTATGTATGGTAAAATCGTTTTGACTCGAAATCTAATGAGACATTAAAAAAAAGAATGCAAAGAGAGACCAACTGTTAATTTTTTGCAGCGCAGCGGAGTTTTGTTTACTTTTTGTCACAACAACATTGAATTTCGTTTGCTAGAAAGCTCAAATATTAATAATTTAAAATGGATTTTTAAGTTATAGGTATTTACTTTAATAAACTTAAATTTTGGCTGCTCCCCTTTTTGGTGGAGCTATTTGAAAAAAACCATATATCTCCCAAATTTATAATGTTATGTAAACCATATTCAAAACCTTGATGTATTTTATCACAGATATTTTATACACAGATTTTGTTGCCACGAGTTCGAATACCTTATGCGACAAGTAACAATTTTTTTTTTTATACTTTTAGCAAATTTTTTTTTAAATATTTCCCTGTAAAACAAAATATTTACAGAATTTAATAATAAGAAATAAAAAAATGTAAGCATAAAAATATATTCTTATACCTTACGCGGCAGGAATCAAACCCAGGTCATTTGCTTACACACAAAACACGTGCAGCTTAACCCACTGAGCTAACGACTTTGCTTCTAAAAATTGAAGTCATTATTTGCATTACATGTAAATTTTTCTCCGTTTTTATACCCTTCCAGGGTATTATAATTTCAGTCAAAAGTTTGAAACGCAGTGAAGGAGACATCTCTGACCGTATAAAGTATATATATTCTTGATCAGGATCAACAGCCGAGTCGATCTAGCCATGTCCGTCTGTCCGTTTCTACGCAAACTAATCCCTCAGTTTTAAAGCTATCTGAATGAAACTTTGTAGTTAGTCTTCTATATACTCTCACTCGTACATACGTCGGAACGAGCCGGATCGGACGACTATATCATATAGCTGCAATAGAAACAATCGGAAAATTTTTAGAAAAAAAATTCTAACTTTGTCAGTTTTTAAGATATTTTCATCAAAGTTGAGATTTAGCATTTTTTAATTATTCCTGAATTTCGGTTTCAATTTCGTGAAAATCGTCTGACTATATCCTATAGCTTCCATAGGAACAATTAGGAAAATAAAAAAAACCCACACCTTAGCCGATTTTCAAACCATTTTCATCAAATTTGAGACTTGGCAACTAATTATTATTCCAGAATTTCCGATTTTATTTTTTGTTTAATTTCTGCAAGGGTATACAAACTTCCGTGAGCCGAAGTTAGCTTCCTTCCTTTTTTCTTTAATTTACAGTTTATGAATGTATGTATAATATGTATGTATGTGGTAAGGGTGCATCAGACCAAGGCAAGATCAGCGGACCCTCTGCTGATGTATATTCCTTGGTAAACTGAAGCATCAAGTCGACTCCTCGGAGAAGGTCCTCCGCGTGGTAACTCCTGGAAACGTACTACGGTACGGATAAACCCACCAGCAGAGAAAGACACAGGTCAATAAGGCCCGCTTCATTCTGGCTAAGATAGCCAAGAATGATTAAGAGGGCAAAGCTGACCAGCGCGACAGAGACGACAAGGCCCGATTCCAGGCAGTAATCGAGGACATTGAGAAGTACGAAAAGGAGTACCCAGAAGCATTCCTTCCTCCCCAGGCGAAACGAAATCGCTCCCAAGAGTTGAGCGAGATCGCTCCGAAGAGAGCAAAGGATTCCAAGGGGGCTCCAAGGGCGACATCCTTTGTCAGGCCGGCGAAGAGTTTCAGCGAGGTGGCTAGAAACAGCCTCGCCATGGCACTGGTGGACGAGCTCAACGACGACGGGCGCCTGGTGGCGGAGAAATGGGAAGAAGACGAGACCAGACTGGCGGAGATGGTAACAGACAAGTTACTATCAGAGCCATCGGGTCCGACACCCTCCTTTTACTCCTCAGACATTGTTAGAAGGCACCGAGTAATTAGGTGCGACGATGAGTCTTCAAACTTCCTGGCGGCATGCGTTGCCAGCATAAGAAACGCATGGGAAGGGCTACGCACTAAGCTAGTCCCCGCGAAGGATATCCCGAGAAGGCCCAGTGCTCGCATCTGGCTACCAAAGGGGCTAACTAACCATGACAGGGTGCTGCAGACTCTACGAGCTCAGAACCCAGGTGTCGATATGAAGGACTGGGTCATACTCGAAGCTGAGAGGGAGATGAAGACAAGTCAGCCTTTCTTGTTCCTCATCAACCGCCGATGCCTAGAGGAACTCCAGAAATCCGACCACAAAGTGCGGTACGGAATAAGGAAGGCCAAAATCAAGGTCTTCCTGGCCGAGCCGGACGAAGCCCTCGAAGACGACGTCGATGATACAAACAGGCTGTTGGATGACCTTATCATCGACGACGTCACCCCAGACACAACGCCACAGTAATGCCGAAAGCCGTCCAGATCAACCTGAAGCGGAGCTCTCATGCTTCAGCGAAACTGGTAGTTCTTCTCCTCGAGAAGAAGGGCATTAACGCCCTTTTAAACCCCACTCTTAGCAACCCAGACCTAGCAGTGGCCAGGTTTGAGACGGCGGATGGGACAGCGATATTGATAGCCTCCGGCTATATAGCCCACGACGAGAACGCACCCCCAGATGCGGTCATCAGGTTGATGAAGTGGGCTGAAGAGACTAAGACGACGCTAATCCTCGGGTGTGACTCCAGCGCCAGGCACACGCTGTGGGGAAGTAAAGAAACAAACGAAAGGGGTGAGTCTCTTTTCGATAGTATTATATGTCGTGATATCACTATTTGTAATAGAGGGGATATACCAACTTTCATTTTTCCAAGCACGGAAGAATTTCAAGGTTGGGAAGAAGTTCTTGACATAACTCTCCAAATGGAGAACAGCGGGTACAAGGTAGGAAATTGGAGGGTTTCGACACAGAACTCTTTTTCAGTCCACAGGTACATATTCTTTGAAATCTCGATGCCGATGCGCGAGACGACACCGAAACGCAACCCACGTAACACAGACTGGAACGAATTCGCCAAAATTGTACAGACAAAGACAATACACAGGAGAATCAAAGTCAGATCCGACCCGGAAAAGATAGACAAAGAAGTTGAGGACCTCACAAATAATCTCAACAACGCGTACAAGGAGTCATGCAGAATCACATACTCCAAGAAGCAATACCCATAATGGTGGAGCAAAGAGCTAAGCGAGCTCAGACGTAAGGTCAGGAAGACCTTTAACAACAGCTACGGAACCAAAGACTGGGGACCGTACATAAAGAGTACAATAAGCCGATATACGTAGCCAAGAAAGAATCTTGGAGCAACTACTGCGAATCGCTAGAAGGAATAAAAGATACGGCTAGGTTGAGCAAAATATTAGCAAGAGGGCAAGCAAGCCCCTCACTTATAAACAGACCTGACGGCACAGGAACGACGTCAGAATCATTAGATATCCTGCTGGACACTCACTTCCCAGGAAATCTAAGAATAAAACCCACAGCAACGGATGCCCTAAGGGCAGTCCAACAGCCACAAGTCGAACTGATGACAGGGGCACTCACCAAACTGAACTCATAGGCTAAATCCTGTGGACTAGGCATTAACCCGAGCAAAACGGAACTTATGTTCTGTACGAAAACAACAAAGATCCCCTTGTTCACAAAACCACAGATAGATGGTATAGAACTAGAGCTATCACAACAAGCTAAGTACTTGAGGGTGGTACTGGACACAAAATTATCATGGAAAAACAACATCAATGAACGAGTCAAGAAAGCGAGTATAGAATTCTACTCGTGCAGAAAGATGTTTGGAAAGAACTGGGGCATACACCCCAAGATCATAATATGGCTCTACACAGCGGTGGTGAGACCCATACTTACATACGGAGCACTAGTATGGTGGCCAGCACTAACTAGGGCATACAACAGTCAAAAACTTACAAGGATTCAAAGATCGGCATGCGCAGGTGCCACGGGAGCACTAAGATCATGCCCCGCGGCGGCTTTGAACGCAGTGTTAAACCTGATCCCAATTGAACACTTCATCAGGAATACAGTAGCCCAAAGCGCGGTACGACTGAAGGCAAGCCATAGCTGGATGAACTATCACACTGGGCACTGTACGATCTTGAATGAAATAGACTATATGGGAACAACAGGAACAGACTACATGACAACCGAACAACGATTCGGCAACGCATATACAACCAGATACCCCACAAGGGAAGAATGGAGAGGAGGGAGTGTATCCGAACAAGACGAAGTATCCCTCTACACCGACGGCTCGAAAATGAGAAGCGGTGTAGGGGCCGGAACCTTCGCCGACAGCTGGGGAGCAGAAGAGTCCTTCAACCTCCCAGCGTCAGCGAGTGTTCCAGGCAGAGGTTTTCGCAATTCTGAAAGCTGTCGAACTCTCAGAAAACCGAGACCGTAAGAATACGAAAGTTAGATATACTCGGATAGCCAAGCGGCTATCAAATCTCTCGCATCAGGAAGAACAACATCGACTCTAGTGGACCAATGTAAGGAGGCGCTAAATGGACTCGCTGAAGATAACACGGTACAAATAGTATGGGTACCGGGACACAACGATATTCCAGGAAACGAGAAAGCTGACGAGCTGGCCAGGCAAGGGTCAGAAAGGAGCTCAGATACCTCAAACATACAAATCTCCCTGAACTCAGTCCAGAGGGAAATCCTCGATCATTTCAAACTACTAGCCAGCAAAAAATGGTCAACAATGACTTAGAACAGAAGATCTAGGCTATGCTGGTCAGAATATAATAGAAGGACAGCAAACCTGATCTCCAAAAGCAAAAAGGACATTAGAAGAATAACGTCAACACTCACGAGGCATTGGCCAATAGGCAATAGAGACACCGGAGCACCTGTTGTGTCACTGCCCGGCATTCAACAATCTTAAAACCCGACACTTCGGAGCCCACCAGCTAGTGTCGCTAAGGGAGGTGGGGCGGCAATCAGTGAATGCCATCCTAGCGTACCTGAACGACACTGGCTAGTACTGAAGTGAAGGCGCCGACTACGACAGTCGAGGGTGTGGACCTAAACGGAGCTCTGCTGTAATTGGAGGCTACCAGGGTAGCCTCAACACTTTTACCTACCTACCTACCATGTATATTTTTAAAACCAAAATCATTCCGATTGTTTTGTGTGTTGCAAAAACGGAAATATTTTTCAACTTTATGGTCTGGTCCGAAAATTGTTTTGGCAACGGATTTGGAATTTGCGACTATTCCTTTTTTGATTTTTGCAACGTTATTTGTTCGAGAGGCGCCACAGTGCATCGCCCTTTTATTAGTGTTTAATTTTATTAAATTTTTTTTGTTTTGTTGTTAGGATGTCTCTGGCCATGATGAACCTCAGCGGTCCACAGTCCCTTTCCAGAAATATTTATATTTTGGAAAACGCCAGAGCATGGAAGTGCCGTTGTTGGCGAGATTTTTAGGGGTGGTGAAGAGGCTGCAAAATTTATTGGCCCATTCCGGGCGGTAAGAACGCTATTGGCCCGGGGTTCCCAGCGGCCGGATTCCCCCCTCTAAAAAAAAATAATTCCAGCAGCCTAACCTAACCTAAGTCACGACCTGGAATAATCCAACGGCCGCGGCTCAGCAGCTTCGCCTGGAGTACCCAACGGCGGGCGGTTTCCCTCCCAAAAAGCCTGACTTGTGGCTCGCAAATGCCCGTGGCCACGCCTGGGCTAATCCCTGCGGCGGGCTCCTGAGACTGGGCCGACGGTTTGGAATGTTCCCAACAGCCGCCGCCCTCGCCTACGCCTTGAAGTAATCGCAGCGGCGTGGCGATCCTGTTCCCGTCCTGCCCGGATCGGTGCCTGGAATAGCCCAATGGCGACCGATTCGGAGAGGAGGGGAGTAGTGGGTGCATGGTTTTTTAGGTGGATCCGGGAAATAACATAACGGGAGTGGTGGTTTTATTGTATTCGTTGTTTTATTTCATTGTTTCTATGTTCTCCGTTTCTCTCTCTCTGCTTAAGCACACACACACTCAGTGGAGTTATTTTTAATTAAGTGTATAAGGCTCCGCCGCGCTCACCCGTGAACGGCTGTTGGTTTTCCTATATATCCTGTATCCTCTTAATCCCTTCGTAGTTCTGATTCGTGGTCAAATTGAGTTGCTTGGTGTCCGGCTGGGTTTCGTTCCCTTATTTTTATTTTTTTTCCACGAAAATCGCACTGGTTAGATTTGTGGTCTGGTTATGCTGTTATTTTTGCGGCTGCGCTGCCACTACTGGTCAAAAAGCAGTTCAGAAATAGCGATATAGCTTATGAACCTGACGTCCCACGTCCATCTGAAATCTGAAAGGGGAAAGATTGGCCTTTCATTCAAGCCCAATTTTAACTTTGGTATATGCGCGCTTTCAGAGTTATTAGCGTTTAAAAAGTACCAAAATAGGTCCGTTTTGGTACTTTGAGGGCGATTTCCTAAAATTTGAGACGTTATGGAAACTTTTGGATTTCGGACTAGTAATATACAGATCGATTTCACAATCTGAAGGTTTTATTTGCCGCATTTTTTTAAGGTCCATTTTTGTCGATCTGTGTTATTTACACTGTGTCTCCGTCACATGGTTAACAATTTATCTGCATATTTTCATTCCAAAAGTTTAAAATCTGAGCGGGTAGTTTGTTTAGAAACAGACAGACGTACATGGCTAGATCGACTGAGCTATTGATGCTGTCTAGAATATGTCTCCTTCACTACGTTGCAAAGTTCAATGGGAAATTTATTGGCATATTGACGGCTAGTTTGGCTGTACGGACCATAGCTACTCTGGTGACTCCGTCCCCTCCGCGTATGATTTCCTGGGTGCACCCAAGCTGACATATCATGGGTAGAACGTTCTTCTTCTTCACCAAAACTATGCTTCGAACGTTGATGTTAGATGTTTCGATGCGCCACTTGCTCCTCTCTTAAAGTAGAGACAAATACTCGCTGCTCTACCTTTTCTAAAAATGTTGCTGTTGGTGACCCAGACCCGCTGCCAACTGCTGGGGCGACCTTCGCGAAAATGAGTGATGTTAGGCTCAGGAAACTTAGTGTTTTATTTATTTATTTATTTATTTATTTATTTATTTATTTATTTATTTATTTATTTATTTATTTATTTATTTATTTATTTATTTATTTATTTATTTATTTATTTATTTATTTATTTATTTATTTATTTATTTATTTATTTATTTATTTATTTATTTATTTATTTATTTTTTATTTATTTATTTATTTATTTATTGAGAAAGTAACAAATAACTGCTTTATAAAGTCCCTAGCCTTACCTCTGGCCGAGGCAGGGAGTGTTTTTTAGGGCTGTGCTCCGACTCACATCAGGACATCTCAACATGTAACAAGTAATAATATTCATTGTACAAAGAACATAAAACACGAAAAGACCCATGCATCTCGAAATTAGACTTACAAATATCTAGGGCAATGGGACGAAAATGACGGGAAGGACTACTAGGGATCGAGAGTCTAACGAGGTTAAGAAGGTAAATGAAAGTAATATGACCGTGAATAAGTTTATGCATGAACATCGCTCCATGGCAGGACCGACGGTCCTTCAACGAGAGCAGGCTTAAAAGCCGCAGTCTATCCATGTAAGCCGGTAGACGACAGTCCTGATACTTCGCGTACTCGGGAGACCATACGCACGAGCAGTATTCGAGAATGGGCCGAACAAGAGAGATGAATAGGAGTTTAGTGGTATAGGGATCGTCAAACTCCTTAGACCAGCGCTTAACAAAGGCAAAGACGCCCTTAGCCTTGCCAACAATTACGCTGATATGATTATCGATGTTTAAATTGTGGCTAAACAAAACTCCTAGGTCAGTAAATAAATGGATGCGTTCAAGACCGCCCGTCCCTAGAGAGTAATTGGCAAGAAAACAGTTTTTCCGATAAAAAGACATGAATTTGAGTTGTTGAGAACCAACAAATTGTTGGAGCACAAAGATTCCATGTTGTTCAGATCTGTTTGTAGAAGCGTATGTGACGCAGAGTTTGTTAGAGGCAAGCATAACTTTACATCATTGGCGTACATCATCACCTGGGAATGAGCAACAACATCAGGCAAGTCGTTAATAAAAAGTACAAAAAGAAGGGGTCCGAGATGGCTCCCTTGCGAAACGCCAGAAGAAAGGTGCACAATATCGGAAAACGCGCCCTTAAAAGCAACTCTCTGAGTGCAGTTAGATAGATATGTTGCAATCCAGCAAGACAACAAAGGAGGGAAGCCTAATAAAGAGAGTTTTTTCAGTAATAACTGGTGATTTACTGAATCAAACGCTTTGCTAAAATCAGTGAAGATAACGTCTGTCTGGGTATTGTCTTTAAAAGAATTTCTAATAACAGCACAGAACTCCAGAAGGTTTGTTGTGGTAGATTTCTGTTTCATAAAACCATGCTGGGAGGAGGACATGAGTGAACTGCATTGGTGTTGTAGTTGACCAGTAATTAAGAGTTCGAAAAGCTTGGGAATCGCACTAAGTTTAGCAATGACTCTATAATTTTCAATATTAGACTTATTTCCTTTTTTATGAAGGGGAATTATGAATGATTTTTCCAATTGTCAGGAAAGAACGATAACTTTAGAGACATTTGAAAAAGCTTTGACAAAGGACTTCATAACGCATTGGCACAGTTTCTCAAAATACAACTAGGCACAAAATCGGGACCAGAAGAAAGGGATGGCTTGAGGGATCTCAGGTTCCGAAGAACATCGTCCTCTCTGATTGTGGGCATGAAAATGCAGTTGGAATGCGGAAGAGAGTATTTGTACAAGGATGTAGAATCGAAACAGGTAGAAGAGTACGTGGACTGGAAAAATTTTGCGAATAGGTTAGCAATATTAAGATCAGAGGAAGCAGACTCTGATTTAAGATAAAGACGGGAAGGTAAAAGCTGGGATTTACGCTTTGAATTAACGAAAGCATAAAATCGCTTCGGATTCGTCTGAGATTTACTTCTACATCGATTCAAGTGGTCCTTATAGCATTCGGTTATGAGTCAAGAAGTCAGAGCGAGCTACCAAATACCTGGCATGGTCGGCTTGTAGTCCAGTTCGACGGAATTTTTTAAAAACGAAAGACGTGTAAACCAGGGAGGCTTGTGTGAAGTAACAGAAGAGGGAAATGATGGGACAAACAAATCAAAATGGGGATCGTTAGTATTATCCAAAAAGGTCCAGTCAATTAAAGATAAATGTGCATTCATGTCAGTGAAGTTGGCTTTGCGGAAGCAGCGAAACGTTGCTGGCTCTGTAGCAGGACTAGGCAATAAAGGAGTCGAGGCTTCAAGTATTATTTCTATGGTAGGGTGGTAAACATCTTCGGGACAAGAGAGAGGATCGATTCGAGAGACAGAAGCATTGGCGAAGTCAGAAACAAAAATGAGGTCCAAGATTTTGTCACAACTGTTCTTGACATAGT
The DNA here is from genome assembly GCA_035046345.1 of Drosophila birchii. NCBI lineage: Eukaryota > Metazoa > Arthropoda > Insecta > Diptera > Drosophilidae > Drosophila > Drosophila birchii. The sequence continues at coordinate 1,758,496 of JAWNOA010000047.1, forward strand.
TTAATTGACCTAATGAAAGGTCAATAAGTCCGTGAATGAAGTCATGAGGGACAGAGGAAATGAGAACATTAGAGTCAGGTGAGGGTATCCAGGATATGAGAGGGAGATTAAAGTTCCCATAAACGATAAGGTGGTCATTAGCACTCAGAGTCGAGTGGATGTTTTGAATTAAGGATAGGTGCTGATTGTAGATGTGGAAGTCAGATCTAGGTGGGATGTACGAGCATGAAACTGTGACGCGTGCCGCGCACAAATGTGAATGTAAATATTGTAAATAAAAATGAAGCGAGATTAAATGAAATGAAGTTGTACAGTGGAATTAAATTTAAAGCAAATGCGCGCGCGCGCCGATAAAGGGCCGTACTAGCGGCTACGGGCACACAAGAAAAGAAGAGGAAGCAGCCGATCGCGGCGGGCACACTGGAATCCGCGGCCCGCTATATAAGGCGAGCTGCTGGCCTAAGAAAATCACTTAGCGGCCGACAGCGATCGGGAGCGGTAAGCCTCTTGCAGCACACTCCTTGTAGTCAGCAGCCAAAGTCACTTTTTGGAGGCGACCCGAATCCGAGGATTTGGGTTACCTATAAATTGTCGAAAGACTTGCGAGTCGCGACAACGAATTCGGCCCGCCGGATTCTTTTCCCCCCTGAAGACTTACGAGTCCGCCCGCCCTCTCTCTCTGAAGACTTACGAGTCCGCCCGCCCTCTCTCTCTGAAGACTTACGAGTCCGCCCGCCCTCTCTCTCTGAAGACTTACGAGTCCGCCCGCCCTCTCTCTCTGAAGACTTACGAGTCCGCCCGCCCTCTCTCTCTGAAGACTTACGAGTCCGCCCGCCCTCTCTCTCTGTGAAGACTTACGAGTCCGCCCCCCTCTCTCTCGCAAACCGAAGACTTACGAGTCCGCCGCGCATTCTCTCTGTGAAGACTTACGAGTCCGCCCCCTCTCTCTCGCAAACCGAAGACTTACGAGTCCGCCGCGCATTCTCTCTGTGAAGACTTACGAGTCCGCCCCCCTCTCTCTCGCAAACCGAAGACTTCCGAGTCCGCCGCGCATTCTCTCCTGCGACTGAAGACTTCCGAGTCCGCCGCACATACTCTCTGAAGATTTCCGAATCCGCCCTCTGGGAAGACTTCCGAGTCCCCACCGCTTTTTCTGTTCTTTTCTCTCTCCACAGGCTCCCGGGCACACCCCCATCCGAGCTGACCTGTCGGGCGTGCCGAAGCGCCGACGTATTCCGGGCCGAACTGACCGGCGGTCGCAGCCCGGAGCATCGAAGCCACGCTGCAGCAGAACCACGAGCCAGATAATAAACTCTGTACTTTAAGCGTTGAATAAACAGAAACCTAATTAAGTCACCGAATTCTCTCCACGTGTTCTTACTGGGAATCGGGGGAATATCTCTTACAGCTACCACTTGGACTACTAGGCGGACTCTGGCCGTCCCTGAGCTATCTGGCAAATTGGGCGGCAGACCGTCACATTGGCACCCGAGCAGGAAGAGTGGTAGCAGGACAAACCCGAGACCAGGAGAACATGTCCAGCTGGGTGTACATGGCATCAAAAGCCGAGCTGGCCGAGTACGCGGAGGAATTCGGGTTGGACCAGACAGGGAAGTTGGAAGACTTAAGGAAGGAGCTATCGGCATTCTGTAAGAAGACGGATCATACGGAAAGCTTAAGTCAGAGACTGGCAGCCTTGGCGGAGAGGTACAGGAGGGAGAAAAGCCCCGCAAGAGCACCAATGATCCTGGTGGAGGGCGAGAGGAGCAGCCCGAGGATGGAGAAACCGATAAGGAAGGTGGAAGTAGAAATTATCGACCGAGTGCGGGCATGGGGGATAAGGTACCAGGGAACATCAAACCCACTAGAGTTCTTGGAGAAGATAGAACAGTGGGCCGGAGGGTACGGAATGGCAATGGATCAGTTAATCCAAACCATGCCATTCATCCTGGAGGGACTCGCGGCGGATTGGTGGAACACCACGCCAACGGAGATCAGGACATGGAAACAGCTAAAGGAGAAGTTACTGGAATACTTTCTGCCACCGAGGTACGAGGAACAGTTGGAACAACAGATCGCCCAGATGAGACAACGGGAGAACGAGCCAGTGAGAGAATACGCAACCGAATTACGGAAGCTGATGCGATTCACAAAGCTGTCCGAAGGCGAAAAATTGGACAGGGTGTACAAAAATTGCAGGAGCAAAATAAAGTTTTACACGCGGAGGAACGGATTTAGTACCTTAACGGAGTTCCTGAAATTAGCCGAGGAAGTAGAGGAAATAGAAGCAACGGAGGGCGCAATACGACCAACGCAGCAACAGATAAGGCAAGAGGTATGCTTTAGATGCGGCGGCTCAGGACATGCAGCACGCAGTTGTGGTAACCCACCGAAGCTGTTCTGTTGGGTATGCGGAAAGAACGGGGTGAGAACGACACAATGTTGCAGGGCGCCGACGGGAAACGCATAAGGTCTGAGCAACTAAAACTGACACCTCAGACCACGCATCAAAGGCCAGACCCGAGGGACGACTTGACATGCGACGGATTCCAAATTGTGGCAAGGATCCGAGTCGGGGAGAGAACCGTGAAGGGAGTCATAGACACCGGAGCAACACGGAGCGCGATCAGCAGGAACTCGTACCAAGATCTTCGAGAACACGGGAGATGGAGCGGAGTTCGGGCGGAAATAACGCTGGCGAACGGGATGAAGCAGCAGGCGATTGGAGAATTTCACGCCGAGATCAGATTCGGAGGAGCACGGGTCGAGACAGCTTTCATGATCATGACAGAGGTGGCAGGAGGCATCTTGTTGGGAATGGATTTCTTGGCAAAGGTGCGGAGCACTCTTCGTTGCGGGAATCTGGAGCTGGAGATAAAGGAGGCAGGGAGCAGCAACGACGAAGCAAGGGAAGTAGAGGACACACAGGACCCGGAAAATACGCTGGACGAAAGGATAAAGGACTTCCTGCAGGAGCAGAGGCAAGTATTCGAGAGGATGCAGGGGGTCAGTAACGCAGCAACGCACAAGATATACCTGACGGACGATAAGCCGATTAAACAGAGGTACTACCCAAGAAACCCGAAGCAGCAAGCAATTATCGACGAGCAAGTGATCGAGTTATTGTCCCTGGACCTGATAGAGAGGTCAAGAAGTCCCTATAGTGCACCTGAAGTACTGGTCAGGAAAAAGAACAACGAGTGGCGGATGTGCATAGACTATCGGTTACTGAATGACAAGACCGAAAAGGACGCATATCCGGTACCACTGATGAACTTTATCCTGGATCAGCTACGGGAGGCAAAGTACATAAGCACTATAGACCTAAAGGCGGGATATTGGCAAATTCCAATGGACCAGGGAAGTAGGCAATATACGGCATTTACGGTACCGGGGAGAGGATTGTTCCAATGGAAGGTGATGCCGTTCGGACTGACGACAGCACCGGCAACATTCCAAAGGGCATTGGACACAATCATCGGGCCGGAGATGGAGCCGTACGCGTTTGCATACTTGGACGACATAATTGTGATAGGAAGGACCAAGGAGGAGCACTTGCAGAGGTTACGGGAAGTGTTTCAACGGCTGCAAGGGGCGAACTTGCGGATAAATCCGGATAAATGCCACTTTTTCCAAGAGGAGCTGAAGTACTTGGGGCATGTGGTGAGCAACCAGGGCATCCATACAGACCCGGAGAAGGTAGCGGCGATTCAGGAGTTGCCAGCACCTAAATCCACAAAGGAGGTGCACAGTTTCTTGGGGATGGCGTCATGGTATAGGAGGTTTGTGCCGAACTTCACCGAGCGAGCTGGGCCGCTGCAGGAGCTGATCCGGAAGGGACAGAGATTTGAATGGACGGAGAAGCACCAACGAGCGTTCGATGGCCTAAAGCAGGGCTTAACACAGGCACCAGTTTTGGCGTGTCCAGACTTCTCAAGGCGATTCAAGCTACAATCGGATGCGAGCGACTTCGGGTTAGGAGCGGTCCTAACGCAGGAAGCGGAGGACGGGGAACATGTGATCTCGTTCGCAAGCCGGAGGTTGAATACGACAGAGCAGAAGTACAGCGCGACGGAGAAGGAATGCCTGGCCATTTATTGGGGCATCGACAAATTTAAGATGTACTTGGAGGGATATTCATTCACGGTGGTAACGGATCACATGGCGCTGAGATGGCTGAACTCGATCAAGAACCCGGCAGGGAGAGTCGCTAGGTGGGCGCTAGGTCTACAACCGTACCAGTTCGATGTGCAGGAAGGGGAAACTTAACGTGGTAGCGGACGCCCTATCGAGACTACCGCAGGTGGAAGTCAAGGGATTGCGACACCAGGACGACTGGATAAGGCAGAAGGTGGAGGAGCTACAAGGAGGAACACATAGTGAGGAGTACCAGATGTCGGAAGGACGCTTGTACAAGCGGGGTGAACGGGAGAGAGACCAGCAGCGATGGAAGCTGTGCGCAACCGCAAGCGAAATACCGCAGATCATGAGGGAGAACCATAGCGCAGCGGAAGCAGGGCACCTGGGAATATTCAAGACCATTAAAAGAGTACAAGCGAGGTACTTTTGGCCCGGATTAACCAGGGACACGAAGAAGTTCGTGCGGGCATGCGACAGTTGCCAGAAGTACAAGGTTTCACAGCAGAAGGCAGCCGGAAAGATGCTAACGCAGGTGGCGGAGACACCATGGGAGACGGTATGCGTCGACTTCTTGGGCCCTTACCACGGACAACTCATGGGAACTCGGTACTGCTGGTAATGATGTGGGTGAGGTGGGTGGAGCTAGCGGCGATCAGGCAAGCAACGGCGGAAACATTTTTGCGGATATTTCGGGAGCGGATATTGGCAAGGTTCGGAGCACCGAAAATTCTGGTATCAGACAACGGGGTCCAGTTCACGGGAAGGAAGACGAAACAGGCGATGGAACGATGGGGCATAAAACATCAGTTCACGGCACCCTATACGCCGCAGGAAAACCCGACGGAACGAACGAACCGGACGATAAAAACAATGATTGCCCAGATAACAGGAGAGAACCAAACAAGATGGGACGATCAACTACCAGAATTGATGTTGGCATTCAACAGCAGCATCTCCGAGACAACAAAGTATAGTCCCGCACAATTAATACTGGGGAGAGAGCTAAGGTTGCCAGGTACAGTGTTCGACAAGGCCACTAAAGGGTCGGGGGTTCAGAAGGAAACAGTCGAAGACAGGTGGAAACGCATGGAGGAGCAAAGGAAGGGGGCTATAGGGAACATGATTGGTGCGGCGGAACAGCAAAAGACACGCTATGATCTGAGGAAGAGAGAATGGAGACAAAAGGTTGGCGGCTCGGTACTGTGTAAAACACACCACCTGTCAAACGCAGTACAGAAATTCAACGCAAAGCTAGCACCAAGATACGATGGCCCATGGGAGGTAGCAGGATTCGTCTTACCGGTCATTGTAACGTTGAAAAACAAACGAACTCGTAAGATAAGGCGGGCACATATTGGTGACACAAAACCATATGTGGAATTATCGCACGACCCCGATCATGATACATCGAGTGAAAACGATATCGATACATCGATACATAGGGGGCGGGGGGTCACGCTCATCCCTGATTCTACCCTCGCGCTCATTCAGCGCCGACCATTGAAAACTGTAGGGAACAAAATTGCACGAGACAGGTGGAGGAGAGGTACTAAAAAAAGTTATGTTCTCGTTGCAGGCAAGATGGGAAAATTCGAGGAGAGCATGGAGAGGTTTAAGCAACGGCACGTGGCGGCGGCAGCAGCGGCGACACGGGCCAGGCTGGTAGAGGCAGCAGCAATCCCGGTAGCGGGCAGGAAGCGGACGGAGCCGGCGAGGATGGGCAGGAGGGAGAGCAGAGCACCGGCAGAGCCCAAGGAGACGGCAGCAGCGGCAGGAGCAGTGAGCCACGAAGGCGCGGGCAGGCGGCGAGTGGCGCACGTGCCACGGCAGATGGGGCTCGGAGGGCAGGGGACGATCACCCTGGGGGCGACGGCACCCGCTCAACCAGGGGAGGTCAGGTCCCTAGTGGCAGGCCCAAAGATGCCGAACCCGATGTCTGGAGCGCAGGAGGAAGAGGGCCCACCGCCCTTGGTACGACGGCCGCCGACGCCGGATCGGGACGTGTTGGAGCTGCACCCGCTGGAAGTAAGCGAACGGGGCTGGACGTTGCCGGCCGGGGCGGTGCTCTCGGATGCATGCGTGGCGGCAATCGAGGAGAAGCTGGCCCAGAAGCGCTACGGGCAGCAGAAGCGCTGGCTGCAGGAGGACGGAGGCGTGGTATGGAGAGTGGTCTCCAACCGGGGGAATCATGTGGCGATTATGCGCCACAATTGAAACGAGGGGGGAAGTGACGCGTGCCGCGCACAAATGTGAATGTAAATATTGTAAATAAAAATGAAGCGAGATTAAATGAAATGAAGTTGCACAGTGGAATTAAATTTAAAGCAAATGCGCGCGCGCGCGCCGATAAAGGGCCGTACTAGCGGCTACGGGCACACAAGAAAAGAAGAGGAAGCAGCCGATCGCGGCGGGCACACTGGAATCCGCGGCCCGCTATATAAGGCGAGCTGCTGGCCTAAGAAAATCACTTAGCGGCCGACAGCGATCGGGAGCGGTAAGCCTCTTGCAGCACACTCCTTGTAGTCAGCAGCCAAAGTCACTTTTTGTAGGCGACCCGAATCCGAGGATTTGGGTTACGTATAAATTGTCGAAAGACTTGCGAGTCGCGACAACGAATTCGGCCCGCCGGATTCTTTTCCCCCCTGAAGACTTACGAGTCCGCCCGCCCTCTCTCTCTCTGAAGACTTACGAGTCCGCCCGCCCTCTCTCTCTGAAGACTTACGAGTCCGCCCGCCCTCTCTCTCTGAAGACTTACGAGTCCGCCCGCCCTCTCTCTCTGTAGACTTACGAGTCCGCCCGCCCTCTCTCTCTGTGAAGACTTACGAGTCCGCCCCCTCTCTCTCGCAAACCGAAGACTTACGAGTCCGCCGCGCATTCTCTCTGTGAAGACTTACGAGTCCGCCCCCTCTCTCTCGCAAACCGAAGACTTACGAGTCCGCCGCGCATTCTCTCTGTGAAGACTTACGAGTCCGCCCCCTCTCTCTCGCAAACCGAAGACTTCCGAGTCCTCCGCGCATTCTCCTGCGACTGAAGACTTCCGAGTCCGCCGCACATACTCTCTGAAGATTTCCGAATCCGCCCTCTGGGAAGACTTCCGAGTCCCCACCGCTTTTTCTGTTCTTTTCTCTCTCCACAGGCTCCCGGGCACACCCCCATCCGAGCTGACCTGTCGGGCGTGCCGAAGCGCCGACGTATTCCGGGCCGAACTGACCGGCGGTCGCAGCCCGGAGCATCGAACCCACGCTGCAGCAGAACCACGAGCCAGATAATAAACTCTGTACTTTAAGCGTTGAATAAACAGAAACCTACTTAAGTCACCGAATTCTCTCCACCTGTTCTTACTGGGAATCGGGGGAATACCTCTTACAGCTACCACTTGGACTACTAGGCGGACTCTGGCCGTCCCTGAGCTATCTGGCAAATTGGGCGGCAGACCGTCACAAAACATAGACAACATAGTCAAAGACTTGAATGCGAACAGCAATAAGCTCCAAAATGCAGTCAAGATTATTTATCGGAGCCAAATTTGTGGCAAGGCTGGATTTGACGGTGATAAGAACACCGCCGCCGATGCGTGATGGACGGTCGTGCCTGTAGACAACGTAGTTGCCAGTAAAGAGTTCAGAATCACAGACAGAGGAATTAAGCCACGTTTCCGTAAAAACAATTACGTCAGCATCAAAAGAGACACAATTAACGTGCAATTTACAAAGTTTCCCCAGTAAACTACGAACGTTTTGATAGTGGATGGAAAACGAATTAATCAGTTTTTTGAAGGCAAAGCTGTGGGAGACTGAGGCGCACGATCCCGAGGATAAATTTTGTGTACGAATTAATGAACTATGGCATGTTCAGGCCATACGGAAGGATCCAGAACACTATGTAAAGATTGGTTCCAATTGTTTCCTCCAGTGTTTCCCAAGCCAAGTAATAAAGTGTGATTTCAGTTCAGTTTAAGCTTTATTTTATTTTATATCTTGTTGATTTGGGTTTTACTTCGGAGCAACCATAGTTGTCGCTCCAAAGTCAGAATTGATTCTTCTCCTATGAATATATGTTTAAAGCTCAGGAAGTCTAATTCTTAAAGCTGCGCTGCCAACAGCGGCAGCGGAGAGACGTTTATATATAAGATATTATTAAGTAAATAGCTATGCTCGCTTATGCTGAGCGCGGAGGTATATACACATATACATATACATTGGTCCGCTCGTGTTGCAATTATGCTGACACTTGCATTCTTATTGTGCGGGCCAATGTCTGGAAGTTTATGACCGGCAATTTATATTGCATAAACCCTGCAACAAATTGTTACAGTGTGGTTCCTTTAAGTACAATGGGTATTCGATATATGTGCATACTACATCTCCCTCCATTTGAAAAATAACGTAATATAATGAAGTTATTTTATAATTATATATATATTATATATTCAAATTTTTGTTGTGTTTTTTTTTTATTAATTTTGTTTTTTGTTTTTTTGAATTGTCTTATTTATTCTTATATGAAATATAAAAAGAACCAAATTAATTATGAAATAAATTGTTTTAATTTATCCTTGTGTACCACTTGTTTCTTATTTTTAATATTTGTTATAGTTATGTTATCTCTATCTCCTATTTGTTCTACCTAATAAGGACCTGTATATTGGAAATCTAGCTTATGCCCTGTTTCATTTTTCAATAAAACCTGGTCTCCTATTTGTTCAGTCACGGCAGCATTACTCATAAGCAATATCATTTAGAATTCGTCATAATAATTCTTCAGTCGCAGCCACATGCATTTGTCGTTAATAAAGTATCATTTACCAGGTCAAGCGAATATGCATAACTGGCGGACATGGGGAAAGCAAAATAGGAAAATAGAAATAGAAATAGGTCATATAGCTGGCAATAACCTACATACACAGTAGCAGTAAGTGTCAGGTCATATATCTGACAATAACCCACATACACAGTAACCCACATTCACAGTAACCCACATTATTTTGTTATACGATATTTGTTACCATAAGCATTTTGTACCTATATATACTGTTAAGTTTTCATTAATAAAGTCAGTAAGAGTTCTACCTCACAACAGAGCTTTTAGTCATGCAACACATGCGCCAGACACCATCGTCGTGTCTTTATGCCCTCAACCAACCAACCAACCAACCTCATCCAACCAACCAACCAACCAAACCTCACCCAAACCCAATCAAACCTTCCAACTAGTTCCAAGTGCTAGTTGCGACAACTACAGGCAATAGTTTATGCACTATCTGCAAGGCATCTAAGCCTCAACACAAACATTTGGTGACCCCGACGAACACGTCAACCGACATTAGTCAATAGGAAAGAATCCGTAACTCTTGGGATCTTCCTACTCTTGTCTCATACACCAAATAAACCATTTGGTGACCCCGACGAACACGTCAACCGACGTTAGTCAATAGGAAAGAATCCGTAACTCTTGGGATCTTTCTACTCTTGTCTAACACACCAAATAAACCATTTGGTGACCCCGACGAACACGTCAACCGACGTTAGTCAATAGGAAAGAATCCGTAACTCTTGGGATCTTCCTACTTTTGTCTCACACACCAAATAAACCATTTGGTGACTCCAACATTTAACAAAAAAAAAAAAAAAATCCGTAACTCTTGGGATTTTCCGACATTTAAAAACAAAAGGAAATATTTGTAACTCTTGGGATTTTCCTACTTTTATCAACAAAGAAAAAATCCGTAACTCTTGGGATTTTCCGACTTTGACTAAAATCCGTTTTTAGAAACTCCAAATTCTAAAAATCCCCCAAGTCTATTGGACATTTGTTGTTTTCCTTCGACCACATCACGGTTGCGAATAGGAGCGTATCCAGCTGTCAAAGCAAATAAAATACTCCCAACGGTCAGGAACAAAAACAATTTTCAATATGTCTAGAAAGGAGGAGCAAGCAGTCACAGAGGCGTTAGACTTGCAGGAAGAAATCAGTCAAGAAATATCGAAGCTGATCCGCAATTTTAAAAAAGACTCTGCGGAAAGAAAGCAAAATCAAACGTATTATAAATCAAAGTTGGCCGCAATCGATGAAGCATGGAATCGATTTGCGGATAATGACAAAAATATTCCAGCGGAATATAAAACCGCAGAATATTTAAAGTTCTACGTAGACTGTCGTGAGTCATACGACAAATATAGAACGATAATAACCGATGCAATGGCTCAAACCTCGAGCAATGCCCCCGGAAATTCAACCTCGATCAATGCTTCGAAAAATGCAGACGTTGCAAGCTTTACGCAACCTGCAAGCAAGCTGATATTAGCTTGTCGGCGACAAAGGGCGATTGCTGAATCAATCAAACGTGCCCTGAATGAATTTTCCGAAACCGGAAGGGACATAACAAGGGATTCGATAACCTGATTATGGTCCCAATATCAGAATGTCCACTTTGCTGTTCACGAAGAATACGAAGACCCAGTCAAAGAAGGATACGACATGCAGTCGTTCCTCCGACTAGAAGGAGAAGTTCAAAGAGTCTTGGGGGCGCAAACAGTGCATCAAACAATGAAGATGTACATTTGCCCAGAGTCCGCATCCCAAAGTTCGATGGGGATCTACTCAAATGGACTCAGTTCTTCGACTTGTTCAAATGTATGGTTCACGATACCAACATGCCCACAGTCAGGAAGATGTGATACCTCAAAACCACCGTAACTGGAGAGGCAGAAAGATTAATAAGGCATATTGATCTTAAAAAAGAAAATTACATGAGCGCATGGGAAATATTGGTTGACGCGTATAACAATCCCCGCCATGTAGCAGATACGATTCTCAATCGTCTCCTGCAGCATCATACAAACAGTGACGATCCAAAGTCATTAAAAGAGTTGTATATCACAACAATCGAGTCTCTAGCATCATTAAAGGGACTAGGCATTGATATATCCAGCTGGGATACAATCATAATTGCCATCATCAAGCAAAAACTGGATTTTGCAAATCGAGCCCTCTACGAACAATCGTTAGACGGATCACGAGAACTCCAAGGTCTCGATACAATGCTAAGCTTCCTCGACCAGCGAAGCCGAGTGCTGGGAACAGGAAAACGCAGTCAACAATTGAGAAAGGAGCAGAAGAGCCCATCAGGCACATCTGCCAGCGCTGGAAGGCAACCAAATTGTCCTTTCTGCAAACGGACTCATTGGCTATACAAATGCGATGATTTCCGCAGCAAAACTATACCCGATCGAGTCAATTGGTTCAGCAGTGACCACAAGGCGAAAGATTGCCGAGGCCGTACGTGTTTTAAATGTGACAGAAAACACCATACATTGCTGCACCTAGAGGCCACGTCAGGTGCGGCAACAGAGCCAAAATCACCTTCTGTAGGTGCAGCAAGTAACAAAAGTTACAATTTGCTGGCCACAGTCAAGGTATTGGTCAAAGCAAGCAATGGTCAGATGGCCACATTTCGAGCCTTGCTAGACTCAGGATCATAAATTAATCTGATCTCTGAGCGAATGGCCCCCAAGCTGTCATTAAAGCTCCACGATGCATCATTGCGCATCGAGGGCATTGGAGGCAACCCAAAAACCAGCCGAGCTAGAGCAAACGTTCTCATGAAGTCGATGCATAATGATTTTGCTCAATAAGTAGAAGCCTTTGTGCTGCCGCATATCATAGCTGATCAACCAGCTCATGAATTAACTGCCTCACAATTACAAGTCCCAAACAACGTCACTCTGGCTGATCCAAACTTTGACAAACCAGGAAAAATTGACATGCTTATTGGCACAGAACATTATTATTCTTTGCTTCTACCAAATCAGATGCTGATGACGCCAGAAGGCCCAATTCTTCAAAATACAAAGCTTGGATGGATTGTGGCCGGAAAAATTCCTGCTGAGCACGACTCAGCGGCATTTTGTGCAGCGGCAACCACAGAAGAGGAAGTGGATACGCTACTAGAGCGATTTTGGACACTAGAAAACCTAGACACCAAAGAAAAGGCTCGATCTCCAATAGAAGCTCATTGCGAATCTCATTTCGTAGCGAATCTACAGGTTGCAATAGATGGAAAATTCATTGTGAAACTTTCATTTTCTAAAGGAACTTCAGCCAAAAAAACAGAACTTCAGTCAAAAAACAGCAACCAACAAATTTTTGGCATTAGAGCGACGAACGCCACCAGAAGTCTGGAAAGGATATGTAGACTTCCTGGAGGAATATGAACGTCTTGGACACATGAAGCTGGTACCACCCACACACGTACACTCAGATCACTACTTCATTCCGCATCACTGTGTATTGAAACCCGAAAGCAGTACCACAAAACTGCGGGTAGTTTTTGATGCATCCTGTAAAACGACAAACAATTAATCATTGAATGATATATTGTACGCTGGACCCACTGTGCAGAGCGAATTGTTTGCAATTTTACTACGATTCCGCACTCACAGATATGTGTTTACTGCAGACATAGAAAAAATGTATCGGCAGGTGTGGATGCACCCAGACAACCAGTTCCATCAATTAATCATACGGCGTAAGAAACCATCAGAAGATCTAAAGTTTTACAGACTTAAAACGGTCACATATGGTACAACATCAGCGCCATTGCTGGCTACTAAATCCTTGGATTATCTGTCCGAGAAGGCCAAGAATCATCTACCGCTTAGATCATCAGTACTAAAACATGACTTTTACGTGGATGACTGTCTGACAGGAGCAGACAGTATCCCAGAGGCCGTACAAATTCAACAAGAATTAAACAAAATACTGCTGCCTTCCGGATTCAAGCTCCGAAAATGGTGTTCCAATAACTCAGAGGTATTAAGCCAAATTCCTAAAGAGGATATCGTGTCTAACGTCAAGTTAGACGAAACTCTCCAACAATACAGTGTTAAGACTTTGGGTTTGCTTTGGATGCCACAAAATTATCAGTTATGTGGACGATCTCAAAAAAACGAAGCATCAACCATCACCAAACGAGTGGTCAGTTCGGAATCATCGCAAATATTCGATCCACTAGGATTATTTGCTGCCGTGGTGGTCAAGGCAAAGATGTTTATGCAGACCCTGTGGGAATTAAAAATGGGCTGGGACGACGAGACTCCTCAGCCCCTTCAGGTGGATTGGGAAAATTACTGCGCTGACTTACAAGCGCTAAACAACATGCAAATTTCAAGACACATCTTCGAAGGACAGGTACCCGTCTCACAAGAATTGCACACATTTGTCGATGCTTCAGAACGAGCATATGGAACAGCAGTGTATGTGCGAGCCACATACAAAAATAATCAAGTGTCCGTCCGTTTGCTGTGCTCAAAGTCAAGAGTTGCGCCGACAGCTAAGGAAACGTTACCGCGGCTAGAGTTATGTGCTGCAGTGTTAGGAGCCGAGTTGACCCATAGAGTCAGAAAAGATTTGCGCATGTCTGAAGACAAGGCATCTGGATACCTATGGACTGATTCAACTGTAGTCCTGTCCTGGATAAATGCGTCCGCATCATCATACCACACGTTTGTGGCAAATCGGATAGCTAAAATCCAGGCGGTGTCGCATCAATCTCAGTGGCGCCATGTGTCATCCGAGAATAACCCAGCTGATGTGCTATCATGAGGGATTGCGGCAAGCAAATTAGCGGGACACAGCCTCTGGCTGTTCGGACCGCTATTCCTACACGGTTCCCGAGACAAATGGTCCAAGGTACCGAGCATCACTCCCAGCGATCTAGAACGACGAGTGAAGCAAGTGAGTTTGCCAACATGCCAAGATCAACTGGGGATCGAACTATACAGTTGCAATCACGGCAACTCCTTTCACAAGTTGCAACGCATGGTAGCTTACATGCTGCGCTTCTGTCACAAGCAGAACCGATCTCCTACAACTACTCTAAGTGTAGGTGAGCTAACTTATGCTAGGAAACTGATTTTAAGCACTATTCAAAAAATTGAATTTAGTGCTGAGCATAAACAACTACGCATACACAGGACAGTGGACAAAAGAAGTTCAATTGTGTCGCTGTCTCCAATAATAGGACATGACGGACTCATCAGAGTCGGAGGCAGATTGGAAGAATCTAACCTACCATATGCCGCAAAGCATCAGATTTTGCTTCCATACAATGATCAAATTGTAAAGATGCTGCTACGAGAGATGCATGAAGAGAACATGCATTGCGGAGCGCAATCATTGAGAGCAATAGCCAGACAACAATACTGGATTCTGAATGACAAAACAATGGCCAGAAGCATCATACACAGTTGTGTCAGATGCACAAGGGCACGACCCAAATTGATGCAGCAAATCATGGGTAATTTGCCTGCGGATCGAGAAACACAGGCTCGTCCATTCTCCAACTCTGGAGTTGACTACTGCGGTCACTTTTGGATTCACCATAAAATCCGTGGAAAAAGACCAGATCAGGCGTATATTGCAGTATTCTACTGTTTTGCCACTAAAGCAGTACATCTTGAATTGGTAAGCGACCTGACAACAGACGTTTTCCTAGCCGCTCTTCGGCGATTCTTGGGTCGACGTGGAAAGTGTCAGACAATTCATTGTGACAACGCCACAAACTTTGTAGGTGCCAATAATCAGTTAAAGGCGCTAGAAGAAACAATCTTCACAGAACAAGCTCAGACAAGGATCGTAAACCAATGCAGTAAGCAGTTCATTCAGAAGTTCATTCCGCCTTGAGCGCCATCATTTGGCGGCCTATGGGAAGCTGCAGTAAAATCAGCGAAAAGGCTACTGGTATCAGTTACAGCCACATCGTCTCTAACGTTTGAAGAACTCAACACAGTAATCATTGAAGTCGAGGCGATACTCAATTCAAGGCCCCTCACTCCGATGTCATCTGATCCCACGGATACATCAGCGCTCACTCCAAGTCACTTTTTAATTGGTGAAGCTCTAGTACCCGGAAAAACTCTGGTAAAAAGATGGGAGCTAGTATCCGGACTCAAGCAATCGATCTGGAACCAGTGGTCCATGGAATATCTTCAAGAGCTGCAAATGCGGACTAAATGGAAGACCATGGCCCAGAATGTCAAAGAAGGACTACTAGTCCTAGTAAAAGAAGACAATGTACCGGTAATGAGCTGGCCTATGGGGCGGATAGTAAAAACGTATCCGGGCAAAGACAATCAGGTCCGCGTAGTAGATGTCAAGACGGCATCAAGCACATTCAAACGACCAGTTACAAGTTTGACACCTTTGTTAAAGGAAGAAGTAGCCACAAAACGACCAAACAGCTCTGGTGAGGATACAGCACGAGCAGAAGAGACCCCCACGCAGAAAAAGAAGATATCATTTCCGATCTTGCCAACGGTGCTGGCAATGCTACTCATACTACCGTTAGCAATGGGACAATCAGTAAACATAACTCCTTTTGCAAGTCAACCGGGAATATTCTACGAACGGCTCGGCACGTCCAGAATGGCAATTTCGGAATGGAACATAATTGCATATTATGACTTGAAGCCATACTGGAGCGACATGCAGATATTGGCTGCTGGGATATCTGAACTAAAACACAAATGTTCAGAGTTACGAAACGTCAATGCCTGCAAGTCTATATATGAACATTTTCAACATGTATATGACGAGCTACAAGCAGGAAATGAGTTGATTAATCATTCCCGACAACGAAGAGCACCACTTGATATAGTCGGAAATGTGGCGAATTCATTATTTGGCGTTCTGGACTCAAAGTACGCCGACGACATATCTAAAATGATAAACAACGTCAAGTCTAACGAGGACATATTGATGATGCTCTTGAAAAATCAAACATCAATTCTGGACTCAACGATAAACATAGTCAGAAAGAGCAGCTCAGCCACCAACGATCGAATCAAAACGCTAGAGTACCAGATAGGTGCAATCAATCAAGAAAGAGGCAAGTACCAAGGCGACACCTGCAGCAAGCGTTTATGGTTTTGACAGCTCAGCTAACTCTGGTGGCGACGGGAATGCAGCGGATGCAGAGTGAAATAGCTAACGTGCTAACTGACGTTCGCCATCGAACGATCAGTCCGATGCTAGTATCCCCCAAGCAACTCAGGGTGCAACTAGATCAGATACGGGAACATATCCCACCGGATCAACGGCTCCCAGTATCGTCTGATAATGTAATCCAACTATACAAAATGATGCATGCCAAAGGCACCACAACGAGCAACCACGTCATCTTCAAGATATCGTTACCTCTGGTGTCTGTAACAGAACAGGAAGTGTTCAGCATCATGCCTATCCCAACATGGAAAGCCGGAAGCTGGCAGCGATTCCAGCTAAGAACCGAAATCAATGCCCATAGAGACCAGTTCATGGGGTTGACTAAAGACGTGTTCAACCAATGTATGGAGCTGCCAAATGACGAGCACATATGTTTCAACCACCAAGCCACATTCAGTGTGGAGAATCGGTGTGAGTTTCAGTTATTTAACAACAAAACTGAGACTATATGTGAGGTCTTTCAGTCAAGATCCGAGATGCTGTGGCTGGCAACGCATCAGCGAAACAGATGGATGTTTGCCACCCGCAGTCTCATAGAACTTCAAGCGGTGTGCAAAGGAATCGCTTCTACAGTGCAACTTAACGGAACGGGCTTATTGTCATTGGCCCCAGGTTGCACTGCACGCAATTCAAAAATTAGCGTGAGCACATTCCGCACTGTGGTCAGCGAAACGAAGGCTACATATGTTCGATTTGGCAATATCTCAAAAATTGACTGTAAGGATCCACCTGAGCCACCCCAAGGAACGGCAGCCAAGGACGTCAGTTTGGAGGAGCTGGGCGCTTTGCAACGCCAGTTGGTCAAATTAAAGGAGACTACCTGGAAGGATCAACTTGTCGCTCCTCAACATCATCAAGTAGCTGCATATGTGGCCCTAGCGATGTCAATCCTACTAGGCATTGTATGGGCTCTTAGCCGGACGGTCGGCAAATGGACAACACGACGTCGGATAGTTCTACGCCGGACACCGGAACCCAAGAAGAGCACGGAACAACCGGTACCGGAACCTACCCCACGAAGTTTTTCGTTCGACCTTTCTGAAGGTTGAACACCTGTTCACCCGGGAGAATGTTCAGTCACGGCAGCATTACTCATAAGCAATATCATTTAGAATTCGTCATAATAATTCTTCAGTCGCAGCCACATGCATTTGTCGTTAATAAAGTATCATTTACCAGGTCAAGCGAATATGCATAACTGGCGGACATGAGGAAAGCAAAATAGAGCAATAAGTGTCAGGTTATATAGCTGGCAATAACCTACATACACAGTAGCAGTAAGTGTCAGGTCATATATCTGACAATAACCCACATACACAGTAACCCACATTCACAGTAACCCACATTATTTTGTTATACGATATTTGTTACCATAAGCATTTTGTACCTATATATACTGTTAAGTTTTCATTAATAAAGTCAGTAAGAGTTCTACCTCACAACAGAGCTTTTATTCATGCACCACATGCGCCCGACACCATCGTCGTGTCTTTATGCCCTCAACCAACCAACCAACCAACCTCATCCAACCAACCAACCAACCAAACCTCACCCAAACCCAATCAAACCTTCCAACTAGTTCCAAGTGCTAGTTGCGACAACTACAGGCAATAGTTTATGCAGTATCTGCCAGGCATCTAAGCCTCAACACAAACATTAATTCAAAATCTAAACTAGTTTTGTCGTACCTCAATTTTTGTTTTTGTTTTTGTTTGTTTCGTCTAGCATTATTCTAGCTCGCTTATATGCGTGTTCTAATCTAAATTTAGACTTCTTAGCATAATCTTCTATGTTATAGAGAGGTTCTATTCTATCTATGGTATTGAAGTGTTTTGGCAAATTTGAAATTTTACCAAAAACTAGCTCGTATGGACAGTAATTGTGTGCCATAGAGGGGGTTGTGTTAAAGCAATACCCTGAAGTATTGTATCCATGTATCCCAATCAGTTTTGTCTACTGAGATGTAGGAACGGATGAACTCATTAAATGTTCTGTGGCTTCGCTCCACGGTACCTACAGTCTGGTGGTGGTGTGCAGTTGAAGTTATGTTTCTGTTCCCATGTCCGTAATGAACGTCTTCATTGGACCGTACTTCAGAATGAAATTTTCAAAAATAGCTTTAGCTACTGTGTTTTCACTTTTATTTGGTATTGGTATTGCTACCAAATACTTTGTCAAATCGCAAATTAATGTAATTGCCCTGCAGTTCCAGTCATCAACGTTTAATCAACAATTCATCAACAGCCGAAGGGGTGTTGTTGATGAATCATCGATGAATTGCCATACAAATTGTTGATGAATTTAACATGGGCATGTCCTAGGCTGTCATCAACAACATTTCATCAACAATTAATCGATGAATAATCGATGAAAAGTTGATGAAAAGTTGATGAAAAGTTGATGACATGTTGATGAAAAGTTGATGAAAAGTCGATGAAAAGTTGATGAAAAGTTGATGAAAAGTCGATGAAAAGTTGATGAAAAGTTGATGACATGTTGATTAAATGTTGATGACATGTTGATTAAATGTTAATGACATGTTAATTTCTATATAATTTCACATATTTTTATATAATCGCACTGTATTTAATATAATTCTATTGTTTTCCATATAATTGCACTAACACTAACACAATTGCTACAAACTTTTAAACTAAAAATTGAATTTTTAAACAATTTAACTTTAACTTTCACTTTCGCCATCTAAGATGTTTTACTCCTAACTTATTCAGAAGCTAAAACGCAACTAAAAAACCCACCCCGCTTATATTACTGAGAGAGCGAGAGTGCATGTCAAATTTTTCATCAACAATTCATCAACAATTCATCAACAGAGAGGAAATGAGAGTGCGAGAGAGTCGGCTTCGACACGATTGCCGACTGAGAGTGTCGATTCTGCCGACGTCGCAGTCGGCACGTTGATGAATTGTTGATTACAAAGGCCTATTGATGACAAGTGGTACTGCAGGGTGCGTATTCATTTCCATTTTCCGATTTCGGTAGTGGACCGATTGTATCCACAATTACCCTGTCGAAGGCTTTTTCAGGTGTCTCTGTTATTGTTATTATAATCTGGATACTGTAACAAGGTTGGGTTTATAAGTGCCGTTTTGAGATGATCGAAGGCATTCTGACATTCAGATGTCCATTCGAATTTTACATCCTTTTTACATAACCTGGTTATGTGACGGGAATAACACAGTGCGACAAAATTCAACTTTTTGTCTGTATCTGGAATGAGACAAAACTTTTCTTATAGATTTTTGGTTGCTGAATCCGAATCTGTAATCAGAATTTGTCTGTCACGTAACACGCGTAACACGTAAAAAACGCGTTTAAAGTTGCCAAAAACGCTGTTTTTGCCCTACTTTACAGTAATGAAACTCGGTTTCAAGATGTGCTAGATACTTCGTTCTTTTCGCAAAATATAGCTAAATACTTCTTTAATGATGACCAAGTGGTCATTCAACGGATACATTTTTAATAGACAAATTATATGCAATTGAATAACGGTCGCGAGCGCGCCTTGTCCAGGATGTTACAGCAGCAATATGGGGCGCACGCGCGCCTTATTCAATTGCATATCATTCATCAATTGAAAATGTATCCGATGAATGACCACTTGGTCATCATTATAGAAGTATTTAGCTATATGTTGCTGATTCGGATTCAGCAACCAAAAATCTATAAGAAAAGGTTTGTCTCAATCCAGATACAGAAATCGTGTTGCACTGTGTAATCGGCAAAGTTTTTTATAAAGCGCCTATAGTAATTGCAAAATGCAACGAATCGTCTAGCGCTGTCCGCATCATGTGGGACTGGATAGTTCTTTATGACGTCATATTTTTTGCCGTCTGGCAAGATTCCTTTATCAGTGCATTTATGTCCCAAAAATGTGACTTCATGCATGAAAAATGAACATTTTTCTGGATGTAGTTTTAGGTTATGTTGCCTACATTTCTCGAAGACATCAGTTAAGTTCTTGAGCATATGTTTTTGGGAATATCCTATGACTATTAGGTCATCCATATAAAGAAATGCTTGTGACGGTTTTAATCCGGAGAAAGCGATAGTCATCATTCTCTGGAATGAATTTGGGGCTATTTTCAAGCCAAATGGTAATCGCGTGAAGTGATACGGGCCATTGCTCGTCGAAAATGACGTTATATCCCTGGAACTTTTTTCAAGTTCAATTTGATGAAAACCTGACATTAAGTTAAGGCATGAGAAGTATTTTGCTCTACCTAGTTGATCTAGAATGTCTTCAATTCAAGGGAGCGGAAATTTATCAGACAAGAGTTTTTTATTAATTTGAAGATAGTCGATTACCAATCACCATTTTTTCTTGTCAGAGTCTGGAAGAGACTTCTTCGGAACGACTAAAAGTGGGCTATTATATGCTGAGACCGATGGTTCAACTATGTTATCGTCTATTAAATTTTGAACTTGGGCTTGAATTTCGTCTACTTGGCTGTGAGGATTTCTGTAGTTCTTGATACATACGGGCTCATCATCCTTCACTCTAAGTCTTTGTTTGTAAAAAATGTTTGTTGTTATCGATTCGGTTTCTAGTCCGAATATATCTGTATACTTGGTGCATAGATCTTTCAATTGGGTTTTGAACATAGGCGGAAAATTTTTAGTTAGCTTTTCCATAACGAAGTGATCTCTTTCTTCGTTATTTCCTTTTATTATATCATAATTGTTCGCGCCAAAAGGGCGCTTATTTTCGAGAGGCAGTGTAATTCCATTTACAGCCTCAAAGTGTCCCGTACACTCTCTCTCTCCCTCTTTCTTCGGGCTTCCAAGACAGAGCTTCCAATCCGCTCTCCCAGCTAGGTTTAAATTTAATGTATGCTAGTTCTAATTTACCTTCATCCTAATAAAGATCTATGACGCTCGTCGCGTAACACCCCGAAAAGTTATTCCGAGTTTTTATTCCGAGTGATTTTCAGATAAAGCCACCCCCCTCCAGATCATGGTCCTTCGATCCGCATAACTCCTTCTCATCTTCCAGCTCCGGTGGCTTAAAAATCGCTCAGATAAGTTTTATTTAAATTATTGCTGCCGGTCATACAAAGAGGTTATAGCGAAACTCAGTTTGCCAAACTTCTCTGTATGATTGTCTAAATCCAAGTCCGATTGATCCGACACTCCGGCAGCTTCCAAATCCACATCCAATTCATTTCCGACTTCCTAAAGTTTATGTATAAATAAATGCCAAAAGCCACAGTTAAACATATAACTCCGAATAATTCGTGTTCCCTTTCGTTAACTGTGTTCCGCTTGCATTTATTTACACTTACATATGCCCAATACAGTCCACGTCAGATATCTGTACATTTCCGCAAAACATATTTAACAAATTTATGTAAATATATACACACATATGTACAGACACCCATATTCAACATAAATTACCAAAATTTATACAAACACAAATATACCGCCACGGGTTCCTAAATAATTAAAAAAAAAAAAGAAAAATTTATCCATCAACTAAATAAACAACATTTCCGAATTAATCTCGAAACAATTTCTGTGAGTTCCGAAATTCAATCTGCGTGTTTAAATAAAGGCAATTTCTTCAAGTAGTTCTTACTTAGTTCCTTTTCGTTCACTGTGTTCCAGCGCTTGCATTTATTTTCACTTTTAAAAAGACATACCCTTATATTTACTTCAAATATTCAAATATAAATAATTGGCACACATACATCCCGGAAATAAGAACTATAAATTAAGAAACTACGAGTTATTAATTATTACAGTCAACAGTTCCTATATAAACAAATACATTTCCACATATACATACAAACATAATTAAATGCTTATTAACTCGTCTTTGCTCTATTCTGAGCTGAGTTACATCCATATACATATATTAACAAGCTAATCGTCGGCAAGTCGACGCTCCGATCTTTGGCAAATTTTCCGCCTCTTGTTATCTCCGCTATCCTGCATTAACTCCGAAAACAGTACCGCGACAATTACAGCAGCGGTCATTATCTTTTATAAAATTCTAATTTCCATTTCCGCATTAGTGTGACCGTATATGTTTTTCTACTGAGATTAATTATTGAGCTATTTCCAACGCTTCCGCATGAATACAATAAAATTGACAAATTAAAATTTAAAAAAAATATATATTCAGAGAATTTGTTCTGTTTTCGATTGGTTCCTAAATTCCAAATCCAGTTTCGACATTTATAAAAAAAAATTAGAAACTATCTATATAAAAATAATCCAGATTTACGGAAAAAAAATAATAAAATATATACACATATATATTCAGTATGGCTCCATCCGCTTTAGACAAATTTAGTTTGACTTCTGACCGTTTGAGTCGCTTCGAATCCAAATTCTGCAATCCAGCAGAGCCCATCCAATCTCAGTATACGTGCAAAATTCATCTCGATCAAGTCCGAGCCCTATGGGCTAAGGTCGAGAAAGAGTACGATGCTTGTTCTGAACTAATTTCAGTTGATTTCAAGGGCGCGGCGGACACCTTGCCGACTCTGAGGGCAAGATATGAGGATGCCTATTTTACGTATGAAAGGTGTTCCGCCCAGCTTATGGAACAGATCGACACGATCTCTATTAAACCCGGTCCGCCCCAAAATTCCTCTTCGTCTGGCTGTCGGCTTCCTCCGTGCGATACGGAAGTTTTCTCAGGCGATTATCTCCGCTGGCCGACTTTCCGAGACCTTTTCACAGCGGTATACATTGACAATCCTGTGCTGACCCCTGTAGAAAAGTTGTTCTATCTAAATGCCAAGACAAGTGGTGAAGCTCATTCCATAGTTTCCAATTCACCACTCACCAACGATGGTTTCCGCTCAGCCTGGCAAGGACTAACTGAGCGTTTCGAAAATAAACGATCGCTGGTGAACAGCCAACTGGGAAAATTATTGAACATGCAATCCGCCGTACAAGAATCTTCTGCAGCCTTAAAAGAGTTGCAAGAAACTATCCGCAATTGCCTTACGGCCCTTAAACTATCCGGCCTTTCTACTGAGAACTGCGATTGTCTCCTAGTTTATTTGTGTTCTACAAAACTCCCAAAGTTGACACTCGCATTATGGGAGCAATCCATCCCGGATAAAACCGAAATTCCAACGTGGCAAGATCTAGATTCCTTTCTGACGGAGCGCCATAGAACTCTAGAATCTATAGATTCAATTTAACCTCCTACGTTCAGCTCCCGTCCATCCAAACCGACACCCTTCAACGTGTCGCCCCGAATGCTAAAATCCTTTAGTACCAAGATTGTTCCAATATCGAAAATATGCGATTGTGTTCAAAAGAGAACCATCCACTGCGGTTATGCCCACGCTACCTACAGAAGACGATAAACGATCGTGCATCTTATCTCCAACGAAAACAGTTGTGCTCAAATTGCTTTGCAAGTGGTCATCAACTTCACGATTGCACAAGCGCCCACAACTGTTTTACGTGCCACGGTCGGCATCACACTTTGCTGCATCCAAGCAATTCCGGTAGTGTCCCGATTCCTTCCAAAGCTTCAAGGCCAGAATCCGCGCCGATCCAAAGGATTTCCTCGTTCTCCACACGAGTTACGACTCGCCCCGAGTCCTTCAATTACTGGGTTCCATACGAGGACTTCAAAAGCAGACGTTCCCGAGGTATTTTATCCTACCCATGCCGAGTCTGCCAAGGAAACCATCCTCTTCGGAAATGCCACCGTTTTCTTAGTGCTGAGAAACGGCTCCAAGCAGTAATCGAGAAGGAATACTGCGTCAACTGTCTGGCCCACCACCATTCCGCAGGATCTTGCCGCAGTAGCGGCCGATGCCAGTCGTGTGGACAGGATCACCACACTCTTCTACATGTCGACGAACGTTCAGCGTATCCAACGCTTTCCCGAGCTAAGCCCTCCAAATATTTTTGCTGCGTATCCTCGCAAGGGGGGGAAAAATGTTCGCGCCAAAAGGGCGCTTATTTTCGAGAGGCAGAGTAATTCCATTTACAGCCTCAAAGTGTCCCGTACACTCTCTCTCTCCCTCTTTCTTCGGGCTTCCAAGACAGAGCTTCCAATCCGATCTCCCAGCTAGGTTTAAATTTAATGTATGCTAGTTCTAATTTACCTTCATCCTAATAAAGATCTATGACGCTCGTCGCGTAACACCCCGAAAAGTTATTCCGAGTTTTTATTCCGAGTGATTTTCAGATAAAGCCACCCCCCTCCAGATCAATAATTATTTAGAGTTTCGAATTTAATTTTATTTAAATTTACAATTCTGTTACTATTTGTTGTGTTTATAATACGGACATAAGTGTTTTTGGGGTTGGATATCGTATTTGCAATATAAATACCTTCCTCAATTTCTTGGTCGAAGCTGAGTATTAGGTGCAAGACTCGCCTTTACCAGTTTCTGCTAGCACCGATTTGGCAATATGGAATGGCAATATACGGCAGTGCGGCCAGGACGCATTTGAATCGAATTCAAGCGTTTCAGGCGAAATTTCTCAGACGTATCACTGGAGCGGAGTGGTACATAAGAAATGCCGACATACGCAGGGAATTCCAAGTCCCTGCAATCGGAGACGCCGTGAACACCTTAGCTGCCAGACACAGAACCAGACTTTGGAGTCACCCAAACCCGCTGGCCAGGAGGATGAGCTGGACAAGGACCAGGAGACGCCTGAAGAGGGTCATAATCCGGGAGCTGCCAACCCGGCGTTTAAACTAATTTTTAATTAACATTGTTACATATTCGATACATAAAATTGTTA
Organism: Drosophila birchii; assembly: GCA_035046345.1. NCBI lineage: Eukaryota > Metazoa > Arthropoda > Insecta > Diptera > Drosophilidae > Drosophila > Drosophila birchii. The sequence goes on from JAWNOA010000047.1 coordinate 1,783,393, forward strand.
AATAATAATAGATATGTAGCCAAATAAGTTTAGCAGCAAACTTGCATACAACCAAATAAACAAACAAAAAAAAAAAAAAAAGTCCGAATATATCTGTATACTGGGTGATAAGTTCTTTCAATTGGGTTTTGAACATAGGCGGAAAATTTTTAATTAGCTTTTCCATAACGAAGTGATCTATTTCTTCGTTAGTTCCTTTTATTATATCATAATTATTCAGGGTTTCGAATATAATTTTATTTAAATTTACAATTCTATTACTATTGGTTGTGTTTATAATACGGACATAAGTGTTTTTGGGGTTGGATATCGTATTTGCGACTAAATAGAAGTCGTGCGGAATAATATATTTGCCTGTAGTGAGTTCTATAAAGGCTAAGCCTTTAGAAGAGATTGTACCTTCTCCGATTCCTGATATTTGAGTATGAATATTATTATTAATATGTTCAAACTGATCTATGTTTTCGTTTAATATGGATATGTCTGCACCAGTATCAAGCAACAGAGTATATGGTTTACCTGTCCTTTCATTGTTAATTTTTACAAAGATGCTTAGTTTGAGGTTGATAGTTTTTATCGAGCTGGTTGACGGCTCTAAACATCTGAAGGGTTCTGCTGGTTTCCCGAATTGCCTTGGGCAACTCGGACATTGTAGTTATTGTTGTTATTATTGGTGTTTGTCCCGCGGTTGTTCCCTCCACGGTTGTTTCCACCACGGCTATTTCCTCTAAAATTGTTGTAGTTGTTCTGATTATTATAGTTGTTCCGGTAGTAACCATTATTTTGGTTATAGCCATTATTTCGGTTGTTACCTCGGCTATTACCTGTACCGCGATAATTATTTCTATCATTGTTACCGCGATAGTTATTTCTTTTGTTGGCGTACAATATTGTATTAGAATTTCCAGTCATTTCAGTACTACATTGTATGTACTTGGTGACGGCTTCATTCATGTTAGTTAAGTTACCTGCTTCTAATATTGTTTTAAGTCGGCCATGCTCACAATTTTTAACCATTGTGGTGATGGCTTCCTTTGTGCTGAATTTATCAGCGTGTTCGGCCGAACGGCCTTCGTCAATATACGAGGCTTGAAGGAGCTTTCGTAAATTGTCAATTTCTGTGTTGAATTTTTCTGCAGTTTTACCTTTTTGGCTTGTTTTTGCCATTTTGGCTTTAACTAAGTCGGATGTTTCTCCGACTATACTGTCTTGCAGTTTCTTTATTATTCCGTTTATTGTGGTTTCATTCTGCACTTTGTACAGTGTTGATCCCACAATTTTGAATTTGATCACTTCTACAGCCAGGTCTTCAAATGTACCCTTTGTTAGGTTGACTAACTTCAAAGCTGTTGTGAATCTTTGTAAGTGTAACTTTTGTCCGTTAAATTCCGGAATAGCACAGGAAATTTCCTTGATGTATGCCCTTTGGGCAACATTTTCGTCAGCCATTGCGGTTGTTTTTACTTCTACAATGCTGTCGTTATTGTCCGAGTCGGATAGGTCCTGATCTGATGTTTCAGATTGAATGAGGACCGCTGGGATTGTGAGGTTTCTACTGTCAAAGGGGTATTTAGTATGGTTGGCACTGAAATGGCCAAATTATACCTTAGCTTTATGTATATTAAATTCTCCCTTAATTTTAGCAAGAATTTAGATACCCTCGACCAATTGCCTTTGTCTAGCCGGTCTCTCTGCTCGTGTATTAGTATACGCGCTGTGTTAAAGCGGTATTTCAGCATGCTTATTCACAGTAGTTTGTTGTGCTAGCCGAGTTCTTGATAAGGACTTAAAGGATTTGTCAAAGTCAATCTTAAGGCTATTTAATTCTTTGTAAAGCTCATCCCATTCCATTGTATTGTTATATTTTGTGCAGGTCGTTAGCCTGGCTTTTATTTATAGCCCTCTTTGAAATGCATTCATTGTGGTAGATATAGGCTTTATACAAAATAAAAGCGCACATTATGGCAACTATAATTGACAATAAAATATTTGTTAGGTTTGAGTCAATAGTGCTCGATTCAATTTTATTGATTACGTTTGCAGTGGAGTCCACTGACTTTGTTTCGATAATGGCCATGTTTGGATTTATTTCTTTTAATTTTATTCCATTAACATGTGGCTTAGATTTATAATTTATTGTCCAATCATTGGACATGCCAAATTGTAAGCACTAATCGGCATAAAAGGTTCCGCTCGATTTTACAAAATATTTTAGTTTAATAAAAAAAATATGCATCACAGTGCAATCAAAAAAATTATGCAGCGCAGTGCATGGTTTTTTTTATTTTTCTGCAAGGATCGGAAAGGATGGTTCCTCCTGCTCGACTTCCTTTTCCGTCTGCTGGTCGTCGCCGGTTTGGCTACGCTGACGCTCCCTCGAAGGCGCAGGCGGCGGTCGTGCCTCCCGCGCTTGATGCTGTTGCTGCTGTCCTGGCTATTTTCCTGAGTTTGTCTTCAGCTTCATGCATGCATAGTTGCATGCAGCAAAGTAGAGGGGCCCGGGGCAGTCTGTTGGGCAAACTTCTGGTCTTCTTGGCAGTGGCTTTGGGGAAACTTGTTCTTCAATTTCGGGACTTCCACTTTTTCCAGAGGAGATTGGATAATTTTATTTTTTGAAATATTTCTGATCGCAGAGTAGGTGGATGTAGGTGTTTCTGTGGTTTTATTTTGCGTGGTTCTTTTGTTTAGCAATGTTTATATGTGTTCCACTTCGACTTGTATTTTTACCGAATGGGCCCACTTTATGGTGTTTCCGCTGTTCAACAGCTTTAATAGTTCGGCCTTTCTGGCCTTTAGTCTTTTCACCACTCCACTTCTTCTCCCACACATCTACTTACTGCGGTGCCTATCTTTGGCATGTTTTCCATATGTCATGGGATGCATTACAATTCCCTCATCGAAGTCATCCAAAATTACAGCCAGATGATAAGATTTTCTTTGTAGTTTGTTTGAAGATTGCAGCTGTCACGGTCGCCATGTAAAGATTGGTTCCAATTGTTTCCTCCAGTGTTTCCCAAGCCAAGTAATAAAGTGTGATTTCAGTTCAGTTTAAGCTTTATTTTATTTTATATCTTGTTGATTTGGGTTTTACTTCGGAGCAACCATAGTTGTCGCTCCAAAGTCAGAATTGATTCTTCTCCTATGAATATATGCTTAAGGCTCAGGAAGTGTAATTCTTAAAGCTGCGCTGCCAACAGCGGCAGCGGAGAGACCTTTTATATATAAGATATTCTTAAGTACATAGCTATGCTCGCTTATGCTGAGCGTGGAGATATATACACATATACATATATATTGGTCCGCTCGTGTTGCAATTATGCTGACACTTGCATTCTTATTGTGCGGGCCAATGTATAAGTTGGGCGATTCATATTTCATCTGGAAGTTTATGACCGGCAATTTATATTGCGTAAACACTGCAACAAAGTGTTACAGTGTGGACCCTTTAAGTACAATGGGTATTCGATATAAGTGCATACTACAACTAGAACGACCATCAGAAAGCGCAATTTTTAACGAAGATATATCACGTCTCTGTTTAAAATTCAACTTTGAGATGGTAAACTCCAGAGATTGTAGAACGTTGTGGTCCGGGCGAGGAGATAGGATACGACGAGATTGATACCGCCGGTATTCCAAGATGAGCGTCTCTTATGTTATCCGCCGCCAAGACATTAACGGCGGCAGCACGCGACGTGGAAGCCAGGTCAGCGTAGACAGGCTGTTGAGTTGAGGGTGCAGCGACGTCAGTGACGTCAGAGCCCAGAGCCGCACTTTGAGTTGGCTCAGATGAGGCAGCATCACAGGAGACATCGGTCACAGCCGATGTGACATCACTGGATATGGTTCGAGGGCTGAACTGCATAAGGGGGGTCGCAGGGTGTGGAACTTGCAAAGAAGCATTAGGCAGAGTACACAAGTTGTTATTAGGCGAAGAACTTAGCAATTTCAGATTTTTAAGGTGGGACTCCGCCGTATGGAAGCGACTTGAGAGTTCCCTGAATCCAGCCAAAAGGGACTAAAACTCAAGATGAGTTGGCCGCATAAAAGTTCTCATATCGGATTTGATATGTAGGCAGCTCGGGCACGTCCAATCCAATCCGGCGTGATCACGTAAGCGGTCCTCAATACGTGGGCCAATATGTCCAAGATCAGCACAGCCGGGGTGGGCGATATTGTCACAGAGCCAACAAAAGACAGTGGCTTGCCGCGAAGTTATTATGCGGCCATTAGGGGATTCAGTTACACAACAAGAAGCCATGGTGTCGTTGAGTGTAATTGTAGGAATTCGTAAAAATCAAGCGAATTTTAGAAAACACAAGGGAATGTATTGAATTCGCGCGGCGAAGGAAACGATCAAAAAAAAAGATCGAGCGAATATAAATACGAGCGTTACAAACACAGTATGTTGTGTGATTGTTCGCGGTATGCAGAACGCTTGCACCAACAACAATGTTGAGCCGAGTGCAGCAATAAGCAGTAAAACGCACAGCACAGAAGAAAAAGGCAAAGGGGATGGAAAGATAATTAAAACCGAATTAATTATCAGAGATTAAAGTCACTGTCTTTATTTAAAATGATTCAGATGTTATTGGTAAATAACGAGCACCAAAACACTGACCAATTACCAAAAATTGGATTTTGTGGATTAGGACTATACGGTGAAAACTTTGAGTAAAGGTGGAGCGATAGGAAACACGTCCGATTCAAAGCTTCGCGTAACTGGAAAACTTCAGGAAATGCGGCGGAGTTAGCACATAAAGGCTTTCAACATTTTCTGAAATTGGACAGAGTGAACGGAAGTTAAGTATGGCCAAAATCTCATATACAAGAGTTTTTAATTCATCGATGGCTAAGATGGATGCACCGACGACTCTGTAGAAGTAAAATTTAGCCGTCTTCAATGCAGCCTCCCATAAATTACCAAAGTGCTGGACACGCGGAGGGATAAACTTCCAGTCGATTCCATCAGCTAAACAGACGGAAGATATCGATGCTGTGTGCTGCTCGCTCAAAAAGAGCCTACAAAGTTTGTAGCTTTGTCGCTTCAAATGGTACGAGGACTTCCTCTAAGGCTGATGAATCTTCTCAGCGCTGCGATTAAAGAATCCATCGTGAGATCCTGGACCACTTCCAAATGAGCAGCTTTCGTATAAAAGCAGACAAAGACGGCGATATAGCACTTGTGGGTTGCCTTATTTCTGGCCTCTGCCTTATGATAGAATGGCCCACAATATGAAAAGCTGTATCAGGCTGCACTCTATTTGCTGGTAGGCTACCCATGACGTGCTCCCAAGTAACAGGCTTCATTCGAAAACATCGGCCAGTACCTTTGCCGTACTGCGGCAAGCAATGCCTGCGATCCGGCATGCTAATATTTCTCATGATAATAAACGATAATCGCTTTGGTGACTGGATAATCATTGGGCAACAGTATCGGATGCCTCGTATCGTAGTCCAAGTTTGCGTTCTGAAGCCTTCCACTAACGCGAAGTAACCAATCGGAGCCCAGTATCGGTCTAAGCGAAGCCAGCTTGCTTTTCTGTGGAAACGACTTGCCCTGGCTCAGAGATCCATACTCCTTCGCCAAGTTAACCTGTTGGATGCTCCTCATTACGGGCTAGTACAACAAGTTTTAGTTTTTAGTTTTTGAAGGCTTTCAATGCCTTCAATACTACTAAAAAGACGATTGTAATCAGTTCATAAAACCCTAAAGGGTTCATTTACTTCAAACTCACGCCTACAGTGGTTAACTACTAATGGTATAAAAGTTCTAGATGAAAGACGGGGACATCACATCACCGTGAATAAGTTTATGTAAAAAGACGACGCCAAGTATCGGCCTACGGTTAGCTAAAGAAGGTAGATTAAGTAGGAGAAGTCTACTAGAGTAAGACGGTAATCTAAGGTTGGCATCCCAGGGTAGGCCACGGAGGGCGAAAAGCAAAAAGTTCTTTTGGACAGATTCAATGCGGCTACTATGGACTCCAAATTGAGGCCTCCAGACGCACGAACCATACTCCAATATAGGGTGAACTAACGAACTAAAGTGAGTCTTCGTTACATAAGGAGAATCGAATTCCTTCAACCATCATTTAATGAATCCCAGCATGCCTCTGACTTTGTTAACCATGCAATAAATATGTTCAGAGAACGAAAGTTTAGGATCCTGGCGGACACCCAGATCATCAACAATAGTAATTCTTTCCAAAGAGAAATCGTTAAGCATATAGGTGGCAAGCAAGCACGTAAGAAGGTAACTAGGAAACCCCATTGAATCAAGTTTCCTAACCAGAAGAGAATGATTAACCGAGTCGAAAGCTTCACTAAAGTCCATGTAAATAACATCGGTTTGAAAATTTTGTTGGAAGCCCCTAATAACGAAAGAGGTAAGTTCCAGATGATTGGTCGTGGTTGATTTTCGCCTCATAAAACCATGCTGACATGGAGAGATGACGGATCTGCATAGATGTTGCAAGTGAGGAGTGATTACATTCTCGAAAAGTTTGGGGATAGCCGATAACTTAGAGATACCCCTATAGTTACTGGCATCCGATTTGCTACATTTTTTGTGAAGAGGAATAACAAATTATTCCCTCCAAATAAGGGGAAATTCTGAGGATTCTAAAGATAAGGTAAACAATTTAAGAAGGGGGTTACACAGCGTCACGGAGCAATACCTAAGCACAGAGCCCGGTATTCCATCGGGACCTTGTGAATAAAGTGGCTTAACACGTTGAAGATCAAGAATAAGTAAGCTTTCGTTTAAAATAGGACTGAAGATTAAGAACGAACTGGGCATAGCTGGAGAAAATGTATGATCTGAAGATGTTGAGGGCGAATATGTCGTTTTAAAAAACTCAGTAAGGAGATTAGCTATTGCTAATGTAAACGTGGGTTTACGTTTAGTGTTAACAAACTTATAAAACTGTTTAGGGTCCTGTGTGAACTGAACCTTACAACGAGTTAAATAATATGTATAACACTGAGCGTTAAGCACGGTAAAGTCACATCGAGCACTAAGATAAGATGAGAAAGCCGTTCTTGAACCAGTAAGTTTATATTATAATTTTATATTATAAATCGTGTAAACCATAGTGGTTTATTAGAGACCGACGGGTAGGTTTCAGGAACACATAAGGAGAAAAATGAGTTCATGGCACTGTAAAAGATATCAACGGCGGATGCCATGTCAGAGCTCGAGTAAAGATTAGACCAATCAAATTCTGCTATAAAGTGTTTAGCCTCTGATAGTCAGCCTTTAGAAAACAGCGGACTAAGTTTAAACTGCAATCAGGTGTCATAGCTAAAACTGTCCCAGTGCCGATAGTCACATCGAAAGTTGGATAATAAGGACCTTCAGGTTGCGTCATTGGAGGAACTCTAATTAGGTTTACGCCTGCAGGATCGGAGACAAAGCATAGATCCAGTAAGCAGTTTAAAGAATTAAAGATATGGTTAACATGAGATAATGATAAATCAAGAAAGACATTTATGAGGTCATGCTGTGCCGCAGTGTGAAGGACGTTAGACACACCATCAGAAGACCAGTGAGCTCTAGGTATAACACAAATTGGTCCCTATCAGAAAGCCTATTGGAAACTGTCTGAATTGCCGAAAGGTGTTTCCAATAAATTGGCTCTTCCGAAGATGGAGGGATGTAAGAGCAGGTTACATATATACAACTACCTGTAAATAATAGTTTTACGCAGATAAATTCGATGTCCAAAAAGACATTAGATACCACCCGTTCCGAGATGAGGCATGAGTCAATGGCAATTAAAACTCCGCCACCACGCTGGAGAAGACGGTCTAGTCTACCAGGTTTCAGTAAATACAATCACCTGGGATGCGAAAGAAAGGCTATCCGAATACAATCTAGAGAGCTTATTGCGAAAGCCCCTAGTATTCTGATAGGAAAGTTGTAGGGAAGCGGTTAATTTTTTGGGACAGAAGGTACAGCTGTGGACAATGAGGATTGTGACGGCCTGTGCAGTTGAATTCCCGCAGGCCGAGTTCTCTTCTTTCGTGCCTCGTACTCCTTGACTACAACGTACTAGGGCCAGAAGTCATCCGAGCAAATAGTGTCAAGGAATTGGGATGAGATATTTATCTTAAATGATGAAATGTCTCTGGCATACGAAAATTCGAATTTTTCCACCTTGATATTGCCAGCTCCGGGCAATGTTGGACCCTTGGTAGATTTTTCTACGGGGATTTGCGGAGCCAAAGAATTGGGCTGCGCATCGGACCCAACGGACGGCGCGGAAATTGCTAGCTGAGCGGCTTCCGATACCTCAACGACCGATTCGGTTACCGAATCTTTGATCGCTCCTGATATCAGAACTATTGGAACGGGGACCAGGAGCTGTGGCGACGGAGAGTGGCAGGAAATCAGTTGCTGGTCTCACACAGTTGCAGCCGACAAGCAGCGGATTTTTTGCATTTCGGCGACTCATTTAATAGCTTCATATTATTAAATTGAGCGTCTAGCGCGAAAAACAGGTCATTTGCCTTGCGAAAAGTGGCCATGATCTCAGAAAATCCACTCCTGGTCTGACGCATGAAGATTGATATTCCCTTCTCAACCGGTCGACAGGCCTCACAACAATAACACAGTCCCTTTTTTCTGGACATTGCGTCAGCCATTCGACCTGTCATCTCGATGCACTTAGCCAACAATGGCTGGTCTGCAAAAACATTCGTTTGGCAGCTTTTTATATTTCAGACAATATTTTGGGACATTTTCGCAAGCCCTAGAACCACTGTGCACACTATCAGTACCAAAAAAGCAAAAAGAGGGAGAGAGAACAAAAGAGCACAAGAGTTAGAAATTGAGCATCAGAAATAACAAAAGCGAAGAGAGCTATGAACCGCTTAGATGAATACGACACTCGAGCGGGGGAGAAAAAAATTAGAACGGAATAAGAACAAAAAGAAAATATAAGATAAGATAACCGTCTTAGCACAAAACTAAAAAGTGATTATTAATGCAAATTAATTCCACAGAAAAGTGCATGCACGCGCGGTAGCAAAATGGTATATAGTTATAGATATTAGGTGATAAATTAAGAGGAAACCCCGGTGGTTAAACGGCAAAATGAAAACAAAAACACGACCGTCCTCTACGAAGACAAAGATCGAATTTAAATTATTGAAAAAGTTGAGGAAATCGCATTTTGATGAACTGTCTATACAAACGGTCCCAATTAGAGCTACAGAACAGCGCTCTGAAAGGTCTTTCACTGCACATTCTACGAGCCTTGCAAAAGGAATGGAGGCCCGCTAGCCCAAAGGGAATGTTCAACAATTCCCTCGGGGTAGATCCTCACGATACGACGCACAGTGGCGCCATTGGCGCATTTGGCGTTGCATAAATCAAAAAATCATAGTCGCAAAAATCGACAGAGAATTTCACCACGATTCCAAATCCGTTGCCAAAACAAAAATCGGACCATTTTTGTAGAAGTTATGAGCATTCAAAGTCGAAAAATATTTCCGTTTTTGCGACACAAAAAAAAAAGAGAATTTGGTCGACTTTCAGGTAATATTACACAAAAACTAGACAACAAATCGGAATGATTTTGGTTTTAAATTATAGACACATTCATAAACTGTAAAATAAAGCAAAAAAACCGGCAGTTTGGGTTTGGCTTCTACAGGTAAATCGTTACCTGCCAGGTGTCCATTTTTAACAACTTTTTTTGCCTAAAGTAGTCTAGAACTTTTTTGGCACTACAGAGCACTCAACTACACTATATAGGTCTGTTCCGTGTATCTTTCCTGAACCAGGATCCGTTTAGATAGTCTGCGTCTAGCTGCGACTCCACCTTTGGCAGCGATTTTAGTGAAACAACTCAGGGTCAAGAACACGAAATATGGGTGAAAACGCTTCAGGGGTACCGGCAGCGCGCAAGGGCATTTGCAGTGTTAAAATCGTGATTTTTTGTTTTAAATAATATTAAGACGTGAAAGGATGAGGAATTAAATGTTTATAGTCCAGAAATGCTTCAGCTATTAGAAATTCGAAAAATATAGGTTTATTGTTAGTCAAAATGTTAGAAAAATGATCAACAAATAAAAAAAAATCGAAATTTAAAAAATTTTTTGTGTAAAATATTTTTATTTGAGCAAATCGATAAAAATAAAGCTAAAAAATTAAACAAATTTTTTTATTTAAAAATCGTTTTCTATGAGAAAATTCGATTTTTTCACTTTGACGCCCTATAAATGGGCGAATGGGTGGGCGTGGCACATTGTCCACTAGATATATACATTTTACATCAATTCACTGTCAAATGCCGTTTAAATTATTCGATTATCTTATTTGGTTCAAAAGTTATGATTTTTGCAAGGTCAAATGCCAGAAAAGCGCCACTGTGCGACGTCTGCCGAATTCAAGTTTGTAGGAACGTGATGCCAAGTCATGTCTTCCATCATCTCCTGAATTTTCGCGATTCTGTTTGATACGAAAACGTTAAACTCCATCGGAGGCTGCCGAATTCACGCCAACACAATAGACGAATCCGACCAGCAATGAAAGGTGTAATCCAAATCTATGGCTTCCTTGACGTTTACGAATAGCTCAGTTAATAAATGCGCTGCTGAAAGTTTTAATCTTGGAATTGTTACGGCCTTCAATGGAGCTACCCTTGACTTGGCACAGAGCAGATGAACTTTCCATTCTCAATTGGTCTCCGATCGCAAGTATACACACGCTCCATAAGCTGACATGCTAGCATCGAAGAATCCATGTAGCTCAACGGAAGCCCTTGGTTGCAGTACGAATTGTTGAAATTTTAAGCTCTGCACAATCGATAACTGTGAGGTCAACTCCCCCCATGACGAAAGAATGGGCTCTGGCAGTGCGTTATCCCAATCCACGTTCGCACTCCATAGAGATTGAAGATATTGTGATATTTGGAGTTATTACACCGAGTGGATCATAAAATTTGGCAATCGTTGACAATGCAACCCGCTTAGTGGGTCATTGATTGGTTGGTAGTTGAGAAAAATTGAATAGGAGTTGATCAGAAGATCGATCGCAAAATAGTCCCAATGCTTTGGCGACATCCGATCCATTGTGAAATTTGATTAACTGCACCTTGTTGCATACAGATTCTCCTTCCAGGGCTGCTGACCCATTCAAACACCATTTCCGGATTGGAAAGTGACCTCGTGACAGTAGTTCCTTCACCTGACGACGAATTTCTCTCACCTCCTCAACTAAGTCACTACCAGATAATAAGTCCCTACCAGATATTAAAGGAAATGATTCCTCCTCATCGTAAGAGAGCTGATGCATAACCCTTATGGCCAAGGGCAGCTGGCTTTGTTCCATTAGTCACCGTGTTCAATTTAAAAACACTCAACTCATCCGTGGAGTTCTCTCTCCAAACGATGCACTGCAAAAAGTCATCCGGGTACGAAACACGCACGCAACGGTACATCTTGCCTATGTCTCCACAAAGGGCAACTTTGAAAAATCGGAAGCTAAGCAGTATATTGAAGATTTTTTTCTGAATTGTTGGTCCTGCCAAAAGCAAGTCGTTCACAGAGCTACCCGAAGATGTTTTAGCAGATCCATCAAAAACGACACGAAGCCTTGTACTCGTGCTCTCCTGCTTATGTACGCAATGGCGGGGCAAAAAGAACTGCGTTTCTGACGATTCCTTTGTTACAAGAGACATGTGACCTAGATCGATATACTTCCTGAGCTTGCAGGGCTGGGTTTCTATCTAGTTTAGCTCTCTTGAAAACGACGACGAGCCAGGCAATAAGAATCGCCTAAAGATTCAAATCCAGCAGTGGACAAGAGACGCACAGAGTATTGGCCGTTTCCAAGTCTGGTGCAATTTTCCTTGAAAAGCTACTCACATCGCAGGTCTTCCGGCAATAAAGATGGCTTAGACGAAGTGAAGTCCTCAATTTCCCAGAATCGTTTTACTATGGCGGCAAGTGGGTCATTGGAATGATCAGCTGGGTCCTTGATGCTGGCTTATAAAACTGATTTATGAGTTGGCATGCTCGAAGATAACCCTCCAGAGACAATCCAACCAAGTTTGGTGTTTTGAAGAGTTGGCAAAGCCCTATCCAAATAAATTTGCCCCATTGAAATTATTTCGAAAAACAACCCAGCGCCAAGTAAAAGATCAATTCGTTGTGATTGATTGAAAAGAGGATCAGCGAGAGAAACGTTTTGTGGTATCCTACATGATGTTGCATTTATATTGAAATGGGGCTCATAATCAGTAATACTTGGAGCCACAACCGCCGTGAATGCCGCACGATAGCTTGCATCCCTTGACTGCGCAAGAATATCGACAGTCTTATTAGAGATCATGGAAGATTCGCCTATCCCAGAAATCGAGGTTTGCGATCTTCTATGACTCAAGTGTAGTTGGCTAGCTAAGTGAGAGGTTATGAAGTTTAGCTGGGAGGCCGAATCTAAAATTGCTCGACAAGGCATAAATGATCAAATTTTATTCCCTGGACCAACCGCGGCGAGGGATTACCTTAATCTATTAACTGGCGCCCAACTCTAAATTTACCCACTTTCTTTTACAAATCGGGTAACCATGTAAGTGAGCAATTCAGTCCAGAACAAGTTCCCGGTATGTGCATCTGACTTGCATTAAGGTGCACTCGGCTCCGCACAACGACGAGGTTGACCCGTCCATATCCAGGCTAAGACAACCCACTCAGGCACAAGCCTACCAAAACGGAAAGCAGCCCCCTCCGGTCGTTCAGGCCCTCACAAAAGACAGAGGGTTAATCATATCGCTCAGAGCATAGATCAGGCCGAGGGCATGTACGCAACCGCAGCTTCCAGCGCGGCAGCCGAAGTCGACGACGACGCCATTTCTGAATATGATGGAGAAATGGTTAATTTTTTAGGGAAAAAAAAATTTCTTTCGCAAGCTCAACGAAAGAACAGTGTCCGATAAGTACACCATGCCAAATATTAACATGATATTACCTAGGTAATGATAAATATTTCTCCACGCTGGACCTCAAGTCTGGCTATCACCAGATCATTCTCGCAGAACGCGACAGGGAAAAAACTTCTTTCTCAGTGAATGGGGGAAAATATGAATTCCGCAGACTACCGTTTGGCATCAAAAATGCAGGCAGCATTTTTCAGAGGACAATCGATGACATCCTACCGGAACAAATCGGCAAGTTCTGCTATGTTTACGTCGATGACGTAATTATCTACTCGGAAAACGAGGACTCTCACATCAAGCACGTAGATTGGATTCTTAAGAGCCTACACGATGCAAACATGAGGGCATCGGTAGAAAAGTCCAGCTTTTTTAAGAAAAGTGTGAGCTTCCTTGGGTTTATAGTTACTTGTAATGGTGCTACAACAGACCTAGAAAAGGTCAAGGCCATAAAAGAATTTCCGGAACCCAAAAGTGTTTTTGAGGTACGATCATTTCTAGGCCTAGCCAGTTACTACCGATGTTTTATTAAGGACTTCGCGGCAACAGCAAGGCCTATATCAGATATCCTAAAAGGGGAAAACGGAAGAGTTAGTAGACACAGGTCACGAAACATTCCAGTTCAGTTCTCTGAGGCGCAGCAACAAGCGTTCCAGAAACTACGAAACATCTTGGCATCCGACGACGTGATGCTAAGGTACCCAGATTATAAAAAGGCGTTTGATCTAACGACAAACGCCTCAGCTTATGGCATTGGCGCAGTGCTATCCCAAGAGGGACGACCCATCACTATGGTCTCGAGGACCTTAAAGGACAGAGAGGTTAATTATGCGACCAACGAAAGAGAGCTGGCAATAGTTTGGGTGTTAGCCAAGCTGCGTCACTATTTATATGCAGTTATAGATATCAATATCTTTACTGACCATCAGCCATTAACCTTCGCAGTATCGGAGTCAAATCCGAATGCGAAAATCAAACGATAGAAAGCTCGCATTGACGAGTCCGGAGCAAACATTTTTTACAAGCCCGGCAAAGAAAATCTTGTTGCAGATGCCCTCTCAAGACAGCAACTTAACGTTCTGGGAGAGGAGGAAGCTGTTTCAAGCGTAGCCACAATTCACAGTGAGCTGTCGCTTACCCATACCATCGAAACCACGGATAAGCCTTTGAATTGCTTTCAAAACCAGATAACTCTAGAGGAGGCACGCTTTCCGTCTAAACGTAGCTTCGTTCTCTTTGGGAATAAGAGACGGCACAACGTCGACTTCGTAAGTAAGGAGTCATTGCTAGAGGAACTCGCAGATATTATCGTTCCTAAAGGCGTGAACGCCATTCTTTGCGATCTGCACACGCTAGCAATGATATATGACGAGTTGGTTCGGCTGTTCCCGACCACTAAATTTTGGCACTGCAAAAACCGTGTAACGGACATTTTTGCAGTCGCTGAAAAGCGGGAAGTCCACACTGTTGAGCATAACAGGGCTCACAGATAAGCCCAGGAAAACGTTAAGCAAGTACTCTCAGAGTACTATTTTCCTAAAATGACTAAACTAGCGAGCGAAATCGTCGCTAATTGTAGAAAATGCGCTAAGGCGAAGTACAACAGACACCCCAGAAAGCTTGGCGAGACACCGGTCCCATCTCATGTAGGAGAAATGCTACATATAGACATTTTCTCCACAGACAAGAAATACTTCCTCACATTCATTGACAAATTCTCGAAATTTGCAATGGTCCAACCAATCCCTTCTAGAACAATAGAGGATATCAAACCGGCATTACTTATGCTGATGAATGTTTTCCCTAAGGCCAAAGACATCTATTGCGACAACGAACCGTCGTTAAATTCGCAAACAATTTTGACCATGCTGGAAAACCATTTCGGCGTCAGCGTTTTAAACGCACCGCCCCTCCACAGTGTCTCAAACGGACAGGTGGAACGTTTCCACAGCACTCTGGTAGAGCTAGCCAGATGCCTTAAAATTGATAAAGGCATCAGCGACACCGTTGAGCTAATCTTGCTGGCCACAGCCAGATATAACAAATCTATCCATTCGGTCATAGACAAGAGGCCGGCCGACGTTATTCACACACAGTCGGATGAACCACTGTACGAGGTTCAGGATAAGATAAGGATCGCCCAGGATAAGCTTAGGAGCAGGGAAAATGCCTCCCGACAAAACAGGGTGTTCAACGTTGGCGAAAAAGTCCTAGTAAAATCCAACAGGCGACTAGGCAACAAACTCTCTCCGCTATGTGAAGAGAAAGTTGTGGAAGCGGACATGGGGACCACGGTCCTCATTAAGGGGAGGGTGGTCCACAAGGACAATCTTAGGTAGACGAGTCACATCCATGTTAACATTCGTCGGAAATTTTTTTCTCATTCTTTATTATATTTTTTTGTATTCCTAGCCGCTTGGCGCAATTTTTTACCATTTTTGTAAATTTTTTTATTTTTTTTATTTCCTAGCCACTGGGCATAGATCTCACCATTTTTTATATTTTTTATTCCTAGCCATTTGGCATAAGTTTTCCTTATCTCATCGATTTCGACTTCTACCCATTCATTTATACGCATTTTCTATTCTCTTCGCTTTATTTTTACATGTTTGGTGGTGGGCTACCTAAATTTTGCCAAACATTATTACATATCCGAAATATTACAGTTCACTCTTCTGCTATTCCTATTTACTGTAACATCGGCCAACGTCACAGACTACTCACGGGCCAAGTACATTCCCATCATTGATGGTCGAATTTTAGTATGGGTGGAATTTGCGTTTGTCAGTCATTCAGCAAATCTCTCAGAATATAGGCGCGTGGTGGAGGAGACGGGTAGCATGATCAACATGTTTCCCCAGTCCCACATGCAGAAACTGTTGAGCGTAGATGTCGCTCACCTGCGTGACATGCTCGAATCCTTGAGCATCCACCATAGAGTAGCTAGAAGCTTAGACTTCCTGGGAGCAGCATTAAAGGTAGTGGCGGGAACGCCGGATGCGGAAGACTTGAAAAAAAATCAGATTTACAGAATTTCAACTCATAAATGCAAACAATAGACAGGTCAATATAAATAGCAAAGTACAAATACAAATTAATAAAATCACCACCACTGTCAATGAACTTCTGAGTTGATACGGGACACCTATACGAGATGTTATTATCTCGGAATAGGATGATAGCAATGGAGCTTTAGAATTTATTGCTGACAATTGCTCTTGCCAAGATCAATGTCGTTAGTCACAATATATTGGACCATGCAGACCTGGAAAGTGTGTGGATTGAAGAGCCCACAGATACCCCCATCGGGGATGTGTTGTCCGTTGCGTCCGTCAAAGTTTTACAATCCGTTAACATTTTATACTTTATTATTAAATTTCCTAAAATCATATCAGCTTGTACCAAAATCTCAGTTTTCCCGGTGCCTCATCATATTACAATGGTTGTGCTAGAGGCCAATATCATCGCAGATTGTGACGGAAAGATTCATACGGTGAAAAAGTGCTCCGCATCACCTGGAGCCACATTTTGCCAACTGGCGCAAAGGAGATCGTGCGCACAGGAACTCCATGCTGGAGGTATCGCGCACTGCAATGTTCAGCACAGCGATCTACATCCTATCACCCATGTGGATGAAGGGATTGTCATCATTAATGATCGCCCAGCACGTGTGAGTGTGGACAATGGTACCTACGTTCACCTTCAAGGAACCTATCTGATTACCTTCGTCGGGAGCGCTCAAGTTAACGAAACCCGGTACATCAATCATGATGTGGCCCAGAAGAGGGCACCAGGAGTGGCCAGCTCGCCTTTCTTAAATATCACACTACAACACGATATACTTAGCCTCCCTTACCTTCATCGCCTGAATGAACGTAATTTGGAGCACATTAAAAAGTTTGAGGAAGAAATCAACAATTATCGCATGATCTACGGCACAACTTAGTGAGGTGATTGCTCAGATAGGATCGGCCGAGGGCGGCCTCAATCTTGAAGGGGGAGTAGTTAACTAAGTTAACCGGGCGACGGCAAATGATCGTCCGAAAGCTCGCTCCGACCAAACTGCTGACCAAGCGTCTGGCCGGAAGCTCGTGCATACCCGGCAAGCATAGCCCATTGGTATGGCCGCTATGAATTTTACTTTTGTTAGCTTTTAAGTTTTCAGTTTCATTTTATATTCAATAAAGCGAAGATCTCTGAAATAAACTCCGACACAGCCGTCACTTTTATTATTTGGAAGTATTGGTTATTGTGCCGTAGGGCCATAGCAACGGGAAGAGTTCTCCCAACATAATCTTCGTAAGACGGAAGACCAACTTCGTAAAAAGGAAGATAGTCGAGGCGACCACCCGACTCCCGAGTAGCCACAGCCTAGCTACTTACCCTGGACCAACCGTGACGTCACCAACCGCGGCGAGGGATTACCTTAATCTATTAACTTACACACGCTCCATTAGCTGACATGCTAGCATCGAAGAATCCATGTAGCTCAACGGAAGCCCTTGGTTGCAGTACGAATTGTTGAAATTTTAAGTTCTGCACAATCGATAACTGTGAGGTCAACTCCCCCCATGACGAAAGAATGGGCTCTGGCAGTGCGTTATCCCAATCCACGTTCGCACTCCATAGAGATTGAAGATATTGTGATATTTGGAGTTATTACACCGAGTGGATCATAAAATTTGGCAATCGTTGACAATGCAACCCGCTTAGTGGGACATTGATTGGTTGGTAGTTGAGAAAAATTGAATAGGAGTTGATCAGAAGATCGATCGCAAAATAGTCCCAATGCTTTGGCGACATCCGATCCATTGTGAAATTTGATTAACTGCACCTTGTTGCATACAGATTCTCCTTCCAGGGCTGCTGACCCATTCAAACACCATTTCCGGATTGGAAAGTGACCTCGTGACAGTAGTTCCTTCACCTGACGACGAATTTCTCTCACCTCCTCAACTAAGTCACTACCAGATAATAAGTCCCTACCAGATATTAAAGGAAATGATTCCTCCTCATCGTAAGAGAGCTGATGCATAACCCTTATGGCCAAGGGCAGCTGGCTTTGTTCCATTAGTCACCGTGTTCAATTTAAAAACACTCAACTCATCCGTGGAGTTCTCTCTCCAAACGATGCACTGCAAAAAGTCATCCGGGTACGAAACACGCACGCAACGGTACATCTTGCCTATGTCTCCACAAAGGGCAACTTTGAAAAATCGGAAGCTAAGCAGTATATTGAAGATTTTTTTCTGAATTGTTGGTCCTGCCAAAAGCAAGTCGTTCACAGAGCTACCCGAAGATGTTTTAGCAGATCCATCAAAAACGACACGAAGCCTTGTACTCGTGCTCTCCTGCTTATGTACGCAATGGCGGGGCAAAAAGAACTGCGTTTCTGACGATTCCTTTGTTACAAGAGACATGTGACCTAGATCGATATACTTCCTGAGCTTGCAGGGGTGGGTTTCTATCTAGTTTAGCTCTCTTGAAAACGACGACGAGCCAGGCAATAAGAATCGCCTAAAGATTCAAATCCAGCAGTGGACAAGAGACGCACAGAGTATTGGCCGTTTCCAAGTCTGGTGCAATTTTCCTTGAAAAGCTACTCACATCGCAGGTCTTCCGGCAATAAAGATGGCTTAGACGAAGTGAAGTCCTCAATTTCCCAGAATCGTTTTACTATGGCGGCAAGTGGGTCATTGGAATGATCAGCTGGGTCCTTGATGCTGGCTTATAAAACTGATTTATGAGTTGGCATGCTCGAAGATAACCCTCCAGAGACAATCCAACCAAGTTTGGTGTTTTGAAGAGTTGGCAAAGCCCTATCCAAATAAATTTGCCCCATTGAAATTATTTCGAAAAACAACCCAGCGCCAAGTAAAAGATCAATTCGTTGTGATTGATTGAAAAGAGGATCAGCGAGAGAAACGTTTTGTGGTATCCTACATGATGTTGCATTTATATTGAAATGGGGCTCATAATCAGTAATACTTGGAGCCACAACCGCCGTGAATGCCGCACGATAGCTTGCATCCCTTGACTGCGCAAGAATATCGACAGTCTTATTAGAGATCATGGAAGATTCTCCTATCCCAGAAATCGAGGTTTGCGATCTTCTATGATTCAAGTGTAGTTGGCTAGCTAAGTAAGAGGTTATGAAGTTTAGCTGGGAGGCCGAATCTAAAATTGCTCGACAAGGCATAAATGCTCAAATTCCATTCCTAACGTAAATAATAGCAGTTGGAAGCAACACGTAGTCGACCGGCAAAATATTTGAGACTTTGGGTGGAGGGCTTAGTATATGATGATCAAGATGTGAAGATGTATGAACCCATGATATTAATGCTGATGAAGTAGATGGTAATGGCTGAGAGCTTGAGGATGGATAGAATGATGGAGATGAAAATGTGGTGGATGTTGCGAATGGGTCATGGTTCATGTGCAATAATGAATGATGTTTCATGCGACAATATTTGCAGTGACTTGCATTGCTGAAAATTATGTCCCTTGCGCAAGCAGCTTAGGCAAAGATGCAACTTCTTTGCTTCTCAATATCGAAGATTCGGACTCAAATTTAAAAATCGAGAACACTTTGGCTAATAATGATCCCTTGCATCGCAAAATAAGCATATCAAATTATTTGAGCTATTAGCTGAAGCAATAAGTGTATTTTGGGTATAATTTTTTTTATTTTTTTATTTTTTTTTTTTTTTATTAAACTTTGCTTTTATTTATTGGATCTTCTCTTAATTTTGAGACTAACAATAAGTTTTCAAATCTTAACATTAACATTTAACTAACAGTATACTGAGACTGCATTCTGGTTGCACGTTCCTCAAGACGGTCGCTGGGTGGGTAGGTCATTGCGACGAAGTCGTGATTGGTTGCTCAACCTTGTTAGACCTCTCACCAGGTGGTTAGGGTGCGACAATAGCTTGCTAAAGTACTTTTCCTTCTGTTCTGCGATCACATCTTTGACTGGACGAATGTTTAAGTCGCGATGTATGTTTTCGTTGCGAACGTACCACGGTGCCCCGGTGATTGTTCTCAAGATCTTCGACTGAGCTCGCTGGACTATGTCAATATTGCTATTGCTGGCATTCCCCCATAACTGGAAGCCGTACATCCATATAGGTTTAAGTACCGAGTTATACAGCAGGACTTTATATTCAAGGCAAAGGGGAGACCGAGCGTTGATAAGCCAATGAAGGCTGCTGGCTTTTAGCTTTAGGTGGGTTCTTTTAGCTTCTATGTGCCGACGCCATGTGAGTCTTCTATCGAGGTGTACTCCTAGATATGTAACCTCGTTTGCTTGCGGGAGTAGGGTGTTGTTTAGAGTAAGGGGCGGGCAGTTTTGCCTATTCAAGGTGAACGTAACGTGCTTGCATTTATGTTCGTTTACTTTAATTCGCCAGTCTGATAGCCATTTTTCAACATCCACCAGATGAAGAGCTAGCTGCGCAGTTCCTTGCTTCGGGCATTTTGAGCGGCTAAGAATAGCTGTATCATCAGCAAACGTAGATGTTGTTAGTCGTGTGCTTGTCGGGATGTCTGCTGTGTAGAGAACATATAATGTTGGTCCGAGTACGCTTCCTTGAGGAACTCCAGCTCCGACAGTGAATTCATCAGATATATCAGTGTTGCACCTCACAGCAAATTTTCTGTCGTAAAGGTAAGACTCTAAAAGCTTGTGAGTATTACAAGGGAGCATTGTCTTGATCTTGTACATTAGACCTTCTAGCCAGACTCTATCAAATGCTTGAGAGACATCTATAAATATTGCGGTACAGTACTCGCGTTTTTCGAATGCATTCCGAATTTCTGCTGTTATCCGGTTGACCTGCTCAATTGTTCCGTGCTTTTCATGAAACCCAAACTTATGTGACGGGATTCCTTCCTGGATCCTTAGGTATGTGTTTATTCGAGTCAGAATGCATTTCTCAAAGAGTATAGAAAAGCATGAAAGTAGGCTTATAGGTCTTTACGACGTGGGAATTGTGTGGTCTTTTCCCGGCTTTGCTATCAATATTATAATTGACTTTTTCCATCTCGCTGGAAAGTGGCCAAGTTTTGCGATGGCATTGAAGAGCTGGGTGATAGTGCAGACGGCGCAATATGGAAGCTCAATGATCATTTTGGGAGTTATGAGGTCGCAGCCTGGTGATTTTTTCGAATTTAGTTGGTTTTTTATGATATTAGCGATTTCGTTTGGGCGAAACTCGATTTGTTCATGTTGAAGCTGAGGCTCATATGGTAAAGTCGGCAATGTAAAGGCACTAGTGGCCGGATTTGGTTGGAAGATATTTTTAAGGTGATTGGCAAACGTACTGGCTCTGTCTGCATCGCTGCGCGCCCAGCCGCCTGTGGGATTTCTAATAGGCATCACGGTTTCTTTCGGTGAGCTTAGAGTTGGGTGAGCTCTCCATAGTGAGTGTTTTGTACTAGAAGTTGACAATTGCTCTATATAGCGGCGGTGGACATATGCTTCTTCTTGCTGTAGGGCTTTAGTAAGTTGACGTGAGGCATGTCTTAAGCTTTGCTTAGCAGATGGCGATCTGTGGAATTGCCACTCGCGACGTAAACGCCGCTTTTCGAGGACGAGCTGTTCGATTTGTAGATTTGTCTTTTTATTGCTTTGTGTATTTATAGTTTGCGATGTTGAGGCTCGAGCTGCAAAGACGAGTACAGACTCAAGTGAATTAACAAAGCTATCTACGTTGGCTTCATCGTGGAGATGAGGACTTAGCTCAATGTGTGAGCTGATATATTTTCTGTACTTAACCCAATTGGTTTTCTGTGAGGTCAATTTTAATGGTTGTTCCAATGTTCCTGGATGTCGCAGTAGAATAAACAGGACAGGCGAGTGATCAGATGAAAGATCCGATAGGCAATTGGCGCTTATCAGATTTTTAGGGATGTTTTTGGTAATCGCAAAGTCTATTAAATCTGGTAGTTTCCTTGGGTCGGCCGGCCAGTATGTTGGTGTGCCAGAAGAAACATAGTCGAGCTTGTTCTTGGCTTTGATAATTGCATTATAGAGCTGCTTCCCTTTTGGAGTCACGAGACGGGATCCCCAGTGTGTGTGCTTGGCATTGTAGTCTCCTGCTGCTATGAAGTGGTCTCCAAGTGTGTTGAAAAACTGCATAAACTCATCTTCAGCTATATTGAAGCGAGGGGGGCAGTATACGGCGGCTAGTGTAAGTTGGTTGCCAGTATTTAGTTGTATATTTATAGATGTGGCCTGTAGGTAGTTTTTAGCAAATTTGTTTTGATAATGGTGCTTTATGCGGCTTCTGATTAAAATTCCAGTCCCACCATGTGCTTTACCATCTGGATGATTTGTTCCGTAGAATGAATATCCTCGTCGTTGAAAATTGTATTTGTTTGTAAGGTGTGTTTCCGAAAGCAGCATTACATCGATATGATTGTCGAGTAGGAATTGAGCTAACTCAAGTTTATGTTGCGAAACGCCGTTAGCGTTCCACGTAGATATCCGTAGGAAAGCCATTATTTGGATTGTTGTGAAACCAGCATTTGAATCAATAGATTTTGGTTTCGCATTAAATCTTGCACAGTTGTGCGCATAAACGACATAAATTCCGTCAGGCTTTGTTGTGGGCTGCATATCATAGCTTCGAAGTGGCTTTTTGGCTGCTCTGTTGGTTGATGTTGCTGAGCCGTGTTCGGTTCTTGGTATGCTGATTGTAGAAATGAGCTTCTTGGGGCAGGTGTCGCCAGTCCTGATTTTAAGGCGCTAGCGTATGTCACATTTTTGTCAGAGTTAATGGGTTTTAGTGAGGATCTGGCTGCAGTCGAGAAGAAGACTTCAGGGTTTGATCTGGACGCCGTGAACTGTCCATTTTGGGTGCGGGCAGCTATTCCTTTCTGGTGGATGCGACTTTTCAGCTCCTTATAGACTGGGCATCCTCTATAATTAGCAGTGTGATTACCACCGCAGTTGCCGCACTTTTTCGAGTTGCTGTCATCTTTGCTCGCTGGGCAGTGTGCGGAGTCATGAAGCAAACTACACACACCGGGCGCAGTTTACAGTATGACCTTGTATGGCCATATTCCTGGCAGTTCGCACATTGTACCGGGCCATTGCGTTTGTGCGGTTCCTCAACTGTAATTCTGCGGTGCAGCAGGTACTGAAGATTGTATATTGGGTGCACTTCGCATTTCTTCAGGAGCTTGGTTTCTGGTTCGAGCTCAACCTTAAAGAGTGGCTGCGGCTTTCTATCCCTGTTGAGGATATTAAAGACTGTCTTGGCGCTAAAACCTTTCTTCTGTAGCGCCTTTTTAATCTCTACAGGCGTTACTTCGGGCTCTATGCCCTTAAGTACGACTTGCAGGCCCTTGCTGCTTTTTAGCTGATACGTGTAAAAGTTCTTTTTATTCTCGGTAAGATATTTTGATAATACTCTGTAGTTATCTTCAGACTTCATTTGAACTTTTGTTTCTTGAATGTTGCCCTTTACAAGGGGGAGGAGGTTTTGGCTTTCTTTTCTCAACTTCAGTAGATTCGACCGCCTCAACCTCATCGGCGTCTGCCAAGATTTTAAATCGGTTTGAGTTAATGGGCGTTTCTTTTGCTGCTAGGCTAGCATTGCCACGGGTTATTTTGCGTTTGGAATTCAGGGGGCTCAGCTTCCTTTTGATTTGGATGTAGCGATCCATGCCAGTCTGCACAGCCGGCCTAATATAGTCATTGTTATTGTTTTGGTTTTCGGGCAGCGCGGACGTATTACTATTTGCGCTGCTAGCTGATGACGTCGTTAAACGCGCTGGCGATACGGTTGCGGTTGTTGTTGTTGTTACTGTTGAAGTTGTCAAAGAAATTGAGGTGCTAGTTACTGCACTCTTTGGCTGCAGAGACATCGATGGTATCGAGGGGGAGCAGGAACGCGCTCTCTCGCTCTCTACGTTTAAGAATTCGGTCAAGTTGGGGGTAATTGACCGCGCTTGATCGGAGCTTGCATGGTTTTCGGTTGCTTTAAAAGAGAAGTACGCGTTGTTTCTTTGTACTGAGAGCCGTCTCTCGTCTTGCTCACGTTGACGTTGTGTGCGAACGTCGTTTAAGCTCATTGCAGTCGAGGTTGATTTAGTTTGAGTTTTGAAAGTTGTGTTTTATATTAATTAATTAATTAATCAATATAAACATTAGCGATTTCATCGCAAAAAGCGTCTTTTCGCGTTATTGTAGATTTCTTAGACCAGTCACTGCACTTTTATGATTTTATTGAATATTTTTCCCCGGAGCACAATAAAAAACACGTCTGCATGCGACGACAGTTTAATCAGTTTTGGGTATAATTGTGCAAGTTTTCCCGCCTGCTGTCCTGGTGTTTGAGTTACCAAGTTCTCCATCATCCTGCACCTCCTTTCCAAAAACGACTCCATAGCATCCCAAGCAGACAGCTAATTTATTGACAAATTCTCTTCCCATTTTTCCCGCGTCCAGCTTCCGAGTGACGATGTGAATTAAAAGCCCATCCAGAATTTGCTGTGAAGAGCCTAGCGTTCGAATTGCTCCCAGATGCGAATTAATGCAGTAACTGAGCTCCCGAAGACCCTTCGATGATTCCTTCTCGAAACCCTTTAAACCGAATATTGCCTGTACGTGTGCCTGAAAGTCTAAAACCTTATTATCAAATCGATTAACCAGCAAATTCATAGCCTTTCTATAATTAGCATTCGAGGGTTCGAGCGAGCGTATGGTTTCCAGAGCCACGCCGCCCAAACTCGAACGCAAATATTGTAGTTTTTCAATGTCGCTTAGCTCGTTATCATTTCCGATGTACGTAGTGAAAGTCGCAAGAAAGTCCGGCCAATCAGAGTAGAATCCATGAAACCGAGCAATTTCCAGGTTTGGCAACCGAGGCTTCCTAGATCGAAGGAAAATCCGCAGTATTAGTGATGTCAATAGATGTTGAATTTGCTGCGGTTAAAGCCGGCAATTGCGATGAGCAGCCAAGCCTCGGCTTAGTTTCGCCTTCACGTCCTCGCTAGAGATCTCCGCAAAATCCAGCTTTTCCAATGATGTCTGCGCAGAATCAAAAGCCTGGTTTAAGGATTCAAGGATTCAGATTCGTCAAACTGATTAACCGCATCCGTGTTTAAATAAAATTTCATCGGGATTATTTGCCGCAAAATAGATTTAGCCGAGATCGGACCGAGTTTTCCGTATCCGACTTTTTCAGTCACGAGAAAAAAAAAGAAATAAAATAAAATGTCCGACAGCATTAAGGGCACGAAACTTATAACTTTTACTGCAAAAATGTAGAGGTTAACAAGGTTCGCCGAAATGCAATGGAACCTTTCACTTGGTTGTTGTTGTTCTTGCCGACAAATTGCCTGCCTAGCAACTGCAGATATATGTGACTGGCAACCGAATGTATCTATGGCTATATGTACATATATGTATATATAATATATGTAATGTGCGCTATTAACAAAGATTAAATACGATTCACTTTGTTAAGAGTTATTTGCACAACACAGTTTGGTGTTTTTTGGTGTTTTCACAAAAAAAAAAGATTAATTAACATACTCAATATTTGATTGACGATTTAAATTGTGAACTTATATAAGCTGTAATTTTATTTGCTTGTGTATTTATTATATCTGTTTTGTTTTGTTGTTTGCCTTTTTTATTGCCAAAAATAAAGTATTTCAACCAGATAGCTTTCTCATTGCTGAATATCTCATACATTGCGGCCACACATAAAATGCAAATATTAAATAACTGTAAATTTATTTAAATATTTTTAGTGGCGACGAAACTGTCTCAATAAAATATCGGCACTTAACTCAGCCATAGGGAGGTACATAAATTGTGAATTTATTTATATAATTCAACTCTTTGTGTCGTATTTTTTGCCTATTTTTTGCTCGCCCGCGGTCAAATATCTGCCCGAATTCTCAGGGGCACAAAACACATATGTCTCCTGGCAGCGGGCGGGTCACACACCATCCGGACCATGCTGGAAAATCATTTCGGAGCTAACATATCAAATGCACCGCCACTCCACCGCGTCTCAAACGGACCAAGGAGCGTTTCCACAGCACTCTTGCCAGGTGCCTTAAGATCGACAAAGGCATCAGCGATACTGTTGAGTTGATCTTGTTGGCCACGGCCAAGTACAACAAGTCTTTCCATTCGGTCATCGATAAGAGACCGGCCGATGTGGCAATATACAGATATATAGATATATAGGATAGGATTAGGCAGGCCCTAATAGCTTATTAGCAGAAAAAATGCTTCTCGACAGAACAGAGTGTGTAACGTCGGCGACAAAGTCCTAGAGAAATCCAAAAGGAGACTAGGCAACAAGCTTTCACCGTTATGCGAAGAGAAAACTATGGAAGCGGACACTTTTTTTTTATATGGACGTTGATGCACTACGGTCAGTACACTCAAGTGGCCCTTATGAAACCAGGCACGTGCCTGTTAGGGTTAGGTATAAGTAGACGCGATGGAAAATATAGAAAAGAACGCGAGGAAATAAACTACCGGCGAGCTGCTTGAGTGTTTGCATGCATGCGATCTAAGTGGGTAAGGATTAAAGTTTTTAGTTTAGGAAGACTATCAACATGTGAGATCACCGAATACAAATCATTATAATTTGCACACAGTACTCTAAAGGGATAATGCAGTTCATAGTTCTACATAGTGGAAAACTAAGGGTATGTACGATCTCGTATTTCTATTCGGAACGTGGAAATTGAGCTGACCTAACAAGTCAGTACTTTCCACATCGCCGTGAATAAGGTTATAAATAAAGGTAATACCAAGCATAGTTCTACGATTAGCCAAAGAGGGTAAGTTAATTAGGAGAAGTCTACTATAATAGGAGGGTAATCTCTGTTCAGCATCCCAGTTTAAGCCGCGTAAAGCGAAAAGCAAAAAGTTCTTTTGAACCGATTCGATGCGTTTACTGTGGACCCCATACTGCGGGCTCCAAACGCAAGATCCATATTCTAAGATAGAACGAACTAGTGAGATATATAAAGCTTTTGTTACATAGGGGTCATCGAATTCTATCGACCACCGTTTAATAAATCCCAGCATACCTCTGGCTTTATTCACCATGCACGAAATATGATCGATAAAGTCAAGTTTGGGATCCAGGCGGACACCCAAGTCATCAACTGAGTTAATTCTTTCCAAAGAGCAGCAGTTAAGCGTGTAAATTGCAAGCTTGGGTACGCCACGAGAGAATGTCATTAGCTTACATTTAGAGCCATTTAAGTTTAGTAGGTTTATGGGGCACCAGGTTTGGAAGCTATCAAGATCTGTTTGTAAATCAGACTGGTAAGCAACGTCCTTGTATTGCACGCAAAGCTTGACATCATCAGCGTACATTAGTACTCTAGAATTAGTCAAAACTTCGGGCAGATCATTAATAAATAGTGTAAACAACAAAGGACCCAGGTGACTCCCTTGCGGGACACCTGAGGTGACTTGGAGAACATTAGATAAATTGTTTTTAAAGAGGACTTTTTGCGTCCTGCCAGTCAGATAACAAGAGATCCACCTAAGAAGATCAATTGGAAAACCCATTAAGTCGAGTTTCCTGAGGAGAAGGGAATGATTAACGGAATCAAATGCTTTACTGAAGTCAGTATAAATTACATCCGTTTGAAGGTTATTCTGGAAGCCCCTTATAATGAAGGAAGTGAGCTCCAGAAGATTTGTGGTTGTTGATCTTTGCTTAACAAATCCATGCTGACATGGAGAAATTACTGATCTAGAAAGGTGCTGCAAATGAGGAGTAATAATGTTCTCGAAAAGTTTAGGGATGGCCGAAAGCTTAGGGATTCCTCTATAGTTATTGGCCTTCGATTTGTTACCTTTTTTGTGGAGAGGAATAATGAATGATTCCTTCCAAATAAGGGGAAAGTGCGAGGTTTCTAAGAATAAGGTTAACAATTTCAGAAGGGGCGAGCACAGGGCATCGGCACAATACCTAAGCAAACAGCCCGGTATTCCGTCGGGACCTGGCAGATAAACAGGCTTTACTGACGGACTGAAAATTAAGTTCGATCTGGGCAAGCTATAAGAATCCGTCTGATTTAGGTCAGTGGAACTGGAGTATGTTGTTTAAAAAAATTGGGCAAAAAGATCGGCAATTGCCTGATCGCCCTTCACAGTTCCGTTTGCAAAAGAAAGTGATGAAAGATGTGTTACCGCCTTACGTTTAGTATTAACAAAATTATAAAACTGTTTAGGATCCTGAGAAAATTCGACCCTGCAACGAGTCAAACAGTTTTTGTAACACTCTGCGTTCAGTATGATGAAGTTTGACACAGCCGATATATAGTTAGAGAGGACAGAACAAGAACCGGTTTTTTAAATTTCATGTACA
Organism: Drosophila birchii; assembly: GCA_035046345.1. Classification (NCBI taxonomy): domain Eukaryota; kingdom Metazoa; phylum Arthropoda; class Insecta; order Diptera; family Drosophilidae; genus Drosophila; species Drosophila birchii. Next base: position 1,811,702 of record JAWNOA010000047.1, read on the forward strand.
GCCTTGACTCCACATTTTTCAAGCGACTCAACTCTTTAGTAAAACAAGGTGGTTTATTTGAAATAGAGGGATAGTATAAGGGAACATATTCCGAGAAGAATGAATTCATCGCATTGTAAAAAATGTCCACGGCATCAGCCATGTCAGTGCATTTGTATAAATCAGACCAGTTAAAGTCCGAAATAAAATTATTTAGCCGGTCGAAATCAGACTTGTGAAAGCAGTAAACTCTTTTGGCTGATCTATCAGATTTCTTCAGTATATCAGCACCAATGTCGAGTGTCACATCGAAAGTAGGATGATAGGGATCTTCAGGTTGCGTCAGCGGCGCCACCCTCACTAAACTGACACTCGCCGGATAAGAGACAAAACAAAGATCAAGCAAGCGCTCTAAGGAATTTCGTACATGGTTGACTTGAGACAGCGAACTGTCGAACAAGCCAGCAATAAAATCGTGTTGTGTTGAGGATTGAAGTGTGTTAGAGGAGCTATTTAAGGACCAAATAGCCCCAGGGATATTAAAATCACCCAAGACTACTAAATGATCTCTATCAGAAAGCATATTGGAAACCATCCGAATGGCGGAAAGGTGGTTCCAAAAAATAGGTAGTACGACAATGGAGGAATGTAGGAACATGTAATAAAAACAAAGCGACCATTAAATGATAGCTTCACACAAAGGAATTCAACTTCGTTGTTTTCCTCGAAAGTTACTAATTCTGACGTGAGAGTGGAGTTGACCGCTATGAGGACCCCACCCCCGCGCCTGATAGGCCGATCTAGCCGATAAATCGTGAACGCAGCTGGGAAAACTTCGGAGCTAAGAATCTCCGGCTTTAACCAGGTTTCTGTGAACACAATAACATGGGATGAGAATGCAAAACTATCAGAATACAACTTAGGCAGCTTACTACGCAAGCCTCTTGCATTCTGATAGGAGATTAACAGAGAAGTATTTAGTTTTTTTGAACAGAGGCAGAGGATGTAGAGGGCACAGTGGTCAGATCGGGCTTAGGGAGAGTTATCCCGACAGGCCGTTTCTTTTTCTTAGCTTCATATTCTTTGACGACAACATACTCAGGCCAGAATTTGGTTGAGCATATCGTGCCAAAGAATTCATTTGGGACATTTATTTTGAAAGATGAAATATCCCTAGCGTAAGAAAATTTCAATTTTTCCACCTTTAATTTTAAATTTTCACCTCTGACTTTGCCTCGTATAAAGGCAATTACATCTTCAGATGTTTGACCAGGGGAGAGCCGCGAAACAAATATCTGTTTCGTAGGTGGGATAGCGATGAGGGCTTGAGGGGAGACAGACGGAGTGCCTGGAGTGCCCATATTGGCCGGTAGTTCCTACGGGGATAAATTTACGGGGCTATGGGGGGTCAAAATTTGTGCTCCCATAGGAGACGAAATTGAAATAAGCGGTGGAACGTTTAGTCCCACAGCACCTTCAGATACCGCCTCCTTCCTAACACTTGACCTCAGAATTCTGGGATTTGATTCTGAGGTCGCAGGCAGTGTCAACGGCGGCTGCTGTTGAGAGCCCGCAGTAGGTTGTAGGGATCCGTCGCCCTGCTGCACTCCAGTTGCAGTTTTTTTGCGCCTTGGAGACTCATTTAATAGCGTAAGGCTAATAAATTGTTTATCAATCGCTAAGATGTTATGAGTTTTGTTGAAACTCGATAACAGCTCCTTAAAACTGCCCTTGGTTTGCCGCATGAAGGACATCATTTCCCTTTCAACGTCACGACAGGCATCGTAACAGTAGCGCAAGCCGTTGTTTTTTCTTACATCATCAACAGTCCGGCCGGCAACCCCAATGCACTTTGCATGCAGAATGTTGTCGCACAGCCAGCAGCCGATGGTAAGATCACTTGACAAAACTGCCTTTTTGCAGGTTTTGGAGAAGCAGACGATATCGGAAGACATTAGTTTGGACTTACCTCTGTACTTGAAGCAATAGATAAGGGGGCGAAAGATATGAAAAGAGAGTGCAGCTGCACCGAGAGAGTTGAAGCGCTAGAGAGCAGGGGAGTGTGCGAGTAAGCGAGCTTAGAGAACGTTTAGCTGTCGCGACAGAGCAACAACGGCTAAACGAGAGAGGTGTAAAGAGGAAATGCAAAAAACACAAGAAGAACAAGCACTGTCAGCACACTTTAGTTGTGAAATAAAGGTATAAATAAGTTAATAAAGTTGATAAAGTTGCATGCACACGCGAAGTGAACGGGAACTATGTATATAGAACACAAAGTAGAAGTTTTTGACAAACCCCGGCGGTTTTAACGTAAAGAATTTTACAAAAATGAGAGCGCAAGAAAAAAACACGACCGTTCATTAAGGGGAGGGTGGTCCACAAGGACAAACTTAGATATTCGTCTAATTCGTCTAATAATTTTGTACTATTTTTAATCCTTACCCACTTGGTGTAAGTTTTTCTCATAATTATTTGTTCATTATTATTATTCTTATTTGTCATTCACGCGCGTTCATCACGCGTTATCTTATATGTTTGGTAGTGGGCTACCCAAATTTTTACAAAAAACTACAATAAATGCAAAAATGGCAGTTTCACTTCCATACCTTTGCTATTCCTTTTGACCCTAACATCGGTACACGTTACAAACTACTCGCAGGCCAAGTACATTCCCGTCATTGATGGGCGAATTTTAGGATGGGAAGAATTCGCTTTCGTGAGACACTCAGCGAACCTCTCAGAGTATTTGCGCGTGGTGGAAGAAACTGGTGGCATGATTAACATGTTTTCCCAATCGCACATGCAGAAACTTCGGTGAGCCGAAGTTAGCTTCCTTTCTTGTTTTTATATGGTTTTTAAAAATTTATATGTTTTAATTAGCGGATTCTATATTAAACCTTCCAAGCACGGAGACTCAGAATCCCAAGCAGCTGCTTGTGATCTCCTAACAATTTAGGACTGCCACTGAAATTGTAGCGAAAAATAATTTTTTCTTTTGCTATATTTTTTTGACACATATTTAATTAAATGACGAAGAATTTTAGATTCTACTATAATTTTCTCAAACAAAGCTCAAACGCCCAATTCTCTTAGTGAAAAGAGGCTATGGCAGTAAAGGCTCACAACATCTATTCAAAATAAAGCTCGGTATCCAGACAAAAAAACGTTTCGCAGCGAAACAAATGTTTTATCTTTTCATGTGTGACCGCTGATTTTACTAGCTGTTGGGCATTTTATCCCGGGAAATGATGCGGTCATACATGCATGTTTACAATATTTTTAAAATGTTGAGAAAAAATTTAAAATAAGATAAATTCTACTATTGCTAAGGCAGTAATTATTGCCATAATGGATGAGGAAGATTCTAAACCAATTAGGAAGCGATCCAAGTATTGGGTGAGCCCATACAGACAGATCAATTAAAGGGCGATATATCAATAATATACATTCTTACCATTATCTTTTGTTTGTTTTATATTTCGTAAATCTGAACCAAACTCCTGTGATGTTTTTTGAAAATTTAACTGATTTACGGAACTGAAGAAGGCATAACAAGGGGGCATATGGTCACAAACAGTCTTTTTTATTAAATTTTTTATTCTATTTTTTTGCAGCCGGCTCGGAAAGTACTAGAAAGTGCCAGTATATATTTGATTTCTTGTATAGTATATTTCTTATCTAGTATATTTGTTTTCTTGTCATGTTACCGACCTATAAAACGGCCGCTGACGAACAACCGTTTTTATTTGCCTCTCGCTCTCTCTCACTGCTTAAAGACGGTGTTTTACTGTCTGGATACCGAGCTTAAAGCAGAAATAGGGTTTTTTTATATAGTATTCATTTAAAGCATTTCGAGCAGTTTCTTGACCATACCTTAAAATTTGTCATAATTTTTTTTATTTTCGTAGTGAGTGGTCAAATTTTAAATGAAGTTATCCATTGATTATGCGGGTATGATACTATAGCATTGTCAATGCATTATAGGCGAAAATCGATTTATACACATAAAATATACTAGATACGAAATTTGACCGATGACAAAATACTTCTCTAAAGCTCGGTATTACAAGATATCCAAAATAACACATATAGTTGTCTCTTTCAAGGGTTTTTCAATGTGTGTCATAAGGCCATAATGAGCTAGCTAATATATGTATTTATCAATTGGTATTTCATTTCATTAGGACAGTATGATGTCCTCGGTCAAATTTCGTATCTAGTAAATTTTATGGAGATTTTGGCCTCTAATGCATTGGCTAATGCATTGACAATGCATTAGAAGTGCCGTATAGTCATCTTGCTCGCACTAGTGTAAGTCCCCAAAGAGCTTTAAAATCTCTAATAAAGTCTCAAATTAATGATGTAGTATCATACCCGCATTAGTAGTTAGTTACCCAGTAGCTACTGAACACACTGAAGAAATAAGTCAAATGATGTAATGGTATTAAAGGATATGTACATACATGCGCAGTTAAGGCTTGAAGAAGGGCTAATGTGCGTATATGTTGCATATAAATATATTTATGTATGTATGCATTTAATTCAAAGCAGTTTAGTCATTAAATTAAACAAAAAAATTGTTGTGGTCTAATTATCGTATTAAATTAGTTAATAGGTTTAAAAATATAATAATTTTTAAAAAGTATATGTTACAAAACTGTCTAAGGTGCTAATATTCTCAAAATAAATATCAATACCGCAGGAAAAAATTCGAAATAAGTACAATTTGAAATGGAAAACTTGCCATCAAATACAATCGAAGAACAAATTGACGAGTTCTTAGAACACTTTAAGAATAGTGCTTGCAAAGCCAACGGGGCAATGGATATGTTACCAAAAGGACAATCTGAATTAAATGGTTGGTAATAACATATTTTTGTACATATGTACATACATGTGTTTGAATGCAAAACAAATCGTAGGTCAACGAAAACAATATAATGATACTGTAGCTAGTTTGATTGTGAAATTTAAGGACTAAGATGATTTGTTTAATAACAAAAATTTTTATGAACGTTGATTGGATTGTTTGGGCGAAGACCGTTATAGAATGGAAATGTTTAATTATGTACATATGTAAACTGTGTTAACTGCTCCCAATTAAAATAAAAGAGTCGAATTCTAGTTTATTGTAAATTGGAGCAGCAAGTGGTGCCAACCTCTCAGTGGTTTCAGGCTTTACAGCTACAGGCTTTATGAGCTACAGAGACGGTTATATATTCATAGGTACCCTTCAGCACCGGAATTCCATTTGCGGCCTTTTTCTCGCGGCATGTCCGAAAAACACACCACAGTTTAAAATTGTATTATTAAGAATATATCCATTTTGGTCCAATAAAATATCTGACTAACAGGAGATGCATATTTAAAATGTAAATGTTGCAAGATCAATTTTAGTTTCCATTTAGAGATACTATGTATGGCTTTAATCATGCAAAGTATGATCCTGATACGTCAACTACTTTCCTTGCTATAACACATTTAATTAAAATATCCTTCTAAAGTTTCAAAGTTCTTGAAGGGATTTAAGTATTAGATTAGCCTCCCCAAGTCTCAATCTCAATATCCTAGAGGATAACTCAAAAAAAAAGGAAAAACTAAAAAAAAACTCAAAAGGAGTTGGACGTTATCAAGAAAGCGTTAGAACACAATTGGTGAAGTCAATGGACTTTAGAAGGATATTTTAATTTAAATGCTTCAGAACTTGGACAAATGTGTTTCTCCATGTTTGCAAATGGCCACATATGTATAAAGAAAGGAGTGTTTATTTGTTGTACATTATTTCTTAATTCTTAAAAGTTTTGGCAATTCATATTAATTTTCGAACAAATTATGTTTTGTCAAAATACAGGGTCATACTTTGTCTGATTAAAGCCATATATACATAGTATCTTTAAATGGAAACTAAAATGGATCCTGCAACTTTTACGAGTAAAGGAGAATACTCGCTGAAATATTGCTATGAGCTTTAAGGGGGGAGACACATATAAATCGAAAATTTGTTCTTGAAATTTTTTTTGCTTTAATAAATAGTTTATTATTTTTAGAATACACAGTAAAAGTTTTATTACAGTATTCAAACTCTAAGTGCTTCAAATGAAGCACGTACGCAAGGTACACAAGTGTAAAAGTACGCACGTCAAAAACTTTAAACGGCCTTTTCTACACTTCACATTTTTGGAATTTTACCTATGCTGTGGACACGATTCACGAAAAACTATGCGACATATCGGAATGAATCAAGAAGTATTATATTCTGCATGAATCTTCTTCTATTTGATCCTAAATGTTTAAAAAAAAATAACTTTTAGTAATTATTAAGAGGGTGGAAAGTCAAGCATACCCTCTGAAAAACGAAATTTTATGTTCAAAACTGAGCTGCATTTTTTCGGTTTCATTTCATTTGGGTTTTTTTTGGTTCAAATAGAAGATATACTTTTTGTTAATATAAAGAAATTGTGTTTTTGAATTTCCGACTTGGATTACGGGCTGAATCGTGTCCATAATGGGGGCACCTTTAAAATAATATATCTCTAAAGTTTTACAAGGATTGATTACTTATTTCCTAAAAAAAAAAATTCAAAACATGTCCATATTTTGATGTCTATATGTGACTCCCCCTTAACAAAATATTTTTGTTCACGGTTGTATGTGAAATAGTCGCCCGGTCCGACCCGATCGGACGCATGTACAAATTAATCAATTTAATAAATATAAAGGCGGAGAACTTGCCACTAACACTCGCAGGTCTCGTTCACTGAAGTTGGGTGGTTAAGTGCAGCGGTCGTTATATGTATGGCTCATAGATGATGGTGATTCAGTCAGTGATTCCAGTTATGGATGGCCGGCTGTCTTCTAAAGCTGAATTAGCAAGATTACGGTGAAAGGGTGACTGCCCTCATAACCTACTGGCCTTGGGACTCTGACAGTTTGAAATAATAAAGTGGTAACGGCTGATTGCAGAGTTGTTTTAATTGAAGCTTGTGCTCCTTATTCAATAAATATCAAAAGCGAACTGAAATTAAAGCTTACATAAATTGAACTTCATAGCGGCCACGCAAATATGCTGTGTTTGCCGGATAGGCACAAGCATCCGGCCAGACACTGTGTCAGCCGTTTGGCCGGAGCAAGCTTTCGGACGATCAGTCATTGCCATCGTCCGGTTTACTTAATTAACTGAAGTACTAATAAGTATAAGAATAGAATAGAGCATAAAATTAACGGCAACGTTTTATTAAAATAGTGCAAAAACTATAAGACTAGGTTGTTAAGACTCGGACAGATGAATAGACGGAAATGGAAAGATTGGAAGATTCTCTATGGTAACCGGTAAAGTATTTGAATACATATTCAAGAATCTTGGATAGGAAATATGTACAAACGAGAGTGCTGAACGCATTATAGGGTCTTCCCACAGAGATAAATCTGCCTTCCTCAGTCCGTTGATTGGATCCATAAGGTTTTGCCGTTCATAAATTTCTCTGTTCTTTATCCGTTGTAGATAAAAATTTTACGGACTTGTTTTGTCGATGGTTCGATAACACAGTGCAACACGATTTTTGTATCTTGAATGAGGCAAACCTTTTCTTATAGATTTTTGCACGCTGAATCCGAATCTGCAAGCAGAATTTGTCTATCACATCACATCACAAAAAACGCGTTTAAATTTGCCAAAAACGCTGTTTTTGCCCTACTTTACAGTAATATAACTCGGTGGCAAAATGTGCTAAAAACTTCGTTCTTTTCGCAAAATACAGCTAAATACTTCTAAAATTATGACCAATTGGTCGTTCATCGGAAACATTTTTAATTGATTAATCATATGCAGTTGAATAAGGGCAAAAACAGCGTTTTTCGCAACTTTAAACGCGTTTTTTGCATTTGCATTTGCTCATTCTTAGAGAATAATCATTGGAGAAATTCTCTTCATATAATTTATTTTAATATAGTGCCCTTTTTTTTTACTTGTATAAGCAGACGATATATCCTGGAGTTGGCAGGACGGGTCGGAGAGAGTACCAGAGTTGCAGAATAGCAGAGTTGGAAAGGCGGAGTTGTGTCAAGAGTGAGCTGTCAAATAAGATAGTGTCGGAGTCGTCTTCGAGAGAAGCAAAACAGCCGCGGTAACAGTCAAAAGCAGTAGTCGAAAGCCGTACATTTACAACAACAAGCATATAATACACGGGTATACAATGCCGGAATGCTCAAGAAACTTAGAACACCAGCCTGATTTCTGCGGAAAGTTTAAAGGTGGTACGAAGTTTGAACACCAAAAGGAATGAAAGAAAGCAATCCAGTTCATAAACACAACCGAAACTGGGAAAAAACCCGACTATGCAGGAAAATCAGCTCATTGTTTTATTTGCGGATCTACAGCACACCTTAGGAAGGATTGTGAAGCTGCAACTAAAGGCTTCAAGTACGGCAAAAGTGGTAACTTGTCGAAAAAGCTACTCAAAACGTGAAGTTTTGCGGGACAATAACAGCCTTTAATCCGTCGCCATCAATAATGTTGAAATCAATTGCATGGTTGACACAGGCGCTAATGTGCCCATCATAAAAGCCAGTGTGTTTCGAATGATCCCTGGTGTCAGACTGGAGAAGTCGGTGGCAATGCTGAGAAAACATTGGAAATTGTTTTGCTGATGTACTGGTAGACAACATGAAAGTACAGCAGAACTGGAGTACAACCGTCTGCTGGAATTTCATGTCAAAATATTGTGTTGTTTTGGACCGGGATGGCTTCCACTTTTCTCAGAAGATTCCGCCGTGGAACAGGAAGCGCACAATGAGCTGTAAATACTTACTATAATGTGGTTGAAACCGATATTGAAGTCCACACTCCTTTCCAGTTTGAGCCAGTGATACGGTCAATAGTAAAAGCCTAAGAGCTAGAAAAAAGTCCAATCGAGCTGAAGATTGTGCCGAAGGAGAAAATTATCCCATTCAAATAGCAGCCAAGCCGATACTCTGTGGTTGAATGTGAAGCGATTCGGGCTCAAGTTGCGGAATGGCTGCAGAAAGGAGTAGTCGGAGAGTCGTTATTGACTTTTTAAGCCGTTGTCCAAAATTCTTTTGGTGGGAACTGAAGTAACAGCCCGTCTTAAGGGCTTATGCGGGTCAAAAATGGTCTAATATTTTTTATTTATTATTCGATAGAAAAACACTTATAGAGTATCGTGCCAAAATTTCATGTAGTTTCGAGCAAAACTGACGGAGATTGAATTTTTTAAACTCTCCGACTCAGAGTTCCGGGTGCGTAGCGTGTATATGCAAGCGGACAAATGCTTGTCAAACTTTAAGCGCATTTTACTCGAAATTTGCTCAAAAAAGTCGGTGTTAAAAAATTATGGGAAACTACCGAACCGATCGGGTTGAAATTTTGCACACAGATTCTTAATTGATTTTTGCTTCCCCCAATGTGCTCCTTTTCCCCAATTTTGATTTGGGGCCGAGTTTACAGATTTTTAAAATCAGATTTTCGGCGCAAAAAACACGTTTTTTTAGTAAAACCGTTCTCAAATCGGGAAAAAATTAAAAAAAAAAAAAAAACAAAACACGTTGGGGGAAGGAGCCATCGTTCCTTTAATGGAATCAATTTGGTTTTTTGATTTTCGACAATTGGTTTTTTTTCAAAACAGTGGGTTACAAAAACAGCTGGGCATACTTTCTACTATTTTATTTCATACTTTTGGCTAAAAATACTAGAAAGTACAACTATTCAGATAAACTTTACCCCGATAGTGTGCCATAGTGCAGAGCTGAGAAAAAAAATTTAAAAAATGGCCGATTTTTTTGACCAAAAGACCCGCATAATCCCTTAAGAAAGCATATCGGATGGACGAGTTCATAACTGCAATACTGTGTGTCTTGTAGAAAGGATCTTACCAGGGATATAAGTTAAAATGAGAAGTTTTGTACAAACATGTCGATGGTCGTGATCTGCTCGTCTTACCCAAGGCAATGGAAAGTGAAATTAGAGCTGAAGCCCATGCAGATGGACATTTTGAAGTGACTAAGACGATGCACAACATGCAGCATAAATTTTTTATCCCACACATTGAACGGAAGGTCTAGTAAGTTATCGGCACATGCATTAAGTGCATAATGACCAATAAGAAGATTGGAAAGCAGGAAGGTTACCAGAATTGTATAGACAAAGGAGGTCAGCAGTTACAGACGCTGCATCTAGGTCACCTAGGCCCAATGGATTCAACGGCAAAGCTTTACAAATAAGTTTTTGCAATGGTCGATGGATTTTCTAAGTTAGTGTGGCTGTTTACTACAGGGGCTGATCAAAAAGGTGGAGGAATGGTCGTACGGTTATTGAATTTCCAGATCGAATCGTAACTGATAGAGGAGCAGCTTTCAAATCAGAAGCTTTTGTTGAGTTCGTTAAGCAGAATGCGATTTAGCACGTATGGACTTCAACTGGAGTGGCCAGGGGAAACGGTCAGATAGAGACAGTTAATCGCGTTATCCTGTCTATCATTAGTAAACTTTCAACTGCTTTTTTGAAGGTCCAAATACTAAATCCGACAGCGTAGACGATATTAAGTTATGGAGAATTGTTGCAGCAATTGAAGAATTATTGTCGTCTGGCACAGACGTCGAGGTGCAGGATGACCGAATGTAAGCAGGCGATATATCCTTGGCAGAACGGATTGGAGAGAGTAGCAGGGTTGGAGATTCGGAGTTGAGTCGAGAGTGAGCTGTCAATAAGATCGTGTCGGAGTCGTTTTCGAGAGAATCGGAATAGCAGCAATAACAACCGTGGAGCGAAGTAACAGTATTCAAAAGCCGTGGTCGAAAGCAGTAGCCGAGAGCCGTACATTTACTTACTTATTAACTATTATTTGCGTTTTTCGGTCATGAGACCGAGACATTGACAATTTCATTTTTGTTCTGGAGGAGGGCGGATTCAAAGGAATAACTTTTGGGGGTGTTACGGGCTTCAGATGTCTTTACTAAATAGAAAGTAAATTGGAACTAAATAAACAAACCTAAGCCTAACCTAAGCTTGGTAGAGCGGATTAGAAGGGGCGAAGGAAGATGGAGAGAAAAAGATCGTACGGGACACTTTAAGACAGCATTTGGAAAGAATTCCGCACCGTTGGAGTGCTCGCGAATACATTACGGCTAAAGGGTCTCGAAAACTATTATGCAGAGGGCGAAGAGACTGCGGATCTCTCAGTTCGAGTGTTTGAGCAACTCGTGTTTGAGGAACTTGGGGAGCTGCGATGCAGCAGGGTATGATGGCTCACCTTACAAGTGACAAAGCTGTGAGTATTTGAGCAGTCATGTAGTTGATGTCCTCTCGCGAAACAATTCAGACAGCTGCTACTTTTTGATGTAGCTGGAACGTACGTCGACTGACATATGGAGAAAGCGCGGGCACAATCTAATCGGATGATTTTCCTTAGAGCATAAGTCGCACCCTCTCTGTTTGGTGATGAACTTTGTCTCGAAGGATTTCAGCTTTTTCGGAACTGCCTGAGACGGCTTCATATCCTCGATGGCCTCCAGTGTCCGATATTTCTCGCTCAGGAAGGTTTTCATCTCTTCCTAAGCCAGAATTTCGGACTTTGATGTGAAAGACTGTTCCCAAAAGGAAAAAATCACCTATGGCAGTTTGCTTGCGCACAGGACGACCAGCTGACAATCTCAGTTGTCAGTGGATATGTGGGAATGTGCTAGCCTGGCAAACACCATTGAATAGTGGACCGCAGTTTCTTTAGAGCATGTCCAGATTCTTGCGAAATGGAACTCAAATTGAAAGGAGCTTGAGTTGGCTGTTGATTAAAAGTCGTTTATTTTGGTCTTGAGGCGCTTCCCACGCCGACACGAAACCGTCAGTCGTAAGCAGGGATTTGGACGCTATAGCCTTGGCCTCGCCACTGGCTTTGGTGAGGAGCTGGAAAAGCTTCTCGACCGGTGTCAGGCTGGGGTCGTTGACATAAACTGTCGTGAACAGGTCCCGAAAAGTGGACCATCGGAGGTAGTCCCCATCAAAAACTTTCGATCGCAGTGCGGTAGCCGGCAACCGGAGGTTGGGAGGGAGGAACTTAAACGGATTGAGGCGTTACTTTTTCTAGCGTTTCATTTAATCTGTGATGCATATGTCTCGTAGACGGAATAGCAGAAGCCATATTTTGCTTACAAAATGAGGGATCCTTCCTAGGCAATTAAGTCAGAGCATATCTCATACTACATTTTGACTTTGTCCCAAAAGGCTCGCACTTAGTGCAGACAGATTTGCAGTGTGTGTGGGGTTTGAGAAACCGCAACAGGAGTATTGATTTTGGTTTTAACAAGAAAGGAAGCTAACTTCGGTTCACCGAAGTTTATATACCCTTGCAGAACTTTAACAAAAAATTAAAACCGAAAATCTAGAATAATTATTAGTTGCCAAATCTTAAGTTTGATGAAAATGGTTTGAAAATCGGCTAAGTTATGGGTTTTTTTTATTTTCCTGATTGTTCCTATGGAAGCTATAGGATATAGTCAACCGATTCTCACGAAATTAAAACCAAAATTCTGAAATAATATAAGATGACTAAATATCAAGTTTGGTTAAAATATCTTGAAAACTGACAAAGTTATGGATTTTCCTTTTATTTTCCTGATTGTTCCTATGGAAGCTATAGGATATAGTTGGCCGATTTTCATGAAATTAAAAACGAAATTTAGAAACAGTAAAAAACGGCTAAATACCAACTTTGATGAAAATATGTTGAAAACTGACAAAGTTAAATTTTTTTTACTAAAAATTTTTCGATTGTTCCTATGGCAGCTATATGATATAGTCGTCTGGTCCGGCTCGTTCCGACATATATACAAGTGAGAGTATATAGAAGACTAACTACAAAGGTTCATTCAGATAGCTTTAAAACTGAGGGACTAGTTTGCGTAGAAACGGACAGACGGACAGACGGACATGGCTAGATCGACTCGGCTGTTAATCCTGATCAAGAATATATATACTTTATAGGGTCGGAGAATTCTCCTTCACTGCGTTGCAAACTTCTGACTGAAATTATAATACCCTGCAAGGGTATCGCTGACGCGATCGCTCTCGGCGATGAATTTGTGCAACGCAGAGGTTGCGGCCGTTGGCTGCTCTATTGTTATCATTTTGCTACTAGCGCGTATGATTCTCGGGAATTCAGCCCCTGCTGCAAAGGGATTCTCTGGCTGTACCATCAGTAAAGTCTCGCTAGAAGCTTTCGTCCCCGGTTGGGAGATGCCAACTATTGAACCTGTTTTCAAACTTAGCTACGCCCTACAAAACGGACGGAAGACTAAAAAAATTGAAAAACGGAAACGAAAGAATCGCTGCTCAAGCAAAGTAGCCTCGTCAAAAATTTGTTGAAAATTAGTTGAAATAGCTAAAACTGAAAGTTTCGGAATGGTAGCTAAATGCTCGTTGGAAAAATAGCTAAGCTTAACAAAAAAAAACTTAATATCTAAAAAAGTACTTATCCCAATGGCTAGGAACGTGCTAATGTAATAGAGAACTTGAAAATGATTTGCCATTTATTTAGCCAATCGATTCGATTTGTCTTTGTTCAGGAATACGAAAAATCGTAGAGCCGGCACAAAAAGAAAGGCAAACAAAACGCCAGAAAATACCAATATTAAATAAAAAAGCAACAAAAAAATGGCTTGAAAAAATAGCCAAATAGATTTTTGTAATTTATGCATATTATCCAGACAGTAAAAGCCTGTATTCAGACATGAAAACAACACATTAGAAAAGTGTATTTAGTATTTGCCGAGGTGGGTGCGAAAAAGAATGGCAAATTAAAAAAAAAACAGACTGTTCACGACCGTTTTTCCCTCGCTCTTCCTTCTTCAGTTCCGTAAATCCGATACATTTTCAAAAACATTACAGGAGTTTGGTGCGGATTTACGAACTATAAAAAAAAGAAAAGATAATGGTAAGAATGTATATTATTGATACAAAAATATATTAACGGAAGAATATCGCCCTTTAATCTGTCTGTATGGGATCCCATACCGGGATCGCTTCTTATTTGGTCGAGAATCTTCCTTATCCATTGCGGAAATGATTACTGTGATAGTAATAGTTGTTTTTATTTTTACTGTTCTTTTCTCTCTCGACATTTTATAAAAATATTGTAAACAATATTGTAAACAACATAACTTGCCGGCCAAAACTGACGAACAGCTAGTAAAATCAGAGGTTACACTTGAAAAGATTAAAAAATTTTTCTTCTGCGAAACGTTCTACTGTTTGGATACTATCCTTTATGCGGGTACAGCATTATATTGAGACTTCATTAGAGATTTGAAACTCTATAGGGATTTACACAAGTGCGATCAAGACTATACATTCTAATGCATTGTCAATGCATTAGCCAATGCATTAGAGGCCAAAATCGATAAATCTACATACTACATACTATATACGAAATTTTACCGATGACATATACTGCTCTAATGAAACAAAATTGTAATTGTAAAGTATATTAACCAGCTCATTAGAGGTCATAAGTCACAACACGCAACACAAAAAAATTTGATTTTTGCTAATGTTTTTCAATTATTTGTTGAATCTAAATGCAAAAAATCGTTAAAAATTGATACCAATAATATGTTTTAATTGACGAGGTTCTTGAGTTGCAAAACTTAACTGAAATTACTTTTTTGAGTGTTAATAATAAAAATTTTTATGACCAAGAAAGTTGGAAACATAAGCTGAGGGCTTCCAGATGCATAAAAACAGGAGTGCTTCAACGAAGAGTCCAGAAATGAATAACATTTGTTTATTGTTTACCTCTTAAAATCGGTGTGACCCAAGTCGCATTACAAAGAGATCCGAGCAAAATAACACATATAGTTGTCTATTTCTAGGTTCTAATGAATTTTCTAAAGCGCGGCAAAAAAACGCTTCGCAGCGAAACAAATGTTTCATCTTTTCAAGTGTGACTGCTGATTTTACTAGTTGTTCGGCATTTATGGCCGGGAAATGATGCGGTCAACATGCTTGTTTACAATATTTTCAAAATGTTTGTGACGGTCTGCCGCCCAGTTTCCCAGATAGCTCAGGGACGGCCAGAGTCCGCCTAGTAGTCCGAGTGGTAGCTGAAAGAGATATTCCCCCGATTCCCAGTAAGAACAGTGGAGAGAATTCGGTGACTTAAGTAGGTTTCCCCGTTTATTTAATGCTCGTGGTACAGAGTTGACTATCGGGATCTCGGGTGCGCTGCAGCCTGCGGACACGTAAGTCTTCGGTTTGCGGACTCGTAAGTCTTCAGAGAGAGAGGGTGGACGGACTCGTAAGTCTTCAAAGAGAGAGAGAATTCGGCCGGCCGAATTCTATGTCGCAACTCGCAAGTCCTTCGACAATGTATTGGTAACCCAAATCCTCGGATTCGGGTCGCCTACAAAAAGTGACTTTCGCTGCTGACTACAAGGAGTGTGCTACTAGAGGCTTACCGCTCCCGATCGCTGTCGGCCGCTAAGTGATTTCCTCCGGCCAGCGGCTCGCCTTATATAGCGTGTAGCGAGTTTTAGTGTGCCCGCCGCGATCGGCTGCTTCCTCTTCTTTTCCCGTGTGACCCTGGCCCTTAGTATGGCCCTTTCTCGGCGCGCGCGCGCAGTTAATTCAAATTCAAATGGATGAGGAAGATTCTAAACCAAATAGGAAGCGATCCAAGTATTGGATGAGCCCATACTGTCTGTATCAATTAAAGGGCGATATTCTTCCAATGTAAGCATTGTTTACATATTTTTATATCAATAAAATACATTCTAACCATTATCTTTTGTTTGTTTTATAGTTAGAAAATCTGCACCAAACTCCTGTGATGTTTTTTCGAATATTTAACGGATTTACGGAACTGTAGAAGGCACAGCGAGGAGGCAAACGGTCGCAAACAGTCTGTTTTATTCAATTTGCCATTCTTTTTCGTAAGCACGTTCGGAAAATACTAGAAAGTGCCACACACTTTTCTAGTATATTTGTTTTCTTGTCAGGTTACCGACCTATAAAACGGCCGCTGACGAACAACAGTTTTCAACTATTTGCCTCTCGCTCTCTCTTACTGCTTAAAGACGGTGTTTTACTGTCTGGATACCGAGCTTTATGACTGAAAATTGCATTAGTATGTCATAAGGCCATTAGGAACACAACGAGAAGCTTAAACGACTCTAAAATAGCTATCCAGTTTGGAAGTAATTGTTTGACAATGCTTTAAAATTATTCGGAAAATTGTTGTGTCAATTGTCAAATTGTGTCAAAAGTGTAAGTATAAGATTGTGTCTGATCTCCGCTTGGTACTGAGGAATTGTATAAGTACAGGTGCTTGTATATATGAGCAAAGGGGAGACGGAATGAATTGCTCAATATATATATTTATGTTTGTAGGTTCTTTAAATTTTCGCTCCGCGCAGAATATCGAGAAGCTTGCCAACTATGTATGCAGATATATGTTTGACAGGATCGCAAGAAGAAAAACCAATTGCTTAGTGAATATATATATATGACTATAAATATTTATTTATAGCTGGAACGAAGTTTTTTCGTTTTGAAGGTGTAGTTTATTATTTTTTTTTGTCTTTATTTCTAATATAAATTGGCCAGTATTCCTGATGATGTGTTCTATTGGGATCAGGTTTAATACTGCGTTCAGCGCCGCTGCGGGGCACGATCGTAGTGCTCCCGTGGCACCTGCGCATGTCGGTCTCTGAATCCTGGTGAGTTTTTGTCTTTTCTACGCCCCAGTCAGTGCTGGACACCATACTAGTGCTCCGTATGTGAGTAGGGGTCTCACCACCGCTGTATAGAGCTATATTATGATCTTGGGGTGTATGCCCCAGTTCTTTCCAAACCTCTTTCTGCACGAGTAGAATGCTATACTCGCTTTCTTGACTCGTTCACAGATGTTGTTTTTCCATGATAATTTTGTGTCTAGTATCACTCCCAAGTACTTAGCTTGTTGTGATAGTTCTAGTTCTATTCGTAAACAGCATAAGTTCCGTTTTGCTCGGGTTAATGCCTAATCAGCAGGCTTTAGCCCATGAATTCAGCTTAGTAAGTGCCCTTGTCATCAGCTCGCTGATGACGTCGGGGAGTGGTAAGGTGGTGAGTAGGACTACGTCGTCCGCGTATGCTACCACCTTCGTCCATGTTGATCAGCCAGATCAGTGGAGATAGGACTCCCCCCTGAGGTGTGCCCCTCTTCACAAACCTGGTGTGATGAGTGCCACACAGTTCGCCTGTTACTTTCCTGCTCGTTAGCATTTCGCCGTTCCATGCTCTGATGCCTCCTTTAACTCCTATTTTGCTGAGGGAGCTCAGGAATGAGGAATGAGGTCAGGCTAGTCGGCCTGTAGTCCTTGGCTAGAATGTGTCCTCTGCTTCCTGGCTTGGGTATGAAGACTACTCTTACTTCCTATCATGGAAACGGTACGTGTGCTGCTTGTAGACATGCTTGGAAGGTTGCTTGCAACCAGTTCCATATGTACGCCTTCGTCGTTTGCAGCATTGCTGGTACGATTCGGTCCAGACTTGGACTCTTGTATTTGTCGAGTGAGTCTATCGCCCAATGGATTCTTTCCCTAGTGGCGATCTCTTTGACTTGTGGCTGTTGGACTGCCCTTAGGGCATCCGTTGCTGTGGGTTTTATTCTTAGATTTCCTGGTAAGTGAGTGTCCAGCAGGATATCTAGCTATTTTCCAGCTGACGTCCTTCCTGTGCCGTCAGGTCTGTTTATAAGTGAAGGGCTTGCTTGCCCTCTTGCTAGTATTTTGCTCAACCTAGCCGTATCTTTTATTCCTTGTAGCGATTTGCAGTAGTTGCTCCTAGATCCTTTCTTGGCAGCGGACCTATACGGTCCCCAGTCTTTGGTTCCGTAGCTGTTGTTAAAGGTCTTCCTGACCTTACTTAATGCGTAGCCCTTTCCATGCGTTTCTTATGCTGGCAACGCATGCCACCAGGAAGTCCTTCGAAGACTCATCGTCGCACCTGATTACTCGGTGCCCTCTAACCATGTCTGAAGAGTCAAGGGATGGTGTCGGACCAGATGGCTCTGATAGTATCTTGTCTGTTACCATCTCCGCCAGTCTGGTCTCGACTTCTTCCCATTTCTCCGCCACCAGGCGCCCGTCGTCGTTGAGCTCGTACACCAGTGTCATGGCGAGGCTGCTTCTAGCCACCTCCCTGAAACTTCGATCGATGTCGCTTTTGGTGCCGCCTTTGCATCCTTTGCTCTCTTCGGAGCGCTCTCACTCAACTCTTGGAAGCGATTTCGCTTCGCCTGGGGAGGAAGGAATTCTTCCGGGTGCTCTTTTTCGAACTTTTCGAAGTCCTCGATTACTGCCTGGAATCGGGCCTTATCGTCTATGTCGCACTGGTCAGCTCTTCTTCATTTTTGGCTATCTGAGCCAGAATGTAGCGGGCCTTGTTTACCTGTGCCTTCCTCTGTTGCTGAGTTAACGATTTTGGCTTATCGTTAGCCCCACTAACCTTGGCGTGGCTCTTCTTGGTTATAGTGGATGGTCGTGGCGTTTGGGGAGTGCTCGACTTGGCACTGCTCACTGAACTCGACAGAGTCAGCGTCTCGTCATCCGAGCGCAGCAACTCATCTTCTTCGATTTCGGAGATGGTACGGGGTTTTACCTCTCCCACGAGGTCCGAAGCGGATTGTTTGTTTGTACTCATTTTCATTAACGCGCGCGTTGCTCGACAGGGCGAGCGCGGCGGGCCCGAGGGGTTTGGGGCTTTGAAGGTGGTCGATCGTGGCTTAGGGTTGCCCGGCCCTGGGAAGGTTCTGTTCAAACACAGCTGGATATGCCCCCCAGCTGCGAACCTTATAGTCAGGGGGCACGGATCGCTTCACACCCTTGACTTGAGGGGAGGCCGTTTCGAGGCTTGCCCGGGTCTTGGAGTGGGATGGGATTTGATTGGTAAAGTTGGGCGACCACTAGGGTTGATACCTATAAGTGATACTGAAGATGAAATTGATTGAAATTGAAATTGATTGTGTAGCCAACAGTTGGGCGATGGACGAGAAATGTAGTTGATGATTGCGTGAAGCCAAGTTATGGGCAATGGATGAGAAATGTGGTTGATAAAATTGTGAAGACATGTTTTGGACAATTTAATTTGTATGTGTTTGGCGAAGAATTTGGCAGTTGGCTAGTAAAAGGCAAGTTATGTATTTTGATTTACGAGTTAACGATCTGTCAGAACTAACAACCCTCAGAACCGTCAGAAAAAGATTAATTAATGATGAGCAACAAAGGCAACGAAGACTCGCTGCATCAGCCAGAGTACAACATGGACCTACAACAAAAAGACGATCAAGCGACTAAAGAGAACCAGCATGGAGCAGGTTTTGATGGAAACAATCAAGGAGAAAGCTCCAATTTTCCGACATGTGTGTGTCATTTTATTAAAAACTAGCTATCCCCGACAAATGTTGCTCCTTAATTCCGCCTTAATGGCAATAAATAAGATTCTGCAGATTTTTTTTATTGGAAAAAATAGTTTGCTTTTCACTCTTCACTCTTCACCACGTATAATAGACCATGGGAAAAACATGAATGTTATAGATTTAAACCACAACCTTTTTTTTTTTTTTTTTTTTTTTTTTTTTGACGTTGATGCACTACGGTCAGTACACTCAAGTGGCCCTTATGAAACCAGGCACGTGCCTGTTAGGGTTAGGTATTAGTAGACGCGATGGAAAATAAAGAAAAGAATGCGAGGAAATAAACTACCGGCGAGCAGCCTGGGTGTTTGCATGCATGCGATCTAAGTGGGTAAGGATTAAAGTTTTTAGTTTAGGAAGACTATCGACATGTGAGATCACCGAATACAAATCATTATAACTTGCACACAGTACTCTAAAGGGATCATGCAGTTCATAGGAGGTTCTACAATGGCGCAAAACTAAGGGAATGTACGATCTAGTATTTCTACTGGGAACATGGAAATTTAGCTGACCTAACAAGTCAGTACTTTCCACATCGCCGTGAATTAGGTTATAAATAAAGGTAATACCAAGCATAGTTCTACGATTAGCCAAGGAGGGTAAGTTAATTAGGAGAAGTCTACTATAATAGGAGGGTAATCTCTGTTCAGCATCCCAGTTTAAGCCGCGTAAAGCGAAAAGCAAAAAGTTCTTTTGAACCGATTCAATGCGTTTACTGTGGACCCCATACTGGGGGCTCCAAACGCAAGATCCATATTCTAAGATAGGACGAACTAGTGAAATATATAAAGTTTTTGTTAAATAGGGGTCATCAAATTCTTTCGACCACCGTTTAATAAATCCCAGCATACTTCTGGCTTTATTCACCATGCACGAAATATGATCGATAAAGTCAAGTTTGGGATCCAAGCGGACACCCAAGTCATCAACTGAGTTAATTCTTTCCAAAGAGCAGCAGTTAAGCGTGTAAGTTGCAAGCTTGGGAACGACACGAGAGAATGTCATTAGCTTTCATTTAGAGCCATTTAAGTTTAGTAGGTTTATGCAGCACCAGGTTTGGAAGCTATCAAGATCTGTTTGTAAATCAGACTGGTAAGCAACGTCCTTGTATTGCACGCAAAGCTTGACATCATCAGCGTACATTAGTACTCTAGAATTAGTCAAAACTTCGGGCAGATCATTAATAAATAGTGTAAACAACAAAGGACCCAGGTGACTCCCTTGCGGGACACCTGAGGTGACTTGGAGAACATTAGATAAATTGTTTTTAAAGAGGACTTTTTGCGTCCTGCCAGTCAGATAACAAGAGATCCACCTAAGAAGATCAATTGGAAAACCCATTAAGTCGAGTTTCCTGAGGAGAAGGGAATGATTAACGGAATCAAATGCTTTACTGAAGTCAGTATAAATTACATCCGTTTGAAGGTTATTCTGGAAGCCCCTTATAATGAAGGAAGTGAGCTCCAGAAGATTTGTGGTTGTTGATCTTCGCTTAACAAATCCATGCTGACATGGAGAAATTACTGATCTAGAAAGGTGCTGCAAATGAGGAGTAATAATGTTCTCGAAAAGTTTAGGGATGGCCGAAAGCTTAGAGATTCCTCTATAGTTATTGGCCTCCGATTTGTTACCTTTTTTGTGGAGAGGAATAATTCCTTCCAAATAAGGGGAAAGTGCGAGGTTTCTAAGGATAAGGTAAACAATTTCAGAAGGGGCGAGCACAGGGCATCGGCACAATACCTAAGCACACAGCCCGGTATTCCGTCGGGACCTGGCAGATAAACAGGCTTTACACGATGAAGATCTAAAAGGAGGGAGCTTTCGTTTAAACATGGACTGAAAATTAAGTTCGATCTGGGCAAGCTATAAGAATACGTCTGATTTAGGTCAGTGGAAGTGGAATATGTTGTTTGAAAAAATTGGGCAAAAAGATCAGCAATTGCCTGATCGCCCTTCACAGTTGCGTTTGCAAACGAAAGTGATGAAGGATGTGTTACCGCCTTACGTTTAGTATTAACAAAATTATAAAACTGTTTAGGATCCTGAGAAAATTGGACCCTGCAACGAGTCAAATAGTTTTTATAACACTGTGCGTTCAGTACGGTGAAGTTTGACCGAGCCGATAAATAGTTAGAGAGGTCAGAACGAGAATCGGTTTTTTTAAATTTCGTGTACCGCCTTGACTTTACATTTTTTAAGCGACTCAATTCTTTAGTAAACCAAGGAGGTTTATTTGAAATAGAGGGATAGTATAAGGGAACACATTCCGAGAAGAATGAATTCATCGCATTGTAAAAAATGTCCACGGCATCGGCCATGTCAGTGCATTTGTACAAATCAGACCAGTTAAAGTCCGAAATAAGATTATTTAGCCGGTCGAATTCAGACTTGCGAAAGCAGTAAACTCTTTTGGCTGGTCTATCAGATTTCTTCAGTATATCAGCACCAATGTCGAGTGTCACATCGAAAGTAGGATGATAGGGATCTTCAGGTTGCGTCAGCGGCGCCACCCTCAGTAAACTGACACTCGCCGGATCAGAGACAAAACAAAGATCAAGCAAGCGCTCTAAGGAATTTCGTACATGGTTGACTTGAGACAGCGAAATGTCGAACAAGCCAGCAATAAAATCATGTTGTGTTGAGGATTGAAGTGTGTTAGAGGAGCTATTTAGGGACCAAATAGCCCCAGGGATATTAAAATCACCCAAGACTACTAAATGATCTCTATCAGAAAGCATATTGGAAACCATCCGAATGGCGGAAAGGTGGTTCCAAAAAACAGGTAGTTCCGACAATGGAGGAATGTAGGAACATGTAATAAAAATAAAGCGACCATGAAATGATAGCTTCACACAAAGGAATTCAACTTCGTTGTTTTCCTCGAAAGTTAATAATTCTGACGTGAGAGTGGAGTTGACCGCTATGAGGACCCCACCCCCGCGCCTGACAGGCCGATCTAGCCGATAAATCGTGAACGCAGCTGGGAAAACTTCGGAGCTAAGAATCTCCGGCTTTAACCAGGTTTCTGTGAACACAATAACATGGGATGAGAATGCAAAACTATCAGAATACAACTTAGACAGCTTACTACGCAAGCCTCTTGCATTCTGATAGGAGATTAACAGAGAAGTATTTAGTTTTTTTGAACAGAGGCAGAGGATGTAGAGGGCACAGTGGTCAGATCGGGTTTAGGAAGAGTTATCCCGACAGGCCGTTTCTTTTTCTTAGCTTCATATTCTTTGACGACAACATACTCAGGCCAGAATTTGGTTGAGCATATTGTGCCAAAGAATTCATTTGGGACATTTATTTTGAAAGATGAAATATCCCTAGCGTAAGAAAATTTAAATTTTTCCACCTTTAATTTTAAATTTTCAGCTCTAACTTTGCCTCGTATAAAGGCAATTACATCTTCAGATGTTTGACCAGGGGAGAGCCGCGAAACAAATATCTGTTTCGTAGGTGGGATAGCGATGAGGGCTTGAGGGGGGACAGACAGAGTGCCTGAAGTGTTCCTGCGGGGATAAATTTAAATTTACGGGACTATGGGGGGTCAAAATTTGTGCTCCCGTAGGAGACGAAATTGAAATAGGCGGTGGAACGTTTAGTCCCACTGCCCCTTCAGATACCGCCTCTTTCCTAACGCTTGACCTCAGAATTCTGGGATTCGATTCTGAGGTCGTAGGCAGTGTCAACGGCGGCTGCTGTTGAGCGCCCGCCGCAGGTTGTAGGGATCCGTCGCTCTGGTGCAGCTGCACCAAGAGAGTTGAAGCGCTAGAGAGCAGGGGAGTGTGAGAGTAAGCGAGCTTAGAGAAACGTTTAGCTGTCGCGAAAGAGCAACAACGGCTAAACGAGAGAGGTGTAAAGAAGAAATGCAAAAAAAACACAAGAACAACAAACACTGGCAGCTCACTTAAGTTGTGAAATAAAGGTTTTAAATAAGTTAATAATAGTTAATAAAGATGCATGCACACGCGAAGTGAACGGGAGCTATGTATATAGAACACAAAGTAGAAGTTTTAAACAAACCCCGGCGGTTTTTACGTAAATAATTTTACAAAAACGAGAGCGCAAGAAAAAAACACGACCGTTCACTTTGAAGCGAGAAAGATCATGAGATCATTTTAAGGTTTCCTTCAGTATTAACTACATCACGTAAATGGATGTACTCCTTAGAACGCAGTTTGGCTTGGTTCAACATAATGAATGTTAAACGTAACTTCTATTTTTACATACATGTCCACGCAATACTGCTGAAACAATCGACGAAACCGCAGCAAATAGTTGTCAGCATTTTGACGAATCATCAAACGATATGCGTAATAATTCATTGAGCTAACTTTCTTTGTAGTTTCTTTACCTGAAATTAAAAATTTCATGTCCATGGCAAAACATCAGCGGGTATTGCAATGCGTCATATGATCGATAAGTTTCAGATATTTGT
The DNA here is from genome assembly GCA_035046345.1 of Drosophila birchii. NCBI lineage: Eukaryota > Metazoa > Arthropoda > Insecta > Diptera > Drosophilidae > Drosophila > Drosophila birchii. The sequence continues at coordinate 1,835,588 of JAWNOA010000047.1, forward strand.
TCCAGTACCACGACGTGTAAGCACAATATCACGTTTTTCCAATTATTCACCAACAATCAGGATGGCAACTTCATCTATTGTTGGAGCATTAAATGTGCGTTCGTGTGTTCCACATGGTCGCTTATCTGCTTTGGTGACAACTTTATAGTCATCATTTGGCATGCGCTCTAAAGCACAATTAAACAACTTGACCATCGCATGATGTTCATGAAGCAGACACTGCAAGTCTTGAAGAATTGCTCGCCTTATTACTGCATTGATGTTGCCCATGAAATATATTTTTTAAAAATGTATTCTGTGTATTTTCGAAAGGTAGTAACGATCCAATTTCGATGGTGAATTTGTCCTTGTATCTACAAAATATTTTTGGGTGGGAGTAGCCAGTAGATAAAGTAAGTTATTATTCAACCACATTTTATTTAAGTACAAAAAATAAATACTTTTAGTGTCGGATTAAATCCTCGTTCTTTAATATTATGTGCTCCAAATGATGTCATTTGGAAACAACCATTGTATTTTTGAGTGTTTGCAAGAAAGTGGCGTGATTCTTGTGTTTCGCCATAAAGCAATGAATACAATGGCTTATGTGGTGGAGTCAACAACGGCAATTTCACTTTACCATTAAGGCAGCATAATCCACTCACAAACAAAGTCCATTTGTCTAATGCAAACGCTAGGATGCAAGCTGTAATCATTGCTGCAATCGTATCGAAACGCTGCTCGATTCGAATCAGCACTTAATAATCTTGCTCTATTTTTTTATTATTATTATTATTATTTATTTGTTGACCTCTGCTGTTCGCTCACGGGCTGCTGCATGAAGTCGAACCACACTATCCTTTCATTTGCAGTATTTTGTATTCTTCTTGCATTACGGCTTTATCGGGAATGATTTGATCGACTTGCTCGAGGAATCATCTATAAATCCCGCATGAATCCTGCAAGAAATTCGTCGTGAATTTCGAAGTAAATTCACGTCGAAATCAATAGGGAATTTATAAGCGGAATCAGCGGAGAATCTGCTGGGATAAAATCTATAGAAAATCCCTGGATTCCAAAATAAATTTGTTCCTTTTTATACCCTTGTAGGGTATTATAATTTCAGTCAGAAGTTTGGAACGCAGTGAAGGAGAATTCTCCGACCCTATAAAGTATATATTTTTTCTTGATCAGGATCAACAGCCGAGTCCATCTAGCCATGTCCGTCTGTCCATCCGTCTGTCCGATTATACGAGAACTAGTCCCTCAGTTTTGAAGCAATCTGAATGAGACTTTGCAGTTAGTTTTCTATATACCCTCATTCGTATATATGTCGGAACGAGCCGGATCGGACGACTAAATTATATAGCTGCCATAGGAACGATCAGAAGATTTTTCAAAACAAAATTTTTAACTATATTAGTTTTTAAGATATTTTAACCAAATTTAATATTTGGCCATCTAATATTATTTCAGAATTGCAATTTTAATTTCATGAATATCGGACAACTATATCCTATAGCTGCCATAGGAACTATTAAGGAAATAAAAGAAAAAATTATATCTTAGCTTTTCTCAACATATTTTCATATTTGAGATTATTATTCCGGAATTTTGGTTTAAATTTTTATTTAATTCTGCAAGGTTATATACATCGGTGAGCCGAAGTTAGCTTCCTTTCTTGTTCAACTTTGAATGCTAATAACTTCTACAAAAATGGTCCAAAAATCGTTTGGGCACCGGTTTTATAATCATTGAGAAATTTTCTGTCGATTAAATCGTTTTTGCGACTATGACTTTTTTGATTTTCGCAACGCTATTTGTTCGCTATTTAATCGACAAAGAATTTCACAAAGATTCCAAATCCGTTGAAAAAACAATTTTCGGACCATTTTTGTAGTTATGTTATGAGCATTCAAAGTTTAAAAATATTTCCCTTTTTGCAACACAAAAAACAAAAAAAGGAATTGGTTGACATTCAGGTAATATTACACAAAAACTAGACAACCAATTGGACTGATTTTGATTTTAAATTATAGATACATTCATAAACTGTAAATTAAACAAAAAAAAACAGTTTAGGTTTTACTTGTACAGGTAAATCGTTACCTGCCAGGTATCCATTTTTAACACCCTTTTCTGCCTAAAGTAGTCTAGAACTTTTGAAGCACTACAGAGCACTCAACTACACTCTATAGGTCAGTTGCGCCTATCTTTCCTGAACCAAAATGCGTTTAGTAGGTCTGCGTTGAGCTGCGACTCCACCTTTGGAAGCAAATCTAGTGAAACAACTCAGGGCCACGAAACACGAAATATGGGTAAAAACGCTTCAGGGGTGCCCTTGCGCGCAAGGGCATTTGCAGCGTTAAAATCGTGAATTTTTTTGTTTTTAATGATTTTAAGACGCTGATGATTTCACTTTTATACCCTATAAATGTGCGAATGGGTAGGCGTGACACATTGTACACTATTATATTAATTTTACAGCACTTCACTGTCAAATGCCGTTTAAATTATTTGATTATCTTATTTGGTTCAAAAGTTATTTTCGCAACGCTAAATGACAAAAAGGCGCCACTGTGCGTCGGCATAATGAATTACCCCGTCCGCCCATGTATAAAAGCGAATTAGAACTTTACATGAACGATGCTTCGGTGGAAAAAACAAGTAGAAGCCCGACTGAAAAGTATTCAAAATGTTAGAAAAATAATAATAAAAAAAATATATATAATATATTTGTTTTTTAAATATTTTTATTTAAGAAAATCAATAAACATAAAGCTAAAAAATTCTATAACAAATGTTTTTAAAAAATCGTTTTCTATAAGAAAATTCAATTTTTTTATTTGATATAAATGGGCAAATGGGTAGGCGTTGCACATTGTTGACTACATATGTATATACACTTTACAAGAATTCGCTGTCAAATCGCAGTTTTGATTAACTAGAGGCTTCATTAGAACATGGAAAGGCACAACTTTATGTGTTATTTGGCTGTCAATTATTTTTAGCCAACGCATTAAAAGAGCCGTATAGTCATCTTGCTCGCAATTGTGTAAAACCCTATGCAGCTGTCAATCTGTAATGAAATCTCTATTTAATTCGGTAGTTTCATATAGTATAACTAATCGATCTCTAGGCAGTGATCGTCTTCTGAATGCAGCCACTATTATAATTTTAGAGGTATATAAACTAATTTAATACCTTAAGTACAATACCTAAACATTTTTTTAACTATTTATATTCTTCTATTCTAATATTTTTTATACATTAGAAAAGGACGCTGAAATTTTACCGACCGAGTCAAAAATATTACCATTGAAGTCAACACAGTATATTCCGCGACAGCATCAACAGATGAATCAGCGTATGCTTGATTCGCAGATTTCAGTGAGCAGTGGCGCGTCCACTCAGACGGTATTCTTTCATTCCCTCACTAATTCACCATCACATTACTCTGGAGGAGAACATCTGCAGCACACCAGCGATTCGATTCCATCAGATAATTTCCTAGATATTGAATGTGCTACAAACAGTGTAAGGTTGCAATGGCCAATAAAGAAATCCAGTTCTCTATTAGAGCTTATGAGTGTTAAGATAACTGCCGCGTTCAGTATAGCCGATGTGGCTGAGCTTTTGCATTCGCAGCATGTCATTATTACTGGTGGACGCTCTCGAGATGGGTGTCCGTTAATTATCTTTCCGGATAACACTAGGTTTGATTTGTTAGAAGAGGCCGACTACAAAAAAATTATTCATTATCTTACATCAGTCCCATCGTAAGTATTTATATCACTGGTGTTTTTCCAAAAGTCCAGTTTCATGTTAGCTACTTATTTTCGAATTCGTAAAAGAAGCATACAACCGAAATTTTTTTCAAAATCTATTATTATGCATTCATTAAAGATCTTAATCACTTTTGGCGTTATTTCGATGCATGTGTTTTAATTTTTAAATGTAGTTTTTTTAATCCCCTTTTGTGCTTCTTTTATTGCCAATGAAGTAAAACGTTTTAAGTGCTATTTTTTTTGGTTTGAAAGTGCTTAATAATATAAAAAGTTGGATTATTTGTTTGTAATATTAGTTTTTATTTAGATTTGTATCGGTCTTTTTTTCAAATAAACATGAGGCAAGTTCTTCTGTAAAAACATTACTTATGCTCTGGTATGAACAATTAATAATCTATTTTCTTAGATGCGTAGCGCTTTTTCAAGAATAAAATATATATACAGTCGTTGACAGCATTATGCTCATTATATGCATTTTCATCAATAAAAAGAAAAATACAGTGTTTTTAAACCTCAAATATTTTTAAAACATTTGTTTTATACCTATACCTTGCCCATTCTTTGTAAAAAAAATTATTTTATACAAAAATCGACAAAAAGACTGTGCCAACTAATTAGAAAGATTTTTGTTTTGTATCAAAATTATCGGTTTTGCCTATTATTTTTTAACCATTTCGGTATTCCTTTATTCATTGGGCTATTTATAATTTGCATTAGCCAAGATTTGTTGCGAAGATGCTCCCAACCTGGACAGGACTACGTCACGTATGCCTTCCCTGTATAAGTCCTTTATGAACCTTTAAAAGTCTAAAATTATATGTTTTTGTGTAATTAACCCATACAAATTACACATAAGTTATACATTTAAACAAAAAGTATGATTATACATGAAACATGTAGAATAAAACGGATGTAAGCCAATAAGTGTTCCCACCTCGTTACTGCAAACACCCTCAGCGCGTAGAAAAAAAAACCACAAAAATATAATCTATTTCGATAAATTTATTGTTATTTAGTTCGATCCAAGGAGTATAATGGATTTTTGACCATTTTTTTATGATTATTATAAGTATTATTGTAACTATTAACTATTAAAAGTAGTGTTATTCAGGTTTTCTTTCTTACACTTTCAGTTTTTACTGAAACTAAAAAGAAACCCCATTTCCACACCACCCAGAGGTAGGGGATACCGCTCGTTTTTTGGGTTTTTCCAAATAGACATAGCCCACAATGCAAATGTTCTAAATATATTCTTATTTTAAAATCTCTCTGTAAACAACATTCTTTGTTTGACCATCATGAGATAAGATCATCAGGCTCTTTGTCGAGCTGACTCTTGAACAGGTCACATACGTATGTAAATTGGCCGTGCGAGAAACACTTTTCCCTAAGATCTAATCCAGCTACTTTTAAAGTCTGTCCTACTTTTAAAGTATGTCCTTGTGATTTATATATTGAACGATTATATTGTGTGTGTTGATATAATTTAATTTACTTTTATTGTTAAGTTTCATTTAATTTTAAGTATTTAATTCTTAAGTCTTTAAAATTAATAAATGTGTGTGTTGATATAATCTAATTTAATTTTATTGTTAAGTTTAATTTAATTTTAAGTATTTAATTCTTAAGTATTTAAAATAAATCAAAATCATCTGCAATTCGATCATCGTAGTATAGAGGTCAGAGAGAGTGAGAGAGAGGACGGGAGAGCTGTACGTTCGTTTAATGCTTGTATATAATTTAAATGAATTATTATTTCGTAAGGTTTTATTCTTGTAAGTTATTTTAGAATTGACCTTGAGCTTCGGGAAAACCACAAAATGAGTCTTTAAAGTATCATGATTCCCACGATAAAATTTCTTATTGATAATTGACTTAGATCATTGCAGTTGGTTTTCACTCGTACATATGACGGAACGAGTCGGATCGTTCCGTTTTTTATTATACCTGAATTTCTGTTTTAATTTCATGAAAATCGACAACTATATCCTAAAGCTGCCATAGAAACAATTAGAGAAATAAAAGAAAAAGTCATATCTTCGCTGTTTCTCAACATATTTCCATAAAAATTGAGATTTTGTAGGTAGCTATAAGTGTTGAGGCCTAACCTGGGGTCCCCAATTAGAGCTGGTCTCTTTTTGTGACACACCCTCTGTTCTCTATTCGTTTCCGCGCTGGCTTTTAGTGCCATCCCGATTCAGTGAGGAAGTGACTCCAGCTGTCGGGCACCGAAGTAGCGTAGTCTTTTGTGGCTTAGCGCCGGGCAGAAGCAGAGCAGATGTTCCCGAGTCTCCTGCTCCGTAGCTTGTTTGCAGCTCCTTCAGATTCCATTGTGTGGCAGTCCCATTTTCATTGCGTGCGATCCAATCGCCCAATGTCCTGTGGCGACCGCCGTGAGTCTGCTGATATCCTTTTTTGCTGTTGGATAACAGTTCCCTTGTTCGGTTTTTATCAAAGTTCGACCAACATTTCCTTGACCTTCTGCACTCACTTTTTCTCGACCATTCCTTGTTGGCTGTTTGTTTGAATTGGTCGTGGATTCTTGCCTGGATTGAGTTTAGGGAGATCGGTATGTCTGTATCCGTGCTAGACCCCTCTGAGCCTGATCTTGCCAGTTCATCTGCTTTTTCGTTTCCTGGGATCATTATGACCCGGTACCCAGGTTATTTTTACCTTATTTGTATCTGCAAGTCTATTAAGGGCTTCCTTACATTCTGCCACTAGCCGTGAAGTTGTTTTCACGACAGCTAGGGATTTGACAGCCGCTTGGCTGTGCGAGTAGATCCGTATGTTGATATCGCTGAGTCCTCGTCGTATTGAAAGCCTGGCTGCTTCTCTTATGGCGAACAGCTTAGCCTGGAAGACCGTCACCGAGTCTAAAAGACTAAAGGTCTCCTCCATCCCCCAGTGCTCAGCGTAGATCCCAGCCACAGCTCATCTTGGAGCCGTCGGTGTAGAGGCATACCTCATCCTCTCCGGTTAGAGTATGATGTTGGGAATACATCTCCGAGGTGCATCTTCGTGGTCATGTAGTCCGTTTTCACGTTTCTTTCCATCTTGATGCATACTAGTAGTTTGCCGTGCCCTGTGCCGTGTTCCTTTCAGCAATTGCTTGCTTTCAGTCTTATTGCACTCTGCGCGGCAATGTCCTTAACGAACAGTTCTATCGGCATTATGTTGAGGAGGGCAGCCGCGGGACAAGAGCGCATCGCTCCTGCGGCTCCTACGCATGCTGCTCTTTGTATCCTTGTGAGTTTCGATATTTTGTTAGTGCTGGCCACCATACCAGGGCCCCGTAGGTCAGAATTGGCCGTACCACCGCTGTGTAGAGCCATAAAATGATTCTTGGGTGTAAGCCTCAGTTGTTCTCGAACATTTTTCTGCAGGACTAGAACGCTATACTAGCTTTCCTGACTCTTTCTACATTGTTTTTCTTCCATGTGAGCTTGGTGTCCAGTATTACTCCTAGATACCTTGCTTGCTCAGATAGTGTTAACTTTATGCCACCTACACTGGGCATGTTGAAAGCTGGAACCTTAGTTCTTCTGGTGAAGAGCATTAGTTCTGTTTTTGTAGGGTTTATACCTAGTCCATAGGTTTTTGCCCATTCATTTAACTGCCCCAGCGCGCCTGTCATTATACCACTGATAACGTCAGGAAAGGGTCCTGAATCTAGCAGTACCACATCGACTGCGTAGGCCACTGTTTTTATTCCTCCCATATTGAGTTCTTTCAATATGCTGTTCATGTTTATCAGCCACAGTAAGGGTGACAGTACCCCTCCCTGAGGCGTGCCTCTCTTCACTGCTTGCGTGAGGTGAGTGCCACTCAGTTCGGCTGTGATCCTCCTACACGTTAGCATCACATCGATTCACTCTTTGATGCCTTCCTTAATGCCTAGCGAGTTGAATGCGCCGTCGATGTCTAGGAAGGCGGCCATCGTGTATTGTTTATAGCGTAGTGCTCTCTTGACATAATCCACGACTACATATAGTGCTGTCTTCGTTGACTTTCCTTTTCGGTATGCGTGCTGCGCATAAGAAAAACTAGGTTCTCCCGGATGTAAACATCCAAGAGTCTTTCTAGTGTTTTAAGAACGAAGGAGGTGAGGCTTATCGGCCAATAATCCTTTGCTAGGATGTGTCCCCTCCTGCCTGCCTGGTTTTGTTATAAATTCGGCTTTCGCTTCCGTCCACTGGAGTGCAATATACGTAAGTCTTATGCAAGCCTTGTATATGGCTTTCAGCCATCTGCAGATACTATCCTTGACTGTTTGTAGCCGGTATTATGCCGTCCGGGCCCGGGCTTTTGTACTTGTCAAAAGAGTCGTTTGCCCATTGGATTCTTTCCATGGTAATGACTCCTTTCGTAGATGTGTCTGCTAGGGAGTTCCGTCTCATTCGGGTTCCGAGCTTTCATGCTTGTTCTCCGGAAAGTGGGTGTCCACTAGTAGCTCCGGTGACTCCTCTATCGTCGTTGTGGCAGTGCCATTCACCCTGTTAATGAGGCTAGGACTTGAGTGCCCCTTTGCGAGAATCTTACTTAGCCTCGCAGTGTTCGCATGAGTTTTTTCTAGCCTTGTAGATTGCTTTTTTGTAGTTCTCATTACTTTGTTCCATAGCTCGTGTTGAAGGACTGCCGCGTTCTCTCCCTGAGATCGCTGAGTTCTTTTGTCCACCATGGTGGGTACTGCTTTTTTGAAAATGAAACCTTACATGTCTCTCGGAATTCGTTGTTTAGTATATTAGTGAGGTCATCCACCTCTTTGTCGAGGGTCTTAGGGGATGATTGTACCTCCTTCTTCATATTTTTATTGGACAATTTCGCTGAATTTTATCCAATTAGTTTTACGTGGGTTCCTTCTCGGCACCTGCTTGTTTACCTGTACCGCTATGTCAAAGAAAATATACCTGTGGTCAGAAAAGGAGTGTTGTGGGGATACCCTCCAGTTCTCGACCTTGTAATTACCCTTTTCTATTTGCAAGGTGAGATCTAACACCTCTTCCCTGCATTGGAAGTTTCCCGTGCTGGAAAAAATGACTCACCTTTTTCATTTGTCTCAGAGCTTACCCACAGCGTGTGCCTTGCGTTGGCATCGCATCCTAGCACCAGAGTCGTCTTCTTATCTTCGGCCATTTGCAGCAGCTTGGCTACCGGCTCAGGCGGTGCCGGTTCGTCATGGGCCATGTATGCCGAAGCGGACAGCACTCCGCTTCCATCTGCTAAGATTGAAACAGAGAAAGGCATTAAAGTGTTTTTTTTACTAAGCATGCTCTCGGCCTACCATTCAAGTTAGTGCACAGCATTGTGTATCCGGGGATCCTTAGTCCAGTGACTTGCTCGTCCCTGGTCCAAGGCTCCTGTATCAGGCCGATGTCGATATCCTTCTCCCTCAGAAGAAGCGTGAGATTTGCTGAAGCGTGCAAACTGCGCTTCAGGTTAATCTGCACGGTGGTCAACATCGATCGTTGTAGGAGTCGTAACAGGAGTCTTGTAGTCGATGACCATGTCGTCCAACAATTTGTTGGTGTCATCGACCTCCTCCAGCAGCTCGTCCGGCTCGGTTAGGAAGACCTTGATCTTGGCCATCCTGCGGCAGGCAGCGTTGGCTTATGAGAAGGAGGAAAGTCTGGCTCGTCTTCATCTCCCTCTCCTTCTGAGCCCTCAGGCCTTCGATCACTTTTGCATGATCAGTTTGCCCCTTGGGTAACCAGATGCGAGCTCTAGGTCTCCTGGGGATCTCCCTGGCGTGGACTAACCCTATCTTTAGGCCAACCCAAGCATTGCTAATCTTAGCCACGCATTCCGCCAGAATGTAATCTGCAAGGGTATATAAGCTTCGGCGAACCGAAATTATTTTATTATTATTTTATTATTTTATTATTATTAATTTTTTTTGCTGAAAAATAATAATTATGTACTGATAATTTAAAAACGGCTGATTTTCTACACCCTCCGCAGGCGCCTCTTTCCATACACATTATATCCCTCCAATGTGGTGTGGAGATCCTAGTTGCTGTGTCACGTACATGGAGCAGTCATTGTCCGTTTTGAAATCGAAATTTCCAACAGATCGACTAAGCGATGTCAGCCTGTCGGGGTGATCGGTAATTTCTGCACAAAAAAAAAAGAATTATCAAAAATGGTAATTAAAAATCCGAAAGGGTCTTGGAGCTTATTAACATAGGTTGCGTAAGATGTTTACACAAAATCAATGAAATCTTTTCGATGTCTGCTGGATAACATGTGGGGCTATCTGGAAAAAGGGCCGTCCATATATTACGTAATCACGTTTTCTGCGATTTTTGACATCTTCCTCCTCTCTGGTAATCAAAAGTACCCAGTCGGACTTTTTTGTAGGAAATCTACATGGTTTTCTAACCGAATCGCTCATGGGGTTGTACCCTACCGTCCATGTAAAGTTCTAATTCTCTTTTATACATGGGCGGCCGGCGTAATTCATGATGCCGACGCCGCTGCTCGTCTGCTTCTGAAATTCACGTGCAACGTTCATGGGGGTAATTCATGATGCCGGCGCCGCTGCTCGGCTCATACTGAAATTCATGCCTAGCGCTCACAGTAAAATTCTGGGAAATTCACGAAAAAATTTTTCAGCCATTTTAGTTTATATGAAATATTTTTATTATATTAATTAAGGCATATATTATATAGGCATATTATATATAGGAAAGTAAACATTTATATAAAATTTAAAACAGAGATATATAAACTTATTATTAAAAACATAATTACGTAGTTCGATGGTGTCGCTGCAATCTTAGCGTCCATATCAATGATGTCATCTTAATGGAAAACGAAAACAGATTAAAAACTGTTCAAATAATTAGAATTAGCGATAGCTAGGCATATAGATAGTTAGGGATATAAATAATATAAAAAGTAATAAAGTTAAATACATACCTTTTTCTTCTTAATTTCGCACTCACGATCACAAAAAAAAAAAACACAACAGATGACGTAATAACGCAGCGCGATTTACTTACAACCCTTTGTTGCACTTTAGTGGGACCACCGCATGCTAACGCTAATTTGCATATTCGCGACGGCGATATACGACAGCGCACTTCACGTTTATGAAATATCCCAAAGGGGAATTTGAGGTACATGAACCACCATAGTGAACTAGGGATCATACAGAAAGCCATACCCACTGCGGATAGCTTTCCACTGTGAGCAGCTCATGGCGTGAAGCGAGGTCCGACTGGGTGGTCACTCCCGTGGAGATCGTTAAGGACTCTCCATGAGATCTCTGGGGAAATGTTGGCTGTGGCAAGAGAGAGGTCGATGTGGGTAAATGTATTGTGTGTAGAATAGTGTGTAGGGGACTTGTCGTTTAGTAGAATGTAATTGGATCTGTCGATAAATTTGGCAACTGTGTTCCCTCTAGGATTGGCTCTGGGGGAGCCCCAATATGGGTGCCAGCTGTTGAAGTCTCCCAGTATGATGATAGAAGAAGAGGACGGTGTGAGAACATTTTCTAGGCTTTTAAGGTTGAAATGTTTGGAGGGAGAGATGTAGGTTGATATGGGGTCTATTTTTGTTTTCGAGTTTAAAGTTATTCCAGTGGCTTCAAAGTCGCCGCAGAGGGTTTTTTGAGAGTGTGAGATGGAGTTGTGCACTAGAAGTGCTGCTCCTCCGAACGTATTGGTTGTGTCACTGCAGTATAGGGTGAAGTTTATGGGGATTGGTAGGGAAATTGTATTTTTGAGATGGGTTTCTTGAAGGGCTATGATTTGGGGGTGGTATTGCTTAATTAATATTTGTAGTTCTGGGTAGTTGTTTCTATAGTCTTTTATGTTCCATTGGATTATTCTTAACATAATTTAAATTAAGGATAAGTAAATTGTTAAATGGATTCTTTAGTTTGTGTACATATCCCCTGAGTCGCTAGAGACATCAGGGTTACTTTTGCTGTTTGGTTTAGTGGAACTAGTGGCTATCGATAGTCGAGTTTAGTGGTTTGTAGGGGACATCTCCGACCCTATAAAGTACATATATTCTTGATCAGGATCAACAGCCGAGTCGATCTAGCCATGTCCGTCTGTCCGTCCTTCTGCCCGATTATACGCAAACTAGTCCCTCAGTTTTAAAGCTTTCCGAATGAAACTTTGCAGTTAGTCTTCTATATACTCTCACTCCTACATAAGTCGGAACAGGCCAGATCGGACGACTATATCATATAGCTGCCATAGGACCGATCGGAAAATTTTTCGACAAAAAATTCGAACTATGTCAGTTTTCAAGATATTTTCACCAAACTTGATATTTGGCCATCTTATATTATTTCAGAATTTCGGTTTTAATTTCATGAAAATCGGCCACTTACTTATAGCTTCCATAGGAACAATCAGGAAAATAAAATAAAAACCATAACTTAGCCGTTTTTCGAACCATTTCCATCAAACTTAAGATTATTATTCCATTATTGACAATATCGTTTTCTAAATATTATATACACTTAAAAAAGCTTGCCGTACGAATTAAAAGTGGAGCTTCTAGCAACCGTTGATGTGGTTTATTAAGCTTATGCTTATTAAGCTGATGTTGATCCCCGATCATTTTTTTACCTTGATCCGCGTTGTCTTTATTAATTTTAATTTGATATGCATTTATTTTTATTTTTATTCATTTTATTGTTTAGCGTCTTTTTCCGCTTATTGGAATACTCCAGTACTATGTATTCTACTTTAGTAATTTCTCACTTTCTTTTATTTTTCGCAAGAGCTCGCGCGAATAACGCCCGCTATCCGAGGCAGTTTAAATAAATATTTACTTGTCCGTCAATAATTTTTTATATTACGCACTATTTTTTGGCTGCCTGAAATCAGCTTGTTCCAATTTTGAGTTATTTGTATAAAATGTTGAGATATATAAAATATTTTTTATTTTTTTATGTTTATATGTATGTTTATGTAGTCAAATTTTAAGTGTATTGAATATAGGTTACAGGATGCCGACCTTGGTTTTCAGCTTATTGTGGACCGACGGAAGGACAGGTGGACATCAGTAAAGGCAGTTTTACAAAAAATATCGGTAGTTACCACAGCCCTTCATAATTATGAAAGATTATTATATTCTCATATTTAAAGGCCTATTTTCCGGGTATTCTTAATGCTGTTTATGTTCTTCGGCCATCTGGCTTGTTTCAAAAGGCTTTATCAGAAGTAAGCAGCAAGTTTTCAAAAGAGGATTATAAATTTCGACTTGTGATTTGCCCTACGCTTTCTGACTTACACGACTTAGTTGATATCAATCAATTAACCCCAGATATGGGTGGTAGATTGATCTACTCTCATCAAGAATGGATACAACAAAGAATGGTATGTGAATTTATTTTGCTAATAATCATTAATTTTTACGTTATTCGTATTATACAGTTGTTAGAAAAGTTCTCCAGTTTAACGAATAAGGTGTCTGGAGAATTAGATTCATTTTTACAAGCCATCCACGACACAGAAAATCCAAATTCTGTAGAAACGACGAGAAAGCTGTTAGATAATCAAGCCATTGACTATGATCGGCTAAAGGTAATTATGTGACATTAAAAATCGCAAAAATCAAATATCAAATATTTATATTTAGATGGAAATACTTGCGGCAGCTAAACATGGAGAAACACTTCTTAACAATATTAAATCTATTCAAGAATTTAAAGAATTTTCTGAGCGCACCGGCAATATAAGCGCTATTGAAAGGTCAGTAAATACATTATTTAATAATTTTATATTGTTAGTCAGACAAAGTGGAATCCTGACTGAGTACGTGATTACACGAGCCGACTAGAAAAGTTACAGAGAATAAAACCTGCAGATTGTAAAATATCTCGGTATGAATATAGCTAGTTGAAGCCCAAAAGTTTCCATATCGTAGCACTTCTGAGAAAATTGCGTTTTAAATTCCAAAAATTGACTGTTTTGGTACTTTTAAAACGCTAATAAAACAGAAACCGAGCGTATACCAAAGTTGAAATTGGGCTTGAATTAAAATTATATAAATGTTGGCATAACTTTGTTGAAATCTAGTCCCAAATCTCTTGCAGTTTAGCTTAGTCCGTTAAGGGACTTTGAGGCTAATTCTTTAGTTTTCCTTTTATCATTCCTCATATACTTTAGGTAGGTTTGACCTATTATCCAATCTAACACCTGCTGCGGTCATGTTTTAGTTGGGAACCGATTTTACGACAGACTTAATTAATAGTACGCTTCAGTTTTGTTACTGATGACTATCTTTCGCGCATCACCGACACTTACAAAAAATTTAGCTTCCTCGCTTACGTGCAAATGGAACGTAATAAAAACGTTAGAATCTGTCATAACTTTGCGTAGGTCGTTAATAAGTAATGTCAAGATTAAGTAATAGAAATTGCTCCCTGGATGAATACTAGGGGTAAATCGGAAACCATTATCCATACTATTTTTAAAGAATTCTACCATCGAGTTTCCTAATAGGAAGTAAAATAAGGTCTTGGGGAGTGATATTTTATCCTTTTCGGTGTAGTGGTCTTGAAATATTATCAGCGAATATTAACACTACACTGGATGACACTGGATGCCGCGGAATGAATGGCAGAATTGGGTCACGGCCGGGCCACAAATTGCGAGAGAAAACACTTCTGTGACAAGCAGCAATACGACAAGTAAAGTTTTCTTCCGAACGCAAAGTAACCGCGAGTGCGAATATAAACTCATCGAGGATCCAACCAATATAGCTTCGAGTACATCAACCAGGACTAGAAAAGTCTTTGCGCGGCACCACAAAAAACAACAAAGAGGTGTGCAAATCAGGAGCAGAAATACGAATTACACTAAAGATAGGACAATAAACTTGAAACTGTAATCACGACAAAGGCCACGAATTATTTCTCCCCTGATCCGCGCAAATAAACCCACACCCTGCTGCCTCCCTCCCCCCGAACCGCGGCCGTTGGAATTATTCCAGGCCCGCGCCGGGCGTGACGGGAGCAAGACCGCCCGCCACTGCACAGTGGTTGATTCCATAGGCCAAAAATAAAAAAACGAAATTCTGAAATTGGTTACTTTTTATGTTAATTGTAGTTCTAAACAGTGCTATAAAACGAACTGTATTTTCCATTTTGCTTTCTCCCATTCGTACGCGCTACGAATAGCGAGAGAAGAGAGACAAAGAAAACACGTGGTCGTAGCAGGGAACGCAGCTTGAAAATTAGCCTGGACAAACAAATCAAATTTTTATATTAAATCGCGTCCAATCCTTATTAAATAAAATGAATTTTGAAAAAGAAGGTATTTACTATAAAACTAACTAATTTTTATGTCATAATATGTTGTGTTATTGTTTTAAATTAAGCGTGTCATCAGTGCCCTGCCGAGTGGTGTGTTTTTTTGTATACATAGATTTAAGATAGAGAAATAGTTGTATTGCCCGCCTCACCCCTCAATGAAACCTTTTTATTTCGGAACTTAGCGCTAGATACAGCAAAAGAATTAACATCAAGATATGCTTGGTATTATTTGCCTTCCTCAGTACATAAAATATTGATTCATGCCCCAGAGATTATAAAATATGCATTAGTATCTATTGGAGATGCGAATGATGCGAATCAACTTAGATCTTGTTGATATATGTACAACGATATGGAGACAACAATTGCAATTAGCTGACATACGGCGTTGCTATACAGTTCTATATTCTATAACACACCTTCTCAAAGCTGTCTGTTTAACAATATAATTAAAGTACATTATTTACAGCAAACCCATCATATTAATAAATTGTATGTGTCTATAACCTTACTTACATTTTTCGTTAACTGCCATCATGTTTTCTGTTAATACATATTTTAAATCTATAATATTTTCGTTAAACATATCTTTTACATTATGATATTTAATATATAATTAAATACTCGGATAATTTGTAAGTTAAAAAAATTTATTTTATTTTTATTTAACCAAATTAATACAAAATTTTTATGTATGTAACAGGTAGAAGGAGGCATCTCCGACCCTATAAAGTATATATAAATTATAACAAGTGTCTTTCTATTTCGTGTGTCGCCGTCGGTAATTGGTATCTCCTCAGCTGGTCCCTTGTTGCTGTGAATAATTATGTTGGGGGGTAGATGATGAGATCCGTTGTTGTGGCTATCGATAGACCAGCCAATTCTATTCCAGAGTGCACTAGTATGTGTGATCCTAGGGGTACGGGGGACGGCGTCCTCCGTTACGTTGTTGGCCGGTTGGCCGTAGAATCTTCAGGACGAAATACGAAGATTATGCTGAAGGGTAACTGCCCTTCATTAACTGCTGGCCTAGAGACTCAGACAGCTTTTCAATGATAAGAGTTTAACAACGGTAGTCGGAGTGAAGTTTATGAGCAGCTGCTCTTTATTCTTACGAATACAAAATCAAACTGAAACTTAAGGCTAACAAAAGGGAGACTCATAGCGGCCGCTCCAATGGGTAGCGGTTGCCGGCTATGCACGAGCTTCCGTCCAGGGAGGGTGAGCTGGCCACTCCTGGAGCCCTTTTCTGGGCCGCGTCGTGGTTCACGTACCGGGTTTCATTAACTGTAGCACTCTCAAGGAAGGTGATGAGGTGAGTTCCTCGTAAGTGGACGGTGGTACCGTTGTCCACACTCACACGAGCCGGGCGATCGTTTATGATGAGGATTCCATCATCCACTCGGGTGACGGGGTGCACGTCGCTGTGTTGGATGTCGCAGTGTGCCACGCCTCCGGCGTGGAGTTCCTGGGCGCATGATCTTCTTCGCGCCAGTTGACAAAATGTGGCTCCAGGTGACTCGGAGCAGTCTTTGACGGTATGGATCTCCCCACTGCAATCCGCTATGACCTTGTCCTCTAACTTAAGCATTGTGTCGTGGTGCGACACGGGAAAAACAGTAACTTTAATACACGCTGTCTTAATTTTCGGGAATTTGATAATAAAGTGTAAAATGTTATCGGATTGTAATATTTTGACAGACGCAACGGACAAAATTTCTTTAATGGGGGTATCTGTGGGCTCCTCGATCCACACACTCTCCAGGTCTGCATGGAAAGCCCTAGTATGCTAGGGCTTACGATGTTGATTTTAGCAAGGGCTATAGCCAGCAATAAATTTTGCAGCTCCATTGCGATCATCCTATTCCGAGACAATAACATCTCGTATAGGTGTCCCGTGTCGATTTGGGACTTTTTAGCCGACCTCAGGATTTGGTTGACGGTTGTGGTTATGCTATTGATCTGTTCTTGTACTTTACTGTTAATATTTATCTGTCTGTTGTTTGCATTGATGAGTTGGAATTAGTTAAGTTTAATTTTTTCAAGGTCTTCCGCGTCTGGAGTTCTCGCCACTACTTTTAACGCCGCTCCCAAGAAGTCTAAACTCCTAGCTACTCTATGGTGGATGCTCAATGAATCGAGCAGGTCACGCAGATGAGCTACATCTACGATCAAGAGCTTCTGCATGTGCGACTGGGGGAACATGTTAATCATGCCACCAGTCTCTTCCACCACGCGCCTATACTCTGAAAGGTTTGTTGAATGTCTAACGGATGCAAATTCCTCCCATACTAAAATCCGCCCATCGATGATGGGAATGTACTTGGCTAGCGATAGTCCGTGACGTGTGCCGATGTTAGGGTCAAAAGAAGAAGCAGCGGAATTGATGCGAATCTGGAATTTGGAATTACTGTAGTGTTTTACAAAATTTGGATATTCCACCACCAAAACATATAAAAATGAAGCGTGATAAGACAAAACGTGCGTAACCTAATAAATGATAAAAGCAACAAGAATAAAACGTAATAGCGAAAAAGCTTATGCCAAATGGCTAAGGATAAAAAGTATAAAAAAATTATCAGGCGAATGGAAACATGGCTGTCATTCGCCTACCTAAGGTTGTCTTTGTGGACCACCCTCCCCTTAATGAGGACTGTGGTCCCCATGTCCGCTTCCACCGTTTTTTCTTCGCATAACGGCGAAAACTTGTTGCCCAGTCTCCTATTGGATTTCACTAGGACTTTGTCACCGACATTGAACGTTCTGTTCATTTTCCCTGTTTCTTAGCTTATCTTGGGCATATCTTATCCTATCCTCTATATCATACTGTGGGTCACTCGACTGAGCGACTACCACATCGGCCGGCCTCTTATTGATGACCGAGTGGATAGACTTATTGTATTTAGTTGTAGCCAGTAAGATCAACTCTACGGTGTCGTTGATGCCTTTATCGATTTTGAGGCATCTGGCAAGCTCCACCAGAGTGCTGTGGAAGCGTTCTACCTGTCCATTCGAGACACTGTGGAGAGGCGGTGCGTTCGAGATGCTGACCCCGAAGTGATTTTCCAGCATGGTCAGAATGGTATGCGAGTTTAATAAGGGTTCATTATCGCAGTAGATGACCTTGGCTTTAGGGAAGACGTTCATAATTTGCAGTAGGGTCGGTTTGGTATCCTCTATTGTTCTAGAGGGGATTTGTTGGACCACTGCAAATTTCGAAAATTTGTCAACACATGTGAGGAAGTATTTCCTGTCTGTAGAAAAAAGTCTATGTGTAATATTTCCCCCACCTGTGACGGGACTGGCGTTTCGCCTGTCGTATTTTGCTTTAGCGCAGGTCTTACAGTTAGTGACGATTTCGCTCGCTAACTTGGTCATTTTCGGGAAGTAGTATTCCGAAAGCACTTGTTTGACATTTTCTTGTGCAGATCTATGAGCCCTATGGTGCTCAGTGGTGAGGATCTCTCGTCTCTCAGCGACTGCGAAAATATCAGTGACACGATTTTTACAGTGCCAGAATTTGGTGGCAGGGAATTGCCGGACCAAATCGTCTTGTATCATTGCTAGCGTGTGCAAATCGCAATGAATGGCGTTTACGCCCTTGGGGACAATGATGTCCGCGAGCTCCTCAAGCAACGATTCTTTGCATGTGAAACTTATGTTGTGCCGTCTCTTGTTTCCAAAGAGCACGAAGCTGCGTTTAGCCGGAAAGCGTGCCTCCTCCAGAGTTATCTGGTTCTGGAAGCAATTTAATGGCTTTTCCGAGGACTCGATGGTGTGTGTGAGCGACATTTCACTGTGAATAGTGGCCGCACACGAATAAGCCTCTTCCTGCTCCACAACGTTAAGTTGCTGTCTGGAGAGGGCATCCGCGACGAGATTTTCCTTGCCGGGCTTATAGAACATTTTAGCACCGCTCTCGTCGATGCGAGCTTTCCATCGTTTAATTTTTGCATTCGGATTGGACTCCGAAACCGCAAAGGTCAGTGGCTGATGATCAGTATAGATATTTATATCTTTTACTGCATACAGATAATGGCGCAACTTGGCCAGTGCCCAAACTATGGCTAGTAATTCCCGCTCGCTAGTAGCGTAATTAACTTCTCGATCCTTTAGGGTTCTCGAGATCATCGTAATGGACCTTCCCTCTTGGGATAATACTGCGCCATTGCCAAATGCTGAGGCATCCGTCGTTAGATCGAATGCCTTTTTGTAATCAGGGTATCTGAGTATGACGTCCTCAGAAGCCAGGATGCTACGCAGTTTTTGGAAAGCCAGCCTTTGTGGCTCGCTGAACTGCACCTGGATTTTTTTGGATTTGTGTCTACTGACACTTCCATTTTCTCCTTTCAGAATGTTGGAGACGGGCCTAGCTATTGACGCAAAATCCTTAATGAAGCATCGGTAATAGCTGGCCAGGCCAAGGAACGATCTAACTTCAAATATATTCTTGGGTTCTGGGAATTCCTTAATGGCCCTAATTTTCTCTGGGTCAGTCGTTGCACCGTTGTTGGTGACAATAAAGCCCAAAAAACTGACGCTTTTTTTAAAAAATCGCGATTTTTGCGTTGACACCCTCATATTGGCGTCGTGTAGGCTTTTAAGCACCCAATCCACGTGTCGCACGTGGGCGTTTTCGTCTTCCGAGAAAACAATTACGTCATCGACATAGACATAGCAAAATTTGCCAATCTGCTCCCGCAGTATGTCGTCGATAGTTCTTTGGAAGATGCTGGCAGCATTCTTCAGTCCGAATGGCAGTCGGCGAAACTCGTACTTTCCTCCGTTAACGGAAAAGGAAGTTTTTTCACGATCACGCTCTGCCAGTGTTATTTGGTGGTAGCCGGACTTCAGATCAAGTGTCGTGAAGTACTTAGCTTTGCCTAAATTTCCTAGTATCATGGAAATATTTGGCATGGGATAGGTATTGTCCTCTCGTTCAACTTGCGAAAGTCCAATACCAGTCGCATTTTTCGCTTGCCCGTTTCGTCAGTACCCTTCTTATCTACTACCCATATTCGGTTATTGTAAGGGGATTTAGACTATTGTTTTATACCATTCTTCAACAACTCTTGAATTTCATTGTTAACAAAATCCGCTGCTCCCATTGGGTATGGGTAAAGTTTGGCATAAATGGGCTCTTCGCTAGTAGTTCTGATTGTGGCTACTACCGACGTATTGTAAGGGAGTGCCTCGTTAGGATTCGCAAAGGCTTTTTTCCTTTCGCCAAGCATTTTTATGAAGGCGTTTCTAGCTGAGGGCGTTGCGTCCGAACAGTCAATGCTGGTAAAATTGACATCGGGGCACGATTGAAAGTCTAGCTTTTCTACTTCGGAGCCCCATTTGAGGTGGCCGGAGGCTAGACAAAGCGATGCCTCGGCCTCCTTTAAAAGGTCGAGGCCGACGATGGCATCGAAAGATGTCAAATCTGGTAGAATGAAGAACGTGGCCTTCAAGTTAAACAGGGAAACGAAGCATTTCTTTGTGATAGTGGTGATGCCATGGATAGATTGTATCGTAAATGGCGATTCTACAGGGCGGACGCCTTTCAATCCTTCATACGGACGGATGAAATTTTTGGCCGCGCCTGTGTCTATTAAGAGCCTCATATCTTTCCCCGCTACTCTTCGTCGGATGACGGGTAGCAGGGATTTTCCCCTAAAAAATTGATAACGTCCGAATCATTTTCTTGAATTGCGTCGTCATCGATTTCTTTAGCCGCGTTCGAGGCTGCGGCTGTGTATTTTTCCTCGGTTCCGCCTGCACTCTGAGTGACGTGGTTGACCCTCTGTCTTTTAACGGGGCCTGAACGACCGGACGCAGCTGGCTTCCCGCTTTGGTGAGCCAGTGCCTGAGTCGGCTGCCTGAACCTAGAAAGGGATGGATCTACCTCCATAGGTTCTTGAGTATTATTCTGCGGTGCAGAATGTAACTGGGCTTTGTGCTGCTTGGTGTAGTGCGGATTCTTACCAGAATTTGTCTGGTAATTGGTATACGCGGCAGCTTGCTGGCGCTCTTGCGCCTTCGGATATTGTTTCCTATCCTTATCTTCCTGGCTTTTTGCAAATGAAGTTGCAAATGCGTACCTGTCATGGTTTGACTCTACTTCTTGTGCCAGAGCGAGTGTTGATGGCATGTCCTTCGGCTTCGCGGAGAAGAGGACGTCCGTGAGATTACGTCTTAGCCCCGAGATAAATACTCGGAGGGCGTCATCCCGGAATTTGTCGCATAAGACTTTTGCCTCTGAGGCAACGTATGACATAGCGACTTTGTTCGTGAGGAGAGTGAGTTTCTTTTCAACCTCATCGTAATATTGTAAGAGGGTGAGATTTCCCTGTCTAAGGGTGCCCATCTCCTGCTCGATAACATGTATCGGCCGCTTGTCGCTGTATGTGAAATCTAAGCGATTTATAATCGCATCAAAATTCAACACTGTGCCAAATAAAGACAGTACAGCATCAGCAGGGCCCCTTATCTTACTTCTAATGATAAAAACTGCCTGATAATGGCGCGAGCTATCAACAAAGTCTTCGAAAATGCGGTATGCTGCTTTTGCCGCTTGCCGCCAGGAAACATATGTTTCTTGTGACCCAGTGAACTCGGGCAAGCATTTGACCGCGTCAAGCGGTTCGTTGCATACTACGTTGCCTTTAATGTCTATAGGCTCGAAAGTCTGTATCTGAGGGGTTTGGGCAACGGCGGGCGTGATTTGTACCGCTGCCAGCCGATCAGACAAATTGTTTATAGTCAAGCGCAATTCGGTTTCTCTGCGCAGGTCTTCACCAGCCTTTTATTGTAAAGCATTGGCAATGGCTGCCTGGATAACAGCGTAGAGCTGCTCTGGGTTTATGGCCATATTTGTGCCCGAAGGGGTACTAGTGGTTGCTTGTATTGGTGTGGAAGCAGTCGGCAGCTTCTCAATGTCCGACTCTGAGTCGCTGTCTGGCCTCTTGTCCCTATAAGTAAGGAATGGGGAGCTCATATGGAGCTGCGAACCATCTAGTTATATTCCACAAAAACTAGATCTAAAAATAAGCTGCATGCCCATCGAGACGACTGGCCTGCGAGGGGTTTGCGGGGGCTGAGTCGCCGCTTCAGCAGCGACGGACGAAAACTCGCCGAACTCAGCCACTGCCCTGCTCAGCAGCGGCAATAAGAGGGGTGCGCGGGGACCGGGTCTCCGCTATAGCAAGCGAAGTAGCGAAGCTAAACAAAGTTTGGGATACAAACGTCGCGGTGTCGGGTTCGTATGTCGGTGTGGGGTGGGGTGCAAGATTGTTGCATAAACAAAGCTGAGCAGCCGAATAAAGTTGCGATGCAAATACAAAGACTTTTTTTGATGCGGGCAAAAAAGAATACAGTGAGACAAAAATGTTAAATTTAATGCCTATAATTTAATGAGACGGTTCCGTCGACAAAAAATTATTTAAATGAATTAATAATTTATTTATTTCTCGGCGGCGCCCTTGCGCTGAGGCCGAGACGTTTAATATTATTTTTGAGTTCTATAAGCGGCCGTTCGGCACTGAGATTTTAAATGCAAACAACACACAGAAATAAATACAACAACAGTTGTACGATTTAATATTTAATTTCACAACGCCACCAAATAATGAGTATGTCAAAACACAAAATTATAGGAGCAGAGCAGGAGCATATAACAAGTGTCTTTCTATTTCGTGTGTCGCCGTCGGTAATTGGTATCTACTCAGCTGGTCCCTTGTTGCTGTAAATAATTATGTTGGGGGGTAGATGATGAGATCCGTTGTTGTGGATATCGATAGACCAGCCAATCCTATTCCAGAGTGCACTAGAATGTGTGATCCTAGGGGCACGGGGGACAGCGTCCTCCGTTACGTTGTTGGCCGGTTGGCCGTAGAATCTTCAGGACGAAATACGAAGATTATGCTGGAAGGGTAACTGCCCTTCATTAACTGCTGGCCTAGAGACTCAGACAGCTTTTCAATGATAAGAGTTTAACGACGGTAGTCGGAGTGAAGTTTATGAGCAGCAGCTCTTTATTCTTACGAATACAAAATCAAACTGAAACTTAAGGCTAACAAAAGGGAGACTCATAGCGGCCCCTCCAATGGGTAGCGGTTGCCGGCTATGCACGAGCTTCCGGCCAGACGCTGTGTCAGCAATTTGGCCGGAGCGAGCCATCGGACGATCGGTCATTGCCGTCGCCCGGTTAACTTAGTTAACTTATATATTCTTGATCAGCGTCAACAGCCCAGACGATCTAGCCATGTCCGTATGTCTGTCTGTGTGTCTGTCCATATGAAACACTGGATCTCAGAGACTAAAAGAGATAGAGCTCTAATTTTTTCCACAGTATTTGTTATGCTTGCACGCAGATCAAGTTTGTTTCAAATTTTAACCACGCCCACTTCCGCCCCCGCAAATCATCAAAAATCATTTTGGTATGTACATTAAGAACTATAGTCTGTGCGATTTCTGAAAATTTGGTTGCGATCAGATAAAAATTGTCGAAGTTATTAGAGAAATAATTTGGATGGCCACAAACGGCTGCTGCAGCATGCCTAGTTTGTTTGACCAACTAGACCAACTAAATAATCTTACCAGTTCTTGATTGTGATCAGAAAAGAATCTTATAAGATATTCGGGAAGCATTTTTAATAAATGGTAGTTATTATTAGTCGCATTATGGAATAATAACGAGTTTTTACACACATAGATACATGTTTATGTAATTTTGTATGCATTTGTTCGTTATGTTCAAAAATGTATTAGCTATTTACTATGGAAAGCGGGTATCTCACAGTCGAGCCCACTCGACTGTAGCTTTCTTACTTGTTTTTAATTAAATAAATTACCGGTCCATGTTGCTTTATTTGATTTTATTTTTAAATATATTGAACGAGCTTTCATATAAGCCTACAATTTCGACTTTTTACATTGTCCTAGTGATTTTAGATAACAAAAGTCAAACTATAAAGCCTCTGTTTTGAATTTATTATAAAAAACATGATCTTTATATACCCTTGAGGGGAATTAAAATTTTAGCCAAAAATTTGCATCGCAGTGAATGTATCATGAACCGAGTCGATTTTGCAATGTTCGTCCGTCGTCCGATCCGGTCCGTTTCGACTTACGTACGAGTGAGAGGATATAGAAGACTAGCAAAGATGAAGAAAAGATGAAGCAAGATGAAGAAAAAGACAAAGGGAATTATCAAAAAATCATAACTTCGCTGCTTTCCAAAATGTTTTCACCAAATTTGAGATTTGGCCATTTTTTTATTATTCAAGAAGTTTTTATTTTTATAAAAATCGGACGACTGTATCATATAGCTGCCTTTGGAAAATTGTAAGAAAAAAATCTTGAACTACCATGCAGACTGTCATGCATTCTGAAATTTTTTTCTTGCATTAAAGAGTTCGTAAATTTATTATTTTATATATTTGTTACTGTAGTTTAATAACGTGGACATAGCCCTCAATTAGCTAATATTTTTTTTACATTTTTATATATAATGGTTATTTTCGATTTTATCCTAGACTTCTCGTTCAACTTGAGGAAACAGAACGACGCTTCGATGATTTTTGGCAGGCACACTGGGATTCTTTGGAGCAATGTTTGCATCTTCGGATATTTGACCGAGATTTCCATGAAATACAGGTATTAGTTTCTGAACGAGTAGATAATATTTTGTTGTCTAACAATTCTTACAATTAAAGAACATATTTGATGGACATATAAAGTCAATAGCTGAGATGACAGAAATTGGAGAAAGTGCCGAACGTGCTTTGGAACTTTTAGAAACAACAAACGATCTTTATAAAGTTTTCAACGATGACACACAGAGGGCAAACAAAGTGTTATTGCTTGGACAAACTTTAATTAAATCACAAGAGATGTACCCTTGGATTGTTGTTCAGCCAAAGTGTGACGAATTAAATCGTGTTTGCGCGTTAATCGAATTGCGCCTTAGCAAAAGGCTAAACACCTTAGCAAAGAATCATGAACTAATGGAAAGAGTAGAGAGCGTAAGTCATCAAACTATTCTTACACTTGATCAACATAAGTAAGTCGCGATATTTCTTTTTAGGCTAACCAGTGGTGCGCCAATGGTGTAGAGCTTTTAGCATCCCAAAATATGGAAAAGTGTTCCGCATCTGCAGACCTGGCCGAGCTACTGGAATTTATTGCTTCTGCCTCAAACTTTAAATTATCAAGCCCAAGCGAATTCAAACAAATATTTTTAGAAAGCACAACACCGGAAACTAAGGCTTTAGTATCACAAGTAAGAAAAAATCTATTTTTTAAATGTAATGTATATCCCATCTCCACTTTAAATAACATTTTACATTAATTTAACTATACACAATATTCACATCCATATGTCTTATTTTGGGCATGGATAAAAAATTAGGTATTATTGGGGAATCTTCTCTTCAATGAGTTGATCAATCGAACATTTTTAGTTTTAGTCGGAAGTTGGCAACGCAGTAAAGGAGACATCTCCGACTTTATAACGTATATATATTCTTGATCAGTATCAATGGGCGAGTCAATCTAGCCAGGACGGTTTGTCCGACTCTACGCAAACTAATCCCTCAGTTTTAAAGCTATCTGAATGAAACTTTGCGTTAGTCTTTTATATGTACTCTCACAGTTTAAAGAACATGTGTTCGCATTTTTTTTAATTTCACAGTTGGAATTGATTGCACATCGTTTGCCCACTTTTTTTCCACTTCCGGTTTCGAAAATATCAAGTGATGTAAAGTTACATAATTTTTTTAACAAAAACAAAAACTTGATTTTCTCATTTTTTTTTACTCGCCCACCTTTTAGAATTTTGAAAAAATTTGCACTTAAAACATTTTACACTTAAAGATTTGCTCCTGTTTACAATAGAAAATTAAAAAAATTGTTTTCTTGAAATCGGAACTAAATTGTTGGTGTACGCTTTAAATTTTCAAAAAATAAAAACCTTGAAAAATATGAAACTTTAAAAATTGTCAAAATGATAAAAAAGTCGTTTGCCCACCCCTTTAAAAATTGAAAAAACATTTCTGCCCATTTGTTAAGACTAAAAAATATGAAATGCCCACCCCTTATAACTAAAAAATTTAAAAAAAGCTTCTGCCTATCCCTTAAAAGTACAAAATATGAAATGCCTACCCCTTGAAACTAATCAATTCCATCAAAAAACTCTTCAAACTAAAAAAACTATGACTAAAGATTAAAAAATTAAAAAAAAAATTTCCGCCCATCTTTTAAAACTAAAAAATATGAAATGCCCACCCCTTAAAACTAAACAATCCCATCAAAAAACTCTTTAAACTAAAAAACTAAGCCTAAAGACTAAAACATTAATAAAAACTTCTGCTCATCTCTTCGGACTAAAACATATGAAAAGCCCACCCCTTAAAACTAAACAATTCCATCAAAAAACTCCTAAAACAGAAAAACATACGTTTGCCCACCACACTTAAAACTAAAGAATTTAAAAAGAACTTCTGACCATCTCTTAAAAGTACAAAATATAAAATATTCCATGAAAAAACTCTTCAAACTAAAAACCTAAGACTAAAGACTTAAAAATTAAAAAAAAACTTCTGCCCGTCATTTAAAACTAAAAAATATGAAATGGCCACCCCTTAAAACTAAACAATACCATCAAAAAAGTCTTCAAACTAAAAAAAACTAAGACTTAAAACTAAAACATTAAAAATAAAACTTCTGCTCATCTGTTGAAACTAAAAGATATGAAATGTCCACCCCTTAAATCTAAACAATACCATTAAAAAATCGTACAACAAAAAAACAAAACTTTGTGCACCCCCTTAAAACTAAAAAAATAAAAAAAAAGCTTCTGCCCATCTCTTAAAAGTACAAAATATGAAATGCCCACCCCTTAAATCTAAACAATCCCATCAAAAAACTCTTCGAACTAAAAAAAAACTAAGACTAAAGGACTAACACATAAAAAAAACATCTGCTCATCTCTTAAGACCAAAAAATAAGAAAAAACTAAACAATTCCATCAAAAAACTCCTAAAACAAAAAAACAAACCCCTTAAAACTAAAAAATTAAAAAAAACACTTCTGCCCATCTCTTAAAAGTACAAGATATGAAATGCCCCGTTAAACTAAACACAATTCCATAAAAAAGTCCTAAAACATAAAAATAAACGTTTGCCCACCGTTTATACCTAAAAAAAATTAAAGAAACTTTACAAGCCCCTTCCAAAACTAAATAAAACCAATCAAATCAAAGTATTTTTTATATAAACATTTATGTTTTTTTATATTTAAAATATTTCATATTTCTTAAACTAAATATAAACGAAACAAATTAAGTCCTTTTTATTTATACATATATTCTTATTTATCTTTAATTTAATTCTTACGCACTTTAATAATAAATAATAAACATTCAAAGTTAAGTTTTAAAGTTATTTTTATTTATCTTAAAAATTATTCATTAGGTGCTTAAACTAAATAACACACATTACCAATTAAGTTTTTTATTTAATTTAATTAATTTTAGTTTATTTTAATACAAAACTTTGAAATATGTTGCTTAAAACAAACAAAAAACAAAGCGACAAACAAAAGAAAAGAGCTCGAATGCAGAATGAATAACTTAAAGTCAAACCAACAGTCAAGCTGTTATTTTTTGGTTCTGTAATTGATTCTGTAATCAAGTTCGTTGCTTAAGTCTTTTGTTTTGGTTTTTATTTTTATACCTTGTACCAAAGCACTATGGGGTTTTTGACCACTTTATGTGGCACTTAGTCATTTTTTAAAAATTAGTTATTTAAAAAAAAAATTAGTCGAAATATATTAACAGAACATTATACTGTTATGCCTCATACTTAAACCGTTAATACCAAACAGCGTATGTTAGCATAACAGCTGTAAAGTTAGCTGTTGCATTCCAGAGCAAGAGCGCAAAGTTTGCAAATTTTACTAAGTGATCTTGGAAACTAAACTATTCGTTAAAACACAATTTTCAAAGAAAAAAACGAATGGATACTAATTTCCCATGTTTGTACTACATGTTAAATGTATTAATTGTTTAAATTGTGCGTTAAAACAAATTTCAACTTTGGGTAGAGTTTTGAAATAGAAGTATTTCTTGGTTTTCAATGAATCCAAGTGTTTGTTGTAGCGTTGACAATTCAATTTGTGCACTTTTTCGCACTATTGGTGCAATTTTATATTTTCTTAGATTTGGTTGCTGTTCGGAGTAGCAAAAATGGTCGGCTTGAGCAAGAAAAGGCTATCAACACAATATTCACATCCATATGTCTTATTTTGGGCATGGATAAAAAATTAGGTATTATTGGGGAATCTTCTCTTCAATGAGTTGATCAATCGAACATTTTTAGTTTTAGTCGGAAGTTGGCAACGCAGTAAAGGAGACATCTCCGACTTTATAACGTATATATATTCTTGATCAGTATCAATTGGCGAGTCAATCTAGCCAGGACGGTTTGTCCGACTCTACGCAAACTAATCCCTCAGTTTTAAAGCTATCTGAATGAAACTTTGCGTTAGTCTTTTATATGTACTCTCACAGTTTAAAGAACATGTGTTCGCTTTTTTTTTAATTTCACAGTTGGAATTGATTGCACATCGTTTGCCCACTTTTTTTCCACTTCCGGTTTCGAAAATATCAAGTGATGTAAAGTTACATAATTTTTTTAACAAAAACAAAAACTTGATTTTCTCATTTTTTTTTACTCGCCCACCTTTTAGAATTTTGAAAAAATTTGCACTTAAAACATTTTACACTTAAAGATTTGCTCCTGTTTACAATAGAAAATTAAAAAAATTGTTTTCTTGAAATCGGAACTAAATTGTTGGTGTACGCTTTAAATTTTCAAAAAATAAAAACCTTGAAAAATATGAAACTTTAAAAATTGTCAAAATGATAAAAAAGTCGTTTGCCCACCCCTTTAAAAATTGAAAAAACATTTCTGCCCATTTGTTAAGACTAAAAAATATGAAATGCCCACCCCTTATAACTAAAAAATTTAAAAAAAGCTTCTGCCTATCCCTTAAAAGTACAAAATATGAAATGCCTACCCCTTGAAACTAATCAATTCCATCAAAAAACTCTTCAAACTAAAAAAACTATGACTAAAGATTAAAAAATTAAAAAAAAAATTTCCGCCCATCTTTTAAAACTAAAAAATATGAAATGCCCACCCCTTAAAACTAAACAATCCCATCAAAAAACTCTTTAAACTAAAAAACTAAGCCTAAAGACTAAAACATTAATAAAAACTTCTGCTCATCTCTTCAGACTAAAACATATGAAAAGCCCACCCCTTAAAACTAAACAATTCCATCAAAAAACTCCTAAAACAGAAAAACATACGTTTGCCCACCACACTTAAAACTAAAGAATTTAAAAAGAACTTCTGACCATCTCTTAAAAGTACAAAATATAAAATATTCCATGAAAAAACTCTTCAAACTAAAAACCTAAGACTAAAGACTTAAAAATTAAAAAAAAACTTCTGCCCGTCATTTAAAACTAAAAAATATGAAATGGCCACCCCTTAAAACTAAACAATACCATCAAAAAAGTCTTCAAACTAAAAAAAACTAAGACTTAAAACTAAAACATTAAAAATAAAACTTCTGCTCATCTGTTGAAACTAAAAGATATGAAATGTCCACCCCTTAAATCTAAACAATACCATTAAAAAATCGTACAACAAAAAAACAAAACTTTGTGCACCCCCTTAAAACTAAAAAAATAAAAAAAAAGCTTCTGCCCATCTCTTAAAAGTACAAAATATGAAATGCCCACCCCTTAAATCTAAACAATCCCATCAAAAAACTCTTCGAACTAAAAAAAAACTAAGACTAAAGGACTAACACATAAAAAAAACATCTGCTCATCTCTTAAGACCAAAAAATAAGAAAAAACTAAACAATTCCATCAAAAAACTCCTAAAACAAAAAAACAAACCCCTTAAAACTAAAAAATTAAAAAAAACACTTCTGCCCATCTCTTAAAAGTACAAGATATGAAATGCCCCGTTAAACTAAACACAATTCCATAAAAAAGTCTTAAAACATAAAAATAAATAAATAAAGAAACTTTACAAGCCCCTTCCAAAACTAAATAAAACCAATCAAATCAAAGTATTTTTTATATAAACATTTATGTTTTTTTATATTTAAAATATTTCATATTTCTTAAACTAAATATAAACGAAACAAATTAAGTCCTTTTTATTTATACATATATTCTTATTTATCTTTAATTTAATTCTTACGCACTTTAATAATAAATAATAAACATTCAAAGTTAAGTTTTAAAGTTATTTTTATTTATCTTAAAAATTATTCATTAGGTGCTTAAACTAAATAACACACATTACCAATTAAGTTTTTTATTTAATTTAATTAATTTTAGTTTATTTTAATACAAAACTTTGAAATATGTTGCTTAAAACAAACAAAAAACAAAGCGACAAACAAAAGAAAAGAGCTCGAATGCAGAATGAATAACTTAAAGTCAAACCAACAGTCAAGCTGTTATTTTTTGGTTCTGTAATTGATTCTGTAATCAAGTTCGTTGCTTAAGTCTTTTGTTTTGGTTTTTATTTTTATACCTTGTACCAAAGCACTATGGGGTTTTTGACCACTTTATGTGGCACTTAGTCATTTTTTAAAAATTAGTTATTTAAAAAAAAAATTAGTCGAAATATATTAACAGAACATTATACTGTTATGCCTCATACTTAAACCGTTAATACCAAACAGCGTATGTTAGCATAACAGCTGTAAAGTTAGCTGTTGCATTCCAGAGCAAGAGCGCAAAGTTTGTAAATTTTACTAAGTGATCTTGGAAACTAAACTATTCGTTAAAACACAATTTTCAAAGAAAAAAACGAATGGATACTAATTTCCCATGTTTGTACTACATGTTAAATGTATTAATTGTTTAAATTGTGCGTTAAAACAAATTTCAACTTTGGGTAGAGTTTTGAAATAGAAGTATTTCTTGGTTTTCAATGAATCCAAGTGTTTGTTGTAGCGTTGACAATTCAATTTGTGCACTTTTTCGCACTATTGGTGCAATTTTATATTTTCTTAGATTTGGTTGCTGTTCGGAGTAGCAAAAATGGTCGGCTTGAGCAAGAAAAGGCTGTAAAATGTTCTGTTCAAAATAGAAAACGAAATAAATGAATAATTAAACTAATACTTAAAATAAAATATTAGTTTTAACATTTTTAGTATGACGGAATTTGTTCTTTTTCGAATTAGCTGCACTTATGGAAAAACACAGCAATTCAGCATTTTAGTAAAAATTGATTTAGCTCAAAATTGCTACATAGTATTCAAATAGTAACAAATTTCAGCTGCTAAAATTTATCTTTAGTTTTACCCAATCGTTCCTATGGGAGCTATAGGATATAGTTACCTGATCCAAACGATTTTCATACCATATCTCTAAACTGACCGAGTTATTAATTAATGCAACAAAAACAGGACAAAAACCCCATAGTGCAAAGGTACACAGGTATTATAGTTTTATGCAAGTGCGATTTTCTATAATAGGCAGAAGGAGGCGTGGCAGACCCCCAAAAGTTACCTAAATATTGGTCAGGACCACTTAAGAAGTCGATATAGCTATGTCCGTCTGTCTGTATGAACGCCTAGATCTCAGAGACTATAAGATCGAGAGTCACCAATCTTGGGATTTAGACTTCTTATATCTGCACGCAGATCAAGTTTGTTTTAAATTTTTGCTACTCCCCTTTTTGGAGGAGCTATTACAAAAACCATATATCTCCCAAATGTATAAAGTTATGTAAACCGTATTCAAAACCTGTATGTCAAAAAACACAGACTGTCCAAATTTCATTGCAATCGTGCCATAAATAACGGAGATATAGGCTTTTTAGCGCAGGCAAATAAATTAAAACGTTCATTTCAATTTTTTTACATTTTTATGAAATTAAGATTACTGACTTCGAATTGGTTGATGTTGCAGCTAAATAAAATAAAATAAAATTAGTTGTCACGTGTTCGATTCCCGTCGGCGACGAGTCAAAAAAATTTGTTTTTTTTATTTTTTTTTTTAATTTTTAATCATAAATAAATAAATAAATTTTAAATCAAAATATTATAGTATTCCATACTAAGAAATAAAACAAATACAATCAAAGAACTAAACTAAAGCCAAATGCTTATAAAAATGCAAGCGCGGGTTTATTCACTGAGCTATCGACTGTACTTTTGGTTTAGCTTACATTTGCAATATATGTCAAGGTAGGTAGGTAGGTACAAGTGGCGAGGCCCCATCCTAGGACCTCCAATTAGAGCTAGGCTTCTTTTCGATACACTCCCTCTGTTTTCTATTCGTTATCTTTCTAATACCATCCCGATTCAGTGAGAAAGCTTAGGATTGCTGATATCTTCAGCTCGCCTACGCTTTCCAGTGACTCCAACTGTCGGGCTCCAAAGTGGCGTAGTCTTTTGTACTTTAGTGCCGGGCAGAAGCAGAGCAAATATTCCGGAGTCTCTTGCTCCGTTGTTTGCTTGCAGCTTCTGCAGGTCACATTGTGTGGCAGTCCCATTTTCATTGCGTGCGATCCAATCGCCCAATGACCTGTGGCTACTGCCGTGACCCTGTTGATATTCTTTTTGCTATTGAATAACAGTTCTTTCGTTCGATTTTTGTCAAAAATCGGCCAACATTTCCTTGACCTCCTGCATTCGTTTTTCCTCGACCATTCCTTGTTGGCTGTTTGTTTGAAATTGTCGTGTATCCTTGTCTGGACTGGGTTTAGGGCGATTGGTATTTCTGCGTCAGTGCTAGGCTCTGCGGAGCCTGCACTTGCTTCTGCTTGGTTTCGGTATGAATACGACTTTCGCTTCACTCCACTGGATTAGAATATGCGTCAGTCTAATGCAAGCCTTGTATATGGCTTTTGGCCATATCAGCATCTACAGATGCTGTCTTTGGCTGTTTGTAGCATTGCTGGTATTATGACGTCTGGGCCCGGACTTTTGTATCTGTCAAAGGAATCAATTGCCCACCGGATTCTCTCAGTGGTAATAATGTCCTCCGCTGATGTTTCTACCTGCGAGGCTCTTCCCGCTTCAGGTTCCGTGCTCTCTCGTAGGTTTCCTGGAAAGTGAGTGTCGACTAGTAACTCCAGTGACTCCACTACCGTCGTTGTGGCAGTGCCGTCCGCCCTGTTAATTAGGGTAGGACTTGTGTGTCCATTGGCGAGAATCTTGCTTAGTCTCGCAGTGTCTTTTACGCCTTCCAACGACTCGCAGTAGCCATGAGTCCTTTTTGGCCTCGTAAATCGCTTTTTTGTATGCTCTCTGCGCCTCTTTGTATGGTTCCCATTCCTTGGTACCATAGCTAGTGTTGAAGGACTTCCGTGCCCTTCTCCTGAGGTCGCTGAGTTCTTTCATCCACCATGGTGGATACTTCTTCCTTGAGAATGAAATCTTACATGTCTCTTGAAAGACATTTTTTAGTATGTTGGTAAGGTCCTCTACTTCCTTGTCGAGGGCCTTTGGAAAGGATTGTACTTTGATCCTCCTAATGCCAACTTTTGATTGGACAATTTCCCCGAATTTGGCCCAATCTGTTTTGCGTGGATTTCTCTTCGGTACCTGCTTGCTTACTTGTACCGCCAGATCAAAGAAAATGTATCTAGGGTCAGAGAAGAAGTGTTTTGTCGGTACTCTCCAGTTCTCTACCTTGTAATTGCCTTGTTCGAGTTGTAAGGTGATATCTAGCACCTCTTCCCAACCTTGGAAACTACCTGTGCTGGGAAAAATGAATGTTGGCGTCATGCCTCTGTTACATATTTTAACGTTGCAACATATAATGTTGGGTAACCAGATGCTAGCTCTGGCTCTCCTGTGAATCTTGTTGGCGTGGACTAGCCTAATCTAGGCCGGTCGGCATGCTAACCACTCAGTCGGTTACCATGTCGGCCAACTTGGCCTCGATCTCCTCCCACTTCTCCGACAGCAGGCGACCGTCGCACAGTGGCGCCTTTCTGGCATTTGGGGTTGCAAAAATCATAACTTTCGAACCAAATAAGATAATCGAATATTTTTAAATGGCATTTGACAGTGAATTGTTGTAAAATGTATATATCTAGTGGACAATGTGCCACGCCCACCCATTCGCCCATTTATAGTGTATCAAAGTGAAAAAATCGAATTTTCTCATAGAAAACGATTTAAAAAAAAAAATAATAATTATTTTTTAGCTTTTTTTTTATCGATTTGCTGAAATAAAAATATTTTTAAAAATGTAAAAAAATATTTTACACAACATTTTTTTTTAATTTCGTTTTTTTTTTTTTTTTGATCATTTTCTAACATTTTGACTAACAATAAACCTATATTGAGGGAATTTCTAATAGCTGAAGCATTTCTGGATTATAAATATTTGATTCCTCAGCCTTTCGCGTCTTAATATCATTCAAAACAAAAAATCACGATTTTAACACTGCAAATGCCCTTGCGCGCTGCCGGTATCCCTGAAGCGTTTTAACCCATATTTCGTGTTTTTGACCGTGAGTTGTTACACTACAATCGCTGCCAAAGGTGGAGTCGCAGCTAGACGCAGACTATCTAAACGGATCCTGGATCAGGAAAGATACACGGAACTGACATATATAGTGTAGTTGAGTGCTCCGTGGTGCCTCAAAAGTTCTAGACTACTTTAGGCAGAAAAAGGTGTTAAAAATGGACACCTGGCAGGTAACGATTTACCTGTACATGCCAAACCCAAACTGCCGGTTTTTTTGCTTTAATTTACAGTTTTTGAATGTATCTATAATTTAAAACCAATACCAGTCCGATTGGTTATCTAGTTTTTGTGTAATATTACCTGAAAGTCAACCAAATTCTCTTTTTTTTTTGTGTCGCAAAAACGGAAATATTTTTCAACTTTGAGTGCTCATCCGATTTTTGTTTTCTCAACAGATTTGGAATCGTTGTGAAATTCTCTGTCGATATACCTTCTGCTGACCTTCGCCCGTAGTTGTTGGTGGGTCATTTGGCTAATCTCTTTAGTGGTGCTCGTCTGGGCCCCACTGTTGTGCTCGGCTTGGAGAGTGCTGCTCGCTCTCACATCGGGTCTCTACTGGAATGTGGTGTCTAAGCCCTTCTTCGTCGGTCTCCGATTTCTGTTGAGACTCTGAGGCTAGACTCTGCCTCAGCGTCTCCTCCTCGTCCATCCCTGACGTTTTTTGGGGTTTATCCTCTCCCGGGAGTTCCGAAGCTCGGCTTTTTTTCTTCCTTGCATATCATGAGCGCCCGCTTTGCTCGGCAAGGCAAGAGAAGCGGGCCAGAGGGAGGTTGGGGCATGTGGGAAGGTCGACAGCAACTTCGCCCCAAAGCTGCGGTAAGGCATCTTACTACCAAGGGTTGCCCGGCCCTAGGAAGGCTCCGTATAAACACAGCTGGATTAACCCCTCAGCTGCAAACCTGGAAGTCAGAGGGCACGGGTCACGTAACAATCCT
Organism: Drosophila birchii; assembly: GCA_035046345.1. Taxonomy (NCBI): domain Eukaryota; kingdom Metazoa; phylum Arthropoda; class Insecta; order Diptera; family Drosophilidae; genus Drosophila; species Drosophila birchii. Next base: position 1,871,138 of record JAWNOA010000047.1, read on the forward strand.
GACTTAAGGGGAGGCACTTTAAAGACATGCCCAGGTCCGCCCAACTACCATTGGTCAGCGTTCTCAGTCGATACCCAACTAGGCTCAGGCCGAGGACCTGCTTCCAGCCGCCCTCGCTTGGAGAGTATAGTGCACACAGTTACGGCAGATGACACAGCCATCCGTTGTCCATCCCCCTGTGTACCCTATCGGCTGACGGCCAATATATATATGTATATGTCAAATTTTTGGCTTCTTATTTTCGGGAACGAACTCGAGCGGCGACTTTTAATGTGTACCATTACAAGTCGCCGCTCGATTTCGCTCCCGTATTCTACTGTCGGGACACCCGACTGTATGTCCATCTTGTTTTAATAATTTTGTATTATTTTAAAAAAGTCATAAGCCTCTTCTACTAAAGAAAAAACTATAAAAATAAAGTCTTTTGTGTAGGGATTATTTATTTATATGTGTTCAGTCACGGCAGCGTTTATTCATAAGCAATAACATTTAGAATACAACATAATAATTCTTCAGTTGCAGCAACATGCATTTGTCGTAAATAAAGTATCAGTTACCAGGTCAAGCGGATATGCATAGCTGGCGGACATGAGGAAAGGGAAATAGAGCAATAATTGTCAGGTCATATAGCTGACAATAACCCACATACACAGTAACCCATTTTCACAGTAACCCACATTAGTTTGTTATACGATATTTGTTACCATAAGCATTTTGTACCTATATATACTGTTAAGTTTTCATTAATAAAGACATTAAGAGTTCTACCTCACAACAGAGCTTTTATCCATGCACATGTGCCCGACATCATCGCCGTGTCATTCATGTCCCAACCAAACCTCATCCAACCAATCAACCAAACCAAACCACACCCAAACACAATTCAAACCGTCCAACTAGTTCCAAGTGCTAGTTGCGACAACTACAGGCAATAGTTTATGCACTATCTGCCAGGCATCTAAGCCTCAACACAACATTTTGGTGACCCCGACATTTTTGTCAACAAAAGGAAAAATCCGTAACTCTTGGGATTTTCCGACATTTTAATCAACAAAAGGAAAAATCCGTAACTCTTGGGATTTTCCGACATTTTCATCAACAAAAGGAAAAATTCGTAACTCTTAGGATTTTCCGACATTTTATCAACAAAAGGAAAAATCCGTAACTCTTGGGATTTTCCTAATTGTTTTCACCCATCAAATAAACAACTATGACCAAAATCCTTTTGTAGAAACTCAAAATTCTAAAAATCCCCCAAGTCTATTGACCATTTGTTGTTTCCTTCGACCACATCACGGTTGCGAATAGGAGCGTATCCAGCTGTCGATTTGCGGATAATGACAAAAATATTCCAGCGGAATATAAAACCGCAGAATATTTAAAGTTCTACGTTGACTGTCGTGAGTCATACGACAGATATAGAACGATAATAACCGATGCAATGGCTCAAACCTCGAGCAATGCCCCCGGAAATGCAACCTCGATCAAAGCTTTGAAAAATGCAGACGTTGAAAGCTTTACGCAACCTGCAAGCAAGCTGATATTAGCTTGTCGGCGACAAAGGGCGATTGCTGAATCAATCAATCGTGCCCTGAAAGAATTTTCCGAAACCGGAAGGGCCATAACAACGGGTTTTGATAACCTCATTATGGTCCCAATATCAGAATGTCCACTTTGCTGTTCACGAAGAATACGAAGACCCAGTCAAAGAAGGATACGACATGCAGTCGTTCCTCCGACTAGAAGGAGAAGTTCAAAGAGTCTTGGGGGCGCAAACAAGTGCATCAAACAATGAAGATGTACATTTGCCCAGAGTTAGCATCCCAAAGTTCGATGGGGCTCTACTCAAATGGACTTAGTTCTTCGACTTATTCAAATGCATGGTTCACTATACCAACATGCCCACAGTCAGGAAGTTGTAGTACCTCAAAACCACCGTAGCTGGAAAGGCAGAAAGATTAATAAGGCATACAACAATCCCCACCATGTAGCAGATACGATTCTCAATCGTCTCCTGCAACATCATACTAACAGTGACGATCCAAAGTCATTAAAAGAGTTGTAAGTTAACTAAGTTAACCGGGCGACGGCAACGACCGATCGTCCGATGGCTCGCTCCGGCCAAATTGCTGACACAGCGTCTGGCCGGAAGCTCGTGCATAGCCGGCAACCGCTACCCATTGGAGCGGCCGCTATGAGTCTCCCTTTTGTTAGCCTTAAGTTTCAGTTTGATTTTGTATTCGTAAGAATAAAGAGCTGCTGCTCATAAACTTCACTCCGACTACCGTTGTTAAACTCTTATCATTGAAAAGCTGTCTGAGTCTCTAGGCCAGCAGTTAATGAAGGGCAGTTACCCTTCAGCATAATCTTCGTATTTCGTCCTGAAGATTCTACGGCCAACCGGCCAACAACGTAACGGAGGACGCTGTTCCCCGTACCCCTAGGATCACACATTCTAGTGCACTCTGGAATAGGATTGGCTGGTCTATCGATAGCCACAACAACGGATCTCATCATTTACCCCCCAACATAATTATTCACAGCAACAAGGGACCAGCTGAGGAGATACCAATTACCGACGGCGACACACGAAATAGAAAGACACTTGTTATAATTGGCGCTCAACGTAAAAATACCCATAACGATATGGGCGGGATCATGTAAGTGAGCACTTCAGTCCCTATACCCTCCGGCATCTGCATTTGCATTTCAATTTCAATAAAAAAAGATTATATCGCTGCCAAAATATTTTCTGCAGATCTGCTCCTATAAATTTGTGTTTTGACATACTCATTATTTGGTGGCGTTGTGAAATTAAATATTAAATCGTACAACTATACGCATTGTTCTCGCTATTGTTGTATTTATTTCTGTGTGTTGTTTGCATTTAAAATCTCAGTGCCGAACGGCCGCTTATAGAACTCAAAAATAATATTAAACGTCTCGGCCTCAGCGCAAGGGCGCCGCCGAGAAATAAATAAATTATTAATTCATTTAAATAATTTTTTGTCGACGGAACCGTCTCATTAAATTATAGGCATTAAAGTTAACATTTTTGTCTCACTGTATTCTTTTTTGCCCGCATCAAAAAAAGTCTTTGTATTTGCATCGCAACTTTATTCGGCTGCTCAGCTTTGTTTATGCAACAATCTTGCACCCCAACCCACACCAACATACGAACCCGACACCGCGACGTTTGTATCCCAAACTTTGTTTAGCTTCGCTACTTCGCTTGCTATAGCGGAGACCCGGTCCCCGCGCACCCCTCTTATTGCCGCTGCTGAGCAGGGCAGTGGCTGAGTTCGGCGAGTTTTCGTCCGTCGCTGCTGAAGCGGCGACTCAGCCCCCGCAAACCCCTCGCAGGCCAGTCGTCTCGATGGGCATGCAGCTTATTTTTAGATCTAGTTTTTGTGGAATATAACTAGATGGTTCGCAGCTCCATATGAGCTCCCCATTCCTTACTTATAGGGACAAGAGGCCAGACAGCGACTCAGAGTCGGACATTGAGAAGCTGCCGACTGCTTCCACACCAATACAAGCAACCACTAGTACCCCTTCGGGCACAAATATGGCCATAAACCCAGAGCAGCTCCACGCTGTTATCCAGGCAGCCATTGCCAATGCTTTACAATAAAAGGCTGGTGAAGACCTGCGCAGAGAAACCGAATTGCGCTTGACTATAAACAATTTGTCTGATCGGCTGGCAGCGGTACAAATCACGCCCGCCGCTGCCCAAACCCCTCAGATACAGACTTTCGAGCCTATAGACATTAAAGGCAACGTAGTATGCAACGAACCGCTTGACGCGGTCAAATGCTTGCCCGAGTTCACTGGGTCACAAGAAACATATGTTTCCTGGCGGCAAGCGGCAAAAGCAGCATACCGCATTTTCGAAGACTTTGTTGATAGCTCGCGCCATTATCAGGCAGTTGTTATCATTAGAAGTAAGATAAGGGGCCCTGCTGATGCTGTACTGTCTTTATTTGGCGCAGTGTTGAATTTTGATGCGATTATAAATCGCTTATATTTCACATACAGCGACAAGCGGCCGATACATGTTATCGAGCAGGAGATGGGCACCCTTAGACAGGGAAATCTCACCCTCTTACAATATTACGATGAGGTTGAAAAGAAACTCACTCTCAGAGGCAAAAGTCTTATGCGACAAATTCCGGGATGACGTCCTCCGAGTATTTATCTCGGGGCTAAGACGTAATCTCACGGACGTCCGCGAAGCCGAAGGACATGCCATCAGCACTCGCTCTGGCACAAGAAGTAGAGTCAAACCATGACAGGTACGCATTTGCAACTTCATTTGCAAAGAGCCAGGAAAATAAGGATAGGAAACAATATCCGAAGGCGCAAGAGCGCCAGCAAGCTGCCGCGTATACCAATTACCAGACAAATTCTGGTAAGAATCCGCACTACACCAAGCAGCACAAAGCCCAGGTACATTCTGCACCGCAGAATAATACTCAAGAACCTATGGAGGTAGATCCATCCCTTTCTAGGTTCAGGCAGCCGACTCAGGCACTGGCTCACCAAAGCGGGAAGCCAGCTGCGTCCGGTCGTTCAGGCCCCGTTAAAAGACAGAGGGTCAACCACGTCACTCAGAGTGCAGGCGGAACCGAGGAAAAATACACAGCCGCAGCCTCGAACGCGGCTAAAGAAATCGATGACGACGCAATTCAAGAATATGATTCGGACGTTATCAATTTTTTAGGGGAAAATCCCTGCTACCCGTCATCCGACGAAGAGTAGCGGGGAAAGATATGAGGCTCTTAATAGACACAGGCGCGGCCAAAAATTTCATCCGTCCGTATGAAGGATTGAAAGGCGTCCGCCCTGTAGAATCGCCATTTACGATACAATCTATCCATGGCATCACCACTATCACAAAGAAATGCTTCGTTTCCCTGTTTAACTTGAAGGCCACGTTCTTCATTCTACCAGATTTGACATCTTTCGATGCCATCGTCGGCCTCGACCTTTTAAAGGAGGCCGAGGCATCGCTTTGTCTAGCCTCCGGCCACCTCAAATGGGGCTCCGAAGTAGAAAAGCTAGACTTTCAATCGTGCCCCGACGTCAATTTTACCAGCATTGACTGTTCGGACGCAACGCCCTCAGCTAGAAACGCCTTCATAAAAAAGCTTGGCGAAAGGAAAAAAGCCTTTGCAAATCCTAACGAGGCACTCCCTTACAATACGTCGGTAGTAGCCACAATCAGAACTACTAGCGAAGAGCCCATTTATGCCAAACTTTACCCATACCCAATGGGAGCAGCGGATTTTGTTAACAATCCACGTGCGACACGTGGATTGGGTGCTTAAAAGCCTACACGACGCCAATATGAGGGTGTCAACGCAAAAATCGCGATTTTTTAAAAAAAGCGTCAGTTTTTTGGGCTTTATTGTCACCAACAACGGTGCAACGACTGACCCAGAGAAAATTAGGGCCATTAAGGAATTCCCAGAACCCAAGAATATATTTGAAGTTAGATCGTTCCTTGGCCTGGCCAGCTATTACCGATGCTTCATTAAGGATTTTGCGTCAATAGCTAGGCCCGTCTCCAACATTCTGAAAGGAGAAAATGGAAGTGTCAGTAGACACAAATCCAAAAAAATCCAGGTGCAGTTCAGCGAGCCACAAAGGCTGGCTTTCCAAAAACTGCGTAGCATCCTGGCTTCTGAGGACGTCATACTCAGATACCCTGCATTTGGCAATGGCGCAGTATTATCCCAAGAGGGAAGGTCCATTACGATGATCTCGAGAACCCTAAAGGATCGAGAAGTTAATTACGCTACTAGCGAGCGGGAATTACTAGCCATAGTTTGGGCACTGGCCAAGTTGCGCCATTATCTGTATGCAGTAAAAGATATAAATATCTATACTGATCATCAGCCACTGACCTTTGCGGTTTCGGAGTCCAATCCGAATGCAAAAATTAAACGATGGAAAGCTCGCATCGACGAGAGCGGTGCTAAAATGTTCTATAAGCCCGGCAAGGAAAATCTCGTCGCGGATGCCCTCTCCAGACAGCAACTTAACGTTGTGGAGAAGGAAGAGGCTTATTCGTGTGCGGCCACTATTCACAGTGAAATGTCGCTCACACACACCATCGAGTCCTCGGAAAAGCCATTAAATTGCTTCCAGAACCAGATAACTCTGGAGGAGGCACGCTTTCCGGCTAAACGCAGCTTCGTGCTCTTTGGAAACAAGAGACGGCACAACATAAGTTTCACATGCAAAGAATCGTTGCTTGAGGAGCTCGCGGACATCATTGTCCCCAAGGGCGTAAACGCCATTCATTGCGATTTGCACACGCTAGCAATGATACAAGACGATTTGGTCCGGCAATTCCCTGCCACCAAATTCTGGCACTGTAAAAATCGTGTCACTGATATTTTCGCAGTCGCTGAGAGACGAGAGATCCTCACCACTGAGCACCATAGGGCTCATAGATCTGCACAAACAAATGTCAAACAAGTGCTTTCGGAATACTACTTCCCGAAAATGACCAAGTTAGCGAGCGAAATCGTCACTAACTGTAAGACCTGCGCTAAAGCAAAATACGACAGGCGAAACGCCAGTCCCGTCACAGGTGGGGAAAATATTACACATAGACATTTTTTCTACAGACAGGAAATACTTCCTCACATGTGTTGACAAATTTTCGAAATTTGCAGTCGTCCAACCAATTCCCTCTAGAACAATAGAGGATACCAAAACGACCCTACTGCAAATTATGAACGTCTTCCCTAAAGCCAAGGTCATCTACTGCGATAATGAACCCTCATTAAACTCGCATACCATTCTGACCATGCTGGAAAATCACTTCGGGGTCAGCATCTCGAACGCACCGCCTCTCCACAGTGTCTCGAATGGACAGGTAGAACGCTTCCACAGCACTCTGGTGGAGCTTGCCAGATGCCTCAAAATCGATAAAGGCATCAACGACACCGTAGAGTTGATCTTACTGGCTACAACTAAATACAATAAGTCTATCCACTCGGTCATCAATAAGAGGCCGGCCGATGTGGTAGTCGCTCAGTCGAGTGACCCACAGTATGATATAGAGGATAGGATAAGATATGCCCAAGATAAGCTAAGAAACAGGGAAAATGCCTCCCGGCAAAACAGAACGTTCAATGTCGGTGACAAAGTCCTAGTGAAATCCAATAGGAGACTGGGCAACAAGTTTTCGCCGTTATGAGAAGAAAAAACGGTGGAAGCGGACATGGGGACCACAGTCCTCATTAAGGGGAGGGTGGTCCACAAAGACAACCTTAGGTAGGCGAATGACAGCCATGTTTCCATTCGCCTGATAATTTTTTTATACTTTTTATCCTTAGCCATTTGGCATAAGCTTTTTCGCTATTACGTTTTATTCTTGTTGCTTTTATCATTTATTAGGTTACGCACGTTTTGTCTTATCACGCTTCATTTTTATATGTTTTGGTGGTGGAATATCCAAATTTTGTAAAACACTACAGTAATTCCAAATTCCAGATTCGCATCAATTCCGCTGCTTCTTCTTTTGACCCTAACATCGGCACACGTCACGGACTACTCGCTAGCCAAGTACATTCCCATCATCGATGGGCGGATTTTAGTATGGGAGGAATTTGCATCCGTTAGACATTCAGCAAACCTTTCAGAGTATAGGCGCGTGGTGGAAGAGACTGGTGGCATGATTAACATGTTCCCCCAGTCGCACATGCAGAAGCTCTTGATCGTAGATGTAGCTCATCTACGTGACCTGCTCGATTCATTGAGCATCCACCATAGAGTAGCTAGGAGTTTAGACTTCTTGGGAGCGGCGTTAAAAGTAGTGGCGAGAACGCCAGGCGCGGAAGACCTTGAAAAAATTAAACTTAACGAATTCCAACTCATCAATGCAAACAACAGACAAATAAATATTAACAGTAAAGTACAAGAACAAATCAATAGCATAACCACAACCGTCAACCAAATCCTGAGGTCGGCTAAAAAGTCCCAAATCGACACGGGACACCTATACGAGATGTTATTGTCTCGGAATAGGATGATCGCAATGGAGCTGCAAAATTTATTGGTGGCTATAGCCCTTGCTAAAATCAACATCGTTAGCCCTAGCATACTAGACCATGCAGACCTGGAGAGTGTGTGGATCGAGGAGCCCACAGATACCCCCATTAAAGAAATTTTGTCCGTTGCGTCTGTCAAAATATTACAATCCGATAACATTTTACACTTTATTATCAAATTCCCGAAAATTAAGACAGCGTGTATTAAAATTACTGTTTTTCCCGTGTCGCACCACGACACAATGCTTAAGTTAGAGGACAAGGTCATAGCGGATTGCAGTGGGGAGATCCATACCGTCAAAGACTGCTCCGAGTCACCTGGAGCCACATTTTGTCAACTGGCGCGAAGAAGATCATGCGCCCAGGAACTCCACGCCGGAGGCGTGGCACACTGCGACATCCAACACAGCGACGTGCACCCCGTCACCCGAGTGGATGATGGAATCCTCATCATAAACGATCGCCCGGCTCGTGTGAGTGTGGACAACGGTACCACCGTCCACTTACGAGGAACTCACCTCATCACCTTCCTTGAGAGTGCTACAGTTAATGAAATCCGGTACGTGAACCACGACGCGGCCCAGAAAAGGGCTCCAGGAGTGGCCAGCTCACCCTCCCTGAACATCACCCTAGAACACGACGTACTAAGTCTCCCTTACCTTCACCGCTTAAGTGAGCGTAACCTGGAGCATATCAAGAGATTCGGGGTGGACATCGATGACTATCGCTTACACCAGATAATGCTTATTGCAGGAGCAATTTGCTGTGCATTGATCTGTATCGGCCTCACTTATCGGCGAGTCATCCAGGCCAAGAGGTACACGCTCCAACTAAATGAGGTGATCGCCCAAATAGGGTCGGCCGAGGGCGGCCTTAATCTTGAGGGGGGAGTAGTTAACTAAGTTAACCGAGCGACGGCAACGACCGATCGTCCGATGGCTCGCTCCGGCCAAATTGCTGACACAGCGTCTGGCCGGAAGCTCGTGCATAGCCGGCAACCGCTACCCATTGTAGCGGCCGCTATGAGTCTCCCTTTTGTTAGCCTTAAGTTTTCAGTTTGATTTTGTATTCGTAAGAATAAAGATGTCCAACCAATTCCCTCTAGAACAATAGAGGATACCAAACCGACCCTACTGCAAATTATGAACGTCTTCCCTAAAGCCAAGGTCATCTACTGCGATAATGAACCCTCATTAAACTCGCATACCATTCTGACCATGCTGGAAAATCACTTCGGGGTCAGCATCTCGAACGCACCGCCTCTCCACAGTGTCTCGAATGGACAGGTAGAACGCTTCCACAGCACTCTGGTGGAGCTTGCCAGATGCCTCAAAATCGATAAAGGCATCAACGACACCGTAGAGTTGATCTTACTGGCTACAACTAAATACAATAAGTCTATCCACTCGGTCATCAATAAGAGGCCGGCCTATGTGGTAGTCGCTCAGTCGAGTGACCCACAGTATGATATAGAGGATAGGATAAGATATGCCCAAGATAAGCTAAGAAACAGGGAAAATGCCTCCCGGCAAAACAGAACGTTCAATGTCGGTGACAAAGTCCTAGTGAAATCCAATAGGAGACTGGGCAACAAGTTTTCGCCGTTATGAGAAGAAAAAACGGTGGAAGCGGACATGGGGACCACAGTCCTCATTAAGGGGAGGGTGGTCCACAAAGACAACCTTAGGTAGGCAAATGACAGCCATGTTTCCATTCGCCTGATAATTTTTTTATACTTTTTATCCTTAGCCATTTGGCATAAGCTTTTTCGCTATTACGTTTTATTCTTGTTGCTTTTATCATTTATTAGGTTACGCACGTTTTGTCTTATCACGCTTCATTTTTATATGTTTTGGTGGTGGAATATCCAAATTTTGTAAAACACTACAGTAATTCCAAATTCCAGATTCGCATCAATTCCGCTGCTTCTTCTTTTGACCCTAACATCGGCACACGTCACGGACTATCGCTAGCCAAGTACATTCCCATCATCGATGGGCGGATTTTAGTATGGGAGGAATTTGCATCCGTTAGACATTCAACAAACCTTTCAGAGTATAGGCGCGTGGTGGAAGAGACTGGTGGCATGATTAACATGTTCCCCCAGTCGCACATGCAGAAGCTCTTGATCGTAGATGTAGCTCATCTGCGTGACCTGCTCGATTCATTGAGCATCCACCATAGAGTAGCTAGGAGTTTAGACTTCTTGGGAGCGGCGTTAAAAGTAGTGGCGAGAACTCCAGACGCGGAAGACCTTGAAAAAATTAAACTTAACTAATTCCAACTCATCAATGCAAACAACAGACAGATAAATATTAACAGTAAAGTACAAGAACAAATCAATAGCATAACCACAACCGTCAACCAAATCCTGAGGTCGGCTAAAAAGTCCCAAATCGACACGGGACACCTATACGAGATGTTATTGTCTCGGAATAGGATGATCGCAATGGAGCTGCAAAATTTATTGGTGGCTATAGCCCTTGCTAAAATCAACATCGTTAGCCCTAGCATACTAGACCATGCAGACCTGGAGAGTGTGTGGATCGAGGAGCCCACAGATACCCCCATTAAAGAAATTTTGTCCGTTGCGTCTGTCAAAATATTACAATCCGATAACATTTTACACTTTATTATCAAATTCCCGAAAATTAAGACAGCGTGTATTAAAATTACTGTTTTTCCCGTGTCGCACCACGACACAATGCTTAAGTTAGAGGACAAGGTCATAGCGGATTGCAGTGGGGAGATCCATACCGTCAAAGACTGCTCCGAGTCACCTGGAGCCACATTTTGTCAACTGGCGCGAAGAAGATCATGCGCCCAGGAACTCCACGCCGGAGGCGTGGCACACTGCGACATCTATAGAAATCTGTGAAAGAATAGTCCCCACAAGCAACCAGATAAATAAGAACACTTTGATTTAGATTTTATGAACCGCACTAACTCGCTGACGAAACTTAAGTGACGCTAATTTGACACGTGCACAAAAGTGAAGGAATGTGTGAGAGGGACGACCAGAAGGCTCCGTTACTGTTGCCTCTTGATATCCCTTTCTATATCAATTTGACTCTTGCACTTGTATGTATTTACATACGTATTTTTCAACACGCCACCTCAAGAGTTACATTGATATATAAAAAAAAACTGACAGACGAGTTGTGCTTATTTATTTTAATTAGTTTGTTCATATAGTTTCCTTTTTTTTTCTTTTTTTTTTTCTTCTGGGGATTACAATTAGATCCAGCATTCGCTGCAAAGAGTTGGGGAAACCCAGTAAAACCCAACCAGATCTATACAAAAATAAAAAATAACCAAAAAAAATACATGAAAACAAAAGTAAAGTAAAAAGTAAAAAAAAATTGAAAGTAACAGTTTTTTTTCGATTAATATTTAGTCCATGACGACAGTTTCGGTTTGGTTTGCTGTTATTCAAAAAGTCCCATCTGGGCTCTCAAAATACTGAATCTGGCGGATGGTAACGGCTTCGTCAAGATGTCAGCGAGTTGGAGATCTGTGGAAATATACTTCACGGAAATTAGTTTCTTTTCAATTTGTTCCCTTGTAAAATGATATTTAATGTCTATGTGCTTCGTTCTTTTGTGGCAAGTAGGATTGTTGGCAATACTAATACAGCCTTGGTTATCTTCAAAAATAACTATTGGACCATTTAATCCTAGATTAATTTCTTGTATTAAAGACTTAAGCCATAGGGCTTCTCTAACACCTTCAAATAAGGCCATGTATTCTGCCTCAGTAGATGATGCAGCAACAGACTTTTGCTTCATGGTGCTCCATGAAATCAAACAGCTCTCAAACATCTTAAATAGATATCCAGTAGTACTTCTTCTGTCCGTTTCATTCCCGGCCCAGTCAGAGTCTACATATCCTATCAGAATGTTTTTAAAATCAACATTTTTCTTGAATGTGAGCTTCAAATCAACAGAGCCTTTCAGATATCTTAGAACTCTTTTCAGGCATTGCCATAATTCCTTATTGTTGTTGTTTGTATATCTACTCAGAATACTTATTGAAGTACTTAAATCTGGTCGTGTACATAACATAATGTACATCAAACAGCCAATCAAATTTCTACTTGGTGCATCATATGATTCCTCTGATTGAAGAGCCTCATAGTCTAATTTGCTTTGAAGTGGGGTGCTAACTGCATTACAATCTTCCATATTATATTTTCTCAAAACATTTATGATATATGCTGACTGGCTAAGACATATCTGACTGTTTGTTCTATCAATTTTTATACCAATAAAATGACGGATTTCTCGTAAATCAGTCATCTTAAATTTATCTTGAAGGTAAGATTTAAAATTAGACATAGTTTCAGATTCCTTTGTAGCAATTACAACATCGTCAACATATAACAAAATATATATATTCCTTGAAATATCTCCCTTATTTAAAATGTAAATACAACGGTCAACTACTAGATGTTTAAATCCAACATCTTTCAATACATTTTCAAAGACTTCAAACCAGCATCTAGCGGCTTGCTTAAGACCATATATGGCTTTATTTAGTTTACAAACTTTATTCTCAGAAAATTGGTTTAAGCCTTTTGGAATACTCATGTAGATTTCATCTTTTAGAGTTCCATTCAGAAATGCCGTTTTAACATCCATATGATGGACAAGTAAATCATATTGATTTGAAAGTGCTAGCAGAAATCTGAAACTTGAGATTCGTGCAACTGGTGCAAATGTCTCATCATAGTCAGTCATATACTCTTGGGTAAAACCTCGCGCTACAAGCCTTGCTTTGTACTTTACTAAGTTTCCGAACTCATCTTGTTTTATACTAAATACCCACTTGCAATCAACTATGTTTTTATTGTTTGGCTTTTGCACTAAGGACCAAGTATTATTTTCAAAATGGGAGTTGAGTTCATCTTTTATGGCTTCTTCCCATAAAGATCTGTCCTCACGAAACTTAATTTCGTCAAAATTAACTGGGATATCATTCAAGCATATTTGAGTATTCATAAGACACTTCTCTAAGAATCGATATGATAATTTTGGTTTACCTCTAAGTCTTTCACTGCGTCTGATTTCTTCATCATTCTCTTTTAACTTATCACCAGTTACAACTGGATCGGCATTCTCTAGATTTGTGGAATTTTCATTGAGTTGTAAATTTAATCCAGAATCAACAGATTCAATCTCTTCCTCCAAAGGAAAATCCAACTCTTCATTTCCTCTATTTAAAGAGTCAATATTTGGTTCAACATTATTACTTTGAACCACAGATTCTTCTCCATGTAAAACTCTAGATTTTAACATGTTAATCTCATCCACCACAACATCTCTAGCTGTCATAAATTTCCTCGATTCCTCATTCCACAATTTATACCCATTTGGTTCATACCCGACAAGTATAGTTTTGATTGACTTTTCATCAAACTTTCGTTTTCTCACTTTATTTAGTGCATACACTGTCGAACCAAATATCTTCAGATACTTTAATACAGGCTTTTTATTATGCCACATTCATACGGTGTTTTACTTATATTTTGCAACGCTCTACTTGGGGATCTATTAATTAAGTATGTTGCCGTTAAAACAGCCTCACCCCAAAAACATTTATCAAGTTTAGCACAAGAAATCATAGAGCGAGCCTTCTCGGTGATTGTCCGAATCATCCGTTCTGATACACCATTTAATTGTGGAGTATGAGGAACCGTCAAATGATAGCTGATGCCTTTTTCAACACAGAAATCACGCATTTCATTAGAAAGGTATTCCCTACCATTATCAATATACAAGTTAACAACTTTTAAGTTAAAATGAGCCTCACTTTTAGCCACAAAATCTTTGAAAACAAAAAAAAACATCCGACTTATATGTTACCAAATACGTCACACAGTAATGTGTATACTGATCAATAAAAACTACATAATAGTTTTTATTATCTATAGTTTGTGGTGTAATTGGACCACAAACATCAGAGTGGATTACAAATAGTGGTCGTTGGATATTTTCCTTGTTCTTAAATTTTTCAAATTTTAATCTAGACTGCTTGCCACTTACACAAGCTTCACATAATTCATTATTTGACTCAACATTGTTTAAAAGCTTATTGTCTTCAAAGAGACCTTTTCGTTTTATTTCCAAAAATTTTCCTACACTTATATGGCCCAATCGTTCATGCCACAATCGATACTCAGCACTATTTGGGATTCTAGACGTAAATACCTTACTGTTCAATTTAAATTTTATTATTGGTACATTGTACTCACAGAATCCAGCAAAAACCAATACGCCGTTTTTCGAAACTCTTATGCCTTCAGGGTTGAACTCTATGGTCATCCCAGCATCCTGCATCTTTTTGACCGACAGCAGATTGTGCGAAATATCCTTACAATACAGCACGTTTCGTAGGGTGATTTGGTTTCCAGAGCTGGTAAGATTCAGCACTCCTTTGGCTGTAGCATGAATATATTCCCCGCGTTTGGCAATCTCTATAGCCACATTCGATTGCAAACGCTCATAGTCGGAGAATAAAGCTACGTCATTTATGAGATGATCCGATGCTCCTGAGTCTAGGATAAACTCAACCTCATCCGTGCTTGGGCTTGATGTTGCGTTTGTCATCATAAAGGCGAAACTACGCTCCGGCTGTGCTACCACTGCTGCCACTGCTGTTGTTGCCGCTGTTGTTGCTGCTGCCATTTGAGCCTGCCTTTCCTTTCCACCACTTTCAATTAAATTCTGATTTCCCTGTCTTTTAAAAAGGAAGCAGTCCTTCTTGAAATGACCTGGTTTTCCGCAATAAAAGCATTTGGTTTTTGGCTTAACAAAGGGTTTGACTGGTTTCTTTCCAAATTTCGCTCCTACCTTATTGTTGAACTTATCTTTAAATTCCCTTTTGCCTATTACCTGCAGCACTTTGTGGCTAGTATCCTTGTTTAAATTCTTAAGCTTTATCTCCTGATCAAGAAGTCGTGTTTTAACAAACGCTAAGGTTAGGTTACTTTCGGACAGGGTCTCAATCGCAGTTATAACTCCATCGTAACTGGGCGGAAGAGTGAGGAGTAGATGGGAAACTTTATCCATCTCGTCTAACTTTGCTCCTGATGCAATGAGTTCTGTGATAAGGTCATCGAAGAAATTAAAGTGATTAAGCAGTGAAGCATCACCTTTCAACTTAAGGCCCAAAAGTTTTTTACGAAGTGATAGTTGCGATGCTAAGCTCTTTCTTTCGTAAATGGCATCTTAATTCGCAAAAATCTGCCTGGCTCCATCGTCACTGCTAGCAAAAGCTAAAAAAAGAATCACTTAAATACTCGATGATCAAATTTTTTGCAGCTCTTTCAGCCTTCTTGTTCTCCTCGTTCACCTCAAAATTTATCTCATCAATTACTTTCAACAGGTCATGCTCCTCCAGAAGAGCTCTAACTCTGAACTTCCAAATAGAGTACTTTTCACCATCAAATGGTTTTATGTTCCTTTTACCCTTATCCATCGTTTTCCAACACAGCAACGCTTCCTAGCAACACAACACAGTCTAGCAGCAAATCCAGCAACACAGTTCAGCAACAAAATCCAGCAACACAGTTCAGCAACAAAATCCAGCAACACAGTTCAGCAACAAAGTCCAGCAACAGTTCAGCAACAAAATCCAGCAACACAGATCAGCAACAAAGTCCAGCAACAGTTCAGCAACAAAATCCAGCAACACAGTTCAGCAACACGAAAACGGCAGCACAAGAAGTGCAAGAAGAGAATAGAACTTATGGCGAATTCAAATCAAGTGACTTTTTGAATCGTTATGCGGCGAATTTGTCTTGGCTTCGTTTTTGCTTCTTCTTGTCTTCTTTTTGGCTTCTTCCTGGAAATATGTGAAAAGATTTTATGCGGCGAATTGGTCGCAGCGTCATATATTGTGAAATTAATAAGTTATATTGTGCAATTTCTATCACACAATAATCAAACACTTCCAGCAATTATATTTCGATGCTGACTGCAAACGTAGTACATATGCATGTGAATGCATACATATATGCACACAAATATTCATATAATATGCTTTCACTTATTTATTCACTTTTACTTTCTTTTTATTTTAAACAATCAAAGGAATCCTAATTATCCGTTGCAATTGTGTCTGGGCCCATAACCTATAGAAATCTGTGAAAGAATAGTCCCCACAAGCAACCAGATAAATAAGAACACTTTGATTTAGATTTTATGAACCGCACTAACTCGCTGACGAAACTTAAGTGACGCTAATTTGACACGTGCACAAAAGTGAAGGAATGTGTGAGAGGGACGACCAGAAGGCTCCGTTACTGTTGCCTCTTGATATCCCTTTCTATATCAATTTGACTCTTGCACTTGTATGTATTTACATACGTATTTTTCAACAACATCTAACACAGCGACGTGCACCCCGTCACCCGAGTGGATGATGGAATCCTCATCATAAACGATCGCCCGGCTCGTGTGAGTGTGGACAACGGTACCACCGTCCACTTACGAGGAACTCACCTCATCACCTTCCTTGAGAGTGCTACAGTTAATGAAACCCGGTACGTGAACCACGACGCGGCCCAGAAAAGGGCTCCAGGAGTGGCCAGCTCACCCTCCCTGAACATCACCCTAGAACACGACGTACTAAGTCTCCCTTACCTTCACCGCTTAAGTGAGCGTAACCTGGAGCATATCAAGAGATTCGGGGTGGACATCGATGACTATCGCTTACACCAGATAATGCTTATTGCAGGAGCAATTTGCTGTGCATTGATCTGTATCGGCCTCACTTATCGGCGAGTCATCCAGGCCAAGAGGTACACGCTCCAACTAAATGAGGTGATCGCCCAAATAGGGTCGGCCGAGGGCGGCCTTAATCTTGAGGGGGGAGTAGTTAACTAAGTTAACCGAGCGACGGCAACGACCGATCGTCCGATGGCTCGCTCCGGCCAAATTGCTGACACAGCGTCTGGCCGGAAGCTCGTGCATAGCCGGCAACCGCTACCCATTGGAGCGGCCGCTATGAGTCTCCCTTTTGTTAGCCTTAAGTTTTCAGTTTGATTTTGTATTCGTAAGAATAAAGAGCTGCTGCTCATAAACTTCACTCCGACTACCGTCGTGAAACTCTTATCATTGAAAAGCTGTCTGAGTCTCTAGGCCAGCAGTTAATGAAGGGCAGTTACCCTTCCAGCATAATCTTCGTATTTCGTCCTGAAGATTCTACGGCCAACCGGCCAACAACGTAACGGAGGACGCTGTCCCCCGTACCCCTAGGATCACATATTCTAGTGCACTCTGGAATAGGATTGGCTGGTCAATCGATAGCCACAACAACGGATCTCATCATCTACCCCCCAACATAATTATTCACAACAACAAGGGACCAGCTGAGGAGATACCAATTACCGACGGCGACACACGAAATAGAAAGACACTTGTTATAATTTGTATATCGCAACAATTGAGACTCAAGCATCATTAAAGGGACTAGGCATTGATATGTCCAGCTGGGATACAATCATCAAGCAAAAACTGGATCTTGCAAATAGAGCTCTCTACGAACAATCGTTAGACGGATCAAGAGAACTCCAAGGTCTCGATACAATGCTAAGCTTCCTGGACCAGCGAAGCCGAGTGCTGGGAACAAGAAAACGCATTCAACAACTGAGAAAGGAGCAGAAGAGCCCATCATGCACTTCTGCCAGCGCTGGAAGACAACCAAATTGTAATTTCTGCAAAAGGACTCACTGGTCATACAATGAGATGATTTCCGCAGCAAAACCATACCCGAACGAGTCAATTGGGTTCAAAAACAAAAATTGTGTGTTAACTGTTTCAGCAGTGGCCACAAGGCGAAAGATTGCCGAGGCCGTACGTGTTTTAAATGTGACAAAAAACACCATACATTGCTGCACCTAGAGGCCACGTCAGGTGCGGCAACAGAGCCACAATCACCTTCTGTAGGTACAGCAAGTAACAAAAGTTACAATTTGCTGGCCACAGTCAAGGTATTGGTCAAAGCAAGCAATGTTCAGATGGCCACATTTCGAGCCTTGCTAGACTCAGGATCACAAATTAATCTGATCTCTGAGCGAATGGCCCCCAAGCTGTCATTAAAGCTCCACGGTGCATCATTGCGCATCGAGGGCATTGGAGGCAACCCAAAAACCATTCGAGCTGGAGCAAACTTTCTCATGAAGTCGATGCATATTGATTATGCCCAACAAGTAGAAGCCTTTGTGCTGCCGCATATCATAGCTGATCAACCAGCTCATGAATTAATTGCCTCACAATTACGAGACCCAAACAACGTCACTCTGGCTGATCCAAACTTTGACAAACCATGAAAAATTGACATGCTTATTGGCGCAGAGCATTATTATTCTTTGCTTCTACCAAATCAGATGCTGATGAAGCCAGAAGGCCCATTTCTTCAAAATACAAAGCTTGGATAGATTGTGGCCTGGAAAATTCCTGCTGAGCACGACTCAGCGGCATTTTGTGCAGCGGCAACCACAGAAGAGGAGGTGGATACGCTACTAGAGCGATTTTGGACACAAGAAAACCTTGACACCAAAGAAGAGGCTCGATCTCCAATAGAAGCTCATTGCGAATCTCATTTCGTAGCGAATCTACAGGTTGCAATAGATGGAAAATTCATTGTGAAACTTCCATTTTCTGAAGGAACTTTAGCCCTGGGGGCATTTCAAAAAACAACAGATTTTTGGCATTAGAGCGCCGAACGCCACCAGAAGTCTGGAAAGGATAGACTTCATGGAGGAATATGAACGTCTTGGACACATAAAACTGGTACAACCCACACACGTACCCTCAGATCACTACTTCATTCCGCATCACTGTGTATTGAAACCCGAAAGCAGTACCACAAAACTGCGGGTAGTTTTTGATGCATCCTGTAAAACGACAAGCAATAAATCATTGAATGATATATGGTGCTCTAATAACTCTGAGGTATTAAGCCAAATTCCCAAAGTCTCTAACGTCAAGTTAGACGAAACACTCCAACAATATAGTGTTAAGATTTGGGTTTGCTTTGGATGCCACAAAAGGATCAGTTAAGTTGACGATCTCAAAAAAGCGAAGCATCAACCATCACCAAACGAGTGGTCAGTTCGGAATCATCGTAAATATACAATGATCAAATTGTAAAGATGCTGCTACGAGAGATGCATGAAGAGAACATGCATTGCGGAGCGCAATCATTGAGAGCAATAGCCAGACAACAATACTGGATTCTGAATGACAAAACAATGGCCAGAAGCATCATACACAGTTGTGTCAGATGCACAAGGGCACGACCCAAATTGATGCAACAAATCATGGGTAATTTGCCTGCGGATCGAGTAACACAGGCTCGTCCATTCTCGAACTCTGGAGTCGAATACTGCGGTCCTTTTTGGATTCACCATAAAATCCGTGGAAAAGACCAGATAAGGCGTACATTGCAGTATTCTGCTGTTTTGCCACTAAAGCAGTACATCTTGAATGGGTAAGCGACCTGACAACAGATGCTTTTCTAGCCGCTCTTCGGCGGTTCTTGGGTCGACGTGGAAAGTGTCAGACACATCATTGTGACAACGCCACGAACTTTGTAGATGCCAACAACCAGTTAAAGGGCTCTTAGCCGGACGGTCAGCAAATGGACACCACGACGTCGGATATTTCTACGCCAGACACCCGAATCCAAGCAGAGCACGGAACAACCAGCACCAGAACCTACCCCACGGAGTTTTTCGTTCGACCTTACTGAAGGTTGAACACCTGTTCAACGGCCGGGAGAATGTTCAGTCACGGCAGCGTTTATTCATAAGCAATAACATTTAGAATACTACATAAAAATTCTTTAGTCGCAGCAACATGCATTTGTCGTAAATAAAGTATCAGTTACCAGGTCAAGCGAATATGAATAGCTGGCGGACATGAGGAAAGCGAAATAGGGCAATAAGTCTCAGGTCACTTATAGCTGACAATAACCCACATTCACAGTAACCCACATTCACAGTAACCCACATTCACAGTAACCCACATTAGTTTGTTATACGATATTTGTTACCATAAGCATTTTGTACCTACATATACTGTTAAGTTTTCATTAATAAAGTCAGTAAGAGTTCTACCTCACAACAGAGCTCTTATTCATGCAAATGTGCCCGACACCATCGCCGTGTCTTTCATGCCCCAACCAAACCTCATCCAACGAACTAGTTCCAAGTGCTAGTTGCGACAACTGCAGGCAATAGTTTATGCACTATCTGCCAGGCATCTAAGCCTCAACACAACAATATGGTTTAAACATAAGTGCTGAAAATTAGTTTTACAATGTCCTTATACACGTGGCTCTTATTTTTTCGCAACTTTTCTAGATGGGGGTATGATACTACAGCATTAATTTGAGATTTCATTAGAGACTTAAAAGCTTTATAGGGATTTACACAAGTGCGAGAGAGATGACTATACGGCACTTCCAATGCATTGCCAATGCATTAACCAATGCATTAGAGACCAAAATCGATAGATACGAAATTTGACCGATGACATATACTGCTCTAATGAAACAAAGTTGTAATTGAAAAGTATATTAGCCAGCTCATAAGAGGTCTTATTGTTGGGCACACAATACAAATTGATTTTTGCTGATGTTTTGCAATTATTTGTTGAAACTAAAGTGCAAAAGATCTTTAAAAATTTAGGACAATAATATGTTTTAGTTTATAAAGTTCTTTAGTTGCAACTTGAAATTAATTTTTTGGGTATTAAAAATAAAATTTGTATGCCTATGAAAGTAAGAACAATAAACTTTAAGGCCTTCTCGTGCATAAAAACGGGATTCCTTTACGATGACTCCAGAAATTAATAAAATTTGTTATTTTTTAACTTTTAAAATCGGTGTGACCGCATAAAAAAGAAATTCGAGCCAATTAGCACATATAGTTGTCTCTTTCAAGGATCTAATGAAGTTTTTAAAGAATAGTGTCCAGACAGTAAAACGTTTCGCAGCGGAAAAAATGTTTAATCTTTTCAATGTGACCGCTGATTTTACAAGCTGTTCGGCATTTTTGGCCGGAAATAATGCGGGCATACATGCTTGTTTATAATATTTTCAAAATGACGATAGAAAAATTAAAAAGACGATAAAAACTACTATTGCTAGGCAGTAATTATTGATGAGGAAGACTCTCAACCAACTAGGAAGCGATGCAAGTATTGGGTGAGCCCATACCTGCGAGATCAATTAAAGGGTTATATTCTTTCAATGTAAGCGTTGCTTACATTTTTTATATCAATAATATACATTATTACCATTATCTTTTCTTTGTTTTATAGTTCGTAAATCTGAACCAAACTTCTGTGATGTTTTTGAAAACGGGTTTACGGAACTGTAGAGGCCACAGCGGGGGCAAACGGTCGAAAACAGTCAGTTTTTTTAAATTTCGCACCCCCCTCGGGAAATACTAAACACACTTTTCTAGTATATTGTTTTCATGTCTGTTGCGAGACTGGCGAAAATTGCGCTACCCTGCGTTAGATGTCCAATTAGTTTTCAGTTAAGAATACTGTTTTATTTGAATTATTTTTTAAGTTAAGCGACACTGGCATTATATTCCAACACTGTTTTGCAAGAAAGAAATAACGAATATATTATTGATATAAAAAAATGTAAGTAATGCTTACATTGAAAGAATATAACCCTTTAATTGATCTGTTTGTATGGGCTCACCCAATACTTTGATCGCTTCCTATTAGGTTTAGAATCTTCCCTATCCATTACGGCAATAAATGCTGCCTTAGCAATAGTAGTTTTTATCTTATTTTTAATTTTTTATCAACATTTTAAAAATATTGTAAACATGCATGTATGACCGCATCATTTCCCGGCCAAAAATGCCGAACAGCTAGTAAAATCAGCGTTCACCCTTGAAAAGATAAAACATTTGTTTCGCTGCGAAACGTTTTTTTGTCTGGATACGGAGCTTTTTGGTGTCAGGTTTCAGTATATTGTATGTTTAGGACTTTAAGTTTATGCTACTCGTCCACACAAAATCTGGTAGCTTATAAACAATAATTTGGCGGATAAAGCAGACCGATTTGCGCCATCACAGAACGGGGAAGAGAAACTGCGGTACGTAAGCTCGGGCATTATGTTTCAAGTCAAGTACAATTGTCATTTTTACAGAATAAAACACATCGAACATTTCACACTTCAACTGTTGTCCTATTGGGAACCAAGTAGCGATTTGTTTTGAGTGTTACAAGGCATCCCCCGTGATCGGCCGGTCGGCGACAGTAACTTTACCTCTGCGCCTCTGCTTAACTTCGTTTAAATTAAACAAGAAAGAAAGCTAACTTCGGCTCACCGAAGTTTGTATACCCTTGCAGAATTTAAACAAAAAATTAAATTCGAAAATCTGGAATAATAAATAGTTGCCAAATCTCAACTTTGATGAAAATGGCTTGAAAAACGGCTAAGTTATATATTTTCCTGATTGTTCCTATGGAACCTATAGGATATAGTCCCCCGATGTTCATGAAATTAAAACCGAAATTCTGAAATAATATAAGATGACAATAAATCAAGTTTGGTGAAAATATCTTGAAAACTGACATAGTTATCATTTTTTTTCGAAAATTTTTCCGATCGGTCCTATGGCTATAGTATATATATGATATAGTATTATATAGTATATTCGGCCCGTTCCGATATATGTAGGAGTGAAAGTATATAGACGACTAACTGCAAAGTTTTATTCAGATAGCTTTAAAACTGAGGGACTAGTTAGAGTATAATCTGACAGACAGACAAACGGACAGACGGACGGACAGACAGACATGGCTAGATCGACTCGGCTGTTAATCCTGATCAAGATTATATATACTTTATAGGGTCGGAGATGTCTCATTCACTGCGTTGCAAACTTCTGACTGTATATAATACCCTGCAAGGGTAAGAGGTAAGGTAAGAACCCTGTTTTATGTTCAAATTGTAATCATTTGTGCACAATATTCTCACAAGTTGTTAACCTACTTAGACCGCATGCAAGTAAACAGTCAGATAGCAAGCCGGTTGTTTATTTTCTGTAACATTTATATATATAGTCTATCGTGCCTACTAGCACTTAATCTGAAACCACTTGAGTGTACAATTTGATAACGATCACTTCTGCCTTCGTACAAAAAGTATAATGAATTTTAGCTTAAAATAAATTAATCTGACGAGTTAGTAAAATCAGGAGATTATGTATACGACTGAGACTTTCGGTCAGTCAGTCATTCAGACGCCATTCCACTGTTCTAGTTTCCGAACGAAGTCAAAATAATACCAAAAAGAGAAAGCTATATCCCTCAGATAAATTTTAAAGAGACGATTTTATGTTAATTTTAATAGTATTATAAAGGGTTTTAACATAGGTATAAGTCAATCATTTGCATGCTTTAAATATAAACTAATTTTAAACTGTACGTAACATGATGGAAAGGAAACTTTTTCGTCGAACAAATCGTCTTGTGAACATATATAGTAAGAGAAAATATTTCGCTATTATACTATTTTATACTATATATAGTCTAATATTTTATTAATGTTAATAGGTTTAAGACTTATTTAAGGGCCAAAATTTAACTCCTTAAATGAAAAACTTTTTGTGTTTCTGTGATTTTCCGTTGCAATATTGCAATATGTCCTTATTAAGACGATACATGTTATTCGCTCCTTTTAAGTTATGATTTTCAAAAATTTGAGCATAATTAGACATAGACATATATACCAGTTTTTATACCCTTGCAGGGTATTATAATTTCAGTCAGAAGTTTGCAAAGCAGTGAAGGAGACATCTCCGACCCTATAAAGTATATATATTCTTGATCAGGATCAACAGCCAAGTCGATCTAGCCATGTCAGTCTGTCCGTCCGTCTGTCCGATTATACGCGAACTAGTCCCTCAGTCTTAAAGCTTTCGGAATGAAACTTTGCAGTTAGTCTTCTATATACTCTCACTACTACGTAAGTCGGAACGGGCCAGATTGGACGACTATATCATATAGCTACCATAGGACCGATCGGAAAAATTTTCGAAAAAAGATTTAACTACGTCAGTTTTAAAGATATTTTCACCAAACTTGATATTTGGCCATCTTGTATTATTTCAGAATTTCGGTTTTAATTTCATTAAAATCGGTCGACTATATCCAATAGCTTACATAGGAACAATCAGGAAAAAAAAACATAACTTAGCCGATTATGTAACCATTATCATCAAATTTGAGATTTGGCAACTAATTATTATTCCAGATTTTAGGTTTAAATTTTTTGTTTAAATTCTGCAAGGGTATACAAACTTCGATGAGAAGAAGTTAGCTTCCTTTCTTGTTTACATCTACATTTATTTTTAACAAGCCGATAAGCCTAATGGTAAACAGCATAAATATAAAAATAAACTGCAATAATATAAAAACAAGTTGGATAATTACATATTCTCTATATTCGTATAGGTACTTCAACGAATTGACGATGTATCCTTAATGTGCGATAAGCGTATAGCTAGCCTCAAAAAATTAGCATTGAAACCACCGCGACCTGTACAGCAGGTTACCCCGGAACCGGCTGTACCTCTGCAACCCCTCGGAGGCGCTCCTCAATTTATGCTCCTTAAGCCAATCAAGGTATGCTAGTTAATTTTTATGTTACATATGCTACTGTTCACTATTTACGGGCGTGGATAAAGCAAAACCAAAACAAAAAATACCAATCGAATAAGTTGCCTTCAAGCACATACTTGCGACTAAATGCTAAAATAACTGCTGAGCATATAAAAGAGCTGATAATTTCTGTGCTAATCAGTGAGCTTATAAGCGTTTTTTTTCTATTTTCTATTTTGCATAGATAAAATCAATAGCTATTACTATACAATAACTATTTTCCGCTAAATGTAGCTAGATTTAAGCAATGTAATCTGACAGCACTTATGTATGCTTTGAGCAGCAGTCTTCATACTGCCTGTGTTCTGGCAGCACTGCCGGTAAAGGCTCTTTCTGACCCATGGGTTTGGGACGTGCCGACCACTGCTCTGTATGCCTGTAATTTTCTCGATGTTGTAGGGATTAGTGAGTGCCTGCTACAATACAAGACTTTTGCAATATTTTCCGATACCTTTTTTTTTTATTTTTTTCTCAATGTAACGCTTCCATGCGAGTTTTGGGTTAGGTATTTGTCTAAAACTCCCGACATTATATTGTACAAAGATTGCGGGGGAAGTCAAATTTAAAAACTGTCTGAAACACCTGTGGTTGTTTATTGAATTCAGTAATGAAGCTACTTAGGCTTATCTTAGTCCGAAGGCAGGTCCCGAGAAGTGAAGAGCGGACTAGCCGTCCTTAGGCTCGACCAGCAGCGAACGAAGATCGGAAACATGGGAACTTGCGATCGCGTACACGCTCGACGGGCAGCGCGCACAGGTTCAAAACACGCCACCGAATGATCGGGAATAAGGCAGTACCAGTCGAACTTTTCTTCGTGGACTGAGCGATTCAGGATAGAAAACTATATAGAGTTGGTATGGCGTTTGGTATGATCTCCAGTTCAACAAGGCGGCAAGCAATTGATTCACGTACCTGAATCAAACACTGCTCCTTTCGCTCCTTCGTGACTGCATTGCCAACTATCAATAATCAATCAATATCATAATGGGTTGCAAGCTTCTGTCCCAGCTTATGTTGCCTACGTGGCCTGATGGGCTTTATACTTCAAAATATTATATAATTAAATACTCGAATAATTCGTAAGATAAAAAAAATATATTTTATTTTTATTGAACCGAATTAATACAAGATTTTTATTGAAGAACACCGACCGATTAATTTCGTGTCTCAAACTGAAATTGTCTATTGTACTGCAAGGGTTGACGTTCAAGCCTCGATCTTGAGCTTTTGTGGATCTTGGTTGAATCTCGAAGATTTTGAGAGGGAGCTTAATTAAGGATTGTGATTGATTTCTCTTGAATTCAATTGCTCTTTTGTAATTTGATAATTCTGTTTACGTGTTAGCGAGTCCGATCTTTAAGCGTGTGAAAATTGGGCAGGATGTTTAGACAATAAAAGTTGTTTAGTCTACTGCTGGTATGCTTATCATTCGATAATGATTCATAGTTGTAGGGTAGCATGGGGTGTATGTGTTATGTGTTTGTACAATTGTAGGGTAGCAAAGCGTATGATGATTATAAATGTAATGTGTAATTATAAGTAGGCATGTACTAAGTCTGTGGGACTGTGGATATGTCACTATATATATATATGTGTTATAAGATTTATATTAAATTGAAATGTAAATATAAAATTGTGAATAAATTTGTTCATAAAAATGATTTTTTTTTGTTTTGAAATCGAAATTTTTTTTAAAATTTCCATATCCCTAAGGATGAATTTCCTGATAAGCCAAGCAGCGACGGCGGCACTATGAATTACTTTGGCCGCGCATAAATAAAAGCGATTGAGAACTTATCATAAATGGTGGGTCCTACCTCCTGAGCGATTCTGAATGAAAAGTACACAGATTTCATGGTACAAAAGTCCCTAAGGGTCTTGCTCTGAACACTTCTTAATATAACGAGTTGGAGTTTTGTTTTTTTTTTTAGTCTCTTGCCCCGGCTCCGCTTGGTTGGTCTCCGCATCTGCTATGACGGAAAATCTTTTGTTGTTGGAACCCCTACTTTGTTCGTTGATTTTGCTAATACAGTTGTAAGGATGCAAAGGCCGAGATATGAACTCAGCGGCCCAGAGTCCCTTCCAGAATAATTTATATTTTAGAAACGCCAGAACATGAGAGAGGCCGAGATTTTGCAAGAATTTTTAGGGGTGGGTCTTCAGCTTAGAAATTGCGACTTCCAATTGCCCACGCTGGGCGGGACAATACTTTTACCGGCCGGGAATTTCCAGCAGCCTGAACCCTCCGCTAGAGACTGGAACCGGCTCGGGATCGCCCAGCCACCTGCTCCCTCGCCCACAACAACCCAAACCTTACCCCGCGGCCTGGTCCGAACCCAACAGCCGCGGCGCGGCGGCTCCGCCTGGAATTAATTCCCAGCGGGCCATCGCCCCTTTCCCTAGAAGATCCCCGTGACTCGCGATCGCCTGAGGGCGCCTGGGCTAATCCCGCCGGCGCACTCCAAGATTGGACAAAACGGCTTGGGAAAACCCAACAGCCGCCACCCGCGCCCGTGCCCGGAATTAATCTCAGCAGCGGGGCGCTCTTGTTCCCGTCATGCCCAATTCGGCGCCTGGAATTACCCAACGGCCGCCGACATGGGAAGGAGGGGAGCAGAGGGTGATGCAATTGGCTACGAATGGGCCGAGAAAATTGTCGAGAGCAAATAGTTTCATGTTTAGGTTTATTTCATATTTATAATGTCTAAATTATTTAGCTTTTCCCTGTGCTCTATCTTTCCCACTCTTTCTTTGTCGTTATAATTTCAATTCACACACCCCGAAATTCGCTAACGTATTTCGTGTAAAATAATGGGCGCTTCGCCTCGCTTTCCCAAAGTAAATAATCGGCTGATTTAACTTAATGCTGCTGCCGGACTTCTATCTCCTTCTTATTTTCTCTTCCTTCTGTACTTTTGCACACACACTTGAAAATCAAACTTTGCTGCTGGTTTCTCTCAGGGTCGAATCGCGAGTCAATGCAAATTTAATTGCAAAACCCGCCTTGACCTATTTTCGGCTCTCCCGTGGCGGCAGCGATGCCGCGATCGCTGGCACGCGCCGTTCCGGGATCCAGCCGTTCTTTTGCCGACACTATTCACCTCTCGCTCTCTCTTAAGCGAGCAGGTGGCGGATCCGAATTCCGCTGCTCGGACGGCGCCCGCGTCGTAGGCCTCTGCCCCCCAAACACTCTCTCTGCCGCTCTTGGCCCGCGGCTCCCGTCTGTCCTCCGGGATGCGGACCGTTCCGTCCCGCTCCCGGGCCGATGTTCTGCAACAATATTGCCAATCTCGGCCGGCCAATTGTTGCCAGTCGATGTTGCCGGCGATGCTGCCGGATGATGTTGCCGGAAAGCGTTGCCGGTGTGTGGCCGGTGTGTGTGACCGGTGGGCGGCCAACGCCCACGTCCCTACTCCCTATCCACTATTCCCTACCTATGTACAACTAACCTATTCCTTACTCTAACCTAAACTAATATATACAAACTTAAATCTACTATGTAATTCGAAAAAACTACACATATTTACACTGACTTCGTCACACCCCTCCCTACTTAGGGGGGCGGACGAAGACCCGCACCTTCCCCGCCGTACTGATCTGTACCCGGACCCTTTGCCCCTGTTCCTCGTCGAGGTACCTCCTAGTGCGGCGCCCTCGCGTCTCCAGCCGCGACCTGATCCGGGCGATGAGGCGCGCCGGCAACCATCCTCCGGGCGTGGACCACTCCTCCGGTGCCGAGATCCAAGGCTCGCCCCGGATGCTCCTCGACTCCGGTGGCTCCTCCTCGTCCTCCTCTGCTGACTCGTATGGCGAGTCATCCCACGGCGCCGCACGCCGTCTCCCGCGCCGTGTTCCAGTCTCCAGTCTCTCAGGCCGCGCGGCTAACTGCGCACCGGATTGGTGCCGATCCGGCCTGGTATGGTCCCGGACCAAAAAAGCCCGCGTATTGGTCGTCCTGGGCCGGTGAGCGAGGCGTCTGGGGCCTCCAGCCTTCCCGCGTCGGGCTGTAGCGGACCCCTCCCGGTGCCTCCGCTCGGCTCCGTGGTGAGTAGGCACCACCTGCAGTGCCCTATAGTCGTCGTTCGCCGGGTCGTACCCGGCGTCGTGCGTCGGCGGAGTGGGTGGCCTCTCCACCAGCGGTGGTGGCCTCAACTCCATGCTTAGGGCCTCGCCCCATCGTCCTGGGATGGGCACCAACTCCGCCAGCAGTTCCGGGGTCCATACCCCAAAACAGGCGGTGAGTTCCACTTGTTGCTCCTCTGAGCCTTTCCTGGGTCCCTCATTAGATCGTGGGTCCTCCCAGGGCAGCAGGGTCGGCGATCCCGGCGATGGCGGTGTTGACACCGCTCGAGACGCCGACCTGGCGGGTGGCGTGGCGTCCACACGCATGGCGCCGTAGCGCCCGTCTGGTCGGAGATAGCGATTGTTATTATCGCGGCCGGACCCTCCGGCGGCGCTGTTCCTTGCGCCCCAGCGGTCGGCAGAGTCGCCAGAAGTGCCCGGCCGAGGGACAAGATCCTCGCCGGCCAAGAGGACCTCTTGGCCGGCGAGGATCTTGTCCCTCGGCCGGGCCCACGTCCACGTAAAGCGGCCTTACCTCCGCTTCCGGGGCCACCATCTCTCGGGGGTCGTCTTCCGGCACCGGTCGCCGACGCCCGTCCAGATGGAGGCTCTGGAATCCTTCCTCCACGGCGGCCGTCAACCACGAGAGATCGCTGCGGATTGGCGGATCTCCGGCCCGCCGTGCGTGAGTGAGTGGCGGCGGCATCATCTCCGCCGTGACTGCCATACGACTGAGGGGGCGTCCCTCGGGCCACAAAAAGCTGGGCAATCCCCTTCCCGTCATCTTTGATGTCTTCGTTGTTCTGTGGGGAGAAACAGGATTAATACTCAGTTGACCAAGAGTCCCTACCTAACGGTGTGTTTTCTTTAACCTGGCCCTGTCCCGGACCTGTCTTTTCCCATCAACCTATTCCATTCGCGCCTTTTCGCTACGCGATGCCTAATTCCCCTGGCGGGGCGGAGTGTTGGACGGGCGCACCCGTCAACAAGTGACTCGTTGAACTCTGACCCTGTCAGAGTATCCGACGGTAATACCGTCCAGTTCCGTCCTCCGAGCGTGGAGTTATTTCCACCGGTCGGATCGGCCTCTTCGCTCTCGTCCTCCTCCGCATCCATGTCCTCGCCATGATACGGTTAGAGCTGGTTCAGTCTGGCGGTCCGCCGTCGGCGACTGTCCGGTATGTGCAGCTGCACAATGTTCGGCGAAGGGAATTTGGCGACCCTAAATGGCCCTTCATATTTTGCGGCCAGCTTTGCTGTGAATCCCTCGGTGGCGTTTGATAATGTGTGTCGTCGAACCAGCACCAGTGATCCCACCGGCGGCTTCCATTCCCGTGCCATCGCTGATCAGCCGATGCTCGGTCGGCATTGTTCCTAGCGACTTCGAAGATGCGGTGCAGCTATCTACTACGTTCCATCGGGGTTATCTCGGGGATTCCACGTCCCGGAGTAACTTCGTCGTAAAGGGCGTGAGGCAGTCGAGGTTCCCTTCCCTGAACCAGGAATGCTGGGCTGAATCCCGTCGTGTCGGAGATACTGCTGTTTATTGCCAGCGATATCTCGGGGAGCAGCTTGTCCCATTCGTTTTGCTCACCTCCATCCAAGTACTGGGCGATCATCGTCTTGATCGTCCGGTTGGCCCTTTCCGTCGGATTCTGCCTCGGTTAATATGGAGCCGTGTGCTGTAACTCCATCCCTAGGGACTTACAGAAATTCCGGAATGATCGACCCGTGAATTGGGTGCCGTTATCGCAGACAAACGTTCGTGGCACTCCAAAACGGCTCAGGATCCGTTCCCGAAATGCGCGCTCCAGATGTGTTCCCGTGGCTTTGCCTAGTGGAATTAATTCCACCCATTTGCTGAAAAAATCAAGGAAAACTAAAAGCATTGTGTTCCCCTGTTTTGACCGCGGTAGCGGACCGACGAAATCCGCGCAGAGAATGTGGAATGTCTCCTCCACCTGGGGTGTGAATATATGTCCTGACAGTTTCTCCTGGCTGACCTTATACCTTTGGCAACTCAGGCAATTTCGTACGTAGCGGGCGACGTCGCGGAAAAGTCCTGGCCAATAGTATCTCTGGGCAAGCAAGTTAGCGGCTGCAGCTCGCGGATCGCGGCTACCTTGTCCGGATCCGTGTGGATCCCTTCCTCGCTTATTACGTGCCCCAAGTAGGCGATATGCCGCTGAAAGAAATGACATTTCTCCTTATTTAGCCGCAGGTTGGCTCTGCGTAGTCGGCGGAACACCTCCCGAAGGTTTTCTACATGTTCCTCCAGCGTCGACCCGATGACTATAATATCGTCTAGGTAGGCGAACGCAAGCGGCTCCATGTCTGGACCGATTACCGTATCCAGGGCCCGCTGAAACGTCGCCGGTGCCGAGTGAAGCCCAAATGGCATAACTCGCCAAAGGAATAGGCCTCGGCCCGGAACCGTGAAAGCCGTACATTCCCGGCTATCCCTAGCCACGGGGATTTGCCAGTAACCATTCTTCAAGTCCAACGTCGAAATGAACTTTGCGTTCCGTAATCGCTCCAAGACCTGGTGGATCCTTGGCAGCGGGTACGCATCCGGCACAGAGTTCTCATTTAGCTGTCTGTAGTCGATGCACATCCGTGCGTCAGCGTTCTTCTTGGCCGCGATCACAATAGGGGCGCTGTGCGGGCTCTTAGACGGCTCGATGCGGCCGTCCCTAAGAAGCTCATCTATCTGTTTATCAATAACGGCTCTCATGGCCGGATTCCGGGGAAAATACCTTTGTTTGATAGGGCGGTCGTTGCGCATTACAATCCGGTGTTCAGCGATGTGGGATACTCCGGCCAAATTCTCAAATTTCCTCAATTCCTGCTCCTGGAATTTCTACACCCAGGGCTCTGGGTATCTCTGTCCCGACTCCTGCGAGTCCTGTTTCTCCGGTGCATGGTTGACCGAGTCGACAATGCCGCAAAGGGGCGCGTTCTGCTCCGGCGTTTCCTCGGCGTGCTCCTGGAAGTGGACACGCTTCTTGGAAAGGAAAAGGATTCCGCTGGGCGGCGGTGGCATTAGCCACAGGCAAAACATGGCTCCAACTGCTAGCTCGACTAGTCGTGGGTACCTCCGTATCCATGGCTGTTTCCATGCTCCAATTCCGATTCGCTGCCCGCGGGGCTGGGATCGGCAACTGTCTTCCTATAGTACGCGGCTTGGGTACTGGTCCTTGTGTGGCAGTCGGCCCCTCCTGGGTAACGGTGCCAAATAATGCTTGATCCGTTTCCTCTACTATTTCTCCTATATGATTCCTCGATGACACTCCTCGGCGTTCCACAGAAGGCCTGAGTGTGTCTGACTCCTGGTGGCTTGCTAAGGGCTTCCATGGAAGTCTGAAGTCAGGGCTTCCCTGGGGGTTCGTCCCAGTCGTGAGGTTTCCTCCTGTACCTTTTCTCCTCGTAATCCCTTTTCTTTATTTTCTTCCTGTGAACTTTCCCTCACTTCTTTTTTTTGGAGTGACCTTTCCCTTACTTCTTCTTTTTGCAGTGACCTTTCGCTCACTTCTTCTTTTTGCAGTGACCTTTCCCTCACTTCTTCTTTTTGCAGTGACCTTTCCCTCACTTCTTCTTTTTGTAACTTTTCCCGCATCTTTCCCGCGCGTGGCTCGGACTGCTGCTCCGCGCGTAGCCCTGTAGCGCCTATTGTTCCCCGTGTCCGCTCCCATGGCGGCCTGGTGTGCTCATCCGGCATCAAGTGGAGGGCCTGTCCCCCGCACAGGATGGTGGTTCCGATACCGCACAAAAAATCCATGCCCAGCAGCACATCGTCCAGCAGCACATCGCTCCCGGCATGTCCCGTCGGCGAGCTTGACCTGTATCCGTATATCCCTCATGTTCCGTTTGTTGTCTAATTCCTTGGCCAAATCTTCACTTATGAAGCTATGTGTAGCTCCCGTGTCCAGGGTGGCCATAAATCGTCGCCCTTCCATCTCAATGGCGGCTCGGATGCGTCCCTGGTGCTGATGGAGGGTTCCTCCTGTTAATTGCTCAGGTTTGCTGGGACCCTCGGGTGATTCCCGGTCACGCGAGGCCCGTTTCCGTTTCCCGAAACCTGTCTTCGGCAGCATTCAGATGCCCGTACTCCTCGTCGTCCACAGTCCCGGCAGAGAAATCGGTGGTGCCCGTGGGTTCGGGTGGTGGTTCGTTGCACGCGAGGGTTCCTCCGTCTTCGTCGGCATGCGTCTTCCTGCAGCCGGAGAAGTACTCCTAGGCAGTAAAAGCGTAAGAGGCGCCGCAGCTCCGGGCGAATTTGCCTCCGAATCTAAATACATGGGCGACAGCAGCTTTGCGTCCCCGGTGGGAGCGTTCCCAAAATTTCTCTCCAATTCCTCCAGACGGATCTGTACCGCCTCCGAATGGTCCTGCTGACGCACGAAGGCAATCATCCGCGATCGCATTTCCTCCACTGTGCCTCCGCGTTCCAAATTAAACTCGAGAAGGATGGTCTCCAACTCCAAATTCTTGCGATAACTGATCCAAGTGACGCTCATGATTCTCTTCTTTTCCGCTTGTTGTATTTATATTTTATTATTTATTATTTTATTATTATTTTTATTTTTGTTATATCCTACTGTCCTTATTAAATTTTTCCCTTTACCTTCTATTATTCTAGCCTTTTCTTTTCCTTCTGTTTCTATTTTGGCCTTATTATTTTTTTCTTATTTTTTTTTCGATTATTAATACTTGATCTTCCTTTCCTTATTTATTTTTGTTTCCGTTTCTCACTATTGATTTTTTCCCTTCTTTTTTTCTCTATAGCTTTCGTTCTTTTCTTTTTTTTATTTCTCGTTTCTCCCGTATTCTTTTTCTTATTCTTTTCCGTTGTCCTAATTAAATTTATTTTCCGTTCGACTTAATTAAATTCATTTTCCTAATTTTATTTTCCTTTTTTTTATTTTCTTATTTCATTTCATTTAGTCCGTTCTCTTTTTTATTTTTTTCCTGACCGCTTTTCCTTGTTTTTATCTCGTTTTATTTTTCCTTTATCTCTTCCTTTTTTTCTCTCAGTGTAACCGTCAATTTCCAATATAATTCCCTTGCACTAGTTTATTTTATTTACAGTATTTTTTTTATTTATTTTAGGGGGTAACCAGCCTTTGTGTCTTTTATTTCTCTCAGTGTATCCTGAGTTTATTTTATTAATTATTCCCTTTATTTTATTATTATTATTTATTTTATTATTTATTATTCCTTTATTTATTTATTATTCCTTTCTTTTGCTTTATTTTTATTTTTATTTTTATTTTATTATTTTATTTGTTTTATCCTTTTTCAGTGTAGCCCGATTTTGTTTTATTAATTCAATGCCTCGCTTCGTTTTAATATTTTATTCCGCTTGCTCAATTTATCTCCTTTAATTATTTATTTATTCCGTCTGTTTTATTTATTATTTTCCACGTGCTCAATTTCCTATTAAATTCTCCCAGTGTATCGTTTAATTTAATTTATTCAATTTGTTCCGATTCCATTTATTTAATTCTTTGTTCAATTTATTTTATTCTAATTTATTTGCCTTTATTTTATTAAATTGATTGTTTCAATTTATTTTATTTTAATTTATTTGTTTTAATTTTTAATTTTAATTATTTGTTTTATTTAATATATTTTACTTTATTTGATTTTATTGTTTTATTTTATTAATTTCCTTTCGTTTATTTTATCCTTTTTTTATTTAATTTACTCGCGCAGAATCTCCTTTTTTCACAGGATTCTACTTAAATTCGCGGCGATTTACTTTCTTAACTTTATTTCCGATGTTTGTTTAACGAAGAGTATTTTCTGAGTGTCGTTCAAGGAATAAAAGGGCCAGTATATAAATTGGTTCCCGCCCTGATGGTGGCGCAACCAAGAGCGAAAATCATTAATCAGAGAAATATGTATAAGCATGTGTATGCATATGTATGTGTACCCCGATCGTCCGATCTGCACGCGCAGAGGCGGTTCTCTCTTCTGTGCCGACGTCGGCGCAGCCAGCGACATAAAATCTTTCTTATTGACTAAAAAATGCAACTTTGGTGCCCTGTTTTGTCGAAGCTGTACTCTTTTCCCCTGAATGGAATTTTTCTATCGTCTTCTCCTCTTCCCCTTGTCTTTCGTTAACGGCCCGAAAAACGAGGCGCCGCACAGTGGCGCCTTTCTGGCATTTGGCGTTCCAAAAATCATAACTTTTGAACCAAATAAGATAATCGAATAATTTAAACAGCATTTGACAGTGACATTTGACATTCGCCCATTTATAGGGCGTCAAAGTGAAAAAATCGAATTTTCTCATAGAAACTATTTTAAAAAAAAATAATTTAATTTTTTAGCTTTATTTTTATCGGTCTGCTTAAATAAAAATATTTAAAAAAACGTAAAAAAATATTTTACACAAAAATTTTTTTTAATTTCGATTTTTTTTATTTTTTATTATTTTCTGACATTTTGACTAACAATAAACCTATACTGAGGGAATTCCTAATAGCTGAAGCATTTCTAGACTATAAACATTTGATTCCTCATCATTTCGCGTCTTAATATTATTTAAAACAAAAAAATCACGATTTTAACACTGCAAATGCCCTTGAGCGCTGCCGGTACCCCTGAAGCGTTTTCACCCATATTTCGCGTTTTTTGACCCTAAGTTGTTCCGCTGCTCGGCCGGCGCCCGCGTCGTAGGCCTCTGCCCCCCAAACGCTCTCTCTGCCGCTCTTGGCCCGCGGCTCCCGTCTGTCCTCCGGGATGCGGACCGTTCCGTCCCGCTCCCGGGCCGATGTTCTGCAACAATATTGCCAAGCTCGGCCGACCAATTGTTGCCAGTCGATGTTGCCGGCGATGCTGCCGGATGATTTTGCCGGAAAGCGTTGCCGGTGTGTGGCCGGTGTGTGTGACCGGTGGGCGGCCAACGCCAACGCCCACGTCCCTACTCCCTATCCACTATTCCCTACCTATGTACAACTAACCTATTCCTTACTCTAACCTAAACTAATATATACAAACTTAAATCTACTATGTACACATATTTACAGTGACTTCGTCACACAGTTCATTTTTGAATGTTACCAACGGTATTTTGTTGACTTATTTATCCATAACAATCAGTATGACCATTAGGACCATTTCTTTTCAACTTCAATATCGAGTGTTGAGAAATACGACTAACATCATTTTCTTTGGTTTACTGAAACGGAAACTTTTTGCTTATAGCCGTTAAAAATAATACTGGGTTGAAGAAAATGTCTTTGGCGAAGAAGAGTCAGCTTTATTTGGTTGCATACAGTTAAGTAAACCTCAATATAAAACACAGAGCCACTTTACTGCGCTAAAGCGATAGCAGGAGATCGACGGCGCACACTGACGTTGGCGTCATCATATCTTTTATGGTTAAAAAGTTATGATTTTTGAAACCAATTTTTGACCAATCAAACAACTAACGCACAGCATCTGTCTTTTCTCATTTTAGGTTTCAAAAATCATAACTTTTTAACCATAAAAGATAGAACAAAATTATATCAACTGTATTTGATAGGTAAATGATAGGTACATTTTTGTAAAACATTTTTTATTTAACTTTTAAGTTTTTTATTTAACAAATAAAACAATTTATAAACTGAATAAAATATTTCCCAAATAAAATTTTTTTATTTTTATTTTTCTATCATTTAGAGCACATTTACAATAAATAAATCAATAATATAATATAATAATCTATTTTTATAGGTTAAGCATTTCTACATTTCTACAAATAAATACATATATATATTTTCGCAACGGTGAAGCATTTTCATGAATTTTTCTGTTTGTTAGTACCTGAGTTATTTTACTAGTTATACAGCCATTTCCAGAAACGCAACTCAAATCAGACTTTCTAAACGGATTCTGATTCTGTTCTTAACTATTTTAGGCAGCAAAAGGTGAAAAATCGGACGCAAGTAGCGATTTACCTTTACAATCCTAAACCAACCTGTCGTTTTTTCAGTTTAATTTAAAGTTTAAGAATGTATATATAGTTTAAAGTAAGAATTATGCCGATTGGTTGTCCATATTTTAACGCCATCTACATTATATATATGAATTGTGTCTATCCTTATTGTCAAAACTTTTGACACTGGAACTGTTTTGATATGGAGGGTAAGCAAATTATGTGGCGAAAAAAAGGGACACACAAGAAAATATAGAGACAGTGTCGGTCCGTTCGACAAAAGGTAAAATTCACGAACCTAGTACACACCCGCTTAAAATTCCGGAAGGATATCCAAATCCGGTTCGAAGGACCAATGTTTGTAGGGGCGATCGTGCCGCTAAAAATAATCCTGGGTCTAAGAAAATTCCAAGGGAGCCTACAAGGGAGCCACCTGGGTCCCTTATTGTTTACATTATTTATCAATGATCTGCCCGAAGTTTTGACGATTTCTAGAGTACTCATGCACGCTGATGATGTCAAGCTTTGTGTGTAATACAAGGACGTCGCTTACCAGTCTGATTTACAAACAGATCTTGATAGCTTCCAAACCTGGTGCCGCATAAACCTACTAAACTTAAATGGCTCTAAATGCAAGCTAATGACATTCTCTGGGAATAATTAAACGGTGGTCGAACGAATTCGATGACCCCTATGTAACTAAAATTGGACGAACTAATGAAATATATAAATTTCATTAGTTCGTCCAATCCTATCCGAGTAGAAATACTAGATTGTATATAACCTTAGTTTTGCGCTATTGCAGAACCTCCTATGAACTGCATGAACCCCTTTAGAGTACTGTGTGTAAGTTAGTTGATAGTCTTCTTAAACTAAAATCTTTAATCCTTACCCATTTATATCGCATGCATGCACACATTCAGTCAGCTCACCGATAGTTTATTTAATCATATTCTTTTCTATATTTTTCATTGCGTCTACTAATACCTAACCCTAACAGGCATGTGCCTGGTTTCATAAGGGCCAATTGAGTGTAATGACCGTAGTGCATCAACGTCCATATAAAGCAAAAAAATTGATTTACTCCACGTCAATCTTCTTTGGTCGTTTTTTGTCGCTTGGTCCTCTTTCGTTTTTTAGCTTTATTGAACTATTTTCGACTTCACCTTACAGATTTTTCTCTTCGCCCTCTCTAGGTTGTAGTGTGTAGGTCTGAACGGAACACTGCCGTTAATCAAAGCGCGGAAACACCTAATCTAATTGGACTACGTAAATTAAACTTTTACATATTATTAAAAAAAAAAAAACAATTAATATCTACAGTCTTCTACAGTAATATAAACCCTTAAGGTGGATTACAAAAAATCAGATATCATAATATAAAAAAGTATTATTTAATAGAAGTATTCAAATTTAAATGAGAAACATTCGATAAAATAAGTTCGATTATGAAAGTTAACGTGCCTAAAATAGAGCCCAATAGCCAAACAAGAATGATTCCAGCAAAGTTAGACATTCCTAGGGTGA
The DNA here is from genome assembly GCA_035046345.1 of Drosophila birchii. Taxonomy (NCBI): domain Eukaryota; kingdom Metazoa; phylum Arthropoda; class Insecta; order Diptera; family Drosophilidae; genus Drosophila; species Drosophila birchii. Next base: position 1,909,420 of record JAWNOA010000047.1, read on the forward strand.
CTGGACCAATGTCTTCTTGGCTACGGGACATAGTGCTTTCGACTTGTTGTTGTATTTTTAAGTTTAAGTTATCGGCTACCACACGATACTCCCAGTATTTGTCGAATCCGGACGAGTGCCAGTTGTAAATTAGAGAATTAAATTTGTTAAGTAGTGGCCAAAGTCTTGGCACAAAAGCTACTGTGTATTGATAATAAAGATCATCCCGCATTATAATCAGCTGGTCAATTGCTTGTGGCACCAAATAATCCCCGATTGCAAAGTGACCTACAAGATCATTAATATATGGAACGAATTATTTTTAGTAGAGATTCTTTCTTACCGAAGGGCAGACGTTCAACAGCAAAACCAATGCTTACTCGCTGTTCCTCTGCAAACCGAAGCAGCACTTCATCGCCATAGATGTGAAAATTATTTAACAGATCATGGACTAAGGACTGCCAAATGTATTGTTTAGGGTCTATAGAACATTTTTAAATGTTAAAAGAACTCACGTCATCGGAACCACGTATGGCTGACACCCATGCCTCAGAATTGGCGGCCCATTGTAATTGGTGAGAGCGTAAGCGTTGCACAGTATCGGCCGCTTCGTCAAAGCTGGGAATCGTTAATATACTGGCAAGGCCGCCCCCATAAATGCTGGTAATAATTAAGTCGTTAAGGAAACAGGCAAACAGGAGCACACGAACTGTAATTGAATGTGCATTGCTATTTCCTGATTGTGATATTAAAAGCTTATAGGTCGTGGACAGTCCGTATTTTGCACAGCTCCACCATCCAATACGTTCGCTCGGTGTCAAGTACAATTCCTGTTCGCTTCGATATGCTAGAATCAATCCCATGGTTTCTATACATAAGCATAAAAAAACCGCAGACCAAAGAGTTGCTTGAAAAGGTTCCAGTGGTATGTACCAACCGGCTAACCGCATCGGCATCGGAACCAGGCATGATATGCCGGATCGTACAAGGTACATTGAGAGATCTAGGAATCTGTAGCCCTCAATCCACGAGTACATAGCACCAATGCAGACATCCGCTTTGTTATTAATGACCATACCTAGTGCACCGTCTCCAGATATATTTGGATATATGGTACCCCAATCATTGGCGTCAGCTATAATAGATAAATTATTAAAGATAAAATATCAAGTTAATAAATGTAATAATATTGAATCCTAAGATGTATATGTTCACACTAAAATGTAAAAAGTGCTATCTTTATGGCCTTATGACACACTAATGCAATTTTCATTCATTAGAGACTTCATTAGAACCTAAAAAGAGAAAACTATATGTGTTATTTTGCTCGAATCTCTTTTGTAATGCGACTTGGGTCACACTGATTAAAAAAGTTAAACAATAACACATTTTATTAATTTCTGGAGTCATCGTTGAAGTAATCCTGTTTTTATGCATCTGGAAGCCGTCAATTCATTTTTCGATCTTTCTTAGTCTACAAATTTTATTATTAACACGCAAAAAATTAATTTCAGTTAAGTTTTGCAATCCAAGAACCTCGTCAATTAAAACAGATTATTGTTCTCAATTTTTAAAGATTTTTTAAATTTTAGATTTAACAAATAATTGTAAAACATCAGCAATGCAATGTAAATCATCAGTAATGCCTCTAATGCATTTTTTAATGCATTGACAATGCATTAGTAGTGCCGTATAGTCATCTTGCGCGCACTTGCCTAAATCCCAATAGAGCTTTTAAATCTCTATTGAAGTCTCTAATGAATGCTATAGTATCATAACCGCATTAGCACTCCCAAGTTTGTATACTCTTGCAGTTTACAATTGAATCATAAAGAATAAATACAATTTAATCAAATGAAAAGAAAAATTAACAGGAATTAAAAAAAAACTTTATACCTATCATAAAAATTTGGATTTAACATTAACCTGTTTAAAATTTACAGTTTTTCATTTACAGTTTTACATATAAAATTTAATAATAGGTCGGTAACCTGACAAAAAAAAAACAAATATACTAGAAAAGTGTGTGGCACTCTCTAGTATTTTTCGAGCGCTAAATTTTCAAAAAACATCACAGGAGCTTGGTGCAGATTTACGAAATATAAAACAAACAAAAGATAATGGTAAGAATGTATATTATTGATATAAAAATATGTAAACAATGCGAACATCGGAAGAATATCGCCCTTTAATAGATCTGTATGTATAGGCTCACCCAATACTTGGATCGATTTGGCTTTGAATCTTCCTCATCCATTACGGCAATAATTGCTGCCTTAGCAATAGTAGTTTTTATCTTATTTTTAATTTTTTATCAACATTTTAAAAATATTGTAAACATGCATGTATGACCGCGTCATTTCCCGACCAAAAATGCCGAACATCTAGTAAAATCAGCGGTCACACTTGAAAAGATAAAACATTTGTTTCGCTGCGAAACGTTTTTTTGTCTGGATACGGAAAATAGAAGAAATAAATGCGGAGGTCGCATTTGACATTCGATATTCTTGATAAAAATTATTTAGTTTGTAAGGAGGCTCAGATGCCTGGCAGATAGTGTATAAACTACTATTGCATATTATGCATATTTTGTTGTCGAAATTAGCACAAGAAAGTTTATGATTTTTTCTCTAGTCATCAAAAATAATCATTAGACTTGAGTGAAAAATATATAAATTACAAATAAAAATAATATTACATAAAAAAAAAGGAAGCTAACTACGGCTCACCGAAATTTTTATACAAAAATTAAAACCGAAATTCTGTAATAATAATTAGTTGCCAAATCTCAAATTTGATAAAAATATGTTGAGAAACAGCGAAGTTATGATTTTTTTCTTTTATTTTCGCTAAACGAAAATCGAAATCAAATCATCAAATTATTATTATTATTATTAATAATTAAAATTGTCGAAGTTATTAAAGAAATAATTTCGTATGGCCACAAACGGCTGCTGCAGCATGCCTCATTTGGGTGAAAAATATACCAACTAAATTGTTCTTGATGGTGATCGGAAAATAATCTTATAAGATAAGAGAACCAATTTTATTAAATAATAATTATTAGTAGCTTTAATGCAATAATAACGCGTTTTTACACACATATGTATGTAGATACATGTGAATGTATTTTTATATTATACTTGCATTTGCATTTGTCCGTTATGTTCAAAAATGTATTAACTATTTACTATGGGTAGCGGGTATCTCACAGAAGAGCTCACTCGACTGTAGCTTTCTTACTTGATTTGCTATGCGGTAGCCCTGGAACTCAGAACTAATTGTGAGTGAGCTATATCTGAGTCTGGTGACAAAAACAATATAATGATTACGGTCCCTGTTTAGAACACTTATTGAATTTAATAATGAAACAAAAAAATGCTTATGTAGCAGAAATAATGTTGCCCTAAATCACTTCCTCATGTCAGCAGAAATTATGTAATTATGCAAATATTATGTAATAACTCGTCAGTCGCTAAATAAATACTATTAAGTTTCATTAATAAAATCAGTAAGAGTTCATACTTACTTTACTTATGCATCAGAGGCCGTCACTGTGACTTCAGACCCTCATTACCACAACCAAACCAATTCAAATCAACCCAAACCGTCTACTTAGTTCCAAGTGCTAGATGCGACAAAAAAAAGCAATAGTTTATGTAGAATCTGCCGGGCATCTAGGCCTCCACATAAACAGAATAAGTAGGGTATTTTTAGGAATACTACACTACTGTACAGTTGTGAACCTGGAAATGAATACATTTATGCAGAAGTACATATATATATTTTTATCAGCATTAAAAGCCAAGTCGATCTAGTCCGTCCGTCTATCCGACTGTATGTCTGATTAAACGGAAACTAGTGGTATCTAAATTAACCTTTGCAGATAGTCTTCTATATACTGTCAGTCGTACATAGGTTCGAACGGGCTGAGTTAAACGACTATATCATATAGCTGCCATGGAAACGATATTTGTATACAGATATTAATTTTTTATGCCAAAATATGCAAACATGCTTGTGCGCATTGTATTTCTGGCAAAGGTATATGATTATAGTATTCCAATTTTTAGAGATTTGAATTCGAAACAATATAGGAAGCAAAATTCGGCTTTTATATCCTTGCAGTTTAAGATTTAGTTACACAGGAGTTAGCTAACACAGGAGTTAGTTAACGTACTTGTAATTAGCACTTAACACCCATTAGCACATACTAAATTAGCACCTAAAACCTTTAACTCTCTCCTACAATGATTTACTACTTCGAGAATATAGTTTCTAAAGGTCAGTCGAGGAACTTGGAAATTTAGTTGTCCTAACAGGTAGAGGCTCTTCACATCTCCGTGAATTAGGTTACGTACAAAGAGTACACGAAGCATTGTTCTACGGTTAGATAGGAGAAATATATTAACTTACAACTAGAGTATGACTGTGATCTTTGACCTGTATCCCTGGCTAAGCAACGGAGTGCTTTTTTAAAAGGGTCTACAGTGTGCACGTGTTTATTATCAGTTGACATTTACAGCTATTGAGATGTAATAAGCATGACTGACACCACGTTCAAAAGTTATTAAGATTCGATGGTAAGTCTAAGTGGCATGAACTATCCCTATGCTGCAAGCATTCTTGAATTGGTTAAAACAAGCGACAGGTTTTGAATTTATAGAAAAAACTTTTTAACCACAATAATGGCTTAATTTCGTTTTCAAGTCCTTTCTAAATATTAAAGTCGTGCGATTTTTTGGGGCGGTTTTTGGTAAGAAGTCTTTTTTTAAGGCTACTCTGTCAATGCACTGCAGTAATAGCAGCATCCCCTGATTTTCCTTCGTACCACAGGCTTTCTACAACGGAGCAAACAAAGCAAATTATGGGATGTTACCGCAGTCAGACAAATTTGGTTTTCTTCTACAGCTATGCCTAACATCTTATTTATCTGGATTGAATAAGAATTTAAATATAACACAACTTTTTTGATAATTTGTTAACGGTATTATTTAGCTTTTTATTCTCATATATTTCGTCGGATAGCAAACGTCTCCGCGGAACCTTACTATAAATTCATTAAATTGTTAAGAGAAATTAAAAAACATTTTGGACAGCAAATATATTTCTTCAGCCGGAATAATTTGCATGTGTTGTATCATTTTGATATATTGCAGACATGCAAAAAAAGTACTCTTTTGCGTTTTGGACCAACACTTGAAAACGGAGGGGGAGGGCGAGATAGGAATATTTCATTTCATTAATCTTTAATTATGTATACTTAATTTTGTTATATTATGCTTCCCATTATTTGACCTTGTGACCTTATTGTCATTGCAAACGCCAATCTAATTGGAAATCGAAATCGTTTAAATTTTATTGGCACGTATGTAGGTGTAAAAGGAGTTCGTGGATATGTTTTCTCCTCTGAATTTATCATATAAAATAATAAAGTTCGCGTAGGAATGAGCAGGAAGTTAATGCTCTGCTTACCTGTTGGCGTTGTTGGTTATTTGTCCTGCGTCTTAGTCTATAAAACGTCTTGATTATGTTTGTGCTAATCGTGTTAATTCATTGCGTTCTAATTGTACATTGTCTGTTAATGGCCATGGTAATACGAACTTTAGTATTTTCTTTATCTGTTCTTTCAGATCTTATTCGCAGCTTCATGTTCTCACCGTACTTTATTATTATTATTTATTATTAATTAAACTTTAATTCACCTAAAGATGTATTTCAAAACTTTAATTTTCTACCATTCGTTCATTGGCACAATTACCCATCTGTTTGAGATGGGTCATTTGTTACTCACAGTCTAATGCGCAATTTAGTTTTATGAAGTTTGTTTTATAGCAGTTCTAAGTTTTAAATTCGACTGAAATTAAACATATGAATACCACCAAATACGCTTTCTTCATGGACATCGATATCCTTGTCACGGAAGGTTATAAAAATTAAACGTTGGTGAATTCTCAGACCTACAAAATATTCATTAAAAATTTCATTAAATTTCTGTTGAGCCATTTCGGAGGAACTCGGTTACAAACACTGTGACATGAGAATTTTATATATGTACCCCTTAAATGAAAGCGAAGAAGGATATAAATGTATAGATCGAACCAATTATTTTCCGTTGATAATTAGTTAATTTGAATGGTGCGTGGTAAGGATCTTCTGGCTGAAACAGATGAAAACAATATAAGAATCGCCAATTACAACCAGTTTAGAGCTAAGGCTAGAGTCAACGGCAACCTTGGAAGGTTGGAAAGAAGAGGTTCTACGGTGGTCGGTGGTTTGTGCAGTCCTAAGAAGTTTTTTTATATATAATTTGTATATAATATAATATAATTTCGTTAATTTGTGATCTAATTACGGCTACTTCGTAACGAGCTATTTCTATTATTCTTAAATAATTTCAAAATAGCTTATATGGAGAGATATATTATTTTAGTTGATCTTCCGGGCCAACAGCAGCCCGAACGTGACCTTTTTAAGTCTTATTCTTGTGCATCTTCTACAGTATTTACTCGCCAGTGGGTTTGGGTGTGACAGAAGTCTCGCTCGGTGTTTGATTGCTGCATCGTTCAGAACGTCGCCAATAAGTGGAACATCCAGCTTGCGGTGGATAACTCGGTTTCGGATATACCACTCCGCCCCTGTGAAACCGTAAATGCAGACCGTGAAAAGCTTTTCTTTTGCTAAGTTATATTTGATCAGCGGCTGAGGGCGATCTGTGGCTGCTCCGGGGTACCATGCTGCTTCCTAAAGCCAAACTGGTGGTACGGAATTGATTTCCAGACTCTCTGTTCCCTAAGCAGTCTATCCAGCAGGCGCCTCTCCAGGATCTTTCCAAATGTTGGCGTTCTTCCACCGGAGAGGAAAGTGACCTAGCCGTAAGGCTGTGTTTAAAACCATTACCAGGAACAGGACTGCTCGGTCCGGTAGTAGCTTTGTCATTCGGTTGGAGATCCCATCCGGGCCAGGACTTTTCCGGTTTTTTAACCTTTGTATCCTTTCCTTCACTTCCATAAATCTGATTGGGGGGATTGGCGGTGACATCTGATGTGGAGCATTAAGTGTTGCAAAAACCTTTTCAACTCTCCGAGCTGAAGAGGTCTGAAAGGGACAGCATCTGTTTTCCAGACTCGATCCAGATGCGTTCGTGCCACGCGCCATCAGCTTTTTTAACCGGAAACTTCGGAGCTGACTGCCTCTTGAACCGCTTTCACAGTGGTCGGGCCCATAGGCCAAAAATAAAAAAAAACAATTTCAACAAAAATGTACAAAAACTAAATAGATTACCGCTAAAATAAATCTAACGGTACTTTAAAAAAATAGAATTTAAGATGTAAACAAATGTTCAGTTTCAGTGCGCAGCCGCGCCGATCGCGAATTTTTCACAACAAAACCGAACTCCAAGTGGTCAGATCAATTCTTACGCGTCCAAATTGAAATTGTTTGTTATGGATTTTGTAGTTGAGATTATTTTTTATAAAATGGGATATTGATTGATATATTCATAAAATTTATTGTTTTTATTATAATAATAATATAAAAAAATGTTTTTGTTACTATATTTTGAACGTCTTTTATGTGTTTAGCTAAGGTTATAGTTGTGACCCACAAAAATCCACACTTCGTTTGTATACCAATGTGTTTGTCGGGCTTTAAGGGTAAGAAATATGATAAAAAAATTCTGCCGAAATTTGCCCATGTGCTTTACATGATAAAAACACAAACAACACCTTAAGAGGGAGCGGTAAGGTTAATTCGGTGAAAAACGGGCCACTTTTAAAAAATTTGTTTTAGCGAAACAGCTAAAGTTAGCAGATTTAAATAAAGAACATATAATAGTATAAAACTTCGAAATTTTATAAAAAATAATTTGTTAAAATACATGCATACATACAAAAAAAAAATTGTTCCCAGTGTTCATCCTAACAGAATCATCCGATTTCAAAAAAATATAATATATATAATAATATAATATAAATATAATATATAATATAATACGATATAAACGAATTATATCGTTGAAGAACAATTTTTTTTAGATTTTTTTTAAATTTTTTATCAAAATTAAAAGTTGAACCTCATTTTTGACTAACAAACGTAATTTACGTTGTTAATTTTAAAAAATAATAAAATTATTTTAAAAAAAATGCACTCCGTAAGTACTTAAAGAATCAGTTACAGAAGTTATCATATAAATTTTAAAACGATCTGCGCCGTAGATTTTGAGTAATTGGGTAAACAGATTTGGAAAATTAAATTTTTCAGGAGAGCGCTTAAAAGTTTAACTAACCATATCTTCGTTAACATTGATATGATCGATGTTAAACTTTTACACAATATTTTTAACATACTTCACATTGGAAGAACAAAAAAAAAAACAAAAAAAAAATTGAATACCCTAATAACATTTTTTAGGGTCCGTTTTTCTGTTATTTATAAGTTATGTTGTTGCTCTGTCTTTGTCTGTTAAATCTGTTATATTGGTTATGATATCTTGAAAAACAAACAAGTTTTTCATACTAGATGTCGGTTTTAAACCGATCGTTCCCATGGCAGCTATACGATATAGACGAGCTATGATACCAATTTTTTTTTACAGTATACTTAGAATATTTTTTTAGATTTTTGGTGTAAATTTCAAAACGGTATGGCCACTAGAAGTATTTTTGTCCGCGTCTCCATACAAGCCCGACCACTGTGGCTTTGTAAGCTTCCAAAGAGCGAAGTTGGTATCCTGATAAGGGGTCGGTTCTTCCAGCTTCTTTTCAAGGATTTCCCGTCTCGAGAGACTTCTTCTACTGCGTCCTTTATCCTTTCCTCCAGAATTTTACCTGCATTGTCAACATCTTTCCCCTAGTTAAGCTCCATTTGGAGGTACAGGGAGTTCTCGAGAGATCACTTAAACCTGCGAGTGTAAGATCCAGGAGGCAGGAGCACAAAGTTACCTGCAAGCTGTAGATGTGCGATCAGGGGAAGGTGACCCGAACTGCTATCATAGATCTTCCTGATGGTCAGTCTGAAGTCCTGGATCCCATGGTAGAAAGCCAGGTCTAGCGATGAAGGGGTTTTACCATTGCAGGGATAGCAGATTGGTCTTCCCGTGGCGAGGATTTTAGTTTAAGTATTGTCTAAAACTTCTGCAATGGCTGCGCCTCTCTTGTCGGCCCTGAAGTTGTCCCAGTCTCAGTGCTTTGCGTTATAATCACCACCAAGGATAAATAAATCACCGCACAGTTGGATCAGAGACTCAAAGTTGTAGCAAGACCAAGAGGGCCTTGGTGATAGGTACGCAGCCGCGTCGTCGATCTCTCTAAGCACAGTGGAAATCGTTATCCTTGCTAGTTGCACCGTGTCTATGCCAACTGGTCGATCAGTCCGCTCTTTACTAATATTGCAGATCCTCCTCTAGCTATATTATCAGGATAATCCCCCCTGTAAGTGTCGTAGCCAGGCATGCTGTAGTATAAGCCAGAGCGAAGAAGTGTTTCCGAGACTAGCATAATATCGATCTTTACCTATCTTTATGCTAGTCATTACTGGTCTCTGGAGGTTCTCTCCCTTTGAAGGTCTCTAACGACCAGGGAGATTGTTGCAAGAATGTTGCAAGCTGCTCTACCGTACTCTTTACCAGCTTAAACAGCATGCTTGTTATCCAGATGGGTCGTCTCGTTTTATTCAGCACCGAAAAAAAGCAGAAACTATTAAAATTATTATGTGACAATTTTTATTCGTTCGCCCGAAAATCAAAAGCACAAAATTTCTCCGGAAAAATGTTCAAAAAAAGAATTTATTCCGTGAAGCAGTTTTCCTGAACTGACTGTGGCTTGGGTTTCTGCTATGCAGAAGCTACCCGCAGATGGCCACTCTTTTCAAAGAGGGACAAATGCACCGAAGCCTCGTCACTCTTTTCGCGATGAAAAAAAATGTTGGGGCTATCTAATGACACTTCCAGATCGTCGACTTCAGCTCCCTTTACTGATAATGAGGCTGTGCTTTCCATACCGCAACCCAAGCGTGTTCAACCTTCTTTTGATCATTTCCTTGAACGCTAAGTGCCTCGTACAAGAGGCCTTCGGAGTCAAACAATTCGATCCGTCCTCGTACTCTCCCGTCAACCAGCACCTCGGTCACATTAGCAACAACAACCACGACCTCGCGTACTAATGGAATCCCCAAGATAAAAATAATTTATCTAATGTTCTTCAAGTCACCTCAGGTGTCCCGCAAGGGACATTATTTATCAATGATCTCCCCGAAGTTTTGACAAATTCAAGAGTACTCATGTACGCTGATGATGTCAAGCTTTACGTGCAATACAAGGACGTTGCTTACCAGTCTGATTTACAAACAGATCTTGATAGCTTCCAAACCTGGTGCCGCATAAACCTACTAAACTTAAATGGCTCTAAATGTAAGCTTATGACATTCTCTCGTGTCGTTCCCAAGCTTGCAATTTACACGCTGCTGCTCTTTGGAAAGAATTAACTCAGTTGATGACTTGGGTGTCCGCCTGGATCCCAAGCTTGACTTTATCGATCACATTTCGTGCATGGTAAATAAAGCCAGAGGTATGGTGATCGTACATCTAGTAATCCTTACCCACTTAGATCGCATGCATGCAAACACTCAGGCAGCTCGCTGGTAGTTTATTTCCTCGTATTCTTTTCTATATTTTCTATCGCGTCTACTAATACCTAACCCTAACAGGCTCGTGCCTGGTTTCATACGGTCCACTTGAGTGTACTGACCGTAGTGCATCAACGTCCATATATATGTCCCTCCAAGGGAGGGAGAAGCCTTACACATCATCTTTGGCAGCCTAAGCAACAAATCTACAGAAAGCCAAAACAAGGGGGTTCTGTTAAAGCAACAACGATATTTTAATCAAATTGTTCTCAGATCGTAAACCGAACCAACTTTAATCTCAAAGACCTTTAAAATGCAGTGCCATTGGAAGCGGCTGAGGTTCTCAAGAATGGCCCTCTACCTGGAAGGGAGCAAATCTGGGAGACCTTTTCAAAACCTCCAGTTGAGTTTGCAAAGTGTGCTAATCCGAATCCACAAGCGACGAGCCCCTACAATGGAGTCTTGGAGAAAGAAGAAGAAAATCTCTTCCCCTCCCCCTCAGAATTATTTTGCAGCTCTTGCAGAAGATGATCCGATTGATAATGTATAAGGAAGATGATGACGTTATCCCTCGTGCTGCAGAGAAGGAAATGACTTCTGTGTTAAAACCGATCTCTGTTAGGGCCCTAGGTCCATTACGGTGCCCAATGCTAATAACGTTGCTAAGGTGGAAAGAACGTCAAACGGTTCGAATTTCGTTCCTTCTTTTCTTGGGATCTGAAGATTTTCGCTAAGGACTCTGACACTCATAGAGCCATCACAAAACTTCTGAATATCCATCATATCGCGGACACGCATTTTTGACTGCAGACAAGCCTTATAAAGTCGTCATAAGAAATCTGTCTGCTTCAACGTCAGTGGATCTTATTTCATCGGAGCTTGTTAGAAAAGGCCATACCATGACGAACCTCTACAATCCCCTTACCCGGGAAAAAGGTAACCAGACACAATTAGGGAATTCTGAAACTGGAAGGCAAAATATATGGTTTGTTGACCTAAAATAAGCACCCAACAATGGCTAGGTACTTCTGATCAATAGGATTGGTAGGCAGAGGGTCATAATCGAAATAAGAGGGACTTAAATAAGGTCAAGCGTAGCTTCAAACGCTTCGAGTTCAACCATACCAAGAATTATTGCCTGAAAAAGCCTGAATGTGGTAGATGTGGGGAAAATCACTGGACAGGATTTGAATATTAGGCTACTAGTGACTTGACCTGTGGCAACTGTGGAGAAAACAACGCTGCGTGCGACAAATAGTGTTGAATCTTTGCAAAGAAGATTAAAAATGCAGCGCCCAGGATCCCTTTAATACCTGGAGGAGCAAGTGGACGGCAGAATACCGCTACAGCAATCCCGGCAGCCAATCTACAGCATGGGGTTTCTTTTAGCCTAGTACTCCCTACGTGCTCAGGACCGTCACCAGATCAATTAAAGTCAGCAAGTTTCTTTAAACTGGTGAATGCTCTCTTTTCCGAACTTCCAACTCAATGTAAAAGTTTGACACTCTAAGACGATGTCACGAACCAACAATTTTCTTGATTGCTAGGCCTCTCATCAAAAATTTAAATCCCGTTTTATCAGTAATGGAGTCTTGGAAACAAAAACATTTTTTTTTGGGTTTTTTAATAGAGCCAAGCTTAAGCTGGAGCTGATTCAAACGGATGTGTGTGGTCCAATGGAAAGGAAGACAATCTGAAGAGCTTCGTATTTGGTCACATTTATTGATGATATGACCCGCCGTAGGTTTTTGTACTTTATAAAGTCCAAAGACGAGGTATACGACAAGTTTGTTGTTTTTTAAAACATGGAAAACTCAGCTTAGATAAAAGCAATACGCAGTGACTATGGCCGTGAGTTTGTTAATAAACGTTTTGACACCGTTTTAAGAAGGCAGTTGACGGTTCCTACAGCCCGCAGCAGAACGGCGTGGCAGAACAAGCCAACAGAACCCTAGTGGAAATGGCCTAAAGTTTGCTTGTTCACTCAGGAATGTCGAAAACGCTTTGGGCAGTGGCTGTAATGACAGCTGTCACATCAAATATCGGTCGCCAACTGCAGCTATCATCAGAAACACTCCTTACAAGGCGTGGAACGTCAAAAAACCTAATGTGAGTCATATGCGAGTTTTTGGATCGTTGGCGGTGGGGCTAGACAAAGGTCACCTTGGAAAAAGGAAGGCCAAAGGCAAGGAATATCGATTCGTTGGATAATCCCTTGAATCAAAAGAATACAGGTTGTACGATCTGAAGACGGAGCAGGTCTTTGTTAAACGCAATGTATTATTCACCGAAATTCAAGAAGACGAATCCGAAAATGTACTCTAAGTAGATTGGCAGCGCAAGAAGGACGGCAGTCAGAAGATGATAAAACTGAAGTATCCCGTGAGAACCCCAGTACAGAGAGGTCAGAAGGAGTCACGGATCGTAAACAGCAGGATGAGGAGGGGGAGCCACTGACAGGACAGGTATTGAGCATCGGGCCAGGGAGGCCTAGAATAATTCGGACCGGCTAGTCAGGGCAGGGCAAAGCAGAAATTGCACTCCCGCAAAGCGTTGAAAAAGAATGACGCGCTCGTGGCAAATAATACATGGATTCTTTCTGATTTGCCAAAAGGAGAAAAAGCCATAGGATGTCATTGGGTTTATACCATTAAAAGGGATGGAGAAGGCAATCCCGATCGGTATTACACTCGTTTGGAGTTAACTATGGAGAAACATTCTCACCAGTATTTCGGTAGGACACTATCCCCATGGTGTTGGCGATATCAGTGAAGCTAAAGTGTACCTACACCAGATGGATGTGTGCACTGCCTACCTCAATAGTCATTTGGGCGTCTAAGAATTTCGACGAAGAAGCATGCAACGATAAGGTAATAATTGGATATGTGGACGAAAACAAGCAGGCCTAAAGTTGAACTCCACTCGAGACATCGGATTCGTGCCCTACCAATATGAAGCATGTTTGTATTAACATGACATAAACGGTAACTTGTGTCTTGTACTAATTTATGTTGACGATCTTTTTATGGCGTGCCAGAGCAGAGTGGATCTTATGCAGGACAACTCTAAGATAGGTTGAAGGTTTGCGTCAATGAAGGTCAGTTGAATACGTTTTTGAGCATGCAAATATAACGTGAAGGCTAGTTGGACAGGATAACGATGAACCAAACGTTGTATATCAAGGATATGTTGCAGCAATACAGCCTGGAGACGACCTTAGACGCAGGATTTCAGGTGGTGTGTAACAACGAGCATTGTGTTACTCTGGATCCAACTGCAGGAACGGTCACCAACAAATTAAGCTGTTGCTTTGGGGGTTTTCCATTGGTAGGCTACGTTGATGCCGACTGGGCAGGCGATGTCAACCACCGACGGTGGTATACGGGATTTGTTGTCTTTATGTCAGGAGGCCCTATCTCTTGGAAGTTGGAAAAGCAAAACAGTGTTGCCTTAAGAAGCACAGATGCCGAATATAAGGCGCTCTCATCAGCTGCAAAAGAGGCGATACATCTGACGCTTTTAATCATTTTAATCATGAACGCATCGACGCGCAAAGTCGCGATAAATAAACAGTATTATTATTTTAAACTTTAAATTAAATTTAAATTTAAATTGTATATTTGGATTGGCGGGATTCTCCCCGCATCACATATGATTCCTTCACTGCGTCGCAAACTTCTTATTCTTTAATATTCTTCAAGTTTTTATACCCAGTGTTTAAAGGGAAATAGAGTGTTAATCCTTAGTGCCGACCGATAATGTATGTTAAGGCATCGTAAGCCTCAGCACCCCTAAAAGAGGTGAAGTGGGAGTCATCCTGTATCTTGGGCAGATTTAGAATATAGTGTGTAAGTAACATTAACCATAAAGGACATAGTTTAAGATAACATAATATTAGTCCAGTCATACGAATAGAGCTACGTTAATTATTAAATATTACTAGTATTAAGACCAACGGATTAATTTTACCTATAGGTTCCAGAAAATTTAAAAATACAAAATGGCAATATCTCAAATTTGATTTTGAAAACTGAAAAATTTTTAATTTTTTCTGAAAAAAAAATGTTATTGTTAGTAGCTAGTTTTTTTTCAAAGTGCATTAATAATTACAATAACAATAACAATAATTAATATTATCACATTTTAGGGTAATAATTGTGTACTTACATGTGTCGATTTGGACGTGGCAATTATATCGTTCACAGAAAGTTAAGACAATGCGAGTTTCAGTACCATCTATGTAGATATTCCGGAGGTCTGAATCCTCTGGTACACTTATGTCCCGAGCATTGGCATAAGTGCTCTGTGTATGTACCAACAGATTGTAAAAAACAGAAGGAGAGCTTAATTTTTTAGTTTATCTTATCTTTTCTTATATACTCAAAAAAATTAAATTTTTTTAAATAACATAAGCCCCTAAAAACATGCAGTCGCAAACGTATCAATAATCATGTAACTTTCTATCGAGTCTGTTTCCAATTAAATCTCTGTTTTTTTTTTTAATTAAATTAAGTACGGGTCGCGAACATACGATTTTTCCATGTTTTTATTTTTAAATTTATTGGAAGAGCATTCATAAATGTAAATAATTTTTTTGCACTGTCCTAGTTATGTTAGAAAACAAAGATAAAACCATATTGCCTCTGTTTAGAAGTTGTTATCAAAACAAAACATGCCTTTTTATAGCTTCCAGGGTATTCTATTTTCAGTCAGATGTTTGCAACGCAGTGTATTAAACATCTCCGACCCTATATTCTTGATCAGGATCAGCAGCGGAGTCGATCTAGCCATTTGCGTCTTAGTTTTAAAACTATCTGAATGATATTTTGGGGTTTGTCTTTTATATACTCTCACTCGTATTCGGCTCGGAGAAATCCGGATGGGACGACTTTATCCTATAGCTGCCATGGGAACAATCGGAAAATTTGTAGAAAAAAATATTAACTTTGTCAGTTTTCAACATATTTTTATCAATTTTGATATTTGGCAATATTTTATTAGTTCTGAATTTCGGTTTTAATTTTATGAAAATCGGACGGCTTTATCTTATAGCTGCCATAGGAACAATCTGGGAAATAAATGTGAGCCTTATGTGAGCTTCGGTGAGACGAAGTTAGCTTCCTTTCTTAGTTAAAGTAAATATTTAATAAGTTTATTATATAAAACCGAAAAAACTTGGTGGCAATATAATTTATTGGTCGTAAATACGAGACGAAAAAATATGGACTTGGTCGATCGATTTCAATTTTGCGAGTGTTCTATTTCACATTATTTTTTTTTCGCTCGAGTCCCACGCCATTATAATATTATATTCGCCTTCGCCCTTAGTTACACTAAACTTCAAAATTTTCCATAGAGTTTACAAATATATAAAATCACCCAACAATGTTTTTCATCAAAATAATGAAAAATCGCGTTAAGGCTTTCAATTATTTCGAAATCTGTTTTAATATATGCTAAAAGCTTTCAAATTCGATCAATTAAACCATTTCTTAATGCAACTATGTGCATACAAACTATTTTAGAGAAGTTTTAATTTTTCTGGCACAATTGACCATTTGGCGTTTATGCCCGTATATCAGCTATGAAATATGGTCAATTGATATTATTTACAATGATTCGAAAGATTCGCCGACATCAGCAACTCAATTTTACCAGATTGGTCGTTAAACGATACAACCCATAATTAATATAAAGAACATTATATTTAAAGCTTAAATGGTAAAAATCTTTAGTTATAAGTCTAGAAACATTGCAGTTTAGTGCCAAAAACAAAACATATAATTTATTTATTTTTAATTTTTTGTAAATGTAACTATTGATGGTCGTAAAATTTTTGTGTATAGACATATGTATGTAAATATGCGCCACATATCTCCGCCGGAAAAAAAGTTCATATCTCCGAGAAAAATATATCATAATTGCATTTTTTGTTGTGTTTAGGTTCAGTAGTAGGTAACCTTTACTCGATGCATACGCAGAAAAATTGCAATCTGCAAGGGTATACAAACTTCGGTGAGCCGAAGCTAGCTTCTTTTCTTATTGTGCCCTGGCCCAAGGTACACAGGTATTATAATTTTGTGCGAGTGCGATTTTTTGCAACAGGCAGAAGGAGGCGTGGCAGACCCCCAAAAGTTACCTAAATATTGGTCAGGACCACTAAAGGAGTCGATATAGCCATGTCCGCCTGTAAAGCTCCGTTTCCAGACAGTATAACTACGTCTTTAAGCAGTGAGAGAGAGCGAGAGGCAAATAGTTGAAAACGGTTGTTCGTCAGCGGTCGTTTATAGGTCGGTAACTTGACAAGAAAACAAATATACTAGAAAAGTGTGTGGCACTTTCTAGTATTTTTCGAGCGGGCTGTGAAAAAGAATGGAAAGTTTAATAAAACAGACCGTTTCCCCTCTCGCTGTGCCTTCTTTAGTTCCGTAAATCCGATAAAGTTTCAAAAAACATCACAGGAGTTTGGTGCAGATTTTCTAACTATAAAACAAACAAAAGATAATGGTAAGAATGAATTTTATTGATATAAAAATATGTAAACAATGCTTACATCTGTCTGTATGGGCTCACCCAATACTTCGATCGCTTCCTATTTGGTTTAAAATCTTCCTCATACATTATGGCAATAATTACTGCCATAACAATAGTAGTTTTTATATTATTTTTAATTTTTTATCAACATTTTAAAAATATTGTAAACAAGCATGTATTATCGCATCATTTCCCGGCCAAAAATGCCGAACAGCTAGTAAAATCAGCGGTCACACTTGAAAAGATAAAACATTTGTTTCGCTGCGAAACGTTTTTTTGTCTGGGTACGGAGCTTTAAAACGGCCGCTCACGAACAACTGTCTCTTGCTCTGTCCAATTGTAGAGTGTGAGCTTTTTTTTAGAACGTTCGTTAGAGTAATTGCAAGTAATAGCAAATAATTTTGTATTTGTAATTTTTTCCTGAAAATCAAAATAATTATAGTATTTAATTCTAAGAAATAAAAATAATGCAATCAAAGAACTATAAATGTTAAAAATTAATAAAAATTTGCTTATGCCTGTCCGGCAAGGCATAAGGCATTGAACCCAAGTCAAATGCTTACAAAAATATATGTGCACTTTTTTCCACTGAGCTACCGATTTTGCTCATGGATTGGAACATATTATATTATATGTAAATTTATCTCCGTTTTTTAGTTTATTGTCTTCTTTTCCTCTTTCTTTTATATGATTGTGGCACGCGCCTCGTAACTGTAAGGGTATTCTACTGTCGGGACACCCGACTCTATGTCCCCCTTGTTAATATTAAAGAAAAGAGTAAGGTAAGTAATTAAGCCCCAATATAAGCTCTGATATACAGACGTATGGATTTTTAATGGGCTATAATGTACATACCTAAACGATCGATTTTAGATACTTTGACCGAGATTTTTTCAAAACTGTTACCCAGTCACATTTAGACCTGTGCAATTATTAGAAAAAGTTTTCATTTATGAAAAGGACAAATAAATTTAGTCTATGGATATCTTTTTGACGGTGGTTAAGATGAGATTTGTATACTCTTGCTCTTGCTCTTGTATACTACAGTTTGCTATGTAGTGAAGGATACATTTTCGACCCTATAAAATATATATATTTTTGATCAGTATCAACAACGATCAAGCCATGTCCGACTAAACGCAAACTAGTCCCTCAGTTTTAGAAAGCTTTAATGAAACTTTGCAGTTAGTCTTTTATATACTCTCACACGTACATATGTCGGAACGGACGACCGGAATGATCGGAAAAACCAAATTGATATTTGGCCACTTAACATTTTTTCAGAATTTCGATTTTAATTTTATGAAAATCGGACAACTATGTATATCCTATAGCTGTCATATGAACAATCTGAAAAATAATAACTTATTGTAATTAAATAAATATAAATATTATTTCATGTAAGCTTCTTTCTTGTTAGATTTAGATTTCATATTATATCTTATTATTAAAACATTATAATATAAACTGAATCTTACTTGTTTAATAACAGTATATGGAGGGTAGTTGAACCCAG
Organism: Drosophila birchii; assembly: GCA_035046345.1. Lineage (NCBI taxonomy): Eukaryota > Metazoa > Arthropoda > Insecta > Diptera > Drosophilidae > Drosophila > Drosophila birchii. The sequence goes on from JAWNOA010000047.1 coordinate 1,928,072, forward strand.
CTATGGTGACTTCGCGCCCTTTCAAATCTTTAAGCTTGTCCGGGAAAAGAGAATTGCCCTCCTGAAATCTTTGTTCGGAGACATAGTACCTATCAAGAAGTCTAAGTTGCGCTGGGTTTTCTGCTCTAGGACCAACATATTTGTTGGTTTTCATGTCGAAAACACCACCAGTTGCATAGTCCCGTACAACAAGAAGAAGGTTTGCTTGATCTAAAGTAAATTAAATAAGGAGGGAGAAAGAAGGACCATAATAATTACCCTCGAAAAACGGTCTTTTGAAAACCTCTTCCTTGAACTCGTTTGCGACGTATGCAAAAATGAATTTGTTATGTAAGGACCGCCATATTGAATACATTGAAGCTTTTGTAAAGACATCCACAAAATGGAGAATATCTGCACCAAATACAACAAATGTCTGACCAAAGACAATAAAATAAACGATACATAAAGTAATACAAAAAAATATATTTTAAAGTTTTACCTGACAGTGTGTAACCTCAAGAGATATTGCAATTATGCGCATAAGCTCGTCACCGTTTTCATCTTCCAATTGATCTTTCCTTAATGATTTTGTATTAATTAATACTAAACTAGTATAATGTTCAATTTGTTTCAGTTGGATCACAAATTTCTCATTAAAAAAGATACAGACTGTATTTTCATTCAGATAACGTCCTACTATATGAAAAACTGCGATTAACACTATTCTTTAATAAATTAGTGTATTTACTTATAGCACTTATAACCAGAGACCAACCCTGGTCAATTAAAAGCATTTTGTATATCAAAAATGCCGCAGTTGATATTGAATAGACCAGCTTCAATTGGCAAGTGAAGCCAAACTTGGAGCTTAGAATTATACCAACGTCAATTTTTAATTCCTTAGCAAACAAATTAGACAATAGGATAATTGAAGTGTAAACAACTTTAAAAGTTCTTCTGTTAAAATCTATTGTATTATAGTAAATTGATATACATTATACATACATACGTACGTAGGCATATAGATACATACATATGTATGTTTAACCTTTCAGTAAATGTACATGCACTTACAGAATTTCATATGACCAAATAAACCATTGAATTTAAGTTTATGATTGAGTCTGAGATTGAAAAAACATTACTTCTGAAACTATACAAATGGCCTTTTCCCGTGTTTCGTGTGTCTTTTGTTTTGTTACAAAGAAGAAAAGAAGCTAAAATCGGCACTTAATGTTTATAATTGGATCATTAAGAATTAATCCCATTTTATTAAATGAAAAGAAACCTAAGAAAGGAAGCTAACTTCGGCTGTTTGTATACCCTTGCAGAATTTAAACAAAAAATTAAAACCGAAAATCTGAAATAATAATTAGTTGCCAAATCTCAAATTTGATGAGAATGGTATGAAAAACCGCTAAGTTATGGTTATTTTTTTATTTAGTCGACCGATTTTCATGAAATTCGGATATAATACAAGATGGCCAAATATCAAATTTGGTTAAAATATTTTGAAAACTGACAGTAAAAATTTTTTTTTCGAAAAATTTTCCGATCATTCCTATGGCAGCTATATGATATAGTCGTCCGATCCGGCCCGTTTTGACATATGTAGGAGTGAGAGTATATAGAAGAGAGCTTCAAAACTGACAGACGGGCATGGCTAGATCGACTCGGATGTTGATCCTGATCAAGAATATATGTATATACTTTATAGTGTCTCCTTCACTGAAATGCAAATTATTGACTGAAAATAATGAGTACCTGATCACTGGATATACCTACATACATATGTATGTACATATGGTATATACATACCATATATGATTCTTATTAAGGATTCCATTGCAGGCACATATTTAAATATGTACATACATACATGTCGCAGATTATTTTCATTGTTCAAATTATAAAGATTATTTGTTGGAACTGGTTTGTTTTGATTCTTATTGTTTCTCTGTTCTTTCGTGCGAGGTGGATACACCATTTCACCAACGTAGTCTTAATGTGGGCATGAGTAAAACAGCTAGTGATCGTCATAACTGCCCTGCAGTACCATTCATCAATGTTTAATCAGCTATTCATCAACAGCCGAAGGTGTGTTGTTGATGAATCATTAATGAATTACCATACAAATTGTTGAGGAATTTAACAAGGGCATGTCCTAGGCTGTCATCAACAACATTTCATCAACAATTAATCGATGAAATGTTGATGAAATTTTGATGAAATGTTGACGAAATGTTGATGGCAAGTTGATGACATGTTGATTAAATGTTGATGACATATTGATAAAATGTGGATGCCATGTTGATATATATTTAATTTCACTTATTTTTATATAATCCCACTGTTTCTAATATATATATTTCCATTGTTTTCCATAAAATTGCACTAACACTAATTGCTACAAACTTTCAAACAATAAATGGAATTTTAAAAAATTTTAACATTAACTTTCACTTTTGCCATCTAATATGTATACTCCTAACTTATACAGAAGTTAAAACGCAACTAAAACCCACCCCGCTTATATTACTGAGAGAGCGAGAGTCCATGTCAAATTTTTCATCAACAATTCATTAACGGAGACATCATTCGACACGATTGGCGACTAAGATTGTCGATTCTGCCGACGTCGCAGACGGCACGTTGATGAAATGTTGATGACAGAGGCCTATTGATGACAAGTGGTACTGCAGAGTTACCACACTGTGTGTGTGTATTGGAAAGTTATTTAAAAATATTTTTACAATAATTTCTCTTATTGCATATGTGCAAATTTTATACATAAATAAAGAGAAGTCGGAAAACTGTTTCTTTGTTTCTATAGTTTCACTTTCAATTGAACTTTCTGTTAAGGTCGTCTTTTGTCTTTATCTACTTTTCACTCGGTCACAAATGCCTACAGCCATTGCACTATGGAGCGTCTAGAAAAAATATTCAAAAAATTTTCCACTAAATAATATAATTTAACTTTATTAAAGTTTAAATTTGTTAACATTAACAGTGTGTTAATGATTTAATCTTCTTTAAATTACAAATTAATTTTATTTAAGAACAATGTATGTATGTATATGTATTGTTTTAATTCTTAATGATTTAATTGCAAACTGCATGGGTATACAAACTACGGCGCGCCGAAGTTAGCTTCCTTTTTTGTTATATTGAAATACCGCTTATACGATCGAAAAACCTTAAGCTGCGTGAACGGCGGTATACAGTAATATACAGTTCAACCTCTTCCTCTAGAGTCTTCTACACCCAGAACTTAGCATTCAAACTCAGACGTTTAATTGAATAATGTTATTTTGTGTTTCTACTACATATTTACATACATACATATATTTACGTCTTGGGCAGATGTTTGCCTAAGGTCTTTCGGGCTGAGAAACGAATTCGTTTAATTTAATGCGTTAAATTTGGGTACCGGATATTCGACTAAACTCGAATGCATCTACATATTATATGTACATATTTACTTGCTTTCGATTATTTTGTTTCTTTCGTTTATATCGCAGATATATTTCATACGCATAAAATCAAAAAATTATTATTTATAAAAATTAATTTTGCGTTTTTAATAATAAATAAAATTGTTACTAAAAAATTAAAACATTACGCTCTTTTATACTTTTCTTCCCATAGTGCATGGGTTTAATTACTTTTATTTTATTATTTATTAGACCAGTTTTTATAATAACATTGTAATTAAGTAATTAATTCATTAATTTAAATTTTTAAGGCTATAAACAAATACTTCGTTACCATGTATCTAAAAATAAAAATTAACGTAATGGAGTTTGTAAATTCAGTCTCTCTTTGCCAAGCTATAAATATTACTGGTGATGTAAAGAAATAATTATATATAAAACAAATAGGTTTTCCGAGTTTATCCTGATAACTTTAATGATGACCCCAATCACAGCTATTTGATATAATCTCTCGATACAGGCAGTTTTGACTGAATTACTACCGACAGTAAAATAAATTCTATTTAGCTACTTATTAGAAAATGTCTCCTTAATTATTCTGAAAGCTTCCTATCAAATTGTTATACATATGCTCGGCAAGGGTATGTATGTAGGTCTTAACGCATTAATACTGGCCGCCTAGAATAAGAGCATGATAACCACAATTTGAGAGGAGAAAGCGCAGCAATAAAAGATATTACGGTCAATAAACGGTTCACTGTAGATTTTAAACCGGCGTGCTAAAGCAATATAATATCAAACAAGTTGCATCAAACTTGTTGAAGGTCAAAACTGGTTGCTGGCTTCGTGGTAAAACAGCCTAGGCAGTGCTTTCTATTCGTTCGTGGAGAGACAACGTCACACGGCCCGCCGTACGCCGTGAACGAATAATGATCAAAAGTGAAATAAGCATACATATGTACATATAACATAAATATGGAAGCCAAAGTTTTAATCAAAATCAAATTAAAAATATAATTTATTTAAAACTATAGAGTAAAACAAAGAAGTACACTTTAAAAAATGCGCAGAGTATATGAAAACAAATTTTGCATTGTTGTTTAAATTTTAATTTTAATTAAACGTGAATTATGCTAAATTCCAATATGCCCGTATCCAAGATACCGCCGTCCCTAAAGCAAAAACCCAGCGAGATGGGCGGCAAAGACAGCACTTTAGACTCAAGAAAATCTCCCAATAACAGTGCTGATATACCAAAAATGAAGCTGCTCAAGGTTAATTATGTGCATCAGTGCCAGGAGGCTATAATAAACAGGTCAAACGAGTCGCCACAGTCTGGTCGACTGAACAACCCCACTCGTTTCGAGAGTCTATGCAGACAATTTAGAAGTATTGGCTCTCCATACCAAACCTGTTCAAATATATTGTCAAAGAACTCAAAAACTCTTTTAACCTCCCAAACACAATTAAGAATCAATTCCTGGACAACTCAAAAAAGCATTGCCTTGCTTCAGGAACCAAATGAAAATGATTGTTCCTGTAACATGGCAATTATTTGTAACGGTAATAATTCACATATTTGGAAACATCGAAGCTCTCATTGCGATTTTCTGCTTGAGGCCAACGGAATAAAATCACGTTCCGACCGAATCGCGAGGATCGAAAGCACAGAAGTGGGTAATACACTTGTAAGTCGTGAACATGGAATTCGTAGATGGAAAACACATAATTCAAACCCATGGAAATCTTTGGACGCAGGACAAGAAAGTAACTCTAGCTGTAAAAAAAAAACCAAGTTAGAGAGAGTTCACATTCGCAAAAAACGAGAGTCACTGCATATAATTAACCGCTTGGTGGACGAAAAAGAACGGTTCAGCCAACGTCATAATTATCAACGGAATTATTGCGATAAAAGTTATGATTACGTCGTACCAGATGGCCTACACCATACAGCAAATCCAAAAAGCTGGTCGGACTCTGGAGATTCTTCCGATAATTGCAATAACCAGAAACAAATTAAGCAATCTAATCTATCTTATAATGTCGAGGAAACTAATAGTAAGAAATCGGAAAGACACGTTCCAGCCAAGTCAAGAGAAAATCCTAAAAGCCATATAAAGGCATTTGGTGGTGACCCAAACGACTTACAAAATTTTTCCAAGAAAAATCTGACCAAAATAACAACTAACGAATTACTACAAGCCGCTACAGAAAATATAAAGCAGTGTAACATTGAACAAGAGCGTAAGCTAATTAATATGAAAGAAAGCGCAGAGAAATCAAAATACAGCTGCCTTTGGGTTAGGGATACGTCTTATAGCAAAGGCTTCAATGAATTCACTAACTCCTCTAGATCCGATTCTATTGTGTTGTCATCTAACGCATCCACGATATCATCCCACTGTGGAGAATCCTGTCTGGATAATAATTCTCTGGGTGGTTCAGAAAAAGATTGCTGTGAATGTTATGGACAGCAGTATTCAACGTCTTCCTTAAGCTGCCTAGTGAAGGATTATTGCAACGCCGTCGGAGGTGTTTTCTGGAATAATGAATATAACGAGCTTTCGCCAGGAAAGTCTACCAGCTGTTGCTGCAGCTTGTCGAGCTGTGATGAAGATGACTGTTCATACTTTGAGGAAAGCATAGGCGACGACTTTAAGTCCGAAACAGTACAACTGGAACGCGACACATCCAAAGATATAAAACGATACGAAAAGATAGTGCAAAAAGTAAGTACCGTGGCTGCTAGTAGCAACATAATTATACACCGCTAATAAAAGACGGAAGTCTAAATAACTCCCACAGACCATGGTAATAGCCTTCCGCTTACTTCTGTTTTTTTCTGCGCATTGGATCAAATTTCTGTTACATGTACGGTGTACATATACATATGAGTATACAGAAATTATAAATATTTACGAAAATAGAAAGCTAGTTTAGATAATACTTTGCAATTGGATCTTAAAAAATTGATTCATTTCGGATATATGAAAATCTAAAGTAAAACCATACTAAACAAACAGAATGGATGTAAAACATTTTAACATTAAACTTTTGCTGATTAATCATGATCTCTTAAATAATTGTCTTTCGCACCTATGACAGCTAAATTATGTAATAATTTGAAAAAATTAAATGCAAAACATTATTTTTAAATCTTAAATAAATTACGAATATCTTAGAGATTAAGCGTATACATTTACATATTTATTTTATATTTACATTTTTCTATTTTCCAATTCCAATGGTAGCTACACTCATGGACAATATAATAGGTGTGTTTTTTTTTCGTTTTCAACTTGTTCTTTCTAAGCCATCTCTTCTCCAATCTCAACAAATCAGGAATTTTTGAAAACGTATATTTATTGTCTTTAAACCAAAAGTAAAAAAAGTTTCCCAAACTCCTTAATATTCAAGAAAATTAAATATATCTCTAAATCCAACAATTTCGGCTGGCCATAATAATAGGTGTATAAAGAGAAATGTTTAAATAAAATCCATATTTCGCTATTTTTGGTCTTGTTTTATATTAAACAAAGTATCTAGCAGCTAATAGACGGTATATCCGCCATTTTTGGCAAGACTTTCTCTATTCGTCTTGGCCTGGAGGATATTAACTTCCGACAAGTTCCAATTGGAATGTTATACCATGTCCTTTGGACTATATCCGTATGTATATTATTATCCGATTCAACTTTATCTTTTTTTTAATTTCAATTTTTTTTTTTTAAATTTATTTTGGCTAATCCCAACTAACCCAGATCAAAGGTATGGTTTGTGATTTAATTTAAAAAATAGAAACAGATTTAAAGTATTATCTCTACAAAACAGTTGTGCGCTACAGTTGCCTAAATTGTTGGAATGTATTTGAAAAAGTACGGAGAATAAAACCTTCAGATTGTGTAAGGTCTCGGTCTGAATATTAACATACTAGTCCGAAACCCAAAAGTTTCCATGTACCAATTTTGAGGAAATCGCCTGAAAGTACCAAAAATTACCTATTTTGGCACTTTTCAAACGCTAATAACACCGAAACCGGGCATATAACGTTGAATGAAAGCCCAATCCTTCCCCTTTCAGATTTCAGATGGATCCTGAATGTGGGACGTTAGGTTCAGGAGCTATATCGCTTTTTCTGAACTGCTTTTTAACCCCTTTTTATACCCTTGCAGGGTATTATAATTTCAGTTAGAAGTTTGCAACGCAGTGAAGCAGACATCTCCGACCCTATAAAGTATATATATCCTTGATCAGAATCAACAGCCGAGTCGATCTAGCCATGTCCGTCTGTCCTTTTCTACGCAAACTAGTTCCTCAGTTTTAAAGCTATCTGAATGAAACTTTGCAGTTATATACTCTCACTCGTCGGAAGGAGCCGGATCGGACAACTATATCATATAGCTGCCATAGGAACAATCGGAAAATTTGTAGAAAAAAATTTTAGCTTTGTCAGTTTTCAACATATTTTCATCAAAGTTGAGATTAAGGCGTTTTATATTATTCCTGAATTTCGGTTTTAATTTCGTGAAAATCGGTTTACTCTATCATATAACTTCCATAGGAACAATCAGGAAAATAAAAAAAACATAACTTAGCCGATTTTCAAACCATTTTCATCAAATTTGAGATTTGGCAACTAATTATTATTCCAGATTTTCGGTTTTAATTTTTTGAGACCGAGATCTTTCACAATCTGAACGTTTTATTCTACGTATGTACTTTTTCTTGTTGGCCTGAGTTATTGGTACTGCTCTTGTCCTTCAAAATCAGTTTTTAAAATTTGGAAATGAAAACGGCTTCTGATTTTCCAATCCATTTCTTTAGAATCACTTACCGTATCATCTCGAGCTTTAAATAATATAATTTTAGCTTGAGCATACACATTGTGATCATCGTCCCAACGTGGACGCCAGCCCACAGTGATTTTTATGTATGTACATATGTATGTACATGTGTACATAAGTGAGGTCGATAAAAAGCTATCGTCTTAAATTTTAAACAGAGTCGTTTGCTTTTTTAATATCGTTTAATAAAAGAAAGAAAAAATAAAGAAACTGCTTTTTAAAGATTCTATAACGGTAATAAAAATGTTTTTATACTATCAGTGGCCCAGTTGTAACTTAACTAGAAATCCGGTTTTAAGCTCAAGCTTAAACTTCAACTCCATCTTTGTAATTTTTGTGTTCTTGGCCAATATCGCCGTTCTGCTATATGGTAGGAAACCATAAGAAACGCTTTTCACGAAAATGTAATCTTATTCCAAAATTTAAAAGCAAGTAGTTACATATTCTAATGTCAAATATTACTTGTGTTAGTTATTAATAGTTTTAACGAGGGACTTTAGAAAATGAGAATTTTCTTTGGTCCTTCCAGTTATAACATTTATCATATTCGGTTTAAAATAGGTTTTCCACTTTTTAAGACAAATTTGTAAATATTTGCATTTAAATTTCTATTATATTGAAATTATTTTGTATTCCGTTTTAAACAATCTGATGTTATGGATAAAAGATGTTTTTTTGTCAAATCTTGGCAAAATACTTAAAAATTTAACAAATAATTAAATATTAGGTTGTCAAAAAGTCCTGCGGCATTTTTATTGTGTGGCACCCATACATCGAACTTCTTAGTGAATCCAATTTTCTTCAAATGGTTTATAACGGTTTGATGACTCATGCCCAGCTCTATGCCAGTCTCTTTCAACCAATCAGAGATTTTATCGCAATTTTCGCAATTTTTTTTCTCTTTATTATGCTCCATGTTTGCGACGCTAAAACTCACGACCGACTTAAAAGAAACAATAATAAATCAAACACGTGTAGCGCGTGAAGAGCTTTCCAAAAAGGTATAGTCTGACGATGCGACGAATAAAATTAAAACTACGCGGTTGCAGCGACAACTAGCGAAAATACCGCAGGACTTTTTTAACAACCGTATATATATGAATCAATTTTAATTAAAGATGTACAAATTTAATTTAAATATATATATATATATATATATATATATATATTATATATATATATTAAATTTTAAAGATTATCATATTCTAAAACATATTACGAAATATTGGAAAACTTACTCGCGAAACGCGATTTATATTTATTCTATTCCAAACCGCTGCATCATATTTTTTCTTTTGTTTCCTAACATCACTGGGAGAGTCGAAATAAAGCGAATAAATTCAATTTTAAAGCAACTTCATATTTTAATATTTCACCAAAATTATAAGACCTGAAAGGCTATATTGCCTAGATTTATTACATTTACACATGCATATTGCATTTATAGTGTTACCTCTCGTCTACATTTACCGATCGTTCAGTATTATTTTCAAGTGAGAATATAACAAGATAGGAAGCTAACTTCGGCTCACCGAAGTTTGTATACACTTGCAATTAGTTGCCAAATCTTAAATTTGATAAAAATGGTTTGAAAAACCGCTAAGTTATTTTTTTATTTTCCGGATTGTTTCTATGGAAGCTAAAGGATATTGTCGACCGGTTTGTATTCGAAAATTTTTCCGATCGTTCCTATGGCAGCTATATAATATAGTCGTCCGATCCGGCTCGATCCAACATACATTCCTTTAAAGGGAAAATACATAATTTATAGGGTCGGAAATGTCTCTTTCACTGCGTTGCTAACTTCTGACTGACATTATAATACCCTGCAAGGGTATAACAATGGACAAGAAGTATAATAATATAAAAACTATATTCGAAGAATATTTAAATGTATTCTTAGTTGAAATAAATATAAAAAACTCTCAATCTCGTCTGTTGCGAAGGCACCAACGAATGCCCATGCACAAATTGCGTTTAGCATGCAGCGCTGTCGCATACCTATTCACGCATATACTCCGCGTGTGTAAAAACTCATCTGTCGCGAGAACTGTTGAAAATGCTCACCCAAAAAGTGCCAACGCGCCATAAGAAGTTTTCACTTCAAAAATGCATAGACTTAAAAAGTTGAAAGTAAATATTAATATAGAAACGCAGTATGTATGATTCTGATTTGTGCCCCGACGCAAGTGGATTAAATTCTAATTCAGAAATAATTTCAAAAAACAAATATTACAACATCTTTTGTGATATTTTTCTTATATATCCTTAAATTCGCCTCACACTCAGAAACTTTAACAAACGAATCCCATACGATGTATTATATACTTAAAGTTTTTGTAAAGTTTTTAAAAACTGACAAAAATCTAAATCTAGATGTTTTATAAAGCAAGACCCTTTAAGCATGGTATCCAGACAAAAAAACGTTTGGCAGCGAAACAAATGTTTTATCTTTTCAAGTGTGACCGCTGATTTTACTAGCTGTTCGGCATTTTTGGCCGGCAAATGATGCGGTCATACATGCTTGTTTACAATATTTTTAAAATGTTGGTAAAAAATTAAAAATAATATAATAACTACTATTGCTATGGCAGTAATTATTGCCATAATGTATGAGGAAGATTCTAAACCAAATAGGAAGCGATCAAAGTATTGGGTGAGCCCATACAGAAATATCAATTAAAGGGCGATATTCTTCCAATATATTTCTTATCTAGTATATTCGTTTTCTTGTCATGTTACCGACCTATAAAACGGCCGCTGACGAACAACCGTTTTCAACTATTTGCCTCTCGCTCTCTCTCACTGCTTAAAGACGGTGTTTTACTGCATGGATACCGTGCTTTAAAGATACAACTATATGTTTTATTTGGCTCGGATTTCTTTTGTAATGCGACTTGGGTCACACCGATTTTATAAGTTAAACAATAACAAATGTTGATTAATTTCTAGAGTCATCTTTGTGGAATCCCGTTTGTATGCATGTGAAAGCCATTAAAATTATTTTTCTAACTTTCTTAGGCATACAAATTTTAGTTTTAATACCCAAACAAGAAGGGAAGCCAACTTCGGCTCACCGAAGTTTGTATACCCTTGCAATTAGTTGCCAAATCTCAAATTTAATTAAAATGGTTTGAAAAACCGCTAAGTTATTTTTTTTTTTTTTATTTTCCGGATTGTTTCTATGGAAGCTAATAGATATATTTTGTATTCGAAAAATTTTCCGATCGTTCCTATGACAGCTATATGCTATAGTCGCCCCCCGTCCCTATCCGACATATGTACGAATGAGAGTATATAGAAGACTAACTGCAAAGTTTCATTCAGATACCTTTAATACTTAGGGATTAGTTTGCGTAGAAACGGACAGACGGACAGAAGGACAGACGGACATGGCTAGATAGACTCGGCTGTTGATCCTGATCAAGAATATATATACTTTATAGGGTCGGATATGTCTCCTTCGCTGCGTTGCAAACTTCTGACTTTCTATACCCTGCAAGGTTATAAAAAGTTAATTTCAATTAAAGTTGCAACTGAAATACTATCTATTTTACTTATCCGTTTTTACATCACTGCGAAATTTATGGTGAAAAGGGAATGGACAAGTCCACCTCCTTGGAAAAAATTTTGGCTTTTGTTCCTAAGCTCCGTTAATTGTGCTTGTTGCGAAGACAAGTAGAACAGAAACTCAAAACTAACATTTGCAATTGTTGTACTTGCAAATCACCGCCACTTGGTTTAAATTTAAATTTGAATTTCGAACTCGAATTGAATTTAAAATCAATAATACTGCCTGACTGAGGGGCTGGCGCCTTACATATATACAAAAAGTCGATGAAGCAGTGCTAAGCTGTGCGTAACGTAGAACCCGAACTAGCACCTATAAATGGCGACGATGAGGAATGGTGGACCGTAAAGATCAAAGCCAAAAACGAACGTTGCTGCCAACCGATTTCACAGGAAAACAAGAAAAATTACGGATAATAAAACCGGCAGATTCCTAAAGATCTCGTCTGTATATTTCTAGTTCGAGGCCCAAAAATTTCCATCACGTACCAATTTAAGGAAATCGCTTTCAAAGTACCAAAAATTACCTATTTCGGTACTTTTCAAACGCTATGTAACTCATACATCAATAACAATAGACAGCAGCAGCAGCCATCACAGCAACAACAAAGGCCTCAACCAAAACAACACCTAGATCAGTCAGCCAGTCAGTCAGTCGGCGGCAGTCAACCGTATTCGATTATGGACGTTGATGCACTACGGTCTGTACATTCAAGTGGCCCCTATGAACCCAGGCACGTCAGGTTTAGGTATTAGTAATCGCGATAGAAAATACAGAAAAGAATACGAGGAAATAAATTACCGGAGCGCTGCTTGAATGTTTGATTGCATGCGTACCAAGTGGGCTAGGATTAAAATTTTTAGTTTAGGTGTGAGATTATTATGTGCAAATCATTTTAACTTGCACACAGTCCTCTAAAGGGTTCATATAAATCGAAGGCGGTTCTACAATGGTGGAAAAGTAATGGTATATAGGATCTAATATTTCCACTCGGTACGAAATTTTGCTGACCTAACAAGTCAGCTCTTTCCGCGTCGATAAAGTCATCAACTGAATTAAGTCTTTGCAGAGCACCAGTTAAGCGCGTAAGTAGCGAGCTTGAGAACGACACGGGAGAATGTCATTAGCTTGCATTCAAAGTCATTTAAGTTTAATAGGTTTTCGTGGCACCAAGTTTGAAAATTCTCAAGATTTGTTTGTAAATCAGACAGGCAAACGACGTCCTAATATTGGGCACAAAGCTTGACGTCATTTACGTACATAAGTATTCTAGAGTTTGTCAGAACTTCGGGCAGATCGTTTATAAATATTGTAAACAAAAGGGACCCAATTGGCTCCCTTGCGGGACACCTGAGATGACCCGGACCTTTTGCGTCCTACCAGTCAGATAACTAAGAATTAAATGCTTTGCTGAAGTCAGTATAAATTATTATTATGGAAGCGCCTTATACTGAAACATGTAAGCCCCAAAAGATTAGTAGTTGTTGATCTTCACTCAAAAAATCCATGCTGACATGGAAAAAGTACTGATCTACAAAGGAGCTGTAAATTGAAGTGATAATGGCTTTTAGAATATCTTCCTAATAAAGGGAAAGTGAGTGGTTTTAAGAATAAGGTAAACAATTTCAGAAGGGGAGTGCACAGGGCATCGGCACAATACCTAAGCACACAGCCTGGTATTCGGTCGGGACCCGGCAAATAAACTGGCTTAACACGATGAAGATCTTTAAGAGAGCTTTCGTTTAAACTAGGACTGAAAATTAGGTTCGATTTGGACATATTGTACGAATACGTCAATCAGTGGTGCTAGAATAAGTTGTTTACATAAACTGGGCAAAAAGTTCAGCAATTACCTGATCATCATTTACGGTTGTATTTTCAAAAGAAAGAGAGGACGGATGCGTTAAATGCTTACGCTTAGTGTTGACAAAATTATAATATTGTTTAAGATCCAGTGAAAATTGGAGCCTGCAACGAGTCAAATAGTTTTGAAACGAAGTTTTTTTACGGACGGTCTGGCAAAAAATATACGGGGAGTAAAATGAGAAAAATCATTACCGTTAAATGTCTATCCTGCTCCAACTCACTTGAATTCTTTATCCCTCTTCCCTTTCACTCTGTGTCGATTAGCAGTTCCCTTAACCTCTATCATGCCTGCTGTTGAGAGAGAGAACTTTCTTTGTCTTTCTATCTGTGTCGATCAGCTTTTAAGTGTGAACACACATATACATAAGAAACCAATTAATTGCGTGGCGCAATTTCAGAGACCGAATTGAAAACATGGCGAAGTCGCAATTTTAATGAATCGAGATCTAACAAATGCAGCTACCAATAATTCATTACAATTTAGAAGAAAGGAATTCGAGGCAATCAGTACAGATTTTAACTAAGTGTAAGTAATTCTCCAAACATAGCAACAACTAAATATGGCACAATAATGTAAGCTGTATTTACTAGGTTTATTAATAGTATCAATTCAAAAACGTTTATTTCTTATTTTAGTTATCATAATCTAATAATTAGTTAAATTGATTACGAATAAAAATAGTTGTAAATAATAATAATGTAAAATAAAAATAAATTGAAGCAACAAAAGATTTTACCTGATATATCTTACACTATATACATTATTATATTATATATATATATGTATGTATAGAAATGTAAGTAAAAAAACTTCGTTTCGTTCGGGCGTCCCACGAAGCCTTTCTTTTTTTGTAACACTGCGCGTTCAGCACAGTGAAATTTGACCGAGCAGATACATATACATATATATAATTAGAAGGGTCAGTGCGAGAACCGGTTTTATTAAATTTAGCGCACAGCCTAAACTTTTTTAGGCGACTGTGGGGCACTGTGCACTGTGGTTGCGCCCATAGGCCAGAAATAAAACAAGTGAGAAAGCTACAGTCGAGTGAGCTCGACTGTAAGATACCCGCTACCCATAGTAAATAGTTAATACATTTTTTAACATAACGGACAAATGCAAACGCAAGTGTAATATAATCACATGCATACAAAAATACATACACATGTATCTATGTGTGTAAAAACGTGATGTTATTGTATTTAATCGGCTAATAATTATTACCATTTATTAAAATTGCTTCTCGAATATCTTATAAGACTTTTCATAATCAAGAACTGGTAAGAATATTTAGTTGGTTTAATTGGTCAACCAAATAGGCATGCTGCAGCAGCCGTTTGTCGCTATACAAAATTATTTCTTTAATTACTTTTACAATATTTATTTGATCACAACCAAATTTTCAGGAATCACACAGACTATAGTGCTTAATGTACATTTACGCTTTTTTATTTGCGGGGGCGGAAGTGGGCGTGGTAAAAATTTGAACCAAACTTGATCTGCGTGCAAGCATAACAAATACTGTCGAAAAAAATTAGAGCTCTATCTCTTATAGTTTCTGAGATCCAGTGTTTCATACGGACAGACACACAGACAGACAGGCGGATAGACGGACATGGCTAGATCGTCTCTGCTGTTGACGCTGATCAGGGTCGGAGATGCCTCCTTCTAGCTGTTACATACATTTCCTGCCGGCACAAAGTTATAATACCCTATGGGTAGCGGGTATAAAAACAAATTTTCCAAACACTTGCGAAAAGTAGCCACATTATTTCTAAAATATCCAATGAGATCAGTGTATTTGTTAATGTTTTAACTTAATAAATATATAGAATGTAGTTGCTGATATTTGCTGAGTTGTCTATATTCATTAATACCCTTAAGCTGTCTTACTTTTTTCAGTGTCGAATTTTCGGTGCAATCTGCTGCACTTGCTTTGTTTATGTGGTTTGTTTTGTGCTTGTCATTTATTGTGGTCATTTGTTTTTGTTTTTTCTGTCGATAGACAATTTTGTTTATTTTAATTTCCCATTTGCATTTTATTATTTTCTACAGGAGCTGAAGAGAGAGGAAATGCACTTTCAAAAGTGTATATATAAGATAATTTAAATTAGTACATAACTTTGATGCCGATAATAACATTTTAGCGCTTCTACTGAAGATATTTTTGCGCACCATAAGCCTTACTACAGTGATATCGGAGCTATATAATATAGTCGCCCGATGGAGCCAATTTTACTATTTTACTATATGTTTCAAACATTTTTTTAGATTTTTGGGGAAAATTTCACATCGATATCTCAACGGGAAGTATTTATGGCCGCGGCTCCGTGATTGTGAAAATAATAATGATTAAATGCACAAATATAGAAAGGTGCATGCACACGCAAAGTGATCGGGATCTATATAGAACATAATGTAGAAGATTTGATTAAACCTTGATGGTTTTAAGCAAAACAATAGAAACAAGAAGAAAAAAAAACACGACCTTTCATTTGGAAGAAGATTCTCCAGAGTCTGCACAAGCTCTTGCGGGATATCTCCCAGCTAATGTAGCTGAACCATGAGGCAAATCAACCTTAAATGGTGTGTAATATGCCGCCGGGCTCGCAAAGTCAATTTATTGACAATATTTTTGCGAAAGCTCGTACTACAAGGTCCATAAAGTAGCACATCCTGAAGATTGAAAACGAGTTGGCTCTGCACTTATAATAAAATCATGTCTTCAATGCTACTAGAATTAGTTATAGTATTACATTTGTCTGCAAAGTCCAAATGTGCAATGTGCCGCTGCAGAAGTCAATACCGGCCTTGGCGAAACAGCTATTGCGTCTATTTATTGTCAGCCAAATTATCATTCTTCTGCTGACTTCGAACAACTTTTTAGCTACACCGGCCAACAAGAAAAAGTACGGAGAATAAAACATGCAGATTGTGAAAGATTTCGGTTTGTATATTGCTAGTTCGAAACCCAAAAGTTCCCATCACCTATAAATTTTGAGGAAATCGCATTCAAAGTATCAAAAACGGCTTAAATGTGTGTGAGATACATCTGAGTCACAACATTTTGTTCTAAGTTTCAGGGCTACGACAGTTTAGAAAAAGTGATATAGCTGGTGAACATGACGTCCCACATTCAGGATCCACCTTAAATTAAAAACAAAGGTACATTTTTGTCGGCCTGTGCTATCTGGGAATAAAGTTTATAATCGCAGTAGCTGGGATGCTAAATACCATCTCTAAGGGTCTCGAAACGCGGAAAAGCACTCACAGACTTTGTTCTGAGTTCAAATTAGTGTTGGGTTGCTCATGAGTGAGTGAACAAAAAAGAGTTGTTCACTCAACTGAGCGAGCGAATATGTTCCTTCCTTTTTGTTCTTTATTGTTCACTTGCTCAGTTTTGCTCACTTGCTCACTTACTCATTTTTTTTTAAAATTCAATCATCCATGAAGGATTTTATTTAACTACTAGCTGTACCCTGCCACGCTTCGCTGTGGCATATGGTGGTTGCATGCATAAGAAATAAGTCAAACAAAAAATAATAATTTTCAAATTCATTTAATTCTGTAATACTTGTGGGTATACAATATTCTTCGTTTCTCCATTCTCTGCGTAAATATAAAGACTATCTGGTTTTCCGACACGGGAACACGCAACATATAATTGTCCGTGTGAAAAACAATCTGCATCCAAATCTAGACCACACAACTCCAGAGATTGACCTTGAGCTTTATTAATGGTCATTGCGAACGCCAAACGAATGGGAAACTGCAATCTCTTGAACTGGAACGATATATCAGTCGGGATCAGAGGAATCCTAGGAATGAGGACATCTTCACCTTTGAAAGGACCAGTTATGATCGTTGCTTCTACTACGTTGTTCATCAATTTCTTGACTGCGAGTCGCGTACCGTTGCAGAGTTTCGGCTGATTTATATTCCGGAGCATGATAATCGGCACACCTATTTTTAATTTCAATATGTGTGGTGGCATTCCAGGCAGATCAAGTGAGTTTAGAAATTCCGTAGGGTAATTAACCGCTTCCTCTGCCTCCACAACGGTGTCTATCGACTTATATGTAATTTCGTCAGTTTCTATGCTGGATTGGATTACATGATTGAGCTGGTAGACATCTTTGTTCTTGGCAGCGAGAATCGCTCGTCCACTGAGCCAATCGTGATTCCCATAATTTATTCGGATATCTGGGAACACTTTTTGGATAAGTCCTTCCTTCGATGTAACTAAATAACAGAAATTCTCGGGCAATACTATTTTTCTTGACGTCTCATTGACTGGCAGCTTTCCGTTCCCAATGTCCAGTAGCTGTCGTGAGAATACGTCGGCTGAGTCATCGTTCTGTAACTGGACACGCATATTCGTCTTCAACTGTAATGTATGCACATGTTGCCACAATATAGAATATTTCAGGCAAGCATTTATCTCGTCAGCTGGTGTCGATCGGGAAATCACAGGCAACGTTTGCCTGAAATCCCCTGCGAGCAATATTAACGCATTCCCAAATGGTTGGACAGCTCCACGCGAATCCCGCAATGATCGATCGAGAGCCTCCAGCGATTTTTTGTGTGCCATCGTGCATTCATCCCAAACAATGAGTTTACATCTTTGCAATACTTTTCCCATGCCAGATGCTCTGGAAATGTTGCACGTAGGAGTCTCGATGATTTGCATGTTCAACGGCAACTTCAGCGCTGAATGAGCAGTCCTCCCACCAGGTAACAATGTCGCAGCGATTCCAGATGAAGCAAGAGCTAAAGCTATGTCCTTGTTAGCTTGAACCGTAGCCAGAATCAATGTAATGAGGAATGTTTTCCCCGTTCCTCCTGGAGCATCCAAAAAGAAGATGCCCCCAGCCCCACTATTTATCTTTTGCATGACATGATCATAAACCATTCTTTGTTCATGGTTTAATTTCGTAATGTTGGATTGGACATATGACTGGAGATCATGACTGTTGTAATTCTGCTCACGGCGCAAATCCACATCAAATGCTGCAGTCGCAGTTCGGGCAGGTGCTGGCATCCCCAATTGACTTAGCACTTTATTTGCAAAATTTACGGAGAATAAAACATGCAGATTGTGAAAGATTTCGGTTTGTATATTGCTAGTTCGAAACCCAAAAGTTCCCATCACCTATAAATTTTGAGGAAATCGCATTCAAAGTATCAAAAACGGCTTAAATGTGTGTGAGATACATCTGAGTCACAACATTTTGTTCTAAGTTTCAGGGCTACGACAGTTTAGAAAAAGTGATATAGCTGGTGAACATGACGTCCCACATTCAGGATCCACCTTAAATTAAAAACAAAGGTACATTTTTGTCGGCCTGTGCTATCTGGGAATAAAGTTTATAATCGCTGTAGCTGGGATGCTAAATACCATCTCTAAGGGTCTCGAAACGCGGAAAAGCACTCACAGACTTTGTTCTGAGTTCAAATTAGTGTTGGGTTGCTCATGAGTGAGTGAACAAAAAAGAGTTGTTCACTCAACTGAGCGAGCGAATATGTTCCTTCCTTTTTGTTCTTTATTGTTCACTTGCTCAGTTTTGCTCACTTGCTCACTTACTCATTTTTTTTTAAAATTCAATCATCCATGAAGGATTTTATTTAACTACTAGCTGTACCCTGCCACGCTTCGCTGTGGCATATGGTGGTTGCATGCATAAGAAATAAGTCAAACAAAAAAGAATAATTTTCAAATTCATTTAATTCTGTAATACTTGTGGGTATACAATATTCTTCGTTTCTCCATTCTCTGCGTAAATATAAAGACTATCTGGTTTTCCGACACGGGAACACGCAACATATAATTGTCCGTGTGAAAAACAATCTGCATCCAAATCTAGACCACACAACTCCAGAGATTGACCTTGAGCTTTATTAATGGTCATTGCGAACGCCAAACGAATGGGAAACTGCAATCTCTTGAACTGGAACGATATATCAGTCGGGATCAGAGGAATCCTAGGAATGAGGACATCTTCACCTTTGAAAGGACCAGTTATGATCGTTGCTTCTACTACGTTGTTCATCAATTTCTTGACTGCGAGTCGCGTACCGTTGCAGAGTTTCGGCTGATTTATATTCCGGAGCATGATAATCGGCACACCTATTTTTAATTTCAATATGTGTGGTGGCATTCCAGGCAGATCAAGTGAGTTTAGAAATTCCGTAGGGTAATTAACCGCTTCCTCTGCCTCCACAACGGTGTCTATCGACTTATATGTAATTTCGTCAGTTTCTATGCTGGATTGGATTACATGATTGAGCTGGTAGACATCTTTGTTCTTGGCAGCGAGAATCGCTCGTCCACTGAGCCAATCGTGATTCCCATAATTTATTCGGATATCTGGGAACACTTTTTGGATAAGTCCTTCCTTCGATGTAACTAAATAACAGAAATTCTCGGGCAATACTATTTTTCTTGACGTCTCATTGACTGGCAGCTTTCCGTTCCCAATGTCCAGTAGCTGTCGTGAGAATACGTCGGCTGAGTCATCGTTCTGTAACTGGACACGCATATTCGTCTTCAACTGTAATGTATGCACATGTTGCCACAATATAGAATATTTCAGGCAAGCATTTATCTCGTCAGCTGGTGTCGATCGGGAAATCACAGGCAACGTTTGCCTGAAATCCCCTGCGAGCAATATTAACGCATTCCCAAATGGTTGGACAGCTCCACGCGAATCCCGCAATGATCGATCGAGAGCCTCCAGCGATTTTTTGTGTGCCATCGTGCATTCATCCCAAACAATGAGTTTACATCTTTGCAATACTTTTCCCATGCCAGATGCTCTGGAAATGTTGCACGTAGGAGTCTCGATGATTTGCATGTTCAACGGCAACTTCAGCGCTGAATGAGCAGTCCTCCCACCAGGTAACAATGTCGCAGCGATTCCAGATGAAGCAAGAGCTAAAGCTATGTCCTTGTTAGCTTGAACCGTAGCCAGAATCAATGTAATGAGGAATGTTTTCCCCGTTCCTCCTGGAGCATCCAAAAAGAAGATGCCCCCAGCCCCACTATTTATCTTTTGCATGACATGATCATAAACCATTCTTTGTTCATGGTTTAATTTCGTAATGTTGGATTGGACATATGACTGGAGATCATGACTGTTGTAATTCTGCTCACGGCGCAAATCCACATCAAATGCTGCAGTCGCAGTTCGGGCAGGTGCTGGCATCCCCAATTGACTTAGCACTTTATTTGCAAAATTTATACATATTACTACATATATACTTACTTCTCGACGAATATTGATGTTAGATCACCCAAAACACTTAACAAAGCATATCTAACACTGCACTTTTTTTTTTCAATTTTTGCTGAATGTGAATAAAAGAATAAATAAAAAATGACGTGCGAAAATGCGATCGGGAGCACATGATGCCTCGTGCCACGTGTTTCATATGCGTCGGCGGTTGCCCTTGGCGACTGGCGCGAGAGTTCAGCTGGCTGCCTGTAGAGGGCGCAGCAGTAGGGGCACGGGGAAACGCGAAAAAAAACTGATATATTCGCCAACGCAGATAAGCTATCAACATCAAAAGTAGACAATAACCGAGCTGGAACCTCAACGCATGTTGTGTCAAAATTTGGGCTTAAACGGTTCAGAACTTCTCAAGTCTATAAAGGAAGTAGATACGAACAGAGCATTTTTATATATATAGATTTTTAAATGCCCAATGAAGGGGGTAAAAGTTTCGCCACAAATTAAAATGTAGAAATATCGGTAAGTTTGAAAATTAAATATGTAACATATAATCTATTTTTGAAAAGTCGTTGAGATGCAGTGCTTGGCTTGGTAATGCACTGAACAACCAGTGAGCAACTGAACATCTGAGCAATGAGCAACTGAGCAATGATCAGTGAGCAAGTGAGCAATATGAGTGAGTTGACTCTTTTGAAAAAAAAGAACATACATTTCCATACATTTCGTTGGAACACTAACAGCTATTGACTTTGCTGTCTACAAAGTGTAGCAAAGGCCGATAGGATTAGTATGATCTGGCCACACTGGGGTTAAGCTCTCGATAAGGCAAGAGAGAGAGAGAGGATAGTGAACAGAAACGGGGCAGCACTCTCTATAAAACTTTAAAACAGACAAGTTGTGAATAAAGAAAAGTAAGATGAAATAAACGTAATTAAACATGTCACAATCTCTGTAGTGGGATACGGAAAATTTTCTTGTGCCTACAACCTGATAAACCGATTTAAGCGGGATGGATTCAAACATTTAAAGTGGTCAAAAGGAAAAGATTTGTCGAAGTTCCAGTTGGGATTAGGGGACGCGCACCGGGATGGAGTGAATTGGAGCACCAAGTTGAGCAAGGAGACGACAAATTGGCGTCGGGGATAAAAGCTTTTGGAAAACTACAAGAGGAGATAACAAAAGGACAGAAATATTAGAAAGCCTGAGTCGATAGATCGAGAACAGTGGCGGTGGCAACAACAGTGCAGAAAAAGCAGAGAATGAAGGAATGATGCGAATCGACAAAGACGGCAGCGTTGCTACAGAGAATACAGAACGGCTTCGAAATGGAAGCAGTGAAAATGAAGAGAGTGACGACAGCGACAACATTAGTTTGGAGAATTTTGACCAGCGAAGAAGTTTCGACATCACACAGCAAATTGGCGAAAGAGACAGCGATAGTGAGATTACAGAAAATTTTTCGTCACTCGCTTTCAGCTCTTTCGGCAGCGAAGTTTCGATTTGTTTTGGATTGAGCAGTGGGAAAATATATCAGCGTTGCTAAGGAAGCTGAAAGGGATGTCTATGCAGTGGTTACATGCGGACGAAGGGCGATTTGCAAGGGTGGTGGCAGCCGGCAGCGAGACCCGTTGTTTTAATTGCATTGGGAAAGTACACTGGAGGATGGAGCGCACCAAGCCCAGAAGGTTATCGAGGTCGTGCTACGGATGCGGAGTGGAGGCTCAGCTAATTTCGGTATGCCTCCAGAAGAAAATGAATAATAACAGTGGCGAACTAAAGTGATGGCACAGTTGGCATCCCTGACTTTCGCTCACCTTTTCAAAATGAAATATGGTGATATTTCAATAAATTAACCGACGAAAACCACTCATTTCAAAAAACAACCAAAAAATATGAAAAAAACTATTTAAACAATCCAAATGACTTTTAGAACAGTGTGATATTTTCCAAAAGTCATTTGGATTGTTTAAATAGTTTTTTTCATATTTTTTGGTTGTTTTTTGAAATGAGTGGTTTTCGTCTTGCCACACAACTCTTGTAGGTAGCCTTTGCAGTGTCCTTCAAACCGAAATGGCGTGATTTTTTTTCCTAAAATCATTTTTAATTGTTGCTGCAATCTGGGTTGAATAGATTTTTGGGTAAACCTTCACTTTCCTGACGATATTAGCGCGCTCCGGGTCAGTCAAAGCCTTGGGTCGGCCAGTGCGCTTGGCGCTCTGCAACAACAGGGCTCCTTTGAAGCGCTGCACAATGCTCCGAATGACAAAACGGCTTCGATTTATCATTTCCCCAATCTCCAGATCTAAACCCCATCAAAAAATTGGGAAGAATTGGACAGACGGGTAAAAAAACGCGCCATATCCACAAAAGCCGATCTGAAGGTGGCCTTTATAGAGGAATGGCGTCATATTCAAACAGAAACCACCCAAAATTTGGTTTCTTCGATGCCAATCTGTTTTAAAACTAAAATGCTTAGCCACTATATATAAATTTTCATTAAAACCCGTTTAATTTTCATAATATTTAATATATTTGTTTAGGTGTGCCATCACTTTTGTTCCGAAAAAATCTGTTTTTTTTTAGTTTTTTAATTTTGTTAAATTAAATAAAAAAGATTCAGTTCTGAAACAAATTTAATTTAGTTTTAAATTGTTTAATTTATATGAGAAAATTTTAATTTATTAAAATATCACCATATTTCATTTTAAAAAGGTGAGGGGAAATTAAGGCATGCCAACTGTGCCAACACTTTAGTTCGCCACTGTATGTAAGAATACATATAATTTTTTGTGGGGATATGTATTATGTTTCATATGGAAGAAAGAGATTAAGATTTGGTTTAGACTAATTCTAGTGGCTGATGAGTCTATGGCAAGAATATTGTATTGGGAAGAGGTTTTATTGATGCTTGCGACTTAAAAATTGATTTAGAAGCACTCAAAATGGTTATGGTCGAGGATATTAAAACCAAAGCAGAAAAAAAAACGATGAAAGTACTTTCCAATAATTGTATGGAAATTAGAAAATCGGAAAACAGTTTGGCAGGTCAGTAGAAAAGTTTAGGAAAAGGTTAAGGTGAAGAAAGTTTAGGGGAAAATTTAGGAAGTATTTTAGGGGAGGAAAATGTTTTAGGTACAAGTTTAGGAGAAAATGTTTTAGGTAAAAGTTTAGGAGAAAATGTTTTAGGTACAAGCTTAGGAGAAACTGCTTTTGGTAAAAGTTTACGAAAAATGTTTTAGGTACAAAATGGAAGGACATGAAAAGAAAGATAGGGCGTATAACATTGGGGACGGAGTTAGTTATGCAGATCAAAGGAAGCTAATTAAACTATTAGAGGAAGGTTATATTCAGGTGACTCGACCTGAGATACCCAAAAACAGATGTGAGATAAGTATGATTTTAGAAAACACAGAACCATTTAGATGTGCACCTCGGAGATTGTCATATAGTGAAAAGGAAGCATTGCAAAAACTGTTAGATGAATATTTCGAAAATATAATCATTCAAAGCATTAAGTCGGAATATAGTGTTGGTGAAGAAAAAGTGTGGAGAACTTAGATTATGCTTTGATTTTCGCAGGTTAAGTGGTCACGGATAACTATCCTATTCTTTTGATAAATGACCTGTTAGATAAGCTGGTGGGAAAAGCGGTGTTTACACAATTATATTTAAAAAATGGATACTTTCATGTTTTCGTAAACAAAGAATCAGTGAAATACACATTGTTTACAACACCGTTAGGGCAGTTCGAACTTTTGCGCATGCCAATGGGATTGAAGATGGCACCTCAGGTGTTGCAAAGATTTGTGAGGTATTAAAGAATATTTTATAGAGACTAGTGGAGAATAAATTAGAGCTGAGAATGGATAAATGTAAGTTTTTGCAAAATAAAGTAAAATATTTAGGTTTTCTAATGAAGGGACTAACGCGGATGAAAAAGGATTAGAAGCCATAAAAAATTTTCCCGTCCCGAACAAAATGCAAGCTGTACACAGCTTCCTAGGCCTTTGTTCCTATTTTCGTCGGTTCATGAAAGATTTTTCAATATTGGCTAAACCATTATATGACTTATATGACATTATATGACTTAAGGAAAGACAAGACCGTTGAGTTTGGAAAAGAGAAGTAAGAGTGTTTCACACTTTTAAAAGAAAAATTAGTTGCAGCACCAGTGCTGGCTTTATAAGACCATAAAGACGAGGACGAGCTTGATTGTAATTCTAGTGCGTTTGGGTTCGGAGCGCTATTATTTCAAAGATAGGAGAATAAGAAACTGCATCCGATATTTTATTTTTCCAAAAGATCAACGGACACGGAAGCTAAGTAACATAGTTTCGAATTGAAAATATTAGCCATAATTTAAAAGGTTTAGGATTTACTTACAAGGCAGACACTTGTAAGGATGTCTCTGGACGGGGTAAACCTCAGCGGCCCAGAGTCCCTTCCAGAAAATATTTATATTTTCGGAAACGCAATAACACAAAGGTGCCGTTTTTAACAATATTTTTAGGGGTGGGTTTTAGTGAAGAAGAGACATCAGAATTTGTTTGTTTGCCAATTTTATTCTTCATGTTTCTCGTTCTCTAATAATTTATTGTAAGGGGTTATTCGAATCTGGCTTTGCACACCCCGTTATGCTTTTGTTTTAAATGTATTAAACTTACTTCAGCGTTGCGCTCACCCGTTAATCCGGCTGGATCTGGTGGAAGGACTCCTAGTCCTGGTTTTATGTCCTCGCAGCTGGTTGAATGTGTTTGCCTTGAAGATTTTTGCACTACGTTTGCGGTTTTCCCTTGAAGAAAAACTTGACTCGTCTTTTAGCTGGTTTTCACAAGATTCCTTGCTCTTGCAATTTTTGGCCCGTCCGTGACCTAAAATTCGCTTTTCTTCCGCTGCTGCGCTGCCACGATCCGATGGCACGCGCCGTTCCGCATTCTTTACATTCCTTTGGCGCATCTTGCCTCTCGCTCTCTCTGCTGGGCCGTCGTGGACTTGCAGATGGCCGTTGCAAATTCCGCTGTTCCTGATGGTGGCTGCGCGGTCGGTCCTCTGCCGCGATCGGGCGTCTAAGGCCCGCTGCCCATCCTTTGCTGACCGCTGATTGGCCGCTCCGGTCTGGTGTTCCGATCCGCTGGGACGTGGTTCTCCCGTCTCATTTCGCTGTTGCTCCTTCCCCTGATGTTGCTAGCTTTCGTGTTGCTAGCTTTCGGCGTATTGCTGGCAGGTGTTGCCGGTAGATGTTGCCGGTGTTTTTGCCGTTGATGTAATCAGTGGGCCCATTCGAGTATTTTCTAAATCTAGTTCCTTATCCTAACTAATGTATTTTATTTACATTATTCACACTATTTACAAAGTTCCATTAACACAAGGGGGTGACATCGTCACACATTTTAGAATCGTAACAGAGTGTAATTCATTAGCATGCTCATTGAATAAAATAGATTTAAGCCCAAGAATTGCAAGATGGGCTTTAAAATTACATGAGTATGATTATGATTAAGCATAGGGAAGAAAAACAGAAGCAACACGTAGGTGCACTTAGCAGATGTAATAGCATAATGATAGATAATAGATGCAAATACATACGTTTGAAAATAATTTAAAAATTTTCCAGCCAATGCTGACAATGCAAAGAAGAAGAGCAACGTTTAATACAAAATAGGTGACTTTGTCATGGTAAAGAATTTAGTACAATAGTAGAAGTACGGATGGAATTTGAAGGAAATTAGCACCGAAAAGTAAAGGACCATACGTTATTGGAAAAGTATTGAAAAATGATAAATTCTTGTTAAAGGATATTGACAGGTTTCCAATATATCGGAACCTATGTATGTCAGAGTGTTTGGAGTGCGAACAATTTTAGCACTGGATGAAGGAAGAGGATAAAATCAGAAAGGAACACTAGGGTAAAATAAGGGAAAAACATAAATTAAAAATTGTATAAGAAAAATTGTGATCTAATTATAAGAAAGAATATCTTGAGTTTAGCTCTGATCACATTATTAAATTGGTAGCTGCTGCGTATAAAATTTGCCATAGGCATCGCATCCTGCCTTGAAATGTGCGCGTTTCTCGCTTTTAACGCCTGTGGACGTTATCAACAAAGCTGTCGAGATGTTTGTCTGGAACATCTATATCGCTGCCGAGTCCACCAATGGACAAGTCTCAACCCCGTCTAAATCTTTTAAAACCTGAGGTTATGGAATATATGTATATGTATATATATACATATATATATATATATATATATATATATATATGAGATCTCAAGCAAAGATATCAATAAAGAAAGCAGACAATTCATAGTGCAGCTCTGACTCTGAGATTTCTGTAGCTTTCGTGAACGAGCTAGAGAATCGCTTCCAGCCTCGTGAGCCCCGAGGATTTTTTGAAGAAACTCAAGCCTTCTGATCCCAAATGTGAGCCAAGAAGATGTTTATGTAATTTCGGTCTAAAATTATAATACCCAGCAAGAGAATAATTTGATTTATGTATTGTTAAATGTTGTAGGATTGTTAATATTTGAATCGTATGATTTAAATATATTTATTGATAAATTAAAATATATATATAACCCATTTTATTTTACATTTATTTTTAGACTATCTGTACCCATGACATCAGACCTATGAATAAAGATGATTTTTCTATATTGACTGCCTCGACAGACACCAGCGACCAAAGTCATAACCAAGAGGCAAGTTTTTAAATATTCCCCATTATTATTGTTAAATGCGATTTTTAAAATACATTTTTGATCCACATAACATTTAATGACAACATCTTATACCTGGGACCGATAACAGAATGATATATTTATATGTATATATATATGTATATATGCAGTCCATGTATGTAGATGGTTTTAATATTTTCTTAAAATATGACTATTAGACGT
This sequence comes from Drosophila birchii, assembly GCA_035046345.1. Taxonomy (NCBI): domain Eukaryota; kingdom Metazoa; phylum Arthropoda; class Insecta; order Diptera; family Drosophilidae; genus Drosophila; species Drosophila birchii. The sequence continues at coordinate 1,955,900 of JAWNOA010000047.1, forward strand.
CAGGATATTTTTATGAAAGGGAATGCGTTTACTCGGCATAAAGCCATAAAATATTAAAAATAGGTGAAACACAATAAATCGGACGATATTGAATGTTAATTTGCTTATTTTTTACACCATTCTATTATAAAAAACAATTGTAAAACCATTACACAGGCCTACAAAAATGGACCTTAAAAAGTACGGAGAATTAAAGATTGTAAAAGATCTCGGTATGTATATTACTAGTCCGAAACCCAAAAGTTTCCATCACGTACCAATTTTGAGGATATCGCCCTGAAACTACTAATTTTGGCACTTTTCAAACGCCAATAACACTGAAACCGCTCAAAAAACCATGACTTTGCGAAGTCTTTAATTAGAGGAAAAAATGAGGCAACTAATAAAAAGGTCAATAAAATTTGTCCACATAACCTGAAAGTTGTACCGCAATTTTTGGGTACATAACCTCAAATATCCCAATATCCAGGCGTGATAGCCAAATTCCTTTGAAAATAACCCCTTTCTAGAGCTTTGAAGTTAATCTTATTGTGTGTTAATATTGTTTTTCCCAGAACACGTAGTTTATGTGTGAATTGTTTATGTGTTTCTCTTATTACACAGTGCAACACGATTTCTGTATCTTGAACGAGGAAAACCTTTTCTTATAGATTTTTGCACGCTGAATCCGAATCTGCAAGCAGAATTTGTCTATCACGTCACATTTTTGTAACTGCGGTAACGCCCGGGACAAAGCGGGCCTGAAACATTTTTAATTGATTAATGATATGCAATTGAATAACGCGCATTCAATTGCATATCATTAATCAATTAAAAATGTTTCCGATGACAGGCCACTTGGTCATCATTTTAGAAGTATTTAGCTGTATTTTGCGAAAAGAACAAAGTTTCTAGCACGTCTTGCCACCGATTAATATTACTGTAAATTTGGGCAAAAACAGCGTTTTTAGCAAAAATCTATAAGAAATGGTTTGCCTCATTCAAGATACAGAAAAAAAGTTAAATTTTGTCTTATTTTATAAAAGTTGATTAGTATTTAAGAATCCTATTGTAAACTTTGGTTAAATGGGCGTGATAATTTTTCTCCAGTCCGAAATATGAATACATAATTGTAAAGCATACCCTTATCGCTGACCGAATAGAGTGTTTATTATTGATATGTTTCAACTCACGCCACGTAGGCAGAGACACGGATAGGTGTTATAATAGTTTTTGTAAAATCACAGTTCCCCGTAAATCGAACAAAACGTTTCTATAAAAATTCAATAAGGTCCTGATACTTTACAGTTTTTGAAGACAACGTTCTTACGGACGGTTTTGCAAAATTTATGGGGTGTGAACTGAAAAAAAGTGGTCGTCATAGCTATGCAGCGTTAAAGTCCATCCTGCTCTAACTCACTTAAACTCTCTATCTGTTTTTCCCTTTCTCTCTCTGTGTCAATCAGCGTGTAAGCGTGAACACACATAAACATGATAACCCAATACTAACCCATACCACCATCACACATCCTAGACCAAACCGACGCTGCATACAGCACATCTCTCTATCACTCTGTTAAGCGTGAACACACATATATGTATATAAGAAAAACAGGCGGTAAATTTAAAAGTACGGAGAGAACAAACGAAATTGGATAAGTTGGCGGCCAATTCTAAAATAACAAAAGTAATTGTAATGAATAACACAGATCAACAAAGTCAAGTTGTTGGAAAGACATGGTTAATTTCATTTTTTTTTTTTATTTTTTTGATTTTTTTTTTTTTCGATCTTTCTCTTCGTAGCGGACGGTCGTGTTTTTGTTTTGCGCTCCGACTTTTGTGTTGTTTTGAATCTGAACCACCGGGGTTTCATCCAAACTTATCACCTAATAATTATAACGATATACCGTTTTGCTACCGCGCGTGCATGCACTTTTCTGTGTAGTTAATGTGCATAAATAATTACTTGTTAGTTTTGTGCTAAGACGGTTTATCTTATTTTATATTTCCTCTTTGCGCTTTTACCGTTTCTATTTTTCTCTCCCCCGCTCGAGTGCCGTTTGCTATTAGCTGCCTCCAAGCTGTTCATATCTCTCACCGCTCTTGTGATTTTCTGCTGCTCTAACTCTTGCGCTCTTTTATCTCTCTCTTTATCTCTTTACTTTTTTGGTATTGATAGTGTGCACAGTGGTTCTAGGGTTTGTGAATATGTCCCAGAATATCGTCTGCGTAATTAAAAACTGCCAAAAAAATGTTTTGGCAGACCAGCCCAGTTTCCATTGCTGGCTTTGCGAGGCAGTTGTGCACGCTAAGTGCATCGAGATGACGGGTCGAATGGCTGACGCAGTGTCCAGCAAAAAGGGCCTGCGTTATTGCTGTGAGGCCTGTCGACCGGTTGAGAAGGAAATATCATCCTTCATGCGTCAGACAAGGAGTGGATTTTCTGAGATCATGGCCACTTTTCGCAAGGCGAATGACCTGTTCTCCGCGCTGGACGCTCAATTTAATAGTATGAAGCTATTAAATGAGTCCCCGAAACGCAAAAAATCCGCTGCTAGTCGGCTGCAACTGTGTGAGACACAGCAACCGATTTCCTGCCACTCTCCGTCGCCTCAGCTCCTGGTCCCCGTTCCAATGGTTCTGAGGTCAGGAACGATCAAAGATTCGGTAACCGAATCGGTCGTAGAGGTGTCGGAAGCCGCGCAGCCAGCAATTTCCGCGTCGTCCGTGGTGTCTGATGCGCAGCCCAATTCTTTGGCTCCGCGAACAACCGTAGAAAATTCTACCCAGGGTCCAACATTGCCCGGAATACCGGCCGTTGTTGGTAACAATGCGTTACATAAGACCCTAACAGCAGTCCCACCTTCGAAAACTATATTTGTTTCGAGGCTTGCCCCTGATCTCGCATCGGAAGATGTTCTAGCCTATATTCAAGGCAAAACACAAGCTGGCAATATCAAGGTGGAAAAATTCAAATTTCCGTATGCCAGAGACATTTCATCATTTAAGATAAATGTCTCATTCCAGCTCTTTGACACTATTTGCTCGGGTGACTTCTGGCCCGAGTACGTTGTAGTCAAGGAGTACGAGGCACGGAAGAAAAGAAATCGGCCTGTGGGAGTTCAACCGCCCAAGCCGTCACAACCTTCAGTGTCCACTCAAGCACCTTCTGTCCCAAAAAACTAACCTCTTCCCTACTACTTTCCTATCAGAATACTAGGGGCTTACGCAGTAAGCTCTCTAGATTATATTCAGATAGCCTTTCTTTCGCATCCCAGGTGATTGTATTTACAGAAACCTGGTTGAAGCCGGAGATCCTCTGCTCCGAAATTCTTCCATGTAAGTACACTATTTACAGATTAGACCGTCCTCTCCAGCGTTGTGGCGGAGTTTTAATTGCCGTTGACTCCAGCCTCATCTCGGAACGGGTGGTATCTAATGACTTTTTGGACATCGAATTCATCTGCGTTAAACTATCTTTCACAGGTAGTTTCATTTATGTAACCTGCTCTTACATCCCTCCATCTTCGGAAGAGCCAATTTATTGGAAACACCTTTCGGCAATTCGGGCAGTTTCCAATAGGCTTTCTGATAGGGACCAATTAGTGGCTTTGGGTGACTTCAACATACCCGGAGCTCACTGGTCTTCTGATGGGGTGTCTAATGTTCTTCACACTGCGGCACAGCATGACCTTCTTAATGGCTTGCTTGATTTATCCTTATCGCAAGTTAACCATATTTTTAATTCTTTAAACCGCTTACTTGATCTATGCTTTGTCTCTGATCCTGCAGGTGTAAACCTAATTAGAGTTCCTCCATTGACGCAACCTGAAGATCCTTATCATCCAACTTTCGATGTGACTATCGACACTGGGACAGTCTTAGCTACTACACCTGATAGCAGTTTGAACAGAGTCCGCTGTTTCCGAAAGGCTGACTATCAGAGGCTAAGCACTTTAATAGCAGAATTTGATTGGTCTAATCTTTACATGAGCTCTGACATGGCATCCGCCGTTGACATTTTTTACAATGCCATGAATTCATTCTTCTCTTTATGTGTTCCTAAATGCTACCCGTCGGTCTCTAATAAACCACTTTGGTTTACCAAGGAGCTGACGCGTCTAAAAAACGTAAAATCTAGGCTTTATAATAAATATAAACTCACTGGTTCAAAAACGGCTTTCTCATCTTATCTTAGTGCTCGATCTAACTTTACCGTGCTTAACGCTCAGTGTTACAAAAATTATTTGACTCGTTGTAAGGTCCAGTTCACGCAGGACCCTAAACAGTTTTATAACTTTGTTAACTCTAAACGTAAACCCACGTTATATCCTCCCTCGCTGTCTTTTAAGAATACTACAGTAAATTCTGATCAAGCAATTGCTAATCTCTTTGCTGAGTTTTTTAAAACGACATATTCGCCCTCAACATCTTCAGATCATACATTTTCTACAGCTATGCCCAGTTCGTCCCTAATCTTCAGTCCTATTTTAAACGAAAGCTCACTTATTCTTGATCTTCAACGTGTTAAGCCAGTTTATTCGCCAGGTCCCGATGGTATACCTGGCTCTGTGCTTAGGTATTGCTCCGAGGCGCTGTGTAACCCCCTTCTTAAATTGTTTACCTTGTCTTTAGAATCCTCAGAATTTCCCCTTATTTGGAGGGAATCATTTGTTATTCCTCTCCACAAAAAAGGTAGCAAATCGGATGCCAGTAACTATAGGGGTATCTCTAAGTTATCGGCTATCCCCAAACTTTTCGAGAATGTAATCACTCCTCACTTGCAACATCTATGCAGATCCGTCATTTCTCCATGCCAGCATGGTTTTATGAGGCGAAGATCAACCACGACCAATCTTCTGGAACTTACCTCTTTCGTTATTAGGGGCTTCCAACAAAACTTTCAAACCGATGTTATTTACACGGACTTTAGTAAAGCTTTCGACTCGGTTAATCATTCTCTTCTGGTTAGGAAACTCGATTCAATGGGGTTTCCTAGTGATCTTCTTAAATGGATTTCGAGTTATCTAAGTGATAGAACCCAAAAGGTTCTGTTCAGAAACGTTCAATCCAATAGCCTTAGGGTCACATCTGGCGTCCCACAGGGTAGTCACCTTGGACCACTTCTATTCACATTGTTTATCAATGATTTGCCGCAGGTTCTAACCAACTCCAGAGTACTTATGTACGCTGATGACGTTAAACTTTGCTTGCAGTATAGGGACATTTCTTGCCAATCTGACCTACAATCGGATCTTGATAACTTCCAAGCATGGTGTCATGCTAACGATTTACATCTCAACAGCTCAAAATGCAAACTGATGACATTTTCACGTGTTACTCCCCTGCTTGCAACCTATATGCTTAACGACTGCTCTTTGGAAAGAATTTCTATTGTTGATGATCTGGGTGTCCGCCTGGATCCTAAACTTTCGTTCTCTGAACATATTTCTTGTATGGTTAACAAAGCCAGAGGCATGCTGGGATTCATTAAAAGGTGGGCGAAGGAATTCGATTCTCCTTATGTAACGAAGACCCTCTTTACTTCGTTGGTTCGCCCTATATTGGAGTATGGTTCGTGCGTCTGGAGTCCTCGATTCGGGGTCCATAGTAGCCGCATTGAATCTGTCCAAAAGAACTTTTTGCTTTTTGCCTATCGTGGCCTACCCTGGGATGCAAACCTTAGATTACCGTCTTATGCTAGTAGACTTCTCCTACTTAATCTACCTTCTTTAGCTAACCGTAGGACGATGCTTGGCGTCGTCTTTTTACATAAACTTATACACGGTGATGTGGAGAGCCCCTACCTTCTAGGCCAGCACAATTTCCATGTTCCCCGTCTTTCTTCTAGAACTTTTATACCACTAGTAGTTAACCACTGTAGGCGTGAGTTTGAAGTACATGAGCCCTTTAGGGTTTTATGTACTGATTACAATCGTCTTTTTAGTAGCATTGAAGGCATTGAAAGCCTTCAAAAACTAAAAACTGTATTGCTTGTAGTACTATCCCGTAGTGTATCCTAATTTTTCCTCGTTCTATTCTATTTTTTTACCTTCTCTCGCGTCTATCCAGTACGCGTTTCGTGCCGTACGTCACACGGCTGCGCCCCTCGGTCGGTTGGGCGGGAGGTGGGCGTGGGACCCCGCGCGAAAAAAAAAAAAAAAAAAAAAAAGAATCCGAATCCGCCATCAGAATTTGGACATCACGTCAGGATTTTGAGATATTTTTCCGATAAACAGCTATTTTTCGGTTGCATAACTTCAAATACCTCAAAATCCTGACGTGATGGCCAAATTCTGAAGCCGGAATCGAATTTTACGCCCACTATTTCTTCGGAAAAAAACTCTATCTTTCCAAAAATCCACAAAACACTATATTAGTAGCAATGTGTAATTGGTGACAAAATTTAGATTTAAAATGAAAAAATTGAAAAAAAAAAGAATCGCTTCTTTCGGTCTTCCCACGATCATCAAACTCCTTTAACAACTCCTATATATATATATATATTATATATCCGTCCGATTTTTATAAAATTTAAAACAAAATTCTAAAATAATAAATAATAGCTCTTTTTATAGAGAAAATACAAATATATTAAACAAATAACACGGAAGTTATACTTTTTTATCCCTATCGTTCCTATGACAGCTATATAATATAGTAGTCAAATTTTTATAAAATTAAAATCTACAAGTTTTCTACATAGGGGGAACGGTTACGCCCTCTGCATATCTGAATACCAAATGTTTTCTCACATTCGATACCAGAATCAATGATTGAATCAATGTTGAGAACTCCAACCGAGTTCTTGAGATCCGTCGAAATGCTGCATACCAACCAAAGTAAGAAAAGTCAAAAAACGAACCATTTTTTTTGTTATACTCAGGGTTATATAGAAAAAAATATATGGGGCAAAATGGAGATCCGAAAATGTATTATAACTGATGAACCTGAGTTGCCTCGATGGTATTTTTTTTCAATATTAAATTATAAACGTTTCGTTTTTCAAATAGGCAATATACATATCATGTGTTATATGCGACATACATAGGTATCTACCCCAAGCTAGGTAAAGATAATCTGATATTTATTAATGGTGTTAGTGTGAAGTGTAGTTTATTATAAAGCAATGCGAAATCTATTAATTCTACCACTAAACCACCTCATCAATCACTCTGTTAATAAGGGTTTTTGTTTAATATAATATATATGGCGGAAAGATACTAAAAGGACTAGCTCTACCAAATTTGATGATAACATGAATCTCTCATTTACATTCAATCAAGTTCAATAACTGTTAGATACACGTCATGTAGGAAAAGGATAATATATTTTATGTTATAAAAGATTCAATATTTTAGTTGTTAATATTATATTTGAGCGAAGAAATTTTTGTTTACCATGTTTGCATAGTGAAAAAATTTCGAGCGTTTTTTGCTTAATAATTTTTTTTGGCACCGAAGAGTCCATTCGGATTGTGCACTTTTCGCCGAAGCGAAATATTCTAGAAATTATTTGGAAAATTGTATTAATGAATTGACCGCCACTTCAACTAGTTTTCTTTGCAATTTTGATTCATTCATTCCGAAATACTAATAAGTGGGCTGATCTGAAATTTTATGAAAATATGTTGAAAATGTTTTTATGATGAATTTATGATTTTTTGATTATTTCGCTGATTGTTTCTAGTACAGCTGTAGGATATAGCCGTACGATTTTCATAAAATAAAACCGAAATTTTGAAAAAAGTACTAAGTCGTCAATCTCAAATTTGATGAATATATGATGTAAGACTAACTGCAAAGTTTATTTCAGACTGAGAGACTAGTTTGCGTAGAAACGGACAGACTCATATCCAAGTTGAGTGTTTTATAAGGCAAACTCATCTGGAATTTCAATCTTAGGCGGGTGGTTTCAAGGACTTAGCTAGCCAGAAGATGGAGTCCCACTTTTAAATGTTGAAACTGATAAGTGATTCTCTAATCAATTGGCAATTTCTCTTAGAACCTCTTGCATATTGCAGACCCTGCAAGCTCTTTAATGTTTTTCAGTACACGCAACACACCCAACGACTACACCTCGGCTACAGCTGAAGTCTCTGCTGGCGAGGTTGCTGGTCTGGTCCAGTGTCGAACAAGGCTTCTAGTTCTGGACTAACCCATCTCGTCACATCTCCGAACTTGCAGCCTATCAACTTTGACAAATCAAATGAGGCGGTGCTGACAACGAATCATTACAACGTCCACCCTGTGATTCCCAGTGCCTCGGACTTCCTTACAGTTTGCTCGTTATATTCGAAGTTTTGATTACTGCACAGCTGCAGCACCAATGTCGATTAATTATATCCCCCTCGCAGAATGGCTTTATGAAACACAAATCTACGTCTACAAACCTTCTTTAATTTTGTGCATTAGAAATGTTTTTTCAAAACTGATTTTAGCAAAGCTTTTGACTCAGTAAATCATTTACTTCTACTGAAAAAACGTACACTTTTGGGTTTCATTCATGAACTGGATTCTAGTATATTTATCCAACCATACTCAAGGTCTTATTCTTAAGCGTTCTCTCTCAAACTAGGTTTATGTCACTTTTCAAGGGAGCCACCCCATGTAATGTACACAGATAACGTAAAACTATGTTTGCCACTGACGAATTCTTATTCGCACACTCTTCTACAATCTGACTTGAAAAACAAGCAATCCTGGTGCATAATCAATATGCTGTATCTCAACATCTCCAAATGTAAATTTATGTCGTTTTATCCGAAGAATTGTTTTTATGAATTGACTGCTACTGCATCTAGTTTTCCTTGCAATTCTTGCAATTTTGATTTATTCATTCCAAAATACCAATATGTGGGCAAATCTCAAATTTGATGAAAATATGTTGAAAAGCAGCGAATTTATGATTTTTTTTTTATTATTTTGCTGATTGTTTCTGTGGCAGATATAGGATATAGTCATCCGACTTTAATGAAATTAAATTCTTAAATAATAAAAAGTGGCCAAATTTAAAAGTTGGTAAAAATATGTTGAAAACTGACATAGTTATAATTCTTTTTCGAAAATTTATCCGATCGTTCCTATGGCAGCTATATGATATTGTCGTCCAATCCGGCCCGTTCTGACATACATATGTATATAAAAAAGAGAGATACAAAAAATAACTAACTGCAAAGTTTTATTCAGATAGCTTAAAAACTGAGGGACAAGTTTTCGTATAATCGGACAGACAGACGGACGGACATGGCTAGATCGACTCGGCTAAATATCTCCATCACTGCGTTGCAAGCTTCTGACTGAAATTACTTCTTGTGACTTTTACCTCCTCTATCTCCGATTACGAATTATTCGCTGGCATCGTATATCAATATATCGGTGTAATCGTCAATTGCGTACAGGCGGCGTTCTTATTACTGTTAAATATGATCAAATTTTTGAATTAGTTCCCATAACCTACTCAAATAATACTTTATCCAAATTTAAAACCTAAAAATCTATAATTATAAACCGTTTTGCTACAGCGCGTGCATGCACTTTTCTGTGTAATTAATTTGAATTAATAATCACGTTTTAGTTTGTGCTAAGACGGTTATATTATCTTATATTTCTTTTTTGTTCTTATCCCGTTTTTATTTTTCTCTCCCCCGCTCGAGTGTCGTTTTCATCTAAGCCAGTGGTCGGCACTACCACACTCACAAGAAAAAAATTTCATATGTGTGAGTGAGTAAACGATTTCGTGTCCAAATATGAGAAATAATATAGCTAGCATTTAGTTTTCTATGCAAAATAAATAGCTTTTACTATAAAAATAGCTATTTTTCGCTAAAAGTGTTAGATATATCCAAAACAATAGCACTGATTCTTTGAGGATCAGAGCCACCAGAGTCTTCACACTGTCTGTGTGCTGGCAGAGCCTCGGCAGAGAAAACTCCAACCCCACGGGATAGGGCCGTGCCGACCACTGATCTAAGCGGTTCATAGCTCTCATCGCTCTTGTTATTTCTGATGCTCAAATTCTAACTCTTGTGCTCTTTCGTTCTCTCTCCCTCTCTTTGCTTTTTTGGTACTGATAGTGTGCACAGTGATTCTAGGGCTTGCGAAAATGTCCCAAAATATTGTCTGAAATATAAAGAACTGCCAAAAGAATGTTTTGGCAGACCAGCCATTGTTGGCTTTGCGAGGCAGTAGTGCATGCTAAGTGCATCGAGATGACAGGTCGAATGGCTGATGCAATGTCCAGAAAAAAAGGGCCTGTGTTATTGTTGTGAGGCCTGTCGACCGGTTGAGAAGGGATTATCATTCTTCATGCGTCAGACTAGAAGTGGATTTTCTGAGATCATGGCCACTTTTCGCAAGGCGAATGATCTGTTCTCCTCGCGAGACGATCAATTTAATAGTATGAAGCAAATAAATGAGTTGCCGAAACGCAAAAAATCCGCTGCTAGTTGGCTGCAACTGTGTGAGACACAGCAACCGATTTCCTGCCACTCTCCGTCGCCACAGCTCCTGTTTCCCGTTCCTATGGTTCTGAGATCAGGAACGATCATGTCCAGGCCCTATTTTTTGGCTCCGCAAATCCCCGTAGAAAAATCTACCCAGGGTCCAACATTACCCGGAATACCGGCCGTGGTTGGTAACAATTCGTTACGTAAGACCCTCACAGCAGTCCCACCTTCGACAACAACATTTATTTCGAGGCTTGCCCCTGATCTCGCATCGGAAGATTCTAGCCTATATACAAGGCAAAACCCAAGCTGGCAATATCAAGGTGGAAAAATTAAAATTTTCCTATGCCAGAGACATTTCATCATTTAAGATAAATGTCTCATCCCAACTCTTTGACACTAATTGCTCGAGTGACTTCTGCTCCAAGTACGTTTTAGCCATGGAATACGAGGCTCGAAAAGAGAACACGGTCCTCAGTGTCCACAGCTGCACCTTCTGTCCCAAAAAACTAACCTCTTCCCTACAACTTTCCTGTCAGAATACTAAGGGCTTTCGCAGTAAGCTCTCTAGATTGTATTCGGATAGCCTTTCCCTCGCATACCAGGTGATTGTATTTACTGAAACCTGGTTGAAGCCGGAGATCCTCTGCTCCGAAATTCTTCCATGTAAGTACACAATTTATAGATTAGACTATCATCTCCAGAGTGGTGGTGGAGTTTTAATTGCCGTTGACTCATGCCTCTTCTCGGAACGGGTGGTATCTAATGGCTTTTTGGACATCGAATTTATCTGCGTATAACTATCATTTACAGGTAATTGCATTTGTGTAACCTGCTCTTACATCCCTCCATCTTCGGAAGAGCCAATTTATTGGAAAAAGCTTTCGGCAATTCAGGCAGTTTCCAATAGGCTTTCTGATAGGGACCAGCAAGTGGCATACCTGGAGCTCACTGGTCTTCTGATGGTGTGTCTAACGTCCTTCACACTGCGGCACAGCATGACCTCATAAATGTCTTGCTTGATTTATCTTTATCCCAAGTTAACCATATCTTTAATTCTTTAAACCGCTTACTGGATCTCTCCGGTCTCCGGTCCTGCAGGCGTAAACCTAATTAGAGTTCCTCCAATGACGCAACCTAAAGATCCTTATCATCCAACTTTCGATGTGACTATCGACACTGGGACAGTTTTAGCTACAACATCTGGTACCAGTTTAAACAGAGTCCGCTGTTTCCGAAAGGTTGACTATCAGAGGCTAAACACTTTCATAACAGAATTTGATTGGTCTTATCTTTACACAAGCTCTGTCATGGCATCCGCCGTTGATATCTTTTATAGTGCCATGAACTCATTTTTCTCCTTATGTGTTCCTGAAACCTAGCCGTCGGTCTCTAATAAACCACTTTAGTTCAACAAGGAGCTGTCACGTTTAAAAAACGTAAAATCTAAGCTTTATAATAAATATAAACTTACTGGTTCAAGAATGGCTTTCTCATCTTATCTTAGTGCTTGATCTAACTTTACCGTGCTTAACGCTCAGTGTTATAAAAATTATTTGACTCGTTGCAAGGTCCAGTTCGCACAGGACTATAAAGAGTTTTATAACTTTGTTAACTCTAAACATAAACCCACGTTACATCATCCATCGCAGTTATTTAAGAATACTACAGTTAATTTTGATCAAGCAATAGCCAATCTCTTCGCTGAGTTTTTTAAAACTGCATATTCGTCCTCAACATTTTGAGATCATACATTTTCTCCAGCTATGCCCAGTTCGTCCTTAATTTTCAGTCCATTTTTAAACGAAAGCTCACTTATTCTTGATCTTCAAGTGTAAAACCAGTTTATTCACCAGGTCCCGATGGAATACCGGGCTCTGTGCTTAGGTATTGCTCCAAAGCGCTGTGTAACCCCCTTCTTAAATTGTTTACCTTAACTTTAGAATCCCCAGAATTTCCCCTTATTTGGAGGGAATCAATTGTCATTCCTCTCCACAAAAAAGGTAGCAAATCGGATGCCAGTAACTATAGGGGTATCTCTAAGTTATCGGCTATCCCCAAACTTTTCGAGAATGTAATCACTCCTCACTTGCAATATCTATGCAGAGCCGTCATCTCTCCATGCCAGCATGGTTTTATGAGGGGAAAATCAAACACGACCAATCTTCTAGAACTTACCTCTTTCGTTATTAGGGGCTTTCAACAAAACTTTCAAACCGATGTTATTTACACGGACATTAGGAAAGCTTTCGACTCGGTTAATCATTCGTTCTGGTAAGGAAAATTGATTCTATGGGGTTTTCTAGTGATTTTCTTACGTGGATTTCGAGTAATCTAAGTGACAGGACCCAAAAGGTTGTGTTCAGAAACGTTCTATCCAATAGCCTCAGGATCACGTCTGGCGTCCCACAGGGTAGCCACCTTGGATCACTGCTATTCACATTGTTTATCAATAATTTGCCGCAGGTTCTAACCAAATCCAGTGTACTCATGTATGCTGATGACGTTAAACTTTGCTTGCAGTATAGGGACAGTTCATGCCAATCAAACCTACAATCGGATCTTGATAACTTCCAAGCATGGTGTCATGCTAACGATTTACATCTCAACAGCTCAAAATGCAAACTGATGACATTTTCACGTATTACTCCCCTGCTTGCAAACTATATGCTTAACGGCTGCTCTTTGAAAAGAATTACTATTGTTGATGATCTGGGTGTCCGCCTGGATCCTAAACTTTCGTTCTCTGAACATATTTTTGTGTATGGTTAACAATGCCAGAGGCATGCTGGGATTCATTAAAAGGTGGGCGAAGGAATTCGATTCTCCTTATGTAACGAAGACTCTCTTTACTTCGTTAGTTCGCCCTATATTGGAGTATGGTTCGTGCGTCTGGAGTCCTCAATTTGGAGTCCATAGTAGCCGCATTGAATCTGTCCAAAAGAACTTTTTGCTTTTCGCCCTCCGTGGCCTATCCTGGGATGCCAACGTTAGATTACCGTCTTACTCTAGTAGACTTGTCCTAATTAATTTACCTTCTCTAGCTAACCGTAGTTTACATAAACTTATTCACGGTGATGTGGAGAGCTCCTACCTTCTGGGCCAGCTCAATTTCTATGTTCCCCTTCTTTCATCTAGAACTTTTATTCCATTAGTAGTTAACCACTGCTGCCGTTCGGTGAGTGTCACTCAGTTTGGCCTTGATCGTCCTGCTTTTTAGCATAGCACCGATCAACTTACCGATGCCTTCTTCAATTAACTTCGGGAGAGAATCGGCTTTCACGATAATAAACACGCCTTCTTGTCTAGGAATCGTGTATTGCAATGTAGTGTCTTATCGACATGACATTCAACTTCGCGTAGCGCTGTTTCTATCGACCGACCTTTTCAGTATGCATTTTGGTGCATCTCTAGTCTTTCACGGATATGATCATCCAGTTATCTTCAGGACGAATGAGGTGAGGCTTGTCGGCATATAACTGATTGATAGGCTATGCTCTCTTCTGCCTGGTTTCGGTATAAAAATGACTTTGGCATCCTTCGTATTTTGCATTTTTGTTTAATTTTTGTGCTTTCTCGTATGGTTCCCATTCCTTGGACACATAGCTGATATAAAAGGACGTCTGCGCTCTCCACCTGAGAACGTTCAGTTCCTTGTCCACCACTCAGAGTACTGTTTCTTCGAGAATGAAACCTTGCGTGTCTCTTGGAAGTCATTGTTCGGGATAGTGTGACGGTCTGCCGCCCAGTTTCCCAGATAGCTCGGGGACGGCCAGAGTCCGCCTAGTAGTCGGAGTGGTAGCTGTAAGAGAGATTCCCCGATTCCCAGTAAGAACAGTGGAGAGAATTCGGTGACTTAAGTAGGTTTCTGTTTATTTAACGCTCAAGGTACAGAGTTAACTATCTGGCTCGTGGTTCTGCTGCAGCGTGGTCTTCGGCCCGGAATACGTCGGCGCTTCGGGACGCCCGACAGGTCAGCTCGGGGCGAGGGGACGCCCGCCCGACCGGTCAGCTCGGATGGGGATGGGCCCGGGTGCCTGTGGAGAAAAACAGAGAAGCGGTGGGGACTCTGAAGTCTTCCCAGAGGGCGGATTCGGAAATCTTCAGAGAGTAGGTGCGGCGGACTCGGAAGTCTTCAGTCGCAGGAAAGAGAGATAGCGGACTCGTAAGTCTTCAGAGAGAATTCGCGGTGGACTCGGAACTCTTCGGTTTGCGAGAGAGAGAGAGAGCGGGCGGACTCGTAAGTCTTCAAAGAGAGAATGCGCGGCGGACTCGTAAGTCTTCGGTTTGCGAGAGAGAGAGCGGGCGGACTCGTAAGTCTTCAAAGAGAGAATGCGCGGCGGACTCGTAAGTCTTCGGTTTGCGAGAGAGAGAGAGAGCGGGCGGACTCGTAAGTCTTCAAAGAGAGAGGGCGGGCGGACTCGTAAGTCTTTAGAGAGAGAGGGCGGGCGGACTCGTAAGTCTTCAGGGAGGGAAAAGAATCCGGCGGGCCGAATTCAGTGTCGCGACTCGCAAGTCTTTCGACAAAGTATTGGTAACCCAAATCCTCGGATTCGGGTCGCCTACAAAAAGTGACTTTGGCTGCTGGCTACAAGGAGTGTGCTACTAGAGGCTTACCGCTCCCGATCGCTGTCGGCCGCTAAGTGATTTCCTTAGGCCAGCAGCTCGCCTTATATAGCGTGCCGCGGATTCCAGTGTGCCCGCCGCGATCGGCTGCTTCCTCTTCTTTTCTCGTGTGACCGTAGCCGCTAGTATGGCCCTTTATCGGCGCGTGCGCGCATTTGCTTCAAATTTAATTCCATTGTGTAACTTCATTTTATTTATCTTAGCTTCATTTCTATTTACATTTCATTTACATTTGAGCGCGGCACGCGTCACAATATTTATGAGAATTGTACCTCGTGTTGCCGATCTTAGAATAGACAATTTCACCATAAGTGAACCAGTTTGTCTTTTAGGGTCTTGGTATCGAATTACTTAACGGTACCGAAATCTCAAAGATGATGTATCTGCGGTTCGAGTTCTTAAATGAGTACAGAAAAATATATATGAAGGCTAGGGTAGAATTTACTTACACTTCATGACTACTAATTCATAGGAAGGAATACGATATTATATTTTATGTTATAAAATATGTAATATCTAAGCTATTAATATTTGAGTGGAGAAACAATTTTTTGTTTACCACGTCTGCATGGTGTCAATTTTTGAGAGTTTCTCGCTTATGGTTATGATACTACAGTATTAATTAGAGACTTTATTAGAGATTTGAAAGCAACTGTGAGCACGGCACTTCTAATGCATTGCCAATGCATTAGCCAATGCATTATAGGCCCATCGATATATCTGCATAAAATATACTAGATACGAAATTTGACCGATGACATATACTGCTCTAATAAAACAAAATTGTAATTGAAAAGTATATTAGCCAGCTCATTAGAGGTCATAAGTCAGATTGGGCACATAATACAAATTGATTTTTGTTGATGTTTTGCAAATTTTTGTTAAAACCAAAATGCAAAAGATCTTTAATAATTTACGACAATAATATGTTTTAGTTTATAAAGTTCTTCAGCTGCAACTTTAATTGAAATTAATTTTTAGGGTATTAAAACTGAAATTTGTATGCCTAAGAAAGTTAGAAAAATAAATTTAAGGGCTTTTTCATGCATAATAAAACGGAATTCCTCAACGATGACCCCAGAAATTAACAAAATTTCTTATTGTTTAATTTAAAAAATCAGTAAGACCCAAGTCACATTACAAAAGAGATCCAAGCAAAGTAACACATATAGTTGCCTCTTTCTGGGTTCTAATTAAGTCTCTAATGAATAAGAATTGCATTAGTGTGTCATAAGGCCAATAATATATTTTTTGGCACCGAAAGATTCTATTCGGTTTCTGCATTTTAATGAATTGACCGCCACTTCATCTAGGTTTTCTTGCAATTAATTCTTATTTAGAATTCTGAACTCAGGTCAGAGGATACTGTACATTTGTATAAGGAGTTTTTATTGATGTGCAGAAAATTTTAAAACTAGTACTCGATTATGATGAGTACAACAATATACTGTTCTCACTTTAAGTGAGAACAACAAAAATATATTGCTAATTTTTCTGGTCTACTCTAAAGCATGGTATCCCGACAGTAAAAAACCGTCTTTAAGCAGTGAGAGAGAGCGAGAGGCAAATAGTTAAAAACGGTTATTCGTCAGCTATCGTTATAAAGGTCGGTATCCTGACACGAAAACAAATATACTAGAAAAGTGTGTGACACTTTTTAGTGTTTTCCGAGTGGGCTGCAAAAAAGAATGGCAAATTTAATAAAACAGACTGTTTGCGACCGTTTCCCTCTCTCTATGCCTTCTTCAGTTCCGTAAATCCGTTAAATTTTCAAAAAACATCATAGGAGTTTGGTGCATATTTTCTAACTATAAAACAAACAAAAGATAATGGTTAGAATGTATATTATTGGTATAAAAATATGTAAACAATACGAACATCGGAAGAATATCGCCCTTTCATTGATCTTTCTGTATGGGCTCACCCAATACTTGGATCGCTTCCTATTTGGCTTAGAATCTTCCTCATACATTATGGCAATAATTACTGCCATAGCAATAGTAGTTTTTATCTTATTTTTAATTTTTTAGCAACATTTTGAAAATATTGCAAACAAGCATGTATGACCGCAACATTTGCCGGCCAAAAATGTCGAACAGCTGGTAAAATCAGCGGTCACACTTGAAAGGATAAATAATTTTTTCGTTGCGAAACGTTTTAATGTCTGGATACCATGCTTAAACAAATACCTACTGCACAGCAATGAATGAGTGTAGTATTTTTACGAACACTAAACTACTGTACAGTTCTATGAAACTATAAATGAATATATTCATGCAGAAGTTTTATCCATATCTTTTGAAAGTAGATCCAGTTTATTTTATAATATTTGTCACGCCCACTTCTGCCTTCTCAACTAATGGAAAAGCTTTAGTAATGGCCTTATGACACATTTATGCAACTTTCAGTCACTAAAGACTTCATTAGAACTGTAAGGAAGCCTCTGGCCAGGATGAACCTCAGCGGCCTAGAGTCCCTTTCCAGGAATATTTATATTTGTGGAAACGCCAGAACATGGAGGTGCCGTTGTTGGTGAGAATTTTAAGGGTGGGTTTTCTGTGACTAATAAACTGCAGAATTGCCCACGATGGGCTGGAAGCGCTACTGGCCCGGGAATTGCCCAGCGGCTGGACCCTCCACTAGAGACTGGAGACGTGGCTCGCGATCTGACCAGCAGCCTGCTCCCGCGTCCACGACCCAAACCTAAAACCACGGCCTGGCTCAAACCCAACGGTCGCGGCTCGGCAGCTCCGCCTGGAGTATCCCAACGGCGGGCTGGCACCCTCCCAAATGTTGCCCCGTAACTCGCGATAGCCCGTGGCCGCGCCTGGGCTAGTCCTTGCGGCATGCCCCTGAGGCTTGGAATGACCTAACAGCCGCCGTTCTCGCCTACGCCCGGTATTAATCGCAGCAGCGTGGCGGTCCTGTTCCCTTCCTGCCCAGATCGTCGCCTGGAATAACCCAACGGCGGCCGAGATGGGCAGGAGGGGCGCAGTGTTGGAAGTTGGTGAATGCATATCTGTGAGTTTATTTCATGTTTAATTTCTTTAATTTCTCTGTATGTAATTGTATTTCCCTTTTCTTTCCCTGCCTAGCGCACACACACCGACGTCTCGCTCACCCGTTGCTGGTTGTTCAGATACGTTGATTGATCCGGTTCTTCTTCTTCTTCTCCTTTTCCGTTGCTGGAGTCCTCGTTGTCCTATGTGCTCGTGGTGTCCTGGTCGTTGGTGTCAAAGGGTGTTTCCTGGTCGTCGTATATATGGTTATCACTGGTCAAAGATCATTGGAGTCGAAGTTTACTGCTCAGCTTAATAGTCATATCGCGAGTGTTTGCTGTTTTAGTTGTCAGCTCGGTCGTGACCCATTCCTGCTGTCCCTTCGGCGGCTGCACTGCCACGATCCATGGCACGCGCCGTTCCTCTTTCCATGCATTCTTTGCATTCTTTGCCTTCCTTCTCGGTCCCTCTATTTACATTATTATTTATATTATTATTTACATATTATTTACATATTATTTACATATTATTTACATATTTTAGTGACTTCGTCACAGAACCCAGAAAGAGACAACTATATGTGTTATTTTGTTTGGATCTCTTTGTAATGCGTCTTGGGTCACACCGATTTTAAGGGGTAAACAATAACAAATGTTTTTAATTTCTAGAGGCATCGTTGAAGTACTCCTGTTTTTATGCATCTGGAAGCCCTCAATTTATGTTTCCAAATTTCTAAGGCATACAAATTTTATTATTATCACCCAAAAAATTAATTTCAATTGAAACAATTGTCCTCAATTTTTAAAGATTTTGGCATTTTAGATTCAAAACTTAATTGTAAAACATCAGCAAAAATCAATTTGTATCGTGTGCCCAATCAGACTTATGACCTTTAATGAGCTGGCTAATATACTTTTCAATTACAATTTTGTTTCATAAGAGCAGTAAATATTATCGGTCAAATTTCGTATCTAGTATGTTTTATGCAGATATATCGATTTTGGCCTCTAATGCATAGGCTAATGCATTGACAATGCATTAGAAGTGCCATATAGTCATCTTGCTCGCACTTGTGTAAATCCCTATAGAGCTTTCAAATCTCTAATAAAGTCTCCAATTAATAATGTAGTATCATACCCCCATAAGCTGAATAAGTGAGTTAAGTTAATTAATGTCAAATAAAAATGCAGGGCTGATTGTTTATCGAAAATTTTAAGATTTTAGGAATCCCACCAACATTTTCCTTTACTTATTCATGTTCCGTGTAAGTTCACTCAGAGCGCTTAATCTCACTTTCATTTGCTCTCGACTGTTTACTGTTTTCGTTTTAACTGATAAATTTGTTTATATTTCAGGACCTTGAATCGTTGCGTCTAAAACGGGGTCATGTGCTAACAGAGCTTTTGGAGACGGAGCGAATCTATGTAAATGAAATGAGTTCGATCATGCAGGTAATAATATTTCCATTAAAATGTAAGGTTTGTGTAAGCGAGTCCCGCGCCCACCTCGCGCCCAACTGTCCGAGGGGCGTAGCCGTGTAACGTACGGCACGAAACGCGTTCTAGATAGATGCAAGAAAGAAATAGCAATAGAATAGGGCGGGGAAAAATTAGGATACACTACGAGCTAGTACTACAAGCAATACAGTTTTTAGTTTTTGAAGGTTTTCAAAGCCTACAATACTACTAAAAAGGCGATTGTAATCAGTACATGAAACCCTAAAGGGTAAAGAGAATGAGTATGAGTATGTCTCTACTAGAGCAAGACGGTAATCTAAGGTTGGCATCCCAGGGTAGGCCACGGAGGGCGAAAAGCAAAAAGTTCTTTTCAACAGATTCAATTCGGCTACTATGGACTCCAAATTGAGGACTCCAGACGCACAAACCAAACTCCAATATAGAGCGAACTAACGAAGTAAAGATAGTCTTCGTTACATAAGGAGAATCGAATTCCTTCTACCACCATTTAATGATGTGTGTTAACCACACAAGAAATATGTTCAGAGAACGAAAGTTTAGGATACAGGCGGATTCCAACAATCATCAACAATAGTAATTCTTTTCAAAGAGCAATCGTTAAGCATATAAGTGGCAAGCAGGGGAGTGACACGTGAAAATGTCATCAGTTTGCATTTTGAGCTGTTGAGATGTAAATCGCTAGCATGACACTGAAATCGAGTGGGCGGCTTCTTCCAAATTAAGGCTGGCTGTCGTGGGGATGTCGCTGTGGCCGTGGAATTTTGGGTTGGAATAATGGTGGCTGCTGGAGTACTCCCAAATATCCAAAGAAAGCAGTCGAAACAATAGGGCGTCGATTTCACTTTACAATAATAATGCTTTATTGGCACAAACTTCAATAAAAGACTAACTTATAACTAAGAGGGAAAGAACCCGGGACCGCGGAGTGGTGGGTTTTGCCGGAGCGGGAGAGCCAACGCAGAGCGGGAGTGCAGGCGGGAGTGCAAGCGCCAGTGCAGCGCTCGCTCTTACACTGCCGCTTAGAACTAAGCGCCCTTGTGGTGCGAACATTCTCCCCCCCCTTGCGGCAGCAAAGCAGGACTACTCTTCCTTCTACACTCCGGAGACGGTCCATCCAAAAACGGTGCTCTGAGCGACAGGCAGCCCATCTTCCAGCTTCAGGAACCCCGGATCTAAGGCGTCGCTTGGGGAACAAGTCTGACCCCAACACGAGGGAAATGGTCGATGGGCGATGGAAAAGCTCATCCGAGAGCCGGATATCATCGAACTTAGCCCGGATGGTGTCGCTCAGAGCTCGTAAGGGCGTCCGAATTTTAAGGTTGGGATCAAACCTTAATACGACCTCCAGCCGGACGTCGCCCGTGTGGGATCGGTGAGTCGCCGTGCAGACCTCATCCTCGCCTGCCCGCGAGATTGGCAGCCGGTATGCCGCCGCCAACGACCGGTCAATGCTGCTGACCGGCATGCACGGGTCGATCATGGCCCCCATCTCAAAGGACGCGCTCCCGGTGTCGAGCAACACGCAGGCTGTCGGGAGAATATGCACCACCTTCTGGTGCAGATAGGCAGCCACGGTCGGAGATGGATGGCTGCCTCGACAGACTCGGCAGCGGATTCAATACCTCGAGTACGTCTGCTATCCAAATTCTGGGCTGTACGAGGACGCGGCACCATTATGCTGCAGTTGTTCTGCGAGGAAAAGAGAAGAAAAAATGACTTAGTACAGGACCTCGCAGACGTAAATTGGTTAATGGCTGGAAGTAGCCGGTTCCTTGCTCTCCATAGGAAGAAGGATAACTTTATGCACGGGGCGTTTTATTGTGCCGCGCACCGTACGGACTTCGGCCACTCGAACTCGGCCATCGGCTCCGGGGAAAACAGAAACAATTCTGCCGAGCCGCCATTCGTTCGAGGGCAAATTGTCCTCCTTGACTACCACCATATCGTCAATTTGGATGTTTCGGGTCGGAAATTGCCATTTGTTGCGTTTGTGGAGTTCTTTGAGATACTCCTCTTTCCACCGCGCACTAAACTGCTGATGTTGGGCCTTCAAATGTTGCCAGCGATTGATTATCGACTTGGCTTCGCCTTTTATCTCAGGCTCAGCTGTGGAAAGCAACGGCCCGCCAATCAGGAAATGGCCAGGAGTGAGGCCTAGCAGATCGGAGGGATCTTCAGACATCGGGGAGAGGGGTCTGGAGTTGAGGCAAGCTTCGATCTTGGCTAGAAGCGTCGCAAGTTCCTCCAAGGTATACTTGCGGTTAGCCGTAGCTTTGTAGAAAAGAGTTTTGAACCTTTTCACCCCTGCTTCCCACAGACCCCCCATATGTGAAGCCCCGGGCGGGATGAAACGCCATTTAAGTCCCTGATGGCTGTATACATCAGTCACGGACTCTTTGACGGATTGAAGGATCAGGCGTACGATCAACTGACTACCGCCATGAAGGTGGGTAAATTGGACGAGAAGGCGAGACAGTCTACAGCCGTAGGGCAGAATTATTGGATGCCGTTCATCATACTGGAGGGCTTTAGAAGCTGTGACGCGACCACACGCCCTTAGGAGGCCGAGTGGGTCCGTGAACGGAAATAAATTTAATATAGGACTTGCCCCCGAAAGGGTCTTCTTCTCTGCCAAGTGCTTCAGCTCTTGGCCGTATGCTCGACGCTGCGCCATGGAAATCAGCGCTCGTTCTGCCTCTCGGATTTCTTCACTCGTGGGTCGTGAAGTAGAGGGGATCGCGCCCTTACGGCAGCGACTAAGGAAACGCCGAACATACGCCAGGACTCGCAGTGCTTTGTCCAGCTTAGAGAAACGTTCTAGAAACTCGTCAGAGGGGACCTGGCTGAAATGCACTTTCACCGCGCCCTGCTCGAGCTCTGTGGCCCTTGCAGCCATTCTGGTCCGTGCCACCAAAGTTGACTATCCGCTAACTCGAGTAGGACACGCCTCGACTAGCTAAATCGGCGGGCTTGATTACCGCGTGATGTGGAAGATAGTACGTTGGGGAACTATGAGTCGATGGAACTTCGTTCATATGACCCAGATCCAGATACTCCTGAATCACGCTGTCATATTGCTCTTTTAAAGGAAAGTCGTTTCGAAGAAACTGAGCTAACGCAATGGACCTTGAATATCCTAAATCGGACCCCGAGTTTTCGGGGTCGCAGAGCGTAACCACGTACCTCCCGCTTGCGTCTCTCTTGGTAGTCTGGAGAAAGTTCCTTTCGCAATAGGAATCTGACTCTTTTACCATCTGAAATGGTAGATCCTTCACCTCCCAAAACTTGCTAAGAAGCGAGTCTAAGGAATCTTCATTTTTGTGGTTACTTGAGTCGTGAAGGCTGCGACTCTGTTGGCCTTAGTATTGGAAATCGGCCCGGTAAGTACCCACCCGATGATGGTCTCTTGGCCTAGGAGTGAGCCACAAATGTTTCTCCTGGTGCCCTGCATCATCACCGACGATAGAATATCAGCTCCGATCAGTATATCGATTTGGGAACTTTCAAAGAAATTTGGGTCTGCCCATAAGAGGTCGGGCAGGTCTTTTAAAGAATTCCTGGAAACTGGATGGGAGGGCAGTTTGCCAGCTAATTCCGGAAGGACGTAGGCTGCGGTATCTAATTGGGTCTATAATTAGGCTTAGTAGGGGAGCGGATTTCAAACTGGCAGAGTCTCGTTGACTCTGCCGAAACCGATTTGTTTAGCCCTGATACTTGGTTTTGTATTTTGCGGAATGGCAACTTGAGGAGGTTGAACATGCGTTCGGAGATGAACGTAGCCTCCGATCCCGAGTCGAATAAAGTTTGGGCTCGGTAACTCGTGCCCAAATGGCACACGTCAATAATTACCGTGCTCAGCATGACGGCTGTAGTGCCTAAAGCGAAATAATTCATCACCATTGAGGTGCTCGCGGATGCATTGCGACTGGAGGGTCTCGTGGACGGTTGCGTAGAGGGCGCCGAGGTTGGAGAACTCGTGGGTCGAGCGTTTGAGGATCTCGTGGTTGAGGAACTCGTGTTTAAGGAACTGGGGGGGCCGCGATGCAGCAGAGTATGATGCCTCCCCCTACACGTGAAACAGCTGTGTGTGCTCGTGCAATCACGTAGCTGATGGCCTCTAGCGAAACAATTCAGGCATAGCTGCTTCTTTTTTATGTAGCCGGAACGTGCGTCGACCGACATGTGGAAAAAGCGCGGGCACAATCTAATCGGATGATTTTCCTTAGAACATAAGTAACACCCTTTTTGTTTGGTGCTGACCTTGGTTTCGAAGGATTGCAGCCTTTTGAGAACTGACTGAGTCGGCTTCATATCCTCAATAGCCTCCAGTGCCCGATACCTTTCGCTCAGGAAGGTGTTCATCTCCTTCCAAGCCGGAATTTCGGACTTCGAAGTTAGGGACTGTTCCCATAAGGAAAGGGTTAACTTTGGCAGTTTGCTTGCGCACAGGTCAGAGCATATTTCGTACTCCTTTTCGACCTGATCCCATAAGGCTCGCACTTGGTGCAGACGGACTTGCAGTGTGTGTGAAGACGACGAAGCCTGACTAAGAGTATAAATCTTGTCCTCGAAGACACTGACGCGATCGCTCACGGCGATGAATTTGTGCAATGCAGCGGGTGTGGCCGATGGCTGGACTAATGCCTGATCTGTTGCCGACATTCTGCTACTATCGCGTGTGACCCTCAGGAATTTAGTACCGGATGCAGAGGGATGCTCTGGCTGTCCCACCAGTGAAGACTCGCTTGACGTTCTCGCCGTCGGACTTGTCCTTGAGCTTGTCGATGACGTGGCACTCGAGCTTCTAGGTTTCGGGCTAGTCCTTGAGCTTGTCGATGACGTGGCACTCGAGCTTTTAGGTTTAGGGCTAGCGGACTTGGGCACTTGTTTGACGCGAGTAGGTAGCGGAGAAGAAGGAGCGCTATTTTTTTCCTTTTTTTGAAATCGAAAACCGAATCGAAGACTCGGTTAGCTAGAAAAAATAGCTGAATATAGCCGATAATTTGTAGAAAATAGCTGACCGCTACTTTAAAATAAATAGCTAAATATAGCTAAAAGCTCCGAAAAAATAGCTAAATGCTCACTAGAAACAACAACAAAATAATAGCTTAATATAGCTTAAAAATTCTGCTAAACGATAGTTTGGGAGTCTAGCAGAATTCTTTGGTCTGAAATTCTCTGGCTAGATTTTTCGTAACAACCAAAAAGCTTAAACACTCGTGCGACACAAAAAAGACCAAAAAAATATTTGAAACTGACTCTAAAATAGCTATCAAATTTGGAAATATTCTTTCACGATGATTTAACAATTATTGGAAAAATATTAATTTTTGTTTCTGCGATCGATTTTGTATTCGGATATGGATACAAGGTTTTGTATGACTTGTGTTTTGCTACCCTGCAGTACCAGTCATCAACGTTTAATCAACAATTCATCAACAGCCGAAGGAGTGTTGTTGATGAATCATCGATGAATTGCCATACAAATTGTTGATGAATTTAACATGGGCATGTCCTAGGCTGTCATCAACAACATTTCATCAACAATTAATCGTTGAATTGTTGATGAAAAGTTGACGAAAAGTTGATGACATGTTGATGAAAAGTTGATGAATTGTTGATGAATTGTTGATGAATTGTTGATAAATTGTTGATGAATTGTTGATGAATTGTTGATTAAATGTTGATGACATGTTGATTAAATGTTGATGACATGTAAATTTCTATATAATTTCACATATTTTTATATAATCGCACTGTATTTAATATAATTCCATTGTTTTCCATATAATTGCACTAACACTAACACAATTGCTACAAACTTTTAAACTAAAAATTGAATTTTTAAGCAATTTAACTTTTTTTCACTTTCGCCATCTAAGATGTTTTACTCCTAACTTATTCAGAAGCTAAAACGCAACTAAAAAACCCACCCCGCTTATATTACTGAGAGAGCGAGAGTGCATGTCAAATTTTTCATCAATAATTCATCAACAGAGACGAAATGAGAGCGCGAGAGAGTCGGCTTCGACACGATTGCCGACTGAGAGTGTCGATTCTGCCGACGTCGCAGTCGGCACGTTGATGAATTGTTGATTGATGACAAGTGGTACTGCAGGGTAGTTACTACTGGAATCGTAAGAGTGCAGGTGCTTGTATATGAACAAAACGGAGACGATATAAAAATGCCCAAATATATGTATGTGTGTATATTGAGTTATAGAGTTTAATGCTTAGCACAGAATAGCGCTAAGTTCTGCCCATGTACATATGTATGTAAGTAAGTGAAGTAAATTTTTGCTGCTCGCAGAATAGCGGGACGCTTATTTATGCAGATATATATGTACATATGTCAGGATAGCAATTAAAAAACAATTGATTTTTGTGGATATATGTATGTATATGAATATGATATATATTTATTTTATTGCTGGAACGAAATTTTAGTTTTGGGTGTATATTTTTTATTCTTTATTAAACTTTTGCATAAATCGTATATAAATTGACGATTTAACATATAATATAAAAAACTATAAATTTCGGGTGTAAATATTTTATATGTGTGTGTATTTATAAAAATTGCGTGTACATTTGATTTTCAATTGTTAATATGTGTATGGGTATTTGGAATAATATATGTAGACATATGTGTAAACTGGGATCAACACCGTCGTCTACCGGCTTACATGGATAGACTGCGGCTTTTAGGCCTGCCCTCGTTGAAGAACCGTCGGACCTGCCATGGAGTGTTGTTCATGCATAAACTTATTCAAGGTCATATCACTTCCATCTATCTTCTCAACCTCGTTAGGCTCTCGGTCCCTTGCAGGCCCTTCCGTCATTTTCGTCCCATTGCCCTTGATTTTTGTAAGTCTAACTTCGAGATGCACGGGTCTTTTCGTGCTTTGTGTTCTTTCTACAATGAATTTCATCACTTGTTAAATGTTGAGATGTCCTTAGATTTTAATTCAAACGCTGTATTACAATACCTATCCTTACCTCGGCCCACCTGATGTGAGTCGGAGAACATCTTTAAAAAACACTCCCTTCCTCGGCCTGAGGTAAGGGATGGGTCTTTATATAGCAGTTATTTGCTATTTTCTCAATAAATAAATAAATAATATAATTTATTTATTCATGGTGTGATTTGTATGTGTATATATTTGAATTTTTTAACATACAGTTTAGTGCCGGACGTGGATATGTGAAAGTGATTTTTGGATGTAATATATATATGCACATATGAATTTATATATAAAGCGGATCACAGTAAAAAAAACTATGTAGAAGGCCAATATTGGGAAAGCACTTTTGCACTTAAAACAGAACTAGAACAGAAAAAAATTCACTGCGGCTAGGCGTATGTATTTTATTCCTGTATTCTTGTATATATATCACTTTTCACTTTTCACTTGGAACTTGGACTCGGATGGAACTAACGCCGTTGGAAAGGAATATGGGGACCACGGACGAATGGTTATTCTTTGGTCTGAAATTCTCTGGCTAGATTTTTCGTAACAACCAAAAAGCTTAAACACTCGTGCGACACAAAAAAGACCAAAAAAATATTTGAAACTGACTCTAAAATAGCTATCAAATTTGGAAATATTCTTTCACGATGATTTAACAATTATTGGAAAAATATTAATTTTTGTTTCTGCGATCGATTTTGTATTCGGATATGGATACAAGGTTTTGTATGACCTGTGTTTTGCTACCCTGCAGTACCAGTCATCAACGTTTAATCAACAATTCATCAACAGCCGAAGGAGTGTTGTTGATGAATCATCGATGAATTGCCATACAAATTGTTGATGAATTTAACATGGGCATGTCCTAGGCTGTCATCAACAAAATTTCATCAACAATTAATCGTTGAATTGTTGATGAAAAGTTGACGAAAAGTTGATGACATGTTGATGAAAAGTTGATGAATTGTTGATGAATTGTTGATGAATTGTTGATAAATTGTTGATGAATTGTTGATGAATTGTTGATTAAATGTTGATGACATGTTGATTAAATGTTGATGACATGTAAATTTCTATATAATTTCACATATTTTTATATAATCGCACTGTATTTAATATAATTCCATTGTTTTCCATATAATTGCACTAACACTAACACAATTGCTACAAACTTTTAAACTAAAAATTGAATTTTTAAGCAATTTAACTTTTTTTCACTTTCGCCATCTAAGATGTTTTACTCCTAACTTATTCAGAAGCTAAAACGCAACTAAAAAACCCACCCCGCTTATATTACTGAGAGAGCGAGAGTGCATGTCAAATTTTTCATCAATAATTCATCAACAGAGACGAAATGAGAGCGCGAGAGAGTCGGCTTCGACACGATTGCCGACTGAGAGTGTCGATTCTGCCGACGTCGCAGTCGGCACGTTGATGAATTGTTGATTACAAAGGCCTATTGATGACAAGTGGTACTGCAGGGTAGTTACTACTGGAATCGTAAGAGTGCAGGTGCTTGTATATGAACAAAACGGAGACGATATAAAAATGTCCAAATATATGTATGTGTGTATATTGAGTTATAGAGTTTAATGCTTAGCACAGAATAGCGCTAAGTTCTGCCCATGTACATATGTATGTAAGTAAGTGAAGTAAATTTTTGCTGCTCGCAGAATAGCGGGACGCTTATTTATGCAGATATATATGTACATATGTCAGGATAGCAATTAAAAAACAATTGATTTTTGTGGATATATGTATGTATATGAATATGATATATATTTATTTTATTGCTGGAACGAAATTTTAGTTTTGGGTGTATATTTTTTATTCTTTATTAAACTTTTGCATAAATCGTATATAAATTGACGATTTAACATATAATATAAAAAACTATAAATTTCGGGTGTAAATATTTTATATGTGTGTGTATTTATAAAAATTGCGTGTACATTTGATTTTCAATTGTTAATATGTGTATGGGTATTTGGAATAATATATGTAGACATATGTGTAAACTGGGATCAACACCGTCGTCTACCGGCTTACATGGATAGACTGCGGCTTTTAGGCCTGCCCTCGTTGAAGAACCGTCGGACCTGCCATGGAGTGTTGTTCATGCATAAACTTATTCAAGGTCATATCACTTCCATCTATCTTCTCAACCTCGTTAGGCTCTCGGTCCCTTGCAGGCCCTTCCGTCATTTTCGTCCCATTGCCCTTGATTTTTGTAAGTCTAACTTCGAGATGCACGGGTCTTTTCGTGCTTTATGTTCTTTCTACAATGAATTTCATCACTTGTTAAATGTTGAGATGTCCTTAGATTTTAATTCAAACGCTGTATTACAATACCTATCCTTACCTCGGCCCACCTGATGTGAGTCGGAGAACATCTTTAAAAAACACTCCCTTCCTCGGCCTGAGGTAAGGGATGGGTCTTTATATAGCAGTTATTTGCTATTTTCTCAATAAATAAATAAATAATATAATTTATTTATTCATGGTGTGATTTGTATGTGTATATATTTGAATTTTTTAACATACAGTTTAGTGCCGGACGTGGATATGTGAAAGTGATTTTTGGATGTAATATATATATGCACATATGAATTTATATATAAAGCGGATCACAGTAAAAAAAACTATGTAGAAGGCCAATATTGGGAAAGCACTTTTGCACTTAAAACAGAACTAGAACAGAAAAAAATTCACTGCGGCTAGGCGTATGTATTTTATTCCTATATTCTTGTATATATATCACTTTTCACTTTTCACTTGGAACTTGGACTCGGATGGAACTAACGCCGTTGGAAAGGAATATGGGGACCACGGACGAATGGTTAGGAAAATAGTCGTACTTATCTTGGAAAAAATCCGCAGAGGGGGCGCTGATCGCAGGCGTCGAAGGACCATGAAATGGAGTGGCCGGTTTCTTCCAAATTAAGGCCAGCTGTCGTGGGGATGTCGCTGTGGCCGTGTAATTTTGGGGTGGAATGATGGTGCCTGCTCCCAAATATCCAAAGAAACTGTCGAAACAATAGGGCGGCGGTTCCACTTCACAATAATAATGCTTTATTGGCACAAACTTCAATAAAAGACTAACTTATAACTAAGAGGGTTTTGCCGGAGCGGGAGAGCCAACGGAGAGCGGAAGTGCAAGCGGGAGTGCAAGCGCCAGTGCAGCGCTCGCTCTTACACTGCCGCTTAGAACTAAGTGCCCTTGTGGCGCGAACAGACACCATGCTTGGAAGTTATCAAGATCCAAATTAATTGTCCCTATCTTGCAAGCAAAGTTTATCATCATCAGCATACATGAGTACTCTGCATTTGGTTAAAACCTGCGGCAAATCATTGATAAACAATGTGAATAGCAGTGGTCCGAGGTGGCTACCCTGTGGGACGCCAGACGTGACCCTGAGGCTATTGGATAGAACGTTTTTGAGCAAAACCGTAGTATTCTTAAATGATGTGGGTTTATGTTTAGAGTTAACAAAGTTATAAAACTGTTTATGGTCCTGTGCGAACTGGACCTTGCAACGAGTCAAATAAGTTTTATAAAACTGAGCGTTAAGCACTGTAAAGTTAGATCGAGCACTAAGATAAGATGAGAAAGCTATTCTTGAGCCAGTAAGTTAATATTTATTATAAAGCCTAGATTTTACGTTTTTTAAACGTGTCAGCTCCTTGTTGAACTAAAGTGGTTTATTAGAGACCGACGAGTAGGTTTTAGGAACACATAAGGAGAAAAATGAGTTCATGGCACTATAAAAGATATCAACGGCGGATGCCATGTCAGAGCTCGTGTAAAGATAAGACCAATCAAATTCTGTTATTAAAATGTTTAGCCTCCGATAGTCAGCCTTTCGGAAACAGCGGACTCTGTTAAAACTGCTACCAGATGTTGTAGCTAAAACTGTACCAGTGTCGATAGTCACATCGAATGTTGGATGATAAGGATCTTCAGGTTGCGTCATTGGAGGAACTCTAATTAGGTTTACGCTTGCAGGATCGGAGACAAAGCATAGATCCAGTAAGCGGCTTAAAAAATTAAAGATATGGTTAACTTGAGATAATGATAAATCAAGCAAGCCATTTATGAGGTCATGCTGTGCCGCAGTGTGAAGGACGTTAGACACCCCATCAGCAGACCAGTGAGCTCCAGGTATGTTGAAGTCACCTAAAGCCACTAATTGGTCCCTATTATAAAGCCTATTGGAAACTGCCCGAATTGCCGAAAGGTGTTTCCAATAAATTGGCTCTTCCGAAGATGGAGGGATGTAAGAGCAGGTTCCATAAATGCAACTACCTGTGAAAGATAGTTTAACGCAGATATCTTCGATGTCCCAAAAGTCATTAGATACCACCCGTTCCGAGATGAGGCTGGAGTCAACGGCAATTAAAACTCCGCCACCACGCTGGAGAAGACGGTCTAATCTGTAAATAGTGTACTTACATGGAAGAATTTCGGAGCAGAGGATCTCCGGCTTCAACCAGGTTTCAGTAAATACAATCACCTGGGATGCGAAAGAAAGGCTATCCGAATATAATCTAGAGAGCTTACTACGTAAGCCCCTAGTATTCTGATAGGAAAGTAGAAGGGAAGAGGTTCGTTTTTTGGGACAGAAGGTACAGCTGTGGACACTGAGGATTGTGACGGCTTGGGCAGTTTTCGAAATCTTTTCTTGTTCCTGATCTTAGAACCATTGGAGCGGGGTTGCAGCCGACCAGCAGCGGACTTTTTGCTTTTCGGCGATTCATTTAATAGCTTCATATTATTAAATTGAGCGTCAAGCGCGGAGAACAGGTCATTCGCCTTGCGAAAAGTGGCCATGATCTCAGAAAATCCACTCCTGGTCTGACGCATGAAGGAGATATTTCCTTCTCAACCGGTCGACAGGCCTCACAACAATATCGCAGGCTATTCGACCTGACATCTCGATGCACTTAGCATGCACTACTGCATCGCAAAGCCAGCAATGAATACTGGACTGGTCTGCCAAAACATTTTTTTGGCAGTTCTTTGTATTACAGACAATATTCTGGGACATTATCACTAACCCTAGAACCACTGTGCACTCTATCAGTACCAAAAAAGGAAAGAGAGAGAGAGAGGGAGAGAGAGAGAGAGAGGGAGAGAGAGAGAGAGAGAGAACAAAATGGCGCAAGGGCTAGAATATGAGCAGCAGAAATCACAAGAGCGATGAGAGCTATAAACCGCTTACATGCAGCTAACAGCAAACGACACTCAAGCTGGGGAGAGAAAAATTAAAACGGGATAAGAACAAAGAGGAAAATAGATAACCTTCTAAGCATAAACTAAAAATTTATTATTAATACAAATTAATTACACAGAAAAGTGCATGCACGCGCGGTAGCAAAGCGGTATATAATTATAGATATTTAGGTGATAAATTTAGAGGAAACCCCGGTAGTTTGAAGTCAAAATTAAATTAATTAAAAGTCGGAGCGCAAAACAAAAACACGACCGTCCGCCATGAAGAGAAAGATCAATCATGTCCTTCGGACATGAATCCCATCTTTTCAACAACTACGACCTGTGTAATTTGCGTTTTTAGTTTTGTCCTGCCACCCTGATAGGTTTCGCTTGGGGTACTGAGGGGTCTGGACGCTCTTATTTTTTTTCTAAAGCAATCGCAATATCAGCAACTAAAAAGTAATAATCGAAAACAATCCCCATGCTTATACAACTTTTAATATCTAATAAAAACATTATGTTACAAATAATGTTCATATTAAAATTAAAATGACCAACGATTAAATTTTATAAATCTACTGGAAACTGTGATTTTTTTGACCCTTCCAAATATATCACTTAAGCAACAGGGCGAACATACTCAAAGACTTCTCTTCCAATTGAAATTAGACTTATAGTGGCGAAGGTCACCCTTATTCCGACTATGTTTTATGGGGTAGAAGTTTTTTGACACTGTGACACGGGATATGCTCAAGCTAGTAGTAGCTTTAAACTCAATTGTAAGATATGTATTTAATTTACATAGACTTGACCGTGTACCGCACTTGACTTATAAAATTCTGGAGCTAAACTTGATGATCATCAAAATGCGTCTGCATTTTCAGTGGCATTGCTCGAGGTTTGAGTCATTGGATGGGTTATGATGGTTCTGCATCTGTCGTATGAGTCACGACAGTCCACGTAGAACTTTAAATAGCTTGCGGTTCTATATATATATATATATATTGCGGCCAATTTTGTTTGATAATAAGTTGGATTTAGTTTTCTTTTCGCTGAGTCCTTTTCGAAGTTGCAGTTGCAGTTGCTACAACAGAGCAAAAAATCAATAAAAGATAAAACAGCAGTTGTTGAACATGATGCCCACATTCAGGATGCATCTTAAATTTTAATGTTTTATTAGCGTTTATAGTGCAAAAAAAAGACAATTTTTGGTACTTTGAATTGGGTTTCGAACTAGTAAGATCTTTCACAGGTTTTATAAGAAAAAAAGGTAAATTTTTGTCGGCCTGTGTAATTTTATATACTGTATATATACTTCACTGTGCTCAACGCTATCCGTTTGTGGAAAAATCTACCACATAGATATAAGATACTAACTCAGTGCAAATCTCAAATTAAGAAATATTTAAAATAATTTAAAAGCACTAATCTAAAAAAATTTATTTATATTAAGTAAAAGTTATGTCTATGTATGTCAAATAATATGTTCCTAAAGTATTGTGACTAGTGCCATAATTATAAGTGTAAACTTGTTGCGCTACAATAAGAGCTTAATAAAATTAAAAAATTAAAATTAAATATTTTGGAAAAATTAACATATATATGTATATATGCTAATAATATATATATATATATATTTAAGAGTAGATGACTAAATATTTTGATAAACAACAAACATTCCTGTTGATGCTGAACAAGAATACCTACTTTATATAAGCATAGCACTTTAAAAACAAATTGATGTCAGATTCGGATGAGGTTTTATACATTTATTATATCATAATATTAATTTTAACTAAGGAGACTTATAAAACAAATAAAAATGGTGTCATGTTTTTATTAAAGGGTTACTACGATCGAATAAAGTCTGAGGAGCTGACCCATCTCACGCCCACGAGTCTACAGGGTAAAGAGGATATATTATTTGGAAATCTACATGAGCTCTTTACTTTCCACAATCAAATTTTTCTCAAAGATCTCGAAAACTGTATTTCGACTACTGAGCTCGTCGCACTTTGTTTTGTTCAAAGGGTAAATATTTACACACACACATATATATAAATATATAAATATATATATATATATATAAATATATATAAATATAAAGTATATAGCTTTAAGATTAAAATTTAAAAATTTTTTTAGCGTGATACATTTTATCGCTTGTACTCATTCTATTGTCAAAACATCCCACGGTCTGAGAGGTTGCGCGAAACGCTTGTGGATACACACATTTTTTTTCAAGACTGTCAAAAACGACTTGGTCATAAGTTACCGCTAGCTGCGTATTTACTAAAACCAGTCCAAAGGATTACAAAATACCAGTTACTTCTGAAGGACTTGCTTCGCTTCAGCGATAGTGGGAATTGTACGAAGGAGATTCAAAAGGCCCTTGACTGTATGTTAATCGTTTTAAAATGTGTCAACGACTCAATGCATCAAGTAGCAATAACAGGATTTCCGGTAGGAAGATTTTTTAATAAATAAATCTGCCGTAAAACTGACGATTGATGTTTTTAGGCTGATATTGCTGAGCAGGGTGAACTTTTGATGCAGGACTCTTTCCAAGTCTGGTCAGACTCCAAAAAGGATATTCGTCTCCGGATTAAGCCACAACAGCGACATATATTTCTCTATCAGAAAGCGATGCTATTTTGTAAGCTAACTTCAAAACCAGGTCACAACAAAAGTACCTACCAATTTAAACATCATGTTAAGGTAATAAACACTATTCAGTAAAAAAATTTATACTATAGAACTACTTTTCGGCAGATGTCACTTATTGGGCTAACAGAGACTGTGCGAGGTGATAACAAACGCTTTGAAATTTGGACTCAGGGGCGTCAGGAAGTACATATCCTACAAGCACCGACACAAAACGTAAAAAAACTATGGGTTGCAGAAATTAAAAGTGTCTTACTGAACCAGCTCGAGGAGCTTAAAGGCGAGAAAATAAAGCAATACAGCTTAAATCACCAGGGTCTTAAGCAGACCACTTCTTGGGATACCACAAATACTATTCTTGGCACCCAAAACCGAGCTTTAAAATCTGAGGCTTGTTCAGAAACTACCAAAAGAAATTCAAACTGCAGTAGCGATGATGTTCAGCCCGCTACTAGTAACAGCATACATGACCTGACTAACAAAGATCAACAGGAAAATTGTGGCTGGAGTTCTGACTGCTCAAATAGTGAAGATGAATTTTCTCTTAACGAAGAAAATAACAGCCCTGTAAGTATGATTAGCTATACTAAACTGAAATTTAAGACAAATAAATAGGAATTAGAAATCTCATCTTTATCTTATGTCGTCACATAAAATATTCCATAAAATTTTATAAAAACTCAAAAATCTCATCAGGAGAATTTTGATCGAATTGGTAAAAAAACAGCCGTCTTATGGGTCAAACCATTATTTATATTATATTCTGTTTGATGCCATTTTCAATTACAGTATTTTGTTGTTTTTATTATTTATTAATCCATAAAATGTTAAAAGTATGCCTGATGAACCAAGAGCGGTCCCGGAATCTTGTTTAGTATCATAA
The DNA here is from genome assembly GCA_035046345.1 of Drosophila birchii. Taxonomy (NCBI): domain Eukaryota; kingdom Metazoa; phylum Arthropoda; class Insecta; order Diptera; family Drosophilidae; genus Drosophila; species Drosophila birchii. Next base: position 1,991,162 of record JAWNOA010000047.1, read on the forward strand.
AATACATTGCAATGTATTAACAGCCATGCAATGCATTAGCCACTGTGCGGGGCATCTTTAAATTCCAAAACTAACAAAAATCAACATTCTACCTCATCTATAAAAATATACCAATATCAACTCAATATCTTTACAATAAAAGTTTATGTGCATAGTCTATTTTGTACAGGTGAAAAATAAAAAAATGTGCCAACCATTTTTAAAAAGTAACTAAATTTTCTCTAAAATGACTAAATTTATTTTGGTCTGAAAATCAAGCCGCAAACTATTCTGATCTTTCTACATTCATTAATACACTCAAGTTGTCTTACTGGACAGTGGAATAACGAAACATCAATACTTTATTCTTACTTTATAAATAGTGACAGTTCGCCAAATATATATATTGCCAAATTACAATAAATAAATATAAATAACTAAACTTTAAATTAAGCAATACATAGTAATTAACATAATAATAAACAAATATTACCAAGGTATGTTACAATTTGATTTGAAACAAGAAAGGGCGCTAACTTCATTTCACCCTAGCAGCTTACAGCTTTCAGTTTGATCAAATAAAAAAAAAAACTAAAAAAATACATACATATTATATAAGGCCTTTATACACATATAAATTATGCTTAAACATTTACATATACTTATTATATTTACAGTTTTACAGTTACAGTTTTACATGGATAGTTTTGTATTCCCCTTTTCTTTTAAAGCACGGTATCCAGACAGTAAAACTTCGTCTTTAAGCAGTGAGAGAGAGGCAAATAGTTGAAAACGGTATATTATTGATATAAATTATATTATTATTATTATTATTATATTATTGATATAAAAATATGTAAACAATGCTTATATTGGAAGAATATCGCCCCTTTATTTGATCTGTCTGTATGGGATCACCCAATACTTGGATCGCTTCCTATTTGGTTAGAATCTTCCTCACCCATTACGGCAATAATTACTGCCATAGCAATAGTAGTTTTTATCTTATTTTTAATCTTTTATCAACATTTTGAAAATATTGTAAACAAGAATGTTGACCGCATCATTTCCCGGCCAAAAATGCCGAACAGCTAGTACACTTGAAAAGATAAAACATTTGTTTCGCTGCGAAACGTTTTTTTGTCTGGATACCATGCTTAAAAGTAGTTTCTATGGCATAAATCAATAAGTTAATTAAATAAAAATAAAACTGAAATTCTGAAATAACAATTTAGCAGTCCGATTTTCATAAAATTAAAACCAAAATTCTTGAATAATGACCATGTCTTAAATAAATTTAAAATATATTGAAAACTGGCCAAGCAATACATTTTGGTTCAGAAAATTATTCGATTCCTCCTATGACAGCTATATGATATAGTCGTCGAATGTAGCCAATTGTCTAATTTTATGTATAGAATTTTTGACTTTTAAGGATAATTTATTAACAATATCCCAACGAGAAGTAATTATAGCCGCGGCTCAGTAAAAGTCCAGCACTCGAATCTGCAAACCAGACACGTTTTATACGCTTGTTTTATTATAAACAACAAGCTTACTGTATTAAATAATTGCAAAAATATACAATAAAAAGCAGATGCGTGTAGAGAAATCTTTAACACCTATATCAACAATTAAAAAAGGTGGAAATACAATTGGCCTGGGTTCGATTCTGCCGCAAGGCATAAGAAAATTTTATTTTTTTTTTATATTATGTATAGTTGCTTGCATTTTTTATTTCTTAGTATTAAATACTGCAATTATTTTGATTTACAGGGAAAAATTAAAAAAAAAATATCGAAAAATATAAAAACTTTGACTCGTCGCGGACGGGAATCGAACTTGTGGCATCTGATTTCCGCTAAATAAAACCATTTCGGGTAGACTTCAGCTTAGTCAGCTGCGCCACTAACCAATTTGAAATATCTTAATATCATAAAAATATGAACATACACATAAAATACACAAAAGTTTTGATTAACATAACTTTATAAATTTGGGAGATATACGGTTTTTTTAAGTAGCTCCTCCAAAAAGGGGAGTATCAAAAATTGAAAACAAACTTGATCTTCGTGCAGATATAAGAAGTCTAAATCCCAAGTTTGGTGTCTAGCTCTTATAGTCTCTGAGATCTAAGCGTTCATACAGACAGACAGGCAGACAGACGGACGGAAAGGCAGACAGACAGACAGACACACAGACGGACGGATGGACGGACGGACAAACGGATATGAAATTGCCCGATGACATATACAGGGCTAACAAAATTTTAATTGAAAAGTATATTAGCCAGCTCATTAGAGGTCATAAGTCAAATTGGGCAAACAAAACAAATTGATTTTTGCTGATGTTTTACAATTATTGAGGGCTTCCAGCTACATAAAAACAGGAGTACTTCATTCATTACTTCAGGAATCCTTATTAGAACCTAGAAAGAGACAACTATATGTGTTATTTTGCTCGGGTTTCTTTTGCAATGCGACTTGGGTCACACAGATTTTGAAAAGTAAACTATAACAAATGTTATTCTCCGTCATTTTGTGTGACCGCCACTGTGCAGCCTGTGTTAGGTTATCTTCACCCGCCGACACACAATTGGGAGATATCTGCGCCGTCGTTCCTTTCATATGGAGCGGTGACGACGAGCATACCTGGATGGACGCCACGTAGACTGCCTGATCTTCCTGATTTCAAGGGTCAGCCAGAGAAATGGCCAATATTCTTGTGCGCGTTTACAGAGACAATTGCAGCGTACCAGTGCACCGAGTTGGAAAAAAACCAGAGGCCCGCGAGACAGTGAAGTCGTTGCTCATCCATCCCAGCAGCGTACAAGCTGTTATGGAGCAGCTATGATTCCGGTATGGACGTCTGGAGCTAATGATCCGCAGCCAACTGGAGAGCGTGCGCGAAGTGCAGCCGATTCAGGAGGCCAACATCGCGAGGATCCTGCCGTTCGCGGCGAGGGTGAGCAACCTATTAGCGTTCCTGCAGTCGACCGCGACCGGCAGCTAGCACCTAGGGAACCCAACCCTAATGGAGGAGTTGATCGCCAAGTTGCCGCTGAGCAAAAGGTTGAACTGGGCAAAGCACGCGGCCACGATACAGCTGTATCCGAAAGTGGTGCACCTGAGCGAATGGATCCATGAATTCGCCAAACTGGTGTGCACTGTCACGGACGCCGGAGCCAAGGAACAACCGATGTTGCCCTATATGCGAGGGACAGCACCAGATCAGGGACTGCAACGACTTCATCAGCGCCTCTACAACGACACGGATCGAGTCCGCGAGGAACTCGACTGTGCTTCTCGTATCTGGAGCCTGGACACATGTCCCGGTTCTGCAGGAAAGGCCGCGGATGCAACGTCTTTGGATGCCAGATTAGGCATCACTAAATAGTCCACAAGTCACCTGGACATCCCAAACAGCCGCCAGTCGCAGATGGAGGCCGCAGGAGGGATCAGGTACAGAGACAGCAGCAAACGGAGGGGAATGCCACGGCCAGTGGCCAGTGCGACCGCCAGGAATTACCGCACCGAACCTGAGCTGCATCGACTCAATTGGAGCTCAACTGCTGTTCCGGATTCTTCCGTGACACTGTACGGGGAGAATACGCAAGTCGACACTTATGCACTGCTGGATTAAGGGTCTGGAGGAGCATTTGCAGCAGACACCGCACTTGGATGGGTGGTGTATGGACCAGTGAACGGAAAGGCGAGCTCACCGCTCCAAAGTTCGTGCCTCCTTGCCGTGCCCAGGATGATCTTCTGGAGAAGATGGTGAGCGACTACTTTGAGATCGAAAATTTCGAAGTGAAGCTGGGGCAGCCAGTCGCAGCTGGCGGAGTGTACCTGGAGCCGTCAGCCGCAGATGGCGGCGACGCATGGGCCCTGAAGGGGACGACCAAGCGAGTAGGCCAACGATACGAGACCGGGCTGCTATGGAAAAACGACGGGGTGAGACTGCCGGAGAGCTACAGTATGGCCCTCAAGAGGCTCGTCAACATCGAGCGCAAAATGAAGCGCGATGTGGACTTCGCGTCGGCCTACAACCGAATATTGGACGATTACGTCAAGAAGGGATATGCACGTCGACTGGAGGCCCAGGAAGTCCAGAGGTCCCAGGAAGGCAAAGTGTGGTACCTCGAACAAGTCTGGAAAAATCCGGCTGGTTTTCGAAGCGGCTGCCAAGGTTAACGGTGTGTCCTTGAACTCAGCGCTACTGAAAGGCCCACAGAGCTACAAGCCCCTCCCAGCAGTGCTCTTCCATTTTCGGGAAGGAGCAGTTGGGGTTTGTGCAGACATCAAGGAGATGTTTTATTAGGTACTGATGCAGCCGAAGGACAGATGCGCCCAGAGGTTTCTGTGGAGAAACGGAGATGACTAGCGGGAGCAGGACGTATACGAGATGCAAGTGATGACGTTGGGAGCGGCTTGCTCACCATGTTCGGCGGACTATGTGAAGACCGTGAATGCCTCGCAGTAAAGCAACACGGATCCGCGAGCAGCCCTGGTCAGCAACGAATGAAGAAGAGAGTGAAGAAGAAGCTATCGCCATCTCGACACGGGTGAGAGAAATTCATGCAGATGCAGGATTTGGTTTGTGCCGATTTACCACTAGTTCGGCATGTGTGGTCAGAGCGTTGAATCCACTTAAAACCATCGCTAGAGTCAGATGGACCGAAGCTGAGGAGATGGTACTAGGAATGTACTGGCAGCCGGCTACCGGTGACTTCAAGTTCGGCGTCAAATATCATCGAGTCCCGAGAAACGTGATGACGTGATGAACGAGTCCCAACCATGAGGGACTTCCTAAGATTGGTGATGTCTTCATTTGACCCGAGATTTGGCGGAGAGGAGTCAACTGGGCCGAGCCGCTACCAGATGAATTGGCCGCAGCCTTTGAGAACTGTCGGCAAGGAATGACCCAAATCCAGGAGTTCCGATGCCCACGCACTTAGGCGGTGGACGAGTTCGGATGATACAGCTGCATATCTTCGTGGACTCCAGTCAGTCGGCGTTCGCAGCAGCGGCCTATTGGCGGGCCACTTACGCAAACGTAGACGTGCAGGCGCATCTCATAAGCTCCAAGGCGAAATGCGCTCCGATGAGGACTATGTCGATCCCGCGACTGGAACTTCAAGCAGCAGTATTGGGCACGAGACTGATGGACACCGTCAAGCAGGAGCACGGTGTAGCGATCAGCAGCTGCATTTTATGGACGGACTCCAAGACTATATTGCACTGGATAAACAACACCCAGCGGAGATACAAGCAGTTCGTCGGAAACCGGGTGGCAGTCGCAGCGAGAAGCGTTTGCTGAGGAGAGCCAAGAAAGGTCGCCAAGGGCAGCCGACTGTATGGACTGTCACCGACTCCTGCATAATCGCCATTAGGAACTTCATGAGCCGTCGTGTACTGGTGGTCAGGATATGGAGCGACAATGGAAATAACTTCGTTGGAGCCGACCGCGAGGCTAAGAGGTTCAGCGAAGTCTTCGAGTCTGCACGGATCCAGGGTGAGATGTCGTCTAAGGGAGTCGAATGGGTCTTCAATTGCTCGGCGAACTCAGCTGAAGGTGACGCCTAGGAAAGAATAGTGCAGTGCGTAAAGAAGGTGTTGGCGCACACGATGAAGGAGCTTGCGCCCAAGGAGCACGTACTGGAGAACCTGCTGATCGAGGCGAGGAGTATCGTGAATCGTTTTGAGTCACTTATCTACCGGTGTCGGTGGACCAGATATCCCAGACCTCCCCAAGGATGACGGACAGGAGCGTGTGAGATGCGCTACCAGGAAGCAGTGGCGCATAGCGAGGATGATGCGCGATCGCTTCATGAAGCGTTGGGTGCATGAGGAGATCTGGTGTTCATCTGTGATCCAGCCATACAACGAAGGGAATGGAAACGAGGCGTCGTGGAAGAGGTGCTCACCGAGATGGAGTACCTCGTCGAGCAGCGGTGCGGACTAACGATCGAGCCAAGACGACAATGCGTCCCGCTTCGAAGCTAGCTGTCCTGGGCGTGGTGAATGCTGCTGCTTCACGGGGATGGGGATGTCGCGGAACGAATTAGGGCTATCGATAGTCAAGTTTAATGTTTAGATAAATGTCAGTATTATGTGAATTCCGGATAAGTTTATGTTATTCATCCACACTAAATTAGGAAAATGACAAACAATCATTTGGCGGATCAATTAGACCGATTTGCCCCATAACAGAAGGGGGAAGAGAAACTGCGGTACGTAGGCGAGAGAACTAAATTTAAGGTTAAGAACGATTGTCATTTTACAGAATTAAACACTTCACATGACACTTCATATGACACTTTAACAGTTGTCCTATTGCTAGCCAAGTAGCGATTTATTTTGAGTGTTATATACATTCCAAGTGATCGGCCAAGCAGCGACAATCAGCAAAAATCAATTTGTAATGTGTGCCCAATCTGCATTGTCACATTAGAAGTGCCATATAGTCATCTTGCTCGCACTTGTGTAAGTCCCTATAGAGCTGTCAAATCTCCAATTAATACGGTGGTATCATAACCGCATAAATTAAGCTTATGATTTATTAAACGGTAGTCGACGGAATTAATAAATTAATTTAAGTTCGTCCTATCTTCAATAAAATAAAAAATAATCGTTTTGAATCTGATGGTCGCTCCTGCTGTAGGACTAGAGATTCTTAGGTCCAGTCAAAACTTAATGTGCAACAAATCGTCAATAATGGTCTAGAGTTGCATTTGTAACAAGATGGACGTACAGTCGGGTGTCCCGACAGTAGAATACCCTGTACCATTACAACGCGCCTGCCAAAATTATATAAAAGGAGAACAAAAAATTAAAAACGGAGATAAATGTACATATAATGCAAATGTCTTCAATTTTAAGAGCAAAGTCGACCTGGGTTCGATTCCAACAGCAATGCATAAGACAATTTTTTTTATTTTAAAAAATTAAGTATAGTTTTTGCTTACATATTTTATTTCTTAGTATTAAATACTGTGATTATTTTGATTTAATCTTTGTTATGAAAAACCATTTCGGGTGGACTGCAGCTTAGACAGCTGCACCACTAGCCAATTTCAAATGGATAATCTTAATTTGATAATAATGTGAACATAACTAAAATGTATTAATAAACGTTTTGATTTATTTGGAGCCCTCGGCCTGGGCTGCCTCTTGTAAACATAATGTGTATAAAGTAAAAAGCCTAAGTCTCCGCTATTTATAGCACGATCGCAATGAAATGTAGACAATTTGTGTATTTTGATAAAATACACAAACGTTTTGAATATGATTTACATAACTTTATAAATTTAGAAGATATAAGGTTTTTAGGTAGCTCCTCCAAAAAGGGGAGTATCAAAAATTGAAAACAAACTTGATCTGCGTGCAGATATAAAAAGTCTAAATCCCAAGTTTAGTGTATCTAGCTCTTATAGTCTCTGAAATCTAGGCGTTCATACAAGACAGACAGACGGACGGACAGTCGGACATGGCTGTATCGAGTCATTTAGTGTTCCTGACCAATATTTAGGTAACTTTTGGGGGTCTGCCAGGCCTCCTTTTGCCTGTTACAGAAAATCGCACTCGCACAAAACTATAATACCTGTGTACCTTTGGTACAGGGTATTGATTCCATAAGTGTTATTCGATGGAAAAATGCAAAAGGAGCAATATTTTAAAGGAAAATCGTTCAAAAGTGATCGGCAATATGGGTCTATTTAATAAAAATATTGTTAAAAATATCTGTAATAAATGCTGTGTAACATTCGCCTTTTTTTTAGATTTAGAGTACCAAACTCGTGTTACAGTTCTGCTCGTCAGTGTATATACACATATGAGATTGATTAAAACATAAAACATTAAAGTATCGGCTATTATTTAAAACGGTCAACTAATTACGTGTTAAACCACGTCCAGTGCTCCGCAAGGAAACTCGCCTGATTCAAATACCACCTTCGGCCTTCCTCACTGTTTATTCGCCTCGAATGGACCTGACTATGGCTTTATATATCCGGAAACGGTGTCATAGCCGGCTTTCCACAGTGTAGCATATTAGGGTTTACTCTCTACAGCCTGTATACCCATGACATGCCCTCTTCTGACGCTATTCCTTTTGACTCCAATAACTTGTTTGTAGAGACTTTTGCAGATGACACTGCTGTTTTGACCAGAAACATGACAAACTTCAAACTAACCTTACAAATTTTGAAAACTGGGCCTCCCTATGTCTGGGTAATTTTGAGTTTGAAATAAGGTCCTTTTTTGTACAAATTCTTAACTCTTATAATGCAATATATATAAATCTTAAAATAAAATTGTTTATAGTTAAAAAATCATGTCGCCTAAGGATTAATGCTCGAGAAAAATCGTCCGCAGACAACCGCTATTACCGAAAAACGAACACGCACTGAATTAAACCCAGAGCGTCTTGACAGCCGACGAGACTGTCTTCGTAATTGTATCATGCCCATGAGAGAGGGCTATCGTTGTTGGACTCGCCAGACGTCAGGGAGACTTGCAGATCCGGAGACGTGTGACCCGAACCGTATACCTATTACTTGAAAGTCGTTCTAACCTCAATCAAACGCTGTCGGACGCAGAGTGACAATATTATTCTACGGTCCGTCTTATAGTGCTCGTCCGGATCGGTTAAGTATCCCGCCGCTGACGCTGGATCTGTCCTTACCAACCTATCATGGACCACACTTCTCGATCCAGAGAGACCCTTCTTCCGCGATCAATGGCGTGTGTATGACTTCTTTCTAATACAAATCCCATATACTATTTACTATATATTTGTGTGCTCTGCTTATCAATTGCTTTTGCAATAAGATCTGCTTGCCCACTCGTTTTCCAGACTCTGTTTAACGCTCCTAACTTGCTCCGCTGGCCTATGCCTAGCGACACTCCCAACGCCTTCTACCAAAGACGGTAGCCTCACAGCCTCGTAGACTGGCGCCACTACCTCTATAAGCGTTTCCCTTAGGTGTCTTCCAACTCGTCTCACTTGCCAAAATGCTGCTCCTCGCGTGGTTTCCTTCGCAGTGCTTTGTACATCTATTTTTATGTGTGAAAAGGCAGTCTGGCATTCTCTAATGGAATTCCCTTATTGTTTGGGTTAGTCCCGATACATAAAATTGTTAAATAATAATAGATATGTAGCCAAATAAGTTTAGCAGCAAACTTGCATACAACCAAATAAACAAACAAAAAAAAAAAAAAAAAAAAAACAAAAAAAGTCCCGATTAAGCCCCTAAATGGTAGGAATTTATTATATTCGATAGAATGATTAATTATTATTAGTTAAAACATAAAATACTCTACACTAAGGCTTGATGAAAAATATAGAAAAGAATGCGGGGAAATAAACTAAAGGCGTGTTTCCGTTTTAAGTTTTAGTTTTCACACGTAGCTCTTATTTCACAACTGTTCTTTAGGGATGAGAAACAACGAATTCTTGTACAGCTAGTAACAGTATTGGCAATTATTTTTAATGGCGATCTAATTACGAGTTGCCAAATAGCTTAAACCACTTCGAGTGCTCAGCGAACGAAACTCGCCTGATTCAAATCCCATATGTATTTTGGAACATATTTCAGGCTACGGAGGCATCTGTGGTCAGCGTTCTTTCTGTTCTTGGCCCATAGAAGCTAATGCTTATAGTAAAATACGCAACGAGTTGCAAATGTCCGAAGCCATGTTCCGCTTCTTATTTAAAATTATTCACATCTGGTACTTTAAGGAATTTATTATTATCTATGTTTTATTTTGATTCTACCATGAAAGTAGAACTAATTATATATTAAACAATTTTACGTATACATTAATATGTAATTAACTATATACAATTTTATTTCTTTTGAAAACAGGGCAGTAAATTTATAGCCCTTGCAGATTATACAGCTATAGGACACTCGGAAGTTTCGTTGCGTGAAGGTGATACTATTGAACTACTGAAAGTTGGCTGTGCCGGATGGTGGTATGTTCGAGTCCTAGGTAAATAAATAGCATTCAACCAAGTTATATATTGTTGTATTTAGATTTATATTTATATACAATATTATTAATCATTTACAGATACATGTGCTGAAGGTTGGGCTCCAGGGGCGTATACACAATTTATTAACCGAAAATCTGCACAGTAATTGTATCCTTATTAGCTGAGAATAAATTTAAAATAATTAGATTTGTTACTTATTTAAGTCATTTTAAGTCGCCAGAAAAAAATGTATAATTTAATATAATATTAATTAATCAATTTAATAAAATAAAAATATAATATTTGAATAAATTAATAATGCAATATTTATAAATATATATAGCTGTAAAGTATAGCATTATAAATAAATGTTTTATTTCTTATATAAATACAAGATAAGAAGCTAACTTTGACCAGTCATATTACGGGGAAACGCCTTTTCAGCACTGACTGAAACCGCCGCTTGGTTTGAAATAACTACATAAGTAATATGTTTATGTTGCTCGGGTATAGTTTTTGTTTAAAATTATATTTTTGGAGTGAAGTAAAATTTTATTCCGGGTGGATAGGAATTATAATAAAAAAATCTGACCCGGCGAACTTTGTCTCGCCCCTTATTGATGTTTTATATAACCGCAAAGCGAAAAAAAATTCGCAGATAATTCAAATTTCTATGTTATTTTATTAGAATCTGATCCGTTGTGAGCAATATGAAAAATTTTACCTTTCCAGCGGCAACATAATCCTTTAGATTTCAATTGAGACTTCACTGTATTGCAATGCTGCTATAAATCCGGAAATTAGCCAATAACAACGCATCTGTAAGCGATTGTACAATCATAATTGATTGCTGTAGAGCGAAGCTACTCATATTGGGTCCGTCTTAATGCATTTTGTGCTTTTTTGGCAGAAAAAATATTTTAACCCAAACCAAATTAACCGTTCTCAACTGATGAAAACATTTTAAGAAAGATTAAGAAAAATGGGTTTTTACCGTTACCCGGTCGTGAGTGTAAAAATATAGGTGAAAGTAAAATAAAAATGTAGAAAAACAACTTTTCGTGCAGCTTGGCAGTGAGAACATCACTGGCCACAGCCATGTAGTTACTAAGCGGACGTGCGGAATCCTGTGAGTCCATTACACGTAGGAGGCATTGATCATGACAATATATATACCGTTAGAAAGCTCTAAAAATTCTGCATTATTTTCATGTTTTTGTTTTCCATTAGAGGTCCCCGTACCACAATGCTAAAATTAGCAAAAATTAGATAGATAGATAGATAAAAATGTTGCACAATTACTACACCGCAAATGGTGCATCATACAGTCAATTGGAAAAACGTTACAAAGTTGGTGTCAATAGGGTCAAAAACATTGTTAGCAAGTTTGAGGAGTCGTCTTCTATTAAAGATTTGCCAAAGAGTGGAAGAAAAAGAAGCCAAAGGGATAAAAGTGATGAAAAAATGTTTTCCATTTTTGACAGCGGAACCGCTTCTCCTCCATCGACTGAGGGACAGCCTCGGTACGAGTGCATCCCTGGCTAATGTAGGCGCTGTCATGTAAGCTAGATTTTCTTAGTAATGAGCCATTTCTGTGAATATTTCCGGGGCGTCCGATATATCGATATCCAATTGTGCGGATTCCGGGCATTGGGTACCCACCCTGGCATCCTCAGCTAGCCCGGCATTGCCCGATCATTAGAAGTAGAAATAAACAGATTATCAGTTGTAGGGATGTCCCTACGGCCGGGATGATCCTTAGCGGTTTAAAGGTCCCCAAAAAATGTATATCCTTGAGACGGCCAGCACATAAAGCTGCAACGATTTTAATGGCTTTTAATGAAGGGAAAATGTGGGATGAAAAGATTCATGTTGGCCAGCTCGACGTGTCCTGTAGACCGTGCTGGGGTCTGGTGGTGCGGAATTTTCCAGCAGCCACTCCCCGGGACAACCCCCTAGAGAATAGACGGGCGGCCGGGAATACTCCAGTAGCCGCTGATTAAGTCCGTGCCCGAAATTATCCAGCGGCGGGACAGCTCCCTTTGACACGGAACGAATTGTCCGGAATATTCTAGCGGCCAACTCTCGAGTCCACACCCGGAATTATGATCGCCTCGAGTTCGGGTTCGGAATAGTCAGTCTGCGGTTCCCGCCCCTGCTCTGCTTGTGCCCGATATTATCGAGCGGCAACGCGGAGGCTGGAGGGGAATTAGTAGAGGCGATGAAAGGCCACAAACCTAGACGGGGGTGCAACGGGAAAGAGAAGACGGCAAAGGGAATTTCATATTTGATTTAAATTCTAAATCTTCCTTATCAGGGTGCTTCCACACTAGTGTCTGTGTTAATAATGGCTTGCTTACCCGTAGCTGTGCGTCTCGCTGCACGTCCTTGCTGGCGGTGCACCGCACCCGGGGCAGTCCGGCATCCGGAAAGGCCGGGTACGGACCCGCTTTGAAGATCGCGGCGCAAGAGTGCTAGGGGGTCCCCTTCGAGTTCACTAGGGCTGGGTGTGGCCCATGGTGCTGGAAGGGCGGCTCGTTATCCCCAAAACCATGTGACGCGTGCCGCGCACATAATAAAATGATTTGAATTTGAATGCGAAAGGGGCACACCGGCGAGAAGGGGAAAAAGCCGATCGCGGCGGGCACACTGGGCCCCACCAGGCCCTATATTATGCGGGCTGCTGGCCCTTGGCAAATCACTTAGCAGCCGACAGCGATCGGGAGCGGTAAGCCTCTAGTAGCACACTTCCAGTAGTTAAAAGTCACTTTTTTGGGCTATCCGAATCTTCGGATTTCTGAGCTGCGCTATGCTTTTTTTAGTCCGACAGACTTTCGAGTCGCGGCAACAATTCGGCCCGCCTAATTCTCTCTCTGAAGATTTTCGAGTCCGCTGTCCCTCTTTCCGCCGCAGATGTTCGTATCCTCTCCCTATCTCTCTGAAGACTTTCGTGTCCGCCTTTCTCTAAAGACTTCCGAGTCCGCCTCTCTCTTTGAAGACTTTCGAGTCCGCCAACTGAAGACTTTCAAGTCCGCCTCTCTCTCTGAAGACTTTCAGATCCGCCTCTCTCTCTAAATACTTCTGAGTTCGCTTAGGGCGCCGCAGAAGATATTCGGGTCTGGGGCGATCTGCGGCCGCCGACCTCCCATCTTGGCCCAAAACACCCAGAAGAGGGCCACCCAGACGCGAGAAGCCCGGAGAACCGAGGATACGGCGCTCCCCCATGCCGTCAGACACAGTGCATCGTCAACTCTGTCAACTAATAATTGAATAAAGATCTGAACCTACTTAATTTAACCGAATTCTCTTCACTGTTCTCACCGGGAAACTGAAAACTTTACTTTCAGTAACCACTTGGACTAAACAAATTTAGAGAGCGACTCTGGCCCTGCGCTACCTGGGAACCTGCGGCAGATCGTTACATCGCCATCGTTGCGAGCGGGGTTTTGGGGAGTAGTCCTTCCGCGTAGGGTCGCTGTCGCCGCTACTGCTGCTGTTTTCCCTATTGACGCCGGGTCCCGGTACGGTTTCGTTGACGGTAATGTAATCGTGCAGGGCCCCATCGGCCGTGGTAACTCGGGGGACCGGGCAAAAACAGATTTTTGGATAAATTGTGACGCCCAAGGTGCATAAGCAATTTTATAATATATCGATTGAAAGAAATATAAAATGTAAATATATGAAGATAGATAAACACATATGAATACATGAAGAAATGCGAAAGAAATATGAAAAAGGAAGAATATAAGAGGTCAATGAGAGGGGCAAACGGGGAAGCCACACTGGACCGTTGAGGACCGCTATATAAAGCGGACCAGATCCCTTGGAACGACACTCAGTACTCGCAGAAAAGCAAGCAAGACCAACTAACCAAGGACCAGAAGGATCACCGGTAAGCAGTCACAGAAATAGCAGTCGCACCGACTAAGGTAACTTATCCCAACCAATCCCTGTCGGAGGACCGACTGATCATACATAGTAGACCGTAAAGGCTTCTCTAAATCCGGTTAACAATTTGTAGACCTCAAGGGCCTCTAAACTGTTATTATTCGATGGTAGACCTTAAAGGCCTCTAAACCGTTCTCATTTATAGTAAGTAAACTGTTCTCACTCATAGTAGACCTCAAAGGCCTCTAAACCGCTCTCATTACATAGTAGGCCACTTTAAGGGCTTCTAAAACTGTTCTCACTCATAGTAGACCTCAAAGGCCTCTAAAATTGTTTCACTAACTAGCAGACCTCAAAGGCTTCTCTCGCCAACCCCACAGATAGCCGGGGGCCAGGGGCCTGTTTAATTCATCATGCCTTCACCTCTAGGACCGGTCGGAAATTCTTTTAGCAACTCTCCCTGACTCAATATAAATTTCTGAGACGATCCCTGTCCATCCCTGAGCCTTTGGAGCACTGACTACTAGTAACAAAATCTAATGATACTTTCTAAAAATAGATTTGAAGATGTAAACAAATGTCCGTTTTCCGATAGCAGCTGCGAGCATCGTTAATGCTTTCAAAAAAACCGAATTTTAAAGAGGTCAGATAAATCATTAGGCGTCCAAATTAAAAGTATTTATACTTTATAATAACAGAAGCATCCGATATAAAAAAAATATAATGCATTCCTTAGTTTTTAAGTGTAGTACTCATGTAGCGTTTTTATTTTCGTAGATTTTTAAAAATTTTGTATTAACAAGAAAGAAAGCTAAATTCGGCTTATCGAAGTTTGTATACCCTTGCAGATTTCAATCAAAAAAATAAGTTGCCAAGTCTCAAAATTGATGAAAATAAGTTGAGAAACAGCGAAGTTATGAGATTTTCTTTTATTTCCCTGATTTTCCTATGGCAGCTATAGGATGAAGTCATCCGATTTTCATAAAATTAAAATCGAAATTCTGAAATAAAATTAGGTGAAATAATATTAAATCTCAAATTTGGTGAAAATATGTTAAAAACTGACATAGTTACAATTTCTTTCGAACAATTTTCCGATCGCTCCATAGGAACGCTGCCATAGGGCAGTTATATGATATAGTCGTCCGATTCGGCTCGTTCCGACATATGTACGAGTAAGAGTATATAGAAGACAAACTGCAAAGTTTCATTCAGATAGCTTTACAACTTCAGACTGAAATTATAATACCTTGTAAGGTTATAAAAATGTAAGTTGAATCCCGTTTGATAAACAAAAATAATTTACACTGCTAATTATGAAATATAATATAATTATAAAAAACAAGAAAGGAAGCTACGGGCGATGGCAATGAACCATCGTCCGAAAGATCGACACAGCGGCTGGCCGTGCATAGCCGGCAAGCACTGCCCATTTAACATTTCCCGAATAAAGAGCTAATGCTCATCTGAACATAACTCCCGCAAACCGCCATTAATACCCTATTATTCACAAAGTGTCTGAGTCACTAGACCTGCAGGTTAAAAAGGTCAGTAATTCAGCATTGGAAATTCATGTATCAATTAAATAAATATCCCGGTGCTGAATATGATCTACATTACAACCATAAATAAAAATTACAAAAATTAAATATCTCAGCTTAGGCCCAAATGCGCCGCTGGGAAATAAATAAATTGTGCATTTATTGAATTAATTTTCTTAGCGACGGAAACTGTCTCTTTTTAATTATGGGAATTTAAGGGCTTATCCGGGTTTTTGGTAAAAATAGGTAATTTTTGGAATTTTTTTTCAGCTCTGCGATAAAGCACACTAAAGTTTATCTGATTAGTTAAGTTTTCTGTATTTTTGAGCAACGGTATGAACTAAAATACTAGAAAGTATGTATGCCCATGGCAGCTGTTTTTGTAAACCCTTATTGAAAAAGGCCTTTGCGGTTTCAAAAAAATCTCAAAAACGAATTGTCGAAAATTAATAAACCAAATGAATTCTATTAAAAGAATGATGGCTCCTCCCCCAACGCGTTTTTTTTTTAATTTTTTCCGGATTTGAGGTTTTACTAAATTACCTGTTTTTAAAAATCTGTAAAATTCGCCCCAAAACAAAAACGGGGGGAAGAAGGAGCATGTTGAGGGAGCAAAAATTATTTAAGAATGTGTGTGCAAAATTTCGGCTGGGTAGTTTCCGAGTATTTTTTGACACCGACTTTTTTGAGAAAATTTCGACTAAAATGCGTTAAAATTTTGAGAAGCCTTGTCCGTTTGCATATAAATCCTATGCGCCCGGGACTCCGAGTCGAAGCGCTCAAAAAATTCTATCTCCGTTAGTTTTGCTCGGAACGACTTGAAATTTTGACACGACACTCTTCAAATGGTTTTCTATTGAATAAAAAATAAGCCCTTTTTTCATTTAGAGTTGCAAAAATCATAACTTTTGATCCAACTAAGGTAATCGAATAATTTAAACGGCAGAGAATTGTTGTAAATGTAACAAGCCAAGTGAAAAAATAGAATGCTCATAGAAAACGTACGGCACGAAACGCGTTCTAGTATGACGCGAGAGAAGGAAAAAAAATAAAAGGACGAGGAAAAATTAGGATACACTACGGGCTAGTACTACAAGCAATACAGTTTTTAATTTTTGAAGGCTTTCAATGCCTTCAATACTACTTGTGTAGGGGGGCGCTTGTGCCGCAAAAAGATATCCAGAAACGAAAGAAGGCCCAGAGGAAAAAATCCCACGTCTCGAACGAAAAATAACCCGGAGGCGCAAAATGAAGAGTTGGGGACGTCGCACAGTGGCGCTTTTCTGGCATTTGACGTTGCAAAAATAATAATTTTTGAACCAAATAAGATAATCGAATAATTTAAACGGCATTTGACAGTGAATTGATGTAAAATTTATATATCTAGTGGACAATGTGCCACGGTCACCCATTCGCCCATTTATAGGGCGTCAAAGTGAAAAAATCGAATTTTCTCATAGAAAACGTTTTTTAACAAAAAAAATTGTTTAATTTTTTAGCTTTATTTTTATCGATTTGCTCAAATAAAAATATTTAAAAAAATGAGAAAAAAATATGTTACACAAAAAATTTTTTTAAATTTCGATTTTTTTTATTTTTTGATAATTTTTCTAGCATTTTGACTAACAATAAACCTATATTGAGGGAATTTCTAATAGCTAAAGCATTTCTGGACTATAAACATTTGATTCCTCATCCTTTCGCGTCTTAATATAATTCAAAACAAAAAATCACGATTTTAACACTGTAAATGCCCTTGCGCGCTGCCGGTACCCCTGAAGCGTTTTCACCCATATTTCGTGTTTTTTGACCCTGAGTTGTTTCACTAAAATCGCTGCCAAAGGTGGAGTCGCAGCTAGACGCAGACTATCTAAAGATACACGGAACTGACCTATATATAGTGTAGTTGAGTGCTCCGTAGTGCCAAAAAAGTTCTAGACTACTTTAGGCAGAAAAAGTTGTTAAAAATGGACACCTGGCAGGTAACGATTTACCTGTACAAGTCAAACCCAAACTGCCGGGTTTTTTTGCTTTAATTTACAGTTTATGAATGTATCTATAATTTAAAACCAAAATCAGTCCGATTGGTTGTTTTTTTTTTGTGTAATATTACCTGAAAGTCAACCAAATTATCTTTTTTATTTGAGTGTCGCAAAAACGGAAATATTTTTCAACTTTGAATGCTCATAACTTCTACAAAAATTTTTTACCGATCGGTCACCCAAATAACTTTGTCCGAAAGGTTTTACTGCTGCTCCTTGATCGGTTTTCTTCCTTGTTGTCGTCACGCTTGTCACTTTTAAATTTCACTGCTAATTGCTTTCCTAGTCGATTCGCGAATGGGAGCTTTGGGAGAAGAATATGATTAATATTTTCTCAATCCTGAACCCCTACCTGAACTTGTGAACTTGTGAACTTGTCCCTATCTTTGACCTGCTTTCCCCCGCGATGGGAAAGGAACCTATTGAATTGTATTGTCGTTTTCGCGTTGTCTATCTTCCCTGGCGGGGCGGAATGTTGGACGGGCGCACCCGTCATCAAGTGACTCCGTGAGCTCTGATCATTGTATCAGAGTATCAGACGGTGGTACCGTATAGACTCGTCCTCCGAGCGTGGAGTTGTTCCCACTGGTCAGGGCGGCCTCCTCGTTCTCGTCTTCCTCCGTGTCTGTTTCCTCGCCGTGAGACGGTTTCAGCTGGTTCAAGCTGGCTGTCCGCCGTCGGCGACTGCCCGGTATGTGCAGTTGCACAATGTTTGGTGAAGGGAATTTGGCAACCCTAAACGGCCCCTCATATTTCGCTGCCAATTTTGCTGCGAATCCTTCGGTGGCATTCGATAAGGCGTGGCGTCGTACCAGCACTAGTGATCCTACCGGCGGCTTCCATTCCCGTCGGCGGAGATTGTAATGTCGTCGCTGATCGGCCGATGCTCGGTCGGCGTTGTTCCTGGCGACCTCGAAGATGTGGTGCAGCTGTCTACTGCGTTGCGTTGGGGTTACCTCGTGGATTCCACGTCCCGGTGAAACTTCATCATAAAGAGCGTGAGGCAGCCGAGGTTCTCTTCCTTGGACTAGGAATGCTGGGCTGAATCCCGTTGTATCGGAGATACTGCTGTTTATTGCCAGCGATATTTTGGGGAGCAGCTTGTCCCATTCGTTTTGCTCACCTCCATCCAAGTACTGGGCGATCATCGTCTTGATCGTCCGGTTGGCCCTTTCCGTCGGATTCTGCCTCGGTGTATATGGAGCCGTGTGCTGCAACTCCATTCCCAGTGACTTGCAGAAATTCCGGACTGATCGACCCGTGAATTGGATGCCGTTGTCGCAGACAAACGTTCGTTGCACTCCAAAACGGCTCAGGATCCCTTCCCCAAATGCGCGCTCCAAATGTGTTCCCGTGGCTTTGCCTAGTGGAATTAATTCCACCCATTTGCTGAAAGAATCAAGGAAAACTAAAAGCATTGTGTTCCCCTGTTTTGACCGCGGTAGCGGACCGACGAAATCCGCGCAGAGAATGTGGAATTGCTCTTCCACCTGGCGTGTGAACATATGTCCCGCCGGTTTCTCCTGGCTGACCTTATACCTTTGGCAACTCAGGCAATTTCGTACGTAGCGGGCGACGTCGCGGAAAAGTCCTGGCCAATAGTACCTCTGGGCCACGCGATTACTCGATTTCCGGACTCCCAAATGTCCGGCAGCGGGAATATCGTGGTTCTCTTGTAGAACACGATGGCGATAATCGGCTCCTACACACAGCTTCCATGGTGTGTACTCCTCCTCCTGTGGCCGTAGTCCAATGCGGCGATAAAGCTGTCCGCTTTCCTCCCTGAAATCCGGGAACTTTGCTGGTTCGGTCCGAACCCTTTTCAACATCCTTTTGAGCCACTTGCAGTTTGTCCCTTGTACCTGTGCTTGCTGCGCCACTGGCAGCGGTTGGCGTGAGAGGCCGTCGGCCACTAGATTCTGGGCTCCCCTCCGGTAGTGAACGTCATACTGATACTGTTGCAGCTCGAGTGCCCATCGAGCGATTCTCCCAGTCGGGTTATCTATGGAATTTAACCATTTCAGGGCCTGATAATCGGTTATTACCTCGAACCTATACCCTTCGATGTAACACCGCATCTTCCTTACGGCCCATTCGATGGCGAGGCACTTCTTCTCGGTCACCGAGTAGTTCCTTTCCGCACTTTTTGAACGGCGGCTGGCATAGGCCACCACTCGCTCCTGCCCATCAATGGTCTGTGTTAGTACGGCTCCAATGCCATATTCGCTGGCGTCTGTCTGTAGCACGAATTCCTGCCCAAAGTCCGGGCAGACCAAGACAGGTGCTTCCGTCAGTCGCGTTTTCAGCACCTGAAACGCATGATCCTGCCGTGGTGTCCAATTCCATTTCTTGCCCTTCTTCAGCAATGATGTCATCGGTTCCACAAAATCGGCGAAATTGGGGACAAATCGACGATACCAAGATGCGATTCCCAGGCATCTCCGAAGTTCCTTCAAGCAAGTTAGCGGCTGCAGCTCGCGGATCGCGGCTACCTTGTCCGAATCCGTGTGGATCCCTTCCTCGCTTATTACGTGCCCCAAGTAGGCGATATGCCGCTGAAAGAAATGACATTTCTCCTTATTTAGCCGCAGGTTGGCTCTGCGTAGTCGGCGGAACACCTCCCGAAGGTTTTCTACATGTTCCTCCAGCGTCGACCCGATGACTATAATATCGTCTAGGTAGGCGAAAGCAAGCGGCTCCATGTCTGGACCGATTGCCGTATCCAGGGCCCGCTGAAACGCCGCCGGTGCCGAGTGAAGCCCAAATGGCATAACTCGCCAAAGGAATAGGCCTCGGCCCGGAACCGTGAAAGCCGTACATTCCCGGCTATCCCTAGCCACGGGGATTTGCCAGTAACCATTCTTCAAGTCCAACGTCGAAATGAACTTTGCGTTCCGTAATCGCTCCAAGATCTGGTGGATCCTTGGCAGCGGGTACGCATCCGGCACAGAGTTCTCATTTAGCTGTCTGTAGTCGATGCACATCCGTGCATCAGCGTTCTTCTTGGCCGCGATCACAATAGGGGCGCTGTGCGGGCTCTTAGACTGCTCGATGCGGCCGTCCCTAAGAAGCTCATCTATCTGTTTATCAATAACGGCTCTCATGGCCGGATTCCGGGGAAAATACCTTTGTTACCAGGGCTCTGGGTATCTCTGTCCCGAGTCCTGCGGGTCCTGTTCCTCCGGTGCATGGTTGACCGCAAAGGGGTGCGTTCTGCTCCGGCGTTTCCTCGGCGTGATCCTGGAAGTGGACACGCTTCTTGGAGGTGCGAAAAGGATTCCGCTGGGCGGCGGTGGCATTAGCCACAGGCAAAACATGGCTCCAACTGCTAGCTCGACTAGTCGTGGGTACCTCCGTATCCAGGGCTGTTTCCATGCGTGAATTACGACTCGCTGCCCGGGGGCAGGGATCGGCAATTGTCCTTGTACAGTATGCGGCTTGGGTACTGGTCCTTGTGTGGCAGTCGGCCCCTCCTCCGTGCCAAATAAACCCCGATGCGTTTCTTCTGCTATTCCTCCTAATTGTTTCCTCGTCGACACTCCTCGTCATTCCGCAGAAGGCCCGAGTGTGTCTGGCTCCTGGTGGTCCGCTTGTGACTTCCCTGGGAGTCCGGTTCCTGGTGGCATGCTAAGGGCTTCCCTGGGATCCGGCTCCTGGTGGCCCGCTCGTGGCTCCCCTGGAGTCTGACTCCTTGACGAACTCCTGGTGGCTTGCTAAGGGCTTCCCTGGGGGTTCGTATCGTGAGGCTTTCTCTTCTAACTTTCCTCTCTGTGTTTCCGTTTGTAACCTTTTCCGCATCTCTTCCTCTTGTGACCTTTTCCGCATCTCTTTCTCCTGTAACCTTTTCCTCTGTCCCGAGCGTGAATCGGCCTGTCGCTGACCCCCACACTGGATGGTGGCTCCGATCACGCACAGAAAATCCATTCCCAGCAGCACATCGTCCAATACGTCCGTCATCACCAGCAGGATGGTCGGGGTACTGCGATCCCCGCAGTGGATGATTGCTGCTAGCGCCCTCGTCAACTCCCGGCATGTCCCGTCGGCGAGCTTGACCTGAGTCCGTATATCCCTCGTGTTAAGTTTTTTGTCTAATTCCTTGGCCAAATCTTCGCTGATGAAGCTATGTGTAGCTCCCGTGTCCAGGGTGGCCATAAATCTTCGCCCTTCCATCGTGATGGCGGCTCGGATGCGTCCCTGGTGTTGATGGAGGGTTCCTAGTTGTTCGGGTTGGTTGGGTTCCTCGGGTGATTCCCGGTCACGCGAGGCCCGTTTCCGTTTCCCGTTCTCCCGAAACCTGGCGTCGGCAACCGGCAACCTGCTCCATTGTCGGTGCCCGGCCTGTATTCGCATTCCTACTAAAGTTTCCCGGCATGGGGTTCGTCGACGTCCTGTGGGCCGTGCGGTCCGCATCCGTGGTGGCGCGAGAAATAGGTGGTGCCCGTGGGTTCGGGTCCTGATGACTCTGAGCCCGTCCGCTCGTGCGGCGAGCCTCCTCGTGGTCGACCACGTGGTCGAGTCAGTTCCGCCAGAGTGCGAAAATCCTGTCTCCTAGCAAACAATTGATATTCTCGCAACATGTTATCGTAGACTCGTTCCAACTCGCGTTCCGCTGTGAATCCTGCCCGGCGCATCTGCAGGCGCAGGTCAACCAGATATTCCTTGAAAGGCTCGTTGGGTCTCTGGAAATGTGTTCTGATCTCGTCCTCCAACCGCTGATAATAGCGCTGTGGCAAGAAGAAATCCAAAAATTCCCGACGAACTTCCGTCCAAGTGGCGTCTCGTAGACCTGTAGGTCCTGTACAAGCTCTCGGCGCGGCCAATCAGTAATACTACCAAAGCCAGGGCGAGATACTTCTGGTCGATCCGGCAGGTATTGGCTCGTTCCTCGATGTGCTCTATGAAGCAGAGCGGATCCGTCGTTCCGTCAAATGAGAGTCCCCATTTGGTCATTTGATTCAGTAGTGCGGCTCCCGGGTCACCATGGTGGTTTGTTGTACGTGGTGGTTCCTCGGTCTTTGCCGGCAAACGTCTTCCTGCGGCAGGAGAAGTACTCCTGGGCAGCAAAAGGGTAAGCGGTGCCGTCGGCGCCACAGCTCCTGGTGAGTTTGCCTCCTAGTCCAGATACATGGGTGACAGCAACTTCGCGTCCCCTGTGGGAGCGTTCCCAAAGTTCCGTTCTAGTTCCGCGAGGCGGGTTTGCACAGCCTCAGAATGATCCTGCTGAGGTGCAAAGGCAATCAGCCGCGATCGCTGCTCCTCTACTGTGCCTCCGCGTCCCAGACAAAATTCAAGGAGTATGGTCTCCAGTTCCAACTTCTTCCTGTAGCTAATCCAGGTGACGCCTTATTATCCTTTTTTTTTTGTTATATTTTATTCTACTACTTGATTTATATTTTCCAGGTGCGCTATTCTTCCGACGCCTGCCAATATTTATTAGTTTATAGCTTATTTAATTATTTATTTATTTAATTTATTATTATTTGATTTTTATTTATTAATATTTATCGTTATTTATTTATTCTATTGTCTTATCTGTTTTATTGTTTAACCTCCTGTTTTTTTTTTGTTATTATTATTTAGTAGTAATTATTATTTTATATTTTTTTCTGATTATTAATATTTATAATTATTTTTTTTCCCCCTTCGGCTCTTGATTTTCCCTTCTTTTCTACCTTCTTTTGTTTTCGCTGTTTTATTTCCTTGACTTTTCTTCTTATCTTCTTCTTCTCTTATTTATTTTCCTCAGTGTGTTTGATTTTTTTTTCTCGCTTTCCGCTGTATTTTTTATCCTTCGATAGATTCGTTGTTTTTGTCCCTCTTGTGTTTCCCTGCTCTTTTCCTTTCCTCTTTCTTTCCGCTTGTCTTAATTAGATTTTCTTTCTTAATTTACTTTTATTCAATTTCATTTACTTTGTTCGTTATATTTTTCCTTTCTCTATTCCTTTATTTGCCCTATTTATATTTATTTTATTTTTTATTTATTTTCATATTTATTTATTGTTATTATTATTTATTGTTATTATTATTTTTTCGTGTATTATTTTTCCCCCTCCTTGTGCCTTACTGCTTTTCCTCGTTTGTCTTATTTGATTTTTATTTCTCCCCTTTACTTTAGTTGATTTCGCTTATTATTTATTCCATTTTTTTCTTTCAGTGTAGCCTTTGATTTTATATATGGTTTGCTCGCTTTACTTTATTTATTCCGTTTATTTTCTTATTTAATTTATTTTAGGGTGTATCCAGCCTTTGTTTGTTTTAATTTCTTTCGGTGTGTCCTAATTCTGTTTAATTCATGTTATTTAATTTATTTCATTTATTTTTTTTTATTTATTTTGATTTATTTTATTTGAAATACTTTATTTTCAGTGTATCCCGATTTTATTTTATTTAATATGTTTTGTTTTAGTTTATATGTTTGCTTTAATTTATGTTGATTTATTTTATTGTTTTATTTAGTTTTTTTAATTTATTTTATTTTATTATGTTTTATTTATTTCGTTTATTTTTTTTTTCTTTTATTATTTTATTAATTTATTTTCAGTGTGTCCTGATTTAATTTTCTCAGTATAACCCTTTATTTTATTTTGTTTAATTTATTTAATTTATTTTGATTTCTTGATTATTTTATTTAATTTATTTATTTATTTGTTTATTATTTATTTTATTTGTTTTATTTTTTATTTCATTTATTTAATTTATTTTATTATTTTCATTTATTTTACTTTATTTTATTTTATTCACTGGTGCGTAGGACCTGAATATCCTCGGGGCCGAGGATTCGAGGATTATTATTCTCTTTTTTTTCAGGATCTCTCTGTTTAAATTTTAGGATTCGATGAGTTCGCGACGACGATTTAATTTTTTCCTTAAGTTTTCTAGCTTGATGTGTTTTCAACGAAGGGTATTTTCTGAGTGTCATATTCTAAAAGAAAGGGCCAGTATATATGTTGGTCGCCGCCCTGATGGCGGCACAACCAAGAGCGAAGATTATTAGAATATGCGTATGTATATGTACGTATGTATAATAGTAATTCGCGGTTTGCACGTGCAGCGACGGTTTTATCTGCTCTGCCGACGTCGGCGCTGGCAGCGACCTGGATTTTGCTTACTGTACTATTTTTTCTGTCGCGAATGGAATTTTCTATTGTCGTCTCCTCTTCAACTTGCCGTTGTGGCGGCTTCATGTGCGTCACTAATCTGGAAGTTTCTGGCAGTTTCTAGCCTTTGCATATGCATACATATGTGTATGTATGTATATGTATTCACCGATAAAAATCTCTTGTTCGGCTGGCGGGGCCTTAATCCACCTTAGTTAGGACTCTTACATCTCCCCATGTCCTGACGGTCCCTGTTCGGGCGCCAAACTGTAAGGATGCAACGGCCAAGATATAACCTCAGCGGCCCAGAGTCCCCTTACAGATATAATTTTTACTTTGGAAACGCCAGAACATGGAGGGGCCGAGGTTGGCGAGAATTTTATTGGTGGGTTTTTGGCATAGAGGACTGCAACTTCCAATTGCCCACGCTGGACGGGAAAAATACTACCGGCCCGGGAATTTCCCAACGGCCGAACCCTCCACTAAAGACTGGAGATGGGCTCGGGATTTACCCAGCAGCCTGCTCCCGCGCCAACGGTCGCAGGTCGGCGGCTTCGCCTGAGATGTCCCAACGGCGGGTCGTCGCCCCTCCCCAAAAATATCCCCCGTGACTCGCGATCGCCAGTGAGCGCGCGCGGGCTAATCCCTACGGCACACTCTGAGATTGGATAGGCGGCTTGGGATGACCCAACAGCCGCCGCACGCGCTTCGCCCGGAATTAATCTCAGCAGCGTGGCGCTCCTGTTCCCGTCCTGCCCAATTCGGCGCCTGGAATTACCCAACGGCAGCCGAGATGGGGAGGAGGGGAGCAGAGGGTGACAAAATTCACTAGGAATAGAGTAAAAAGGTAGTCGAAAGTGGATATGTTCATTGTGGATTTATTTCATTGCATTTGTTTCTTAATTATTAGCTACGTAATTGTATTTCCCACTCCTCTTTTCCCTGCCTAGCACACACACCCCGAAATCTTTATATATATGTGTAGTTGTAGGGCGGCTTCGCCTTCATGGTACCGACGTCGCTGCTCGTCTCATTCTGAAATTCACGTGCAACGTTCATGGGGGTAATTCATGATGCCGACGCAGCTGCTCGGCTCACAGTGAAATTCATGCCTAGCGCTCACAGTGAAATTCATTGAAATTCACGAAAAAAATTTTCAAAAATTATAAATAAAAAAGTAGCCATTTTAGTTTATATAAAGTATTTTTATTATATTAATTAAGGCAAGATAAAAGAAAGTTAACATTTATATAAAACTTAAAACAGAGATATATAAACTTATTATTAAAAATATATTTACGTAGTTCGATGGTGTCGCTGCAATCTTAGCGTCGATATCAATGATGTCATCTTCGGTTTTTCATGAAAAACGAAAACAGATTAAAAACTGTTGAAATAATTAGAATAAGCGATAGCTAGGCATTTAGATAGTTAGGGATATAAATAGTATAAGAACTAATAAAATTAAATACATACCTTTTCCTTCTTAACTTCGCACTCACTCACGATCACAAAAAAAAAACCAACGGATGACGTAATAACGCAGTGCGATCTACTTGCAACCCTTTGTTGCACTTTAGTGTGACCACCGCATGCTAACGCTAATTTGCATATTCGCGACGGCAGTATACGACAGCAGCGCACTTCACGTTTATGAAATATCCCATAGGGGAATTTCAGGTAGATGAACCGCCATATAGAATTAGGGATCATATAATATCCCATGCCCGCTGCGGAAAGTTTTCCATTGTGAGCAGCTCATGGCATGAAGCGAAGTCCGACTGGGTTTGTTCGAAAGGTTTTACTGCTGCTCCTTGATCGGTTTTCTTCCTTGTTGTCGTCACACTTGTCATTTTTAAATTTCACTGCTAATTGCTTTCCTGGTCGATTCGCGAGTGATTCCAAATCTTATTGTTCACTCTATCTTGACCTAATTCTGCCGTCTCCTCTGGCGGCAGCGCTGCCACGATCGCTGGCACGCACCGTTCCGCATTCCATGCATTCTGCATGCCTGCGCTCTTCCCCTCTCGCTCTCTCCTGAGCGAGCAGGCGGCTGGTGTGAATTCCATCGCATTCCTTCGGGCTCTGCCGGCGCCCGCGTCGCAGGCCTCTGCCCCCGATCGCGCTCTCCGCCGCTCGCTGGTTGGCGGCTCTCCTGTTCCGGTCCTTTGGGATGCGGTACCGTCGTTCCGTACCGCTCCCTGGCCGGCGTTCCCCAGCGATGTTGCCGATAATGTTGCCGGTGATGCTACTGGTAATGTTGCCGGTGATGCTGCCGGTAATGTTGCCGGTGATGCTGCCAGTAATGTTGCCGGTGATGCTGCCGGTAATGTTGCCCTGGTGTGACCGGTGTGTGTCTGGCCTTTTGCTTCTAACGCCTACGTTCCTACTCCCTAATCCCTAATCCCTATTATTTACATAATTAATCTAATACCTAATCTTAACCTTAACCTAGTGTTTACATTATTAACATGGGGCGAGTGACATCCTTACAGTGTCTACTGACATTTCCAGTCTCTCCTTTGAGAATATCGAAGATGGGCCTTGCTATTGACGCAAAATCTTTAATGAAGCATCGGCAAAGCTGGCAAGGCTAAGAAACGATCTAACCTCTAATATATTTTTAGGTCCTGGGAATTTCTGAATGGCCTTGATTTTTTCTGGGTCTGTGGTGGCACCGTTGTTGGGGACGATAAAGACAAAAAAGCTAACGCTTTTCTTAAAGATCGCGATTTTTGCGTTGATACCCTTATGTTGGCGTCATGCAGGCTTTTGAGAACCCAATCCACGTGCCGTATATGGGCGTTTTCATCTTCTGAAAAACGATGACATCATCGACATAGACAAAGCAAAATTTGCCAATCTGCTCTCGCAGTACGTCGTCGATGGTTCTTTGGAAAGTGCTGGCAGCGGCGAAACTCGTACTTTCCTCCGTTAACGGAAAAGGAAGTTTTTTCGCGGTCGCGCTTCGCCAGTGTGATCTGATGGTAGCCAGACTTCAAATCGAGTGCTGTGAAGTATTTGGCTTTGCCTAAATTCCCTAGTATCATAGAGATATTTGGCATGGGATAGCGATCAGGTATTGGACAATAAGCGTTCAATTTGCGAAAGTCCAGTACCAACCGCATTTTTTTGTTGCCCGATTCTTCAGTATCCTTTTTTTCTACTACCCATATTGGGTTATTGTAGAGGGAATTGAATTATGTCATTCTTTAACAGAGTTTGATTTCGGTGTTGACAAAATATTCTGATTCCATTGGGTATGGGTAAAGTTTGGCATATATTGGCTTCTCACTAACCGTTATGATGGTAGCCACCACCGACGTGTTGTAAGGTAAAGCCTCATTAGGGTTCGCGAAGGCTTTTTTTCGTTCGCGGAGCAGAGGTGCGCCCGAGCACCGTCGGGGCATGATTGAAAATCTAATTTCTCCACTTTGGAGCCCAATTTGAGGTGGCCGGAAGCTAGACAAAGCGATGCCCCTGCCTGTTATAAAAGGTCAAGGCCGATGATAGCATTAAAGGAGGACAAATCTGGGAGAATGAAAAACTTTTCTGAAATATTTAATAAGTTAAATAAATCAAAAAAAAACTTAGCGCAAAGATAATTTATTTGGGCGTACGAGAGAAGAAAAATAATGTACTTGGTCCATCGGTTTTCAAATTGCGAGGGTTCTACTTTAAATTATAATAGCTCTTATGGACTAACTTAACGAAGGTTGGCGAAGACGGGGCGAATTCGCAAAGAGAGAGAGAGAACTTTATTATGCTCCCGCCTTCGCCCTAAACTAGCTTACACTAAACTTCATTCATTCTTCCATACAATCACAAATATACAAAATCATCCAACACCGGCCCCGATGAACGGAGCAAAGCCAGCTTGTGTATGGCTCCTTCTAACGTCGACGACCCTGACCATTCCGTCCTGCCCTGCGTGCGTTGCGACGATTCTCCTTAGGAGCCACTGTTGAGGCGGCAGGTTGTACTCTGCCCCGACGACAAACTGTCCTTCCTCGACGTTGTCCTGCTGGTGGTGCCTATTCCCTCGGATTTGGAGTCCCAGGACATACTCTCGGGACCATCGCCGCCACAACGTTTGCCTGACGGACGAGACAAGCCGCCATCCGTCGCTTGGGTCCTGACTGAGAGCTCCGAAGGGCCGTGAGTTCATCACGGCCTCGATCCCGGCGAGGACTGTCCCCAGCTTTTCTGCGTAGGAGTAGGTGCTTGGCAGTTTTGACACCTCCCATAGTCCGCCCAGGTGCGGAGCCCATCCGCTTTTTGATGCGAATTCGCGAATCGCGTCCGCCTGCTCCTCGAGCTTTTCGGGAAGAGCTTGAACTCGCTCCGCCGAAGGTCGTCGCATTGTCGCAGTGGAAGTGGCGACTCGCTCCGCCGAAGTTATTCGCGTTGTCGCAGTGCACTGTTTGGGGACATCCTCGGCGACCAATGAACCTTTGGAAAGCCAATAAAAAAGGGTCAGTACTAAGATCTGAAACAATTTCCAAATGAACCGCCTTGGACGCAAAACAAACAAATAAGCTAAAGTAGGAACTATATGGAGGCCTTTCTCGATTCTTCAACGTCGTATACACAGGGCCACAAAAATCAACGTCACATATTGCAAATGGCCGGAGATCACGGAGTCTAAGTGCTTCAATATAATCAGTCGGTGACAGAGTTTTTTTGAAAACTATATTCATATCTTTGCATTTTCTTCTGAAGCGGAACATGTAAGCGAACACTCTAAGCAGTTTGAGGTGTGACGAGAATCCCTCGATGGCGTCTAGCAAATCAGAAGTTTGCACAGCAGCGGTCAGTCTTACCGCAGTCTTCCTTACTTCCTGACGTCAGACTTCCCATCCAGCTCGAAATGCGCATTTTTAGGCCAGTTCTCCTCTTCGTCCTTCAGAAACTCAGGTCCTGTGAACCAGATTGACTGCCCAATTTTGTCGACGTCATAACCTCCAGAAAGTATATCTGCTGGGTTCTGCTTTGGTAGAACATGCCGCCAAGTAGCTTCTCCTGA
This sequence comes from Drosophila birchii, assembly GCA_035046345.1. NCBI lineage: Eukaryota > Metazoa > Arthropoda > Insecta > Diptera > Drosophilidae > Drosophila > Drosophila birchii. The sequence continues at coordinate 2,020,713 of JAWNOA010000047.1, forward strand.
CCATTCTTGAATCTCCGCAACCCTGTTCGAAACGAATGTCGACAACGAAGAGGGATGAGATCGGATCCAATGAAGAGTAACTTCCGACTCCGACCAGTATACTATTCGCTCCATAGAGACGTTTATTAACGGTTTGATTCTCTGGCAGAGGTCTGGGAGAAGGTGAGCGGCACTCAGCTTAAGCCTTGGGAGCGTTTTGGTCTTGAGCGGCGCTAAATTCGACTTTGAAGCCAACAACGACACTTTATAACCTTTCTGCAGATTTCTGCAGCTCTCATGAATGCGTCGGCAAAAGCATGTGACTGCACCAGTGACATCGGATCGGTATGCACAAACCGAGGAATAGCTATCTCGTCTAATTGAGATAGGGTGCTTTTCAGCATATTCCTCGCTGTTTCCAAATGTAGAGGAATTGACTCATCCCAGTCTAACTAATTAAGCCATAGGATGTAATAGGATCTTTCCTTTGATTATAATGGGACTTAATAAGCCGAAGGGGTCAAACAGCTTGGATGTTACCGATAAAATGTTCCGTTTTGTCGCTCGGAGATCAATCTTGAACTTGAAGGCATCTTCGCGAGGCAACCACGATATTCCTAACGCTTTAGTTGACTCTGAATCCGAGATGGGTATTGACTTAACTGCGCTCTCAGATGCAGTGACCTCGGACGAGTTTGGAAACCACTTTGTCAATTCAAAACCTGCTGTTTAAAGATCCTGAGACACTTCAGATTTAATTGCTTGTAGCTCCTCTATGCATGCAGCACCAGTTAGCATGTCATCGACGTAAAAATCGGATCCAATTACGTTTGCAGCTCTAGGGAATGAAAGTTTCGCAGATTCACTCAACCTTTTTAAACACCGAATAGACAAAAAAGGGGCTGGTCCAGTACCATATGTAACGGTGTCGAGCTTATATAATCTCAAGGATTCAGATGGGTCTCTTCTCCACACTATGAGTTGAAACTGCCTATCCGCTTCATTAACCATTACTTGGCGATACATCTTTTTTACATCAGCAGTCAGGGCGTACCTGTGCAGACGGAAGCGGAGTAGAGTGGAGTACAACTCTTCTTACATTGTTGGTCCCACCATCAATATATCATCAAGGCCACTTGAGACGATGTTTTACATGAAGCATCGAAAACGACGTGCTCTGGGGCCTCAACACACATTGATGGGGAATGCCATAATGTGGAGTGGTAGGAATTTTTTGTCTGCCGGCGACATATGACCCAAGGCGAGATATTCTTCCATGATTTCCAAGTACATGGTCTTCATGTCAGGATCTCGAGACAACCTTCTCTCAAGCGACAAAAACCGCCGTTTCGCAACCTCGAAGGAATTGCCCAACCCACTAGGATCAGATTTAAAGGGCAGCCTTACTCGAACCGACCTGATGGCAATACCTGAGTAGTCTTCCTGTAATAGTCCCATAACTTGTGCTCAGCTGACGTAATATTCCTTGGAGTTGGCTTTTCCTCCAGTGACCAAAATTTCTGTAATGTAGTGTCAATCGATACTAACGGTTCTTCACTACAACTGAAACTATTCACAACTTGTTTCGGGACTAAGATTTATATCTCCCCGAGACAACCCAACCAAGAAGGGTCTTTTGAAGTGTTGGATAGTCAGAACCTTGTCTAATTTGACCAACAGCTAATAATTCAATTCAGCATATCAATTTTTTGTGATTTATAAAAATAGGGGTCTGCTAATGGTAGGTTCTTCGGGATCTTCTAATCGCTGACGTTTACCGATTGATCGGGATGATAGCCGGAGATCGATTTCAGTATCCAGAAATCGAAGGAGAACTCACTACCATTTATTCGCGACTTCACCATGCTTTCTACCTTTTCCTTATCTTGAGAATTGGGCTCTCCAATACCAAGAAAGTTGATACACGTCTCCTCTCTACGAATCTGTAAGCGGTTCGCCAGTTCTTCCATTATAAAATTCGTTTGAGATCCAAAGTCCAGAAGTGCTCGGGCTAAAACGTATTCACCGCGTGTAATGCGTACGCTTACGATTGCCGTAGCCAAAATCATCCTATCAAGTGACGTGGCATGCATAACATGGGACGTGGAAGGCTGATCTTGAGTAAAACGAGGAGAAATACTGTCTTGAGGAGGTGGTAACGCTAAACTGTTATCAGACACTGTGTATTTGTGGAGCAGAATATGGTGTGGTCGGTCACAAGCTCGAAACTTTTTGCCTTTGCATTTTGACAGCCATAACAAACTCAAAGCTTTGTATTACAGAGAGACGCCCAAACGGGCTGCAATTCTGTAGCAAAAGATCTGCTGCATTGCAATATCTACAAGTTTGCTGAGGCTTGCTGTTGCTTGCTTTGCTTAAAGCTACTTTTTCCTGCTTCGGCTTTGTCGATTCTTCAGCTGATAAGTATAGTATAGTATATGGACGTTGATGTACTACGGTCAGTACACTCAAGTGGCCCTTATGAGACCAGGCACGTGCCTGTTAGGGTTAGGTATTAGTAGACGCGATGGGAAATATAGAAAAGAATACGAGGAAATAAACTACCGGTGACCTGCCTGGGTGTTTGCATGCGTGCAATCTAAATGGGTAAGAATTAAAGTTTTTAGTTTAGGAAGACTATCAACATGTGCGATTACCGAATACAAATCATTATAACTTGCACACAGTAGTCTAAAGGGATCATACAGTTCATAGGAGGTTCTACGATGGCGCAATACTAAGGGTATATACGATCTAGTATTTCTACTCGGAGTGTGGAAATTGATCTGGCCTAACAAATCAGTACTTTCCACGTCACCGTTAATAAGGTTATAAATAAAGGTAATGCCTAGCATAGTTCTACGATTGGCTAAGGAGGGTAAGTTAATTAGAAGAAGTCTACTATATTAGGAGGGTAATCTCTGTTCAGCATCCCAGTTTGAGCCGCGTAAAGCGAAAAGCAGAAGGTTCTTTTGAACCGATTCAATGCGTTTACTGTGGACCCCATACTGGGGGCTTCAAACGCAAGATCCATATTATAAGATAGGACGAACTAGTGAAATATATAAAGTTTTAGTTACATAGGGGTTATCGAATTCTTTCGACCACCGTTTAATAAATCCCAGCATACCCCTGGCTTTATTCACCATGCACGAAATATGATCGATAAAGTCAAGTTTGGGATCCAGGCGGACACCGAAGTCATCAACTGATTTAATTCTTTCCAAAGAGCAGCAGTTAAGCATGTAAATTGTCTGCCAGATCTGTTTGTAAATCAGACTGGTAAGCGACGTCCTTATATTGCAAATGCTTTACTGAAGTCAGTATAAATTACATCCGTTTGAAGGTTATTCTGGAAACCCCTTATAATAAAGGAAGTGAGCTCCAGAAGGTTTTTAGTTGTTGATCTTCGCTTAACAAATCCATGCTGACATGGAGAAATTACTAATCTACAAAGGTGCTGCAAATGTGGAGTAATAATGTTTTCAAAAAGTTTAGAGATGGCCGAAAGCTAGAGATTCCTCTATTGTTATTGGCCTCCGATTTGTTCCCTTTTTTGTGGAGTTATTCCTCCCAAATAAGGGGAAATTGCGAGGTTTCTAAGGATAAAGTAAACAATTTCAGAAGGGGCGAGCACAGGGCATCAGCACAATACCTAAGCACACAGCCCGGTATTCCGTCGGGACCTGGCAGATAAACTGGCTTTACACGATGAAGATCTAAAAGTAGAGAGCTTTCGTTTAAACATGGACAGAAAATTAAGTTCGATCTGGGTAAGCTATAAGGTCTGATCTAGGTCAGTGGAAGTGGAGTATGTCAGAACGAGAACCGGTTTTTTTTAAATTTCGTGTACAGCCTTGACTTTACATTTTACAAGCAACTCAATTCTTTAGTATATTTAAAATTGAGGGATAGTATAATGAAACTCATTCGGAGAAGAACGAATTCATCGCATTGTAAAAAATGTCCACGGCATCGGCCATGTCAGTGCACATGTATAGATCAGACCAGTTAAAGTCAGAAATAAAATTATTCAGCCGGTCGAAATTAGACTTGCGAAAGCAGTCAACTCTTTTGGCTGGTCTATCAGATTTCTTCAGTATATCAGCACCAATATCGAGTGTCACCTCGAAAGTAGGATGATAGGGATCTTCAGGTTGCGTCAGCGGCGCCATCCTCACCAAACTGACACCCGCCGGATCAGAGACAAAACAAAGATCAAGCAAGCGCTCTAAGGAATTTCGTACATGGTTGACTTGAGACAGCAACATGTCGAACAAACCAGAAATAAAATCATGTTATGTTGAGGATTGAAGTGTGTTAGAGGAGCTATTTAGGGACCAAATAGCCCCTGGGATATTAAAATCACCCAAGACTACTAAATGATCTCTATCAGAAAGCATATTGGAAACCATCCGAATGGCGGAAAGATGGTTCCAAAAATAGGCAGTTCCGACAATGGAGGAATGTAGCAACATGTAATAAAAACAAAGCGACAATTAAATGATATCTTCACTCAAAGGAATTCAACTTCGTTGCTTTCCTCGAAAGTTATTAATTCTGACGTGAGAGTGGAGTTGACCACTATGAGGACCCCACCCCCACGCCGAACAGGCAGATCTAGCCGATAAATCGTGAACGCAGCTGGAAAAACTTCGGAGCTAAGAATCTCCGGCTTTAACCAGGTTTCTGTGAACACAATAACATGAGAGGCGAATGCAAAACTATCAGAATACAATTTAGGGAGCTCACCACGTAAGCCTCTTGCATTCTGATAGGAGATTAACAAAGAAGTATTTAGATTTTTTTGGAAAAAGGCAGAGAGTGTAGAGGACAGATCGGGCTTAGGAAAAGTTTTCCCGACAGGCCGTTTCTTTTTCTTCTTTGACAACAACATACTCAGGCCAGAATTTGGTTGAGTATATCGTGCCAAAGAAGTCATTTGGGACATTTATTTTGAAAGATGAAATATCCCTAGCGTAAGAAATTTTGAATTTTTCCACCTTTAAATGAAAATGTTCAGCTCTGACTTTGCCTCGTATAAAGGCAATGACATCCTCAGATGTTTGACCAGGGGAGAGCCGCGAAACAAATATCTGTTTCGTAGGTGGGATAGCGATGAGGGCTTGAGGGGAGACAGACGGAATGCCTGTAGTGCCCATATTGGCCGGTAGTTCCTGGGGGGATACATTTACGGGGCTAGGGGAGCCAAAATTTGTGCTCCCATAGGAGACGAAAATGAAATTAGCGGTGGAAGTGAGTTTTGTTAAAACTCGATAACAACTCCTTAAAACTGCCCTTGGTTTGCCGCATGAAAGACATAATTTCCCTTTCAACTTCACGACAGGCATCACAACAGTAGCGCAAACCGATGTTTTTCCTGCCGTCATCAACTGTCCGGCCGGCAACACCAATGTACTTTGCATGCAAATTGTTGTCACACAGCCAGCAGCCGATGGTAAGATCGGTAGAAAAACCAGCTTTTTTGCATGTTTTGAAAGAGCAGACAATATCAGAAGGCATTTTCATAAACTTAAACTGTTCCTTCCATTTTTGTTTGGTCACTGGGTCGACTCTATTTAATACAAAAAAACCAACATTGCATTCGAAATCTTTGTGTCATCTCCTATCGATAACAGAGAACCGTAAATCGACGAAACAGTGTCGATTAGAATTCTCAATGCGATATTTTCGGAAGACTGAATAATGTTGAAATATTATTCATAAAGATGAGGCACTCGTTATCGTAAACTTTTTATACCCGCTACCCATAGGGTAGAAGGGTATTATAACTTTGTGCCGGCAGGAAATGTATGTAACAGGTAGAAGGAGGCATTTCCGACCCTATAAAGTATATATATTCTTGATCAGCATCAACAGCCGAGACGATCTAGCCATGTCCGTCTGTCCGTCTGTCTGTCTGTCTGTCTGTCTGTCTGTCTGTCCGTCTGTCCGTATGAAACACTGGATCTCAGAGACTATAAGAGATAGAGCTCTAATTTTTTTCGACAGTATTTGTTATGCTTGCACGCAGATCAAGTTTGTTTCAAATTTTTACCACGCCCACTTCCGCCCCCGCAATTCATCAAAAAGCGTATAATTTTCATCATTTTAAAGCTAGAGTCACGAATTTCGGAATGTACATTAAGAACTATATTCTGTGTGATTCCTGAAAATTTGGTTGCGATCAGCTAAAAATTGTTGAAGTTATTAAAGAAATAATTTTGTATGGCCACAAACGGCCGTTGCAGCATGCCTCATTTGGTTGACCAACTAGACCAACTAAATATTCTTACCAGTTCTTGATTGGAATCGGAAAAGAATCTTATAAGAATTCGAGAAGCAATTTTAATATATGGTAATAATTATTAGCCGTTCAAAAATGTATTAACTATTTATTATGGGTAGCGGGTATCTCACAGTCGAGCTCACTCGACTGTAGCTTTCTTACTTGTTTAAAACTGGCCATTACCTTTTTTTAATTGCTCTCGGTGACTTGGTAAGCTTTAATTGTTTCTAAAGCTTCACCAGAGAGAAATTAAATGGTTAAATTTTTCGATAACTGGAATGCTTATATCTTTATGTAACAAAGTTTTGAAGAGGCTAATTAAGTTTTTAAATTCCGAATAATTACTACTGAATTTTGGTAGTGCTAAATTCGGAAGACGAACACGAGTTGGTGCTACAGCAACTGCTCCCGGAGTATCGCTACTGGATGCAGTCTGTAAGGCAGCTAATAGCGACATTAATTTCGCCTTCGTCACTATACTAAGTTCTTCCAACTCTTTGCCATATTCGTCGTTACTATCTAGGACTTCTATTTGTTCTTGTAATTGAGTTGCCTTATTAATTGAAGCATTTAAGTTTTCGAGCCGACATTTTAATTCTTCCTCCAAAATCGGAATCGATCCCTGTTCCAACCGCTCGTTTAATCGGCGAATGATTCTGACCTGGCTATGGAGCTTGCTTTTTAAATCCTCTAGAGGAGATTTATTTTTCGTATCAATGCTCATCTTTTAATTAATTAATTTAATTATTATTTAAGAATACTAATGACCGAAATAATTCAATCAGAACGACGACAAAATAAAAATAATTAATAGGGACTTTTGAATCAACCGTATGAATTTTTCTGATCAAGACGAGAAAATTATTTAAATTGAAAATAAAATCACGGAGTATCAATATTAATAGTGGGTGCAAGCGACGCCGAATAGAGTATACCCGCCAAAAATAGGGTAGGGCGTCACTGGGCGATCTGCCAATCAAGATGACTAAGAAAAAGGTATAACCGCCAAAAATAGGGTAGCGCGTCACTTGCCGGTCCGCTAATCTGAGCGCGCCAAACGAAGAGGGCCCAACAACAACAAAAACGCTTGCACCGGTGCACAAGCGAAAACGAAAACGAAAACGAAATGTTTCACCGCTGCAGTTGATGGTATATAGGGCTTTATGTATTGGGGCGCAAGCTTGGATTAACTTCCCAACTATAAAAGCTAGTTTCAACGAAAGAGGGGGGAGGGGGCGACAGTGATTGCAATATTACACACAATAAATAATAAATAAATGTTGCGTCCAAGAGCGGTTCAATTTTATGTGTATATATATAATTTCGTTTAAACAATTTATAATTTAATAAATTAATCATGCATGTTCGCGCCACAAGGGCGCTTAGTTCTGAGCGGCAGTGTGGGAGCGAGCGCTACACTGGAGATTGCACTCCCGCTCTCCGTTGCTTTCCCGCTCCCTGCGAAACCCACCAATCCGCGGTCCCGGACTCTTTATCTCTTAGTTTTTAAGTTATTCTTAAAATTGAAGTGTATCAATAAAGAGTGAAATCGCCGCCTCCGATCTTCTTCCTTCTGGACCTTTTTTGGGAACTTCTCAAGCAGCAGCCATTTCTCCCAACCCACGGCCAGCGACGACACCCCCACGAAAGCAAAGTATATTTTGAAGGAAGTCCGCCGACTTCATTTCAATGCAAATCTAGCTCTACTACATGGATACGGATGTGCTAAGAATTGAAGAGAGGTGCAATATTTTAGCACAGGGCAATTAACAATTAATTTGTCTCCAACTCAAGCCTTAAATTTTTTCACAAATACCTCTGTTCCTGATATGTATATATATAAATGTACATACTCCAGCTGCCACTTTCCTTAAACGGTAGATCTCTCGGTGATGGCAGCAATAAGATGCAGGACAGATGCAGATTTCGCGACCGACACTATTATTTTATTAATTGTTGAAATCACAATAAACGCGCCGCGGGCAACAATTATTGCACTAACTCCACTTTTAGATATCTACTATATAAAAATAAGTCCGAATTTCCTCCCTGATGCTATAACTCCAGAACGCACGAACCGATTTCCACGGTTTTGCATTCGTTGGAAAGGTCTCGGGCTCCGTGAGGTTTATAGCAAAGAAAATTTAGGAAAAATTAAACAGAAAAGTGGGGAAATCGTTTTTCACATACGAGCCTACTCTGATACATAGAATGTACTACAAACCAATATCCAACATACAGCGCCTAACGAAGGTTGGCGAAGACGGGGCGAATTCGCAAAGAGAGCGAGAGAACTTTATTATGCTCCCGCCATCGCCCTAAACTACAATCACAAATATACAAAATCATCCAACAGTGTCCTCCAGGTTAAATTGGGAAACAAAGCTTTTCGTGCAATACAAGGACGTTGCTTATCAGTCTGATAAATCGTGAACGCAGCTGGAAAAACTTCGGAGCTAAGAATCTCCGGCTTTAACCAGGTTTCTGTGAACACAATAACATGAGAGGCGAATGCAAAACTATCAGAATACAATTTAGGGAGCTCACCACGTAAGCCTCTTGCATTCTGATAGGAGATTAACAAAGAAGTATTTAGATTTTTTTGGAAAAAGGCAGAGAGTGTAGAGGACAGATCGGGCTTAGGAAAAGTTTTCCCGACAGGCCGTTTCTTTTTCTTCTTTGACAACAACATACTCAGGCCAGAATTTGGTTGAGTATATCGTGCCAAAGAAGTCATTTGGGACATTTATTTTGAAAGATGAAATATCCCTAGCGTAAGAAATTTTGAATTTTTCCACCTTTAAATGAAAATGTTCAGCTCTGACTTTGCCTCGTATAAAGGCAATGACATCCTCAGATGTTTGACCAGGGGAGAGCCGCGAAACAAATATCTGTTTCGTAGGTGGGATAGCGATGAGGGCTTGAGGGGAGACAGACGGAATGCCTGTAGTGCCCATATTGGCCGGTAGTTCCTGGGGGGATACATTTACGGGGCTAGGGGAGCCAAAATTTGTGCTCCCATAGGAGACGAAAATGAAATTAGCGGTGGAAGTGAGTTTTGTTAAAACTCGATAACAACTCCTTAAAACTGCCCTTGGTTTGCCGCATGAAAGACATAATTTCCCTTTCAACTTCACGACAGGCATCACAACAGTAGCGCAAACCGATGTTTTTCCTGCCGTCATCAACTGTCCGGCCGGCAACACCAATGTACTTTGCATGCAAATTGTTGTCACACAGCCAGCAGCCGATGGTAAGATCGGTAGAAAAACCAGCTTTTTTGCATGTTTTGAAAGAGCAGACAATATCAGAAGGCATTTTCATAAACTTAAACTGTTCCTTCCATTTTTGTTTGGTCACTGGGTCGACTCTATTTAATACAAAAAAACCAACATTGCATTCGAAATCTTTGTGTCATCTCCTATCGATAACAGAGAACCGTAAATCGACGAAACAGTGTCGATTAGAATTCTCAATGCGATATTTTCGGAAGACTGAATAATGTTGAAATATTATTCATAAAGATGAGGCACTCGTTATCGTAAACTTTTTATACCCGCTACCCATAGGGTAGAAGGGTATTATAACTTTGTGCGGCAGGAAATGTATGTAACAGGTAGAAGGAGGCATTTCCGACCCTATAAAGTATATATATTCTTGATCAGCATCAACAGCCGAGACGATCTAGCCATGTCCGTCTGTCCGTCTGTCTGTCTGTCTGTCTGTCTGTCTGTCTGTCCGTCTGTCCGTATGAAACACTGGATCTCAGAGACTATAAGAGATAGAGCTCTAATTTTTTTCGACAGTATTTGTTATGCTTGCACGCAGATCAAGTTTGTTTCAAATTTTTACCACGCCCACTTCCGCCCCCTCAATTCACCAAAAAGCGTATAATTTTCATCATTTTAAAGCTAGAGTCACGAATTTCGGAATGTACATTAAGAACTATATTCCTTAAACGGTAGATCTCTCGGTGATGGCAGCAATAAGATGCAGGACAGATGCAGATTTCGCGACCGACACTATTATTTTATTAATTGTTGAAATCACAATAAACGCGCCGCGGGCAACAATTATTGCACTAACTCCACTTTTAGATATCTACTATATAAAAATAAGTCCGAATTTCCTCCCTGATGCTATAACTCCAGAACGCACGAACCGATTTCCACGGTTTTGCATTCGTTGGAAAGGTCTCGGGCTCCGTGAGGTTTATAGCAAAGAAAATTTAGGAAAAATTAAACAGAAAAGTGGGGAAATCGTTTTTCACATACGCGCCTACTCTGATACATAGAATGTACTACAAACCAATATCCAACATACAGCGCCTAACGAAGGTTGGCGAAGACGGGGCGAATTCGCAAAGAGAGCGAGAGAACTTTATTATGCTCCCGCCATCGCCCTAAACTACAATCACAAATATACAAAATCATCCAACAGTGTCCTCCAGGTTAAATTGGGAAACAAAGCTTTTCGTGCAATACAAGGACGTTGCTTATCAGTCTGATAAATCGTGAACGCAGCTGGAAAAACTTCGGAGCTAAGAATCTCCGGCTTTAACCAGGTTTCTGTGAACACAATAACATGAGAGGCGAATGCAAAACTATCAGAATACAATTTAGGGAGCTCACCACGTAAGCCTCTTGCATTCTGATAGGAGATTAACAAAGAAGTATTTAGATTTTTTTGGAAAAAGGCAGAGAGTGTAGAGGACAGATCGGGCTTAGGAAAAGTTTTCCCGACAGGCCGTTTCTTTTTCTTCTTTGACAACAACATACTCAGGCCAGAATTTGGTTGAGTATATCGTGCCAAAGAAGTCATTTGGGACATTTATTTTGAAAGATGAAATATCCCTAGCGTAAGAAATTTTGAATTTTTCCACCTTTAAATGAAAATGTTCAGCTCTGACTTTGCCTCGTATAAAGGCAATGACATCCTCAGATGTTTGACCAGGGGAGAGCCGCGAAACAAATATCTGTTTCGTAGGTGGGATAGCGATGAGGGCTTGAGGGGAGACAGACGGAATGCCTGTAGTGCCCATATTGGCCGGTAGTTCCTGGGGGGATACATTTACGGGGCTAGGGGAGCCAAAATTTGTGCTCCCATAGGAGACGAAAATGAAATTAGCGGTGGAAGTGAGTTTTGTTAAAACTCGATAACAACTCCTTAAAACTGCCCTTGGTTTGCCGCATGAAAGACATAATTTCCCTTTCAACTTCACGACAGGCATCACAACAGTAGCGCAAACCGATGTTTTTCCTGCCGTCATCAACTGTCCGGCCGGCAACACCAATGTACTTTGCATGCAAATTGTTGTCACACAGCCAGCAGCCGATGGTAAGATCGGTAGAAAAACCAGCTTTTTTGCATGTTTTGAAAGAGCAGACAATATCAGAAGGCATTTTCATAAACTTAAACTGTTCCTTCCATTTTTGTTTGGTCACTGGGTCGACTCTATTTAATACAAAAAAACCAACATTGCATTCGAAATCTTTGTGTCATCTCCTATCGATAACAGAGAACCGTAAATCGACGAAACAGTGTCGATTAGAATTCTCAATGCGATATTTTCGGAAGACTGAATAATGTTGAAATATTATTCATAAAGATGAGGCACTCGTTATCGTAAACTTTTTATACCCGCTACCCATAGGGTAGAAGGGTATTATAACTTTGTGCGGCAGGAAATGTATGTAACAGGTAGAAGGAGGCATTTCCGACCCTATAAAGTATATATATTCTTGATCAGCATCAACAGCCGAGACGATCTAGCCATGTCCGTCTGTCCGTCTGTCTGTCTGTCTGTCTGTCTGTCTGTCTGTCTGTCTGTCCGTCTGTCCGTATGAAACACTGGATCTCAGAGACTATAAGAGATAGAGCTCTAATTTTTTTCGACAGTATTTGTTATGCTTGCACGCAGATCAAGTTTGTTTCAAATTTTTACCACGCCCACTTCCGCCCCCGCAATTCATCAAAAAGCGTATAATTTTCATCATTTTAAAGCTAGAGTCACGAATTTCGGAATGTACATTAAGAACTATATTCTGTGTGATTCCTGAAAATTTGGTTGCGATCAGCTAAAAATTGTTGAAGTTATTAAAGAAATAATTTTGTATGGCCACAAACGGCCGTTGCAGCATGCCTCATTTGGTTGACCAACTAGACCAACTAAATATTCTTACCAGTTCTTGATTGGAATCGGAAAAGAATCTTATAAGAATTCGAGAAGCAATTTTAATATATGGTAATAATTATTAGCCGTTCAAAAATGTATTAACTATTTATTATGGGTAGCGGGTATCTCACAGTCGAGCTCACTCGACTGTAGCTTTCTTACTTGTTTAAAACTGGCCATTACCTTTTTTTAATTGCTCTCGGTGACTTGGTAAGCTTTAATTGTTTCTAAAGCTTCACCAGAGAGAAATTAAATGGTTAAATTTTTCGATAACTGGAATGCTTATATCTTTATGTAACAAAGTTTTGAAGAGGCTAATTAAGTTTTTAAATTCCGAATAATTACTACTGAATTTTGGTAGTGCTAAATTCGGAAGACGAACACGAGTTGGTGCTACAGCAACTGCTCCCGGAGTATCGCTACTGGATGCAGTCTGTAAGGCAGCTAATAGCGACATTAATTTCGCCTTCGTCACTATACTAAGTTCTTCCAACTCTTTGCCATATTCGTCGTTACTATCTAGGACTTCTATTTGTTCTTGTAATTGAGTTGCCTTATTAATTGAAGCATTTAAGTTTTCGAGCCGACATTTTAATTCTTCCTCCAAAATCGGAATCGATCCCTGTTCCAACCGCTCGTTTAATCGGCGAATGATTCTGACCTGGCTATGGAGCTTGCTTTTTAAATCCTCTAGAGGAGATTTATTTTTCGTATCAATGCTCATCTTTTAATTAATTAATTTAATTATTATTTAAGAATACTAATGACCGAAATAATTCAATCAGAACGACGACAAAATAAAAATAATTAATAGGGACTTTTGAATCAACCGTATGAATTTTTCTGATCAAGACGAGAAAATTATTTAAATTGAAAATAAAATCACGGAGTATCAATATTAATAGTGGGTGCAAGCGACGCCGAATAGAGTATACCCGCCAAAAATAGGGTAGGGCGTCACTGGGCGATCTGCCAATCAAGATGACTAAGAAAAAGGTATAACCGCCAAAAATAGGGTAGCGCGTCACTTGCCGGTCCGCTAATCTGAGCGCGCCAAACGAAGAGGGCCCAACAACAACAAAAACGCTTGCACCGGTGCACAAGCGAAAACGAAAACGAAAACGAAATGTTTCACCGCTGCAGCTGATGGTATATAGGGCTTTATGTATTGGGGCGCAAGCTTGGATTAACTTCCCAACTATAAAAGCTAGTTTCAACGAAAGAGGGGGGAGGGGGCGACAGTGATTGCAATATTACACACAATAAATAATAAATAAATGTTGCGTCCAAGAGCGGTTCAATTTTATGTGTATATATATAATTTCGTTTAAACAATTTATAATTTAATAAATTAATCATGCATGTTCGCGCCACAAGGGCGCTTAGTTCTGAGCGGCAGTATGGGAGCGAGCGCTACACTGGAGATTGCACTCCCGCTCTCCGTTGCTTTCCCGCTCCCTGCGAAACCCACCAATCCGCGGTCCGGGACTCTTTATCTCTTAGTTTTTAAGTTATTCTTAAAATTGAAGTGTATCAATAAAGAGTGAAATCGCCGCCTCCGATCTTCTTCCTTCTGGACCTTTTTTGGGAACTTCTCAAGCAGCAGCCATTTCTCCCAACCCACGGCCAGCGACGACACCCCCACGAAAGCAAAGTATATTTTGAAGGAAGTCCGCCGACTTCATTTCAATGCAAATCTAGCTCTACTACATGGATACGGATGTGCTAAGAATTGAAGAGAGGTGCAATATTTTAGCACAGGGCAATTAACAATTAATTTGTCTCCAACTCAAGCCTTAAATTTTTTCACAAATACCTCTGTTCCTGATATGTATATATATAAATGTACATACTCCAGCTGCCACTTTCCTTAAACGGTAGATCTCTCGGTGATGGCAGCAATAAGATGCAGGACAGATGCAGATTTCGCGACCGACACTATTATTTTATTAATTGTTGAAATCACAATAAACGCGCCGCGGGCAACAATTATTGCACTAACTCCACTTTTAGATATCTACTATATAAAAATAAGTCCGAATTTCCTCCCTGATGCTATAACTCCAGAACGCACGAACCGATTTCCACGGTTTTGCATTCGTTGGAAAGGTCTCGGGCTCCGTGAGGTTTATAGCAAAGAAAATTTAGGAAAAATTAAACAGAAAAGTGGGGAAATCGTTTTTCACATACGCGCCTACTCTGATACATAGAATGTACTACAAACCAATATCCAACATACAGCGCCTAACGAAGGTTGGCGAAGACGGGGCGAATTCGCAAAGAGAGCGAGAGAACTTTATTATGCTCCCGCCATCGCCCTAAACTACAATCACAAATATACAAAATCATCCAACAGTGTCCTCCAGGTTAAATTGGGAAACAAAGCTTTTCGTGCAATACAAGGACGTTGCTTATCAGTCTGATTTACAAACAGATCTTGATAGCTTCCAAACCTGGTGCTGCATAAACCTACTAAACTTAAATGGCTCTAAATGTCAGCTAATGACATTCTCTCGTGTCGTTCCCAAGCTTGCAACTTACACGCTTAACTGCTGCTCTTTGGAAAGAATTAACTCAGTTGATGACTTGGGTGTCCGCCTGGATCCCAAGCTTGACTTTATCGATCATATTTCGTGCATGGTAAATAAAGCCAGAGGTATGCTGGGATTTATTAAACGGTGGTCGAAAGAATTCGATGACCCCTATGTAACTAAAACTTTATATATTTCACTAGTTCGTCCTATCTATATAGAATATGGATCTTGCGTTTGAAGCCCCCAGTATGGCGTCCACAGTAAACGCATTGAATCGGCTCTAAAGAACTTTTTGCTTTTCGCTTTACGCGGCTTAAACTGGGATGCTGACCAGATATTACCCTCCTATTATAATAGACTTCTCCTAATTAACTTACCCTCCTTGGCTAATCGTAGAACTATGCTTGGTATTACCTTTATTTATAACCTTATTCACGGCCATGTGGAAAGTACTGACTTGTTAAGTCAGCTAAATTTCGCGAATAAAATGAAATCAATTATTAAAATTAATAAAGAAAGAAAAAATAATAAAATATATATAAATCAAATAAAGCAGAAAAAAATAAAAATTAAAAAAAATAAAAATTAAATCAAATTAAAATAAATTAAATAAAAAAAGAAATCAAGAATAAAACAATAAGGATTGAATAAACCACGAACTAAAATAAAAATTAAATAAATTGAGCTTAAATAAAATAAAATTAAATAAATTAACTTAAATAAAACCCACTATAAATAAAGCCACACATAATCGAAGGAAAAAAATATATAAAACCAAAAATAAAATTAAACCAATAAATAATAAATACAAATATCAACATAAAAACAAGAAAAGAAGCTAACTTCGGCTCATCTAAGTTTGTATGCCCTTGCAGAATTTAAACAAAAAACTAAAACCGAAAATCTGGAATAAGAATTATGTAAGGATGCACTACGGCCGAGATATGAACTCAGCGGCCCAGAGTTCCTTCCAGAATAATTTATAATTTGGAAACGCCAGAACATTAAGGAGGCCGAGGTTGGCGAGAATTTTTAGGGGTGGGTTTTTGGCTTAGAAAATTGCGACTTCCAATTGCCCACGCTGGGCGGGACAAATTTCTACCGGCCGGGAATTTCCAGCGGCCTAAACCCTCCGCTAGAAACTGGAGCCGGCTCGGGATCGCCCAGCAGCCTGCTCCCGCGCCCACAACACAATCCTAACCCCGCGGCCTGGTCCGAACCCAACGGCCGCGGCTCCGCCTGGAATTATCCAACAGCGGGCCGTCGCCCCTTTCCCTAAAATATTCCCCGTGACTCGCGATCGCCTGAGGGCGCCTGGGCTAATCCCTTCGGCGCGCTCTAAGATTGGACAGGCGGCTTGGGGAAACCCAACAGCCCCCGCCCGCGCCCGGAATTAATCTCTGCAGCGGGGCGCTCTTGTTCCCGTCTTGCCCAATTCGGCGCCTGGAATTACCCAACGGCAGCCAACATTGGGATGAGGGGAGCAGAGGGTGATGTAATTTGCTATGAATGGGGTAAGAAAATAGTCAAGAGCGGATATCTTCATTGTGGATTTATTCTCATTATATATATATATATTATATATATATATATTATATATATAATGATAATATATTATTAACCATTTTTTAGCTCTGCTTTCCCCACTCCTTTCCCTCTAGCTAGTACACACCCCGAAATCTTGGCGTAATATATAAATATAGGGCGGCTCGCCTCGCTTACCCAATATAAAACTTCAACAATTTATCTTCGTTGCTGCTTCTCTTCCTTATTCTTTTGCACTACTTTGCACATACACACACTTGTCAAATTTTCACTTCCAAATCCTTCTGAAGCCGAATGGCGAGTGAATGCAAATTTGATTGCAAAACTCGCCTTGACCTAATTTCGACTCTCCCGCTGGCGGCAGCGCTGCCGCGATCTTTGGCACACGCCGTTCCGGGTTCCAGCCATTCTTCTGCCGACACTATTCACCTCTCGCTCTCTCTTAAGTGAGCAGGTGGCGGATCCGAATTCCGCTGCTCTCTTCGCCGCTCGCTGGGCCGCGGAGTCCATTCCGGTCCTTTGGGATGCGGGCCGTTCCGTCCCACTCCCCTGGCCGGCGTTCTTCAGCAATGTTGCCGATCATGTTGTCGGCGATGCTGTCGGAGATGTTGCCGGCGATGTTGCCGGAGTGTGTGGCCAGTGTGTGGCCGGTGTGTGTGGCTAGTGCGGTGCAGCTGTCTACTGTGTTCCGTCGGGGTTACCTCGGGGGTTCCACGTCCCGGAGTAACTTCGTCATAAAGGGCGTGAGGCAGCCGAGGTTCTCTTCCCTGAACCGAAAGGCTGGGCTGAATCCCGTCGTGTCGGAGATACTGCTGTTTATTGCCAGCGATTTCTCTGGGGCGATCATCGTCTTGATCGTCCGGTTGGCCCTTTCCGTCGGATTCTGCCTTGGTGTATATGGAGCCGTGTGCTGCAACTCCATTCCCAGTGACTTGCAGATGTTCCGGAATGATCGACCCGTGAATTGGGTGCCGTTGTCGCAGACAAACGTTCGTTGCACTCCAAAACGGCTCAGGATCCGTTCGCGAAATGCGCGCTCCAGATGTGTTCCCGTGGCTTTGCGTAGTGGAAGTAATTCAACTCATTTGCTGAAAGAATCAAGGCAAACTAAGAGCATTGTATTTCCCTGTTTTGATCGCGGTAACGGGCCGACGAATACCGCGCAGAGAACGTGGAATGGCTCCTCCACTTGGCGTGTGGACATGTGTCCCGCCCGTTTCTCCTGGCTGACCTTATACCTTTGGCAACTCAGGCAATTTCGTACGTAGCGGGCGACATCGCGGAAAAGTCCTGGCCAATAGTACCTCTGGGCCACGCGATTACTCGTTTTCCGGACTCCCAAATGTCCGGCAGCGGGAATATCGTGGTTCTCTTGTAGAACACGATGGCGATAATCCGCTCCGACACACAGCTTCCATGGTGTGTACTCCTCCTCCTGTGGCCGTAGTCGAATGCGGCGATAAAGCTGTCCGCTTTCCTCCCTGTAATCCGAGAACTTGGCTGGTTCGGTCCGAACCTTCTTCAACATCCTTGTGAGCCACTTGCAGTTTGTCCCTTGTACCTGTGCTTGCTGCGCCACTGGCAGCGGTTGGCGTGAGAGGGCGGCGGCCACTAGATTTTGGGCTCCCCTCCGGTAGTGGACGTCATATTGGTACTGCTGCAGCTCGAGTGCCCAGCGGCCGATTCTCCCGGTTGGGTTGTCAATGGAATTTAGCCATTTCAAGGCCTGATGATCCGTTATGACCTCGAACCGGTATCCCTTGATGTAACACCGCATCTTCCTTACGGCCCATACGATGGCGAGACACTCCTTCTCGGTTACCGAGTAATTCCTTTCCGCACTATTTAAGCGGCGCTGGCATAGGCCACCACTCGTTCCTGCCCATCAATGGTCTGCGTTAGTACGGCTCCGATGCCGTATTCGCTGGCGTCTGTCTGTAGCACGAATTTCTGCCCAAAGTCCGGGCAGATTAAGACAGGTGCTTCCGTCAGTCGCGTTTTCAGCTCCTGAAGTACGTGATCCTGCCGCGGTGTCCAATCCCATTTCTTGCCCTTCTTCAGCAATGATGTCATTGGCTCCACAATGTCGGCGAAGTTGGGAACAAATTGACGATACCAGGATGCAATTCCCAGGCATCTTCGAAGTTCCTTCAAGCAAGTTGGCGGTTGCAACTCACGGATCGCGGCTACCTTGTCTGGGTCCGTGTGGATCCCTTCTTCGCTGATTACATGCCCCAAGTAGGCGATATGCCGCTGAGAGAAATGGCATTTATCTCTATTTAGCCGTAAGTTGGCTCTGCGTAGTCGGCGAAACACCTCCCGAAAGTTTTCCACATGCTCCTCCAGTGTTTACCCGGTGACTATGATGTCGTCCAGGTAAGCAAACGCATGCGGCTCCATGTCCGGACCGATGACCGTGTCCAGTGCCCGCTGAAACGGCGCTGGCGCCGAGTGGAGTCCAAATGGCATAACTCGCCAATGGAATAGGCCTCGGCCAGGAACCGTGAAGGCCGTACATTCCCGGCTATCCCGAGCCACAGGGATTTGCCAGTAACCATTCTTTAAGTCCAATGTTGAGATGAACTTAGCGTTCCGTAGTCGCTCCAAGATCTGGTAGATCCTTGGCAGCGGGTATGCATCCGGTACTGAGTTCTCGTTGTCTGTAGTCGATGCACATCCGTGCGTCACCGTTCTTCTTGGCCGCGATCACAATGCGGGCACAGTGCGGGCTCTTAGACGGCTCGATGCGGCCGTCCCTAAGAAGCTCATCTATCTGCTTATCAATGACGGCTCTCATGGCCGGATTCCGTGGAAAGTACCTCTGTTTTATCGGACGGTCGTTGCGCATAATGATCCGGTGCTCCGCTATGTGGGATACTCCGACCAGATTCTCAAAATTCTCTAATTCCTGTTCCAGGAATTTCTCCACCCAGGGCTCTGGGTATCTCTGTCCCGACTCCGGCGGGTCCGGTTGCTCAGGTGCATGGTTCACCGAGTCGACAATGCCGCAAAGGGGCGCGTTCTGCTCGGGCGTTTCCTCGGTGTGGTCCTGGAAGTGGACACGCTTCTTGGAGATGCGAAAAGGATTCCGCTGCGCGGCGGTGGCATTAGCCACAGGCAAAACATGGCTCCAACTGCTAGCTCGACTAGTCGTGGGTACCTCCGTATCCAGGGCTGTTTCCATGCGTAAATTACGACCTGCTGCCCGAGGGGTAGGGATCGGCAATTGTCCTTGTACAGTATGCGGCTTGGGTACTGGTCCTTGTGTGGCAGTCGGCCCCTCCTCCGTGCCAAATAAACCCCGATGCGTTTCTTCTGCTATTCCTCCTAATTGTTTCCTCGTCGACACTCCTCGTCGTTCCGCAGAAGGCCCGAGTGTGTCTGGCTCCTGGTGGCCCGCTTGTGACTTCCCTGGGAGTCCGGTTCCTGGTGGCATGCTAAGGACTTCCCTGGGATCCGGCTCCTGGTGGCCCGCTCGTGGCTTCCCTGGGAGTCTGACTCCTTGAAGAAATCCTGGTGGCTTGCTAAGGGCTTCCCTGGGGGTTGTATCGTGAGGCTTTCTCTTGTAACTTTCCTCTCTGTGTTTCCGTTTGTAACCGCATCTCCGCATCTCTTCCTCTTGTGACCTTTTCCGCATCTCTTCCTCCTGTAACCTTTTCCTCTGTACCGCGCGTGGCTCGGCCTGTAGCTCGGCTGTCCCCCACCCTGGATGGTGTCTCCGATCCCGCACAGAAAATCCATTCCCAGCAGCACATCGTCCAAAACGTCCGTCATCACCAGCAGGATGGTCGGGGTGCTGCGATCCCCGCAGTGGATGATTGCTGCTAGCGCCCTCGTCAACTCCCGGCATGTCCCGTCGGCGAGCTTGATCTGAGTCCGTATATCCCTCGTGTTAAGTTTTTTGTCTAATTCCTTGGCCAAATCTTCGCTGATGAAGCTATGTGTAGCTCCCGTGTCCAGGGTGGCCATAAATCTTCGCCCTTCCATCGTGATGGCGGCTCGGATGCGTCCCTGGTGTTGATGGAGAGTTCCTCCTACTAATTGTTCGGGTTTTCTGGGTCCATCGTGTGATTCCCGGTCACGCGAGGCCCGTTTCCGTTTCCCGAAGCCTGTCGTCAGCAACATTCAAATGCCCGTACTCCTCGTCGTCCGCAGTCCCAGCAGAAAATCAATCTCTGGTTCCGGCATTCCGCCGAAAAATGTCCGGGTTGATCGCAGTTCCGACATGCCTCCCGCACGTTTACTGGTGCCTGCTCCGGTGTCGATGCCCGACCTGTATTCGCGTTTCTACTAAAATTTCCTTGCATGGGTTTCGTCTGCGGCCTGCGGGCCGTGCGGTCCGCATCCGTGTGTTCGGGTCCTGATGATTCTGAGCCCGTCCGCTTCTGCAGCGAGTCTCCTCGTGGTCGACCACTAAGTGAGTCAGTTCCGCCAGAGTGCGAAAATCCTGTCTCCTAACAAACAATTGGTATTCTGGCAACATGTTATCGTAGACTCGTTCCAACTCGCGTTCCGCTGTGAATCCTGCCCGGCGCATCTGCAGGCGCAGGTCCACCAGATACTCCTTAAAAAGCTCGTTGGGTCTCTGAAAATGTGTCCTAATCTCGTCCTCCAACCGCTGATAATAGCGCGGCGGCAAGAAGAAATCCAAAAACTCCCTACGAACTTCCGTCCAAGTGGCGTTCCGTAGGCCACTGGTCCAGCGACACTATCAAAGCCGGGGCGAGATACCTCTGTTCGATTCGGCAAGTATCGGCTCGTTCTTCGATATGCTCTATGAAGCAGAGCGGATCCGTCGTTCCGTCAAATGAGAGTCCCCACTTGGTCATCCGATCCAATAGTGCGAATCCCGGGTCCCCATGGTGGTTCGTTACACGCGGTGGCTCCTCCGTTTTCGTCGGCAGGCGTCTTCCTGGGGCCGGAGAAGTACTCCTGGGCAGCAAAAGGGTCAGTGGTGCCGTCGGCGCCGCAGCTCACGGCGAGTTTGCCTCCGAATCTAAGTACATGGGTGATAACAACTTCGCGTCCCCTGTGGGAGCGTTCCCGAAGTTCCTTTCCAATTCCTCCAGGCGGATTTGTACCGCCTCGGAATGACCCTGCTGACGCGCAAGGGCAATCAGCCGTGATCGCATCTCCTCCACTGGTATCCAACTCCAACTTCTTTCTGTAGCTAATCCAGGTGACGCCCATGGTTAGGTTTATTCTCTTTTTTTTTCTTTTGTTGTATTATTATTAATATTTATCTTTTATTATTTATTATTATTTTCTTTTTTTATATTTAATTATACTGCCCAATTTATAGCCTGGGTACTCTATTCCTTATTTGAATTTTTTTTGTTTATTACTATTTATCGTTATTTATTCTAGCCCTTTTATTTATTTTTGTTTTATTATTATTATTATTTTATTATTATTTTATTCTCTCTCTGATTATTAATACTTGATATTTCTTTCCTTATTTATTTTTTTTCTTCGCCGTTGGTTTATCTTCTTTTCCTTTTTTTCTCTAACTCCATTATTTTCGATGTTTTATTTCCTTGACTTTCTTCCTCTATTTATTTTCCTCAGTGTGTTCGATTTTTCCTTGCTTTCGGTTCTTTTTTTCTTTGCCTTCCTTTGTATTCCTTTTCCTTCTATAGCTTCGTCCTTTCTTCTCTTTTATTTCTCGTTTCTCGTCGTATTCTTTTTCTTATTCTTTTCCGCTTGTCTTAATTAAATTTCCTTTCTTAATTTTATTTATTTTTTTATTTTATTCCATTCCATTTAATCCGTTCATTATTTTTTTCTTTTCTTCGCTTGCCTATCTTATTTCTTTATCTACCCTATTTATCCTTATTTATTTATTTAATATTTATTTTTTCTTATATGTTATTTATTTACTTTACTACTGATTTATTTAATATTTATCATTTATTATATTTTATTTTATATTTATTTATTGTATTTTATTATTTATATTGTATATTTTATATATATTTATTTTTATTATTTAATTATTTATTATTTATTTATTATTTATTTATTTTGTATTTATTTATTTTATTATTTACTTTATTTTTTTCCCGTGTATTTTTCTTTTCCTTTAGCCTTGCTGCTTTTCCTTGTTTTTCTCGTTTTATTTTTCCTCATTTCTTCCCTTTCGTTTATTTGATTCCGCTTATTATTTGCTCTCCTTTTTTTTCGGTGCAACCGTTGATTCCCTATATGATTTCCTCGCTTTACTTTATTTTATTATTCAGTTTATTTTCTTATTTAATTTATTTTAGGGTGTATCCAGCCTTTGTGTGTTTTATTTTTTTCTCAGTGTATCCTGAGTTTATTTTATTATTTTATTTGCTTTATTTTATTTTCATTGTAGCCCGATTTTATGTTATTAATTTAAAACTTCGCTTTAATTTATGTTGATTTATTTTATTATTTTATTTAGTTTATTTAATTTATTTTATTTAATTTATTTTATTTAATTAATTTATTTATTTCGTTTTTTTATTTCGTTTATTTTATTTTTTTATCCCTTAAATTATATTAATAATTTATTTTCCGTGTGTCCTCCTTTTTATTTTAATTCTCTCAGTGTATCCTTTTATTTCGTTGAATTTATTCATTTTATTTCGATTTATTATTTGATGAATTCGTTCTATTTATTTATTTTATTTACTGATTTTATTTAATTTCTTTTTTTTATTAATTTATTTAAGTTTATTTTATCCTTTGATTTATTTTATTTATCCACTGTGCGCAGGATCTGTATATCCTCGGGGCGGAGGGACTTTTCTTATTTTCTTTCTCTTTTTTTCATAGGATCTCTGTACTAAATTTTCTGAATTCGCGGCGATTTAATTTTTCTCTTATTTTCTGTTCCGATGTGTGTTCAACGAAGGGTATTTACTGAATGTCATCATTTAAATAAAAAGGCCAGTGTATAAGTTGGTCCCCGCCCTGATGGCGGCGCAACCAAGAGCGTAAATCATTAGTATATATATATGTATGTATATGTATGTATAACCGCGACTCACGATCTGCACGTGCAGCGGCGGTTCTCTCTGCTCTGCCGACGTCGACGTAGGCAGCGACTTGGATTTTTCTTATTGCCTAAAAATGTAACTTTTGCGCCCTGTTTTTGGCGAAGCTGTACTATTCTTTTCTGAATGGAATTTTTCTATCGTCTTCTCCTCTTCCCCTTGTCTTTCGTTAACGGTCCGAAAAAATGAGGCGCCGTTGTGGCGGCTGCATGTGCGTCGCAATTATGGATGTTTCTGGCAATTTCTAGCCTTTGCATATGCATGCATGTGCGTATGTATGTATATGTTTTTCAACGCTAAAAATCTCTTGTTCGGCTGGCGGGGCTTTAATCCGCCTTAGCAAGGATTCTTACATCTCCCCATGTCCTGACGAGTCCCTGATGTCGGGCGCCATCTGTAAGGATGCACTACGGCCGAGATATGAACTCAGCGGCCCAGAATTCCTTCCAGAATAATTTATAATTTGGAAACGCCAGAACATGAAGGAGGCCGAGGTTGGCGAGAATTTTTAGGGGTTGGTTTTTGGCTTAGAAAATTGCGACTTCCAATTGCCCACGCTGGGCGGGACAAATTTCTACCGGCCGGCCAGTGGCCTAAACCCTCCGCTAGAGACTGGAGCCGGCTCGGGGTCGCCCAGCAGCCTGCTCCGGCGCCCACAACACAATCCTAGCCCCGCGGCCTGGTCCGAACCCAACGGCCGCGGCGCGGCGGCTCCGCCTGGAATTATCCAGCAGCGGGCAGTCGCCCCTTTCCTTTCCTTCCAGAATTATTTATAATTTGGAAACGCCAGAACATGAAGGAGGCCGAGGTTGGCGAGAATTTTTAGGGGTTGGTTTTTGGCTTAGAAAATTGCGACTTCCAATTGTCCACGCTGGGCGGGACAAATTTCTACCGGCCGGGAATTTCCAGCGGCCTAAACCCTCCGCTAGAGACTAGAGCCGGCTCGGGGTCGCCCAGCAGCCTGCTCCGGCGCCCACAACACAATCCTAGCCCCGCGGCCTGGTTCGAACCCAATGGCCGCGGCGCGGCGGCTCCGCCTGGAATTATCCAACAGCGGGCCGTCGCCCCTTTCCCTAAAATATTCCCCGTGACTCGCGATCGCCTGAGGGCGCCTGGGCTAATCCCTTCGGCGCGCTCTAAGATTGGACAGGCGGCCTGGGGAAACCCAACAGCCGCCGCCCGCGCCCGGAATTAATCTCAGCAGCGGGGCGCTCCTGTTCCCGTCTTGCCCAATTCGGCGCCTGGAATTACCCAACGGCAACCAACATTGGCTCTGCTTTCCCCACTCCTTTCCCTCTAGCTAGTACACACCCCGAAATCTTGGCGTAATATATAAAATATAGGGCGGCTTGCCTCGCTTACCCAATATAAAACTTCAACAATTTATCTTCGTTGCTGCTTCTCTTCCTTCTCCTTTTGCACTACTTTGCACACATACACACTTGTCAAATTTTCACTTCCAAATCTTTCTGAGGCCAAATCGCGAGTGAATGCAAATTTGACTGCAAAACTCGCCCTGACCTAATTTCGGCTCTCCCGCTGGCGGCAGCGCTGCCGCGATCTTTGGCACGCGCCGTCCCGGGTTCCAGCCGTTCTTCTGCCGACATTATTCACCTCTCGCTCTCTCCTGATCGAGCAGGTGGCGGATTTTGCACGTATACTAAGATTGGATGGGCTTTGCTGGATTGTAGGACTTGGATTCGAAGCGACTCAGACGGTCAGAAGGCAAAATAAATTTGTCTAAAGCGGATGGAGTAATACTGAATATATATTTATATATATTTTGTTATGTTTTCGTAAATCTGGATTGTTTATATATAGATAGTTTCTGATTATTTATAAATATCGAAACTGTATTTGAACTTTGGGAACCAATCGGAAACAGAATAGAATCTGAATATATTTTTCTGAATTTTAATTTGTCAATTTGATTGGATGCATGCGGAAGCGTTGGAAATAGCTCAATAATTAATCTCATTGGGGAAACATATACGGTCACACTAATGTGGAAATGGAAGCGCATGCAAGTTTCTAACTAAATTAGTTATTTGGAATTTCATTAAAAATAATTCAATAATTATTTTATGTGTCCGGACTTATTTCGTTGACCGCTGCTGTAATTGTCGCCGTACTGTTTTCGAAGACAGTGCAGAGCAGCGGAGATAACAGGAGGCGAAAAATTTGCCAATGATCGGAGCGTCGACTTGCCGACGATTATGCTTGTATTATTATATATGGATGTAACTCAGCTCAGAATAGAGTAAAGACGAGTTAATAAATGTGCATATGTAAATAAAACCGGTGGCTTTTCTGCCAACTTATGTTTGTCGATTTGTATTTTATTTTATTTATTGAGAAAATAGCAAATAGCTGATATATAAAGTCCCTCCCCTTACCTCTGGCCGAGGAAGGGAATGTTTTTTAAAGATGGCTCCGACTCACATCAGCTGGGCAGAGGTAAGGATAGGTATCGTAATACAAAGAACATAAAACACGAAAAGACCCATGCATCTCGAAATTAGACTTACAAATATCTAGGGCAATGGGACGAAAATGACGGGAAGGCCTACTAGGGACCGAGAGCCTAACGAGGTTAAGATAAATGGAAGTAATATGACCGTTAATAAGTTTATGCATGAACATTACTCCATAGCAGGTCCAACGGTCCTTCAACGAGGACAGGCCTAAAAGCCGCAGTCTATCCATGTAAGCCGGTAGACGACGGTGTGAATCCCAATTTAAGCCGCGAAGAGCAAACAAAAGGAATTGTTTCTGTACCGATTCAATAAGGTCAGGATACATCGTGTACTGGGGAGACCATACGCACGAGCAGTATTCGAGAATGGGCCGAACAAGAGAGATGAATAGGAGTTTAGTGGTATAGGGATCGTCAAACTCTTTAGACCAGCGCTTAACAAAGGCTAACACGCCCTTAGCCTTGCCAACAATTACGCTGATATGATTATTGAAGTTTAAATTGTGGCTATACAAAACTCCTAGGTCAGTAAATAAATGGATGCGTTCAAGACCGCCCGTCCCTAGAGAGTAATTGGCGAGAAAACAGTTTTTCCGATAAAAAGACATGAATTTGCATTTTGAGTTGTTGAGAACCAACAAATTGTTGGAGCACCAAGATTCCATGTTATTCAGATATGTTTGTAGAAGCGTATGTGACGCTGAGTTTGTTAGAGGCAAGCATAATTTTACATCATTGGCGTACATCATCACCTGGGAATGAGCAACAACATCAGGCAAGTCGTTAATAAAAAGTACAAAAAGAAGAGGTCCGAGATGGCTCCCTTGCGAAACGCCAGAAGAAACGTGCACAATATCGGAAAACGCATCCTTAAAAGCAACTCTCTGAGTGTGGTTAGATAGATATGTTGCAATCCAGCAGGACAACAAAGGAGGGAAGCATAATAATGAGTTTTTTCAGTAATAACTGGTGATTTACTGAATCAAACGCTTTGCTAAAATCAGTGAAGATAACGTCTGTCTTGGTATTGTCTTTAAAAGAATTTCTAATAACAGCACAGAACTCCAGAAGGTTTGTTGTGGTAGATTTCTGTTTCATAAAACCATGCTGCGAGGAGGACATAAGTGAACTGCATTAGTGTTGTAGTTCACCAGTAATTAAGAGTTCGAAAAGCTTGGGAATCGCACTAAGTTTAGCAATGCCTCTATAATTCTCAATATTTCACTTATTTCCTTTTTTATGAAGGGGAATTATAAATGATTTTTCCAATTGTAAGGAAAGAACGATAACTTTAGAGACATTTGAAAATGCTTTGACAAAAGACACAGTTTCTCAAAATACAACTAGGCACAAAATCGAGACCAGAAGAAAGGGATGGCTTGAGGGCTTGAGGTTCCGAAGAACATCGTCCTCTTTGATTATGGGCATGAAAATGCAGTTGGAATGCGGAAGAGAGTATTTGTACAAGGATGTAGAATCGAATTAGGTAGAAGAGTACGTAGACTGGAAAAATTTTGCGAATAGGTTAGCAATATTAAGATCAGAGGAAGTCGACTCAGATTTAAGATAAAGACGGGAAGTAAAAAGCTGCGATTTACGCTTTGAATTAATGAAAGCATAAAATCGCTTCGGATTCGTCTGAGATTCACTTCTACATCGATTCAAGTGGTTCTTATAGCATTCGGTGTTATGAGTCAAGAAGTCAGAGCGAGCTACCAAATACCTGGCTTGTAGTCCAGTTCGACGGAATTTCTTAAAAAGCCTTGATTTAACATTTTTTAAATACGAAAGACGTGTAAACCAGGGAGGCTTGTGTGAAGTAACAGGAGAGGGAAATGATGGGACAAACAAATCAAAACAAGAATATAAAATGTCATAGAAGCGTTCAATTAAGATAAGGGGATCGTCTGTATTATCCAAAAAGATCCGCCGCCGATGCGCGATGGACGGTCGTGCCAGTAAACAACGTAGTTGCCAGTAAAGAGTTCAGAATGACAGACAGAGAGTTAAGCCACGTTTCCGTAAAAACAATTACGTCAGCATCAAAAGAGACACTATCAACGTGCAATTTACTAAGTTTCCCCAGTAAACTACGAACGATTTGATAGTGGATGGAAAACGAATCAATCAGTTTTTTGAAGGCAAAGCTGTGGGAGACTGAGGCGCACGAGCCCGAGGATTAATTTTGTGTACGAGTTCATGAACTATGGCATGTTCAGGCCATACGGAAGGATCCAGAACACTATCCAAACGACCATCAGAAAGCGCAATTTTAAACGAAGATATATCACGTCTCTGTTTAAAATTAAACTTTGAGACGGTAAATTCGGTACCAGAAACATTCAACTTGCTGCTCAGATGGGACTTAACATCATTTTTAGAAGCACCAGGGTTAAGACGGGAAACAAAGACGAACTTCCTAGGAGCGACGCCGGCCAATGGTGACAGTTTTCGCTGAGCAACTCCAGAGATTGTAGAACGTTGTGGTCCGGGCGAGGAGATAGGAGACGACGAGATTAATACCGCCGGTATTCCAAGATGAGCGTCTCTGTCGTTATCCGCCGCCAAGACATTAACGGCGGCAGCACGCGACGTGGAAGCCAGGTCAGCATAGACAGGCTGTTAAGTTGAGGGTGCAGCGACGTCAGTGAGTAGAGAGCCCAGAGCCGCTCTTTGAGTTAGCTCAGATGAGGCAGCATCGCAGCAGACATCGGTCACAGCCGATGTGATATCACTGGATATGGTTCGAGGGCTGAACTGCATAAGGGGGGTCGCAGGGTCTGAAACTTGCAAAGAAGCATTAGGCAGAGTACACAAGTTGTTATTAGGCGAAAAACGTAGCAATTTCAGATTTTTAAAGTGGGACTCCGCCGTATGGAAGCGACTTGAGAGTTCCCTGAATCCAGCCGAAAGGGACTGAAACTCAAGATAAGTTTGCCGCATAAAAGTTCTCATATAGGATTTGATATGTAGGCAGCTGGGGCACGTCCAATCCAATCAGGCGTGACCAACAACAATGTTGAGCCGAGTGCTGCAATAATCAGTAAACGCATAGCACAGAAGAAAAAGACAAAGGGGATGTAAAGATCAATGAAACCGAATTAATTATCACAGATTAAGGTCACTGTCTTTATTTGAAATGATTCAGATGTTATTGGTAATTAACGAGCACCAAAACACTGACCAATTACCAAAAACTTGGATTTTGTGGATTAGGATACGGTGAAAACTTCGAGTAAAGGTGGAGCGATAGGAAACACGCCCGATGCAAAGCTTCGCATATGAAATATCTTTTTGTATTTGTTTATATAGGAGCTGTTGACTGTAATATTTAATAATTAATAATTAGTTTCTTAATTAATAGTTATTATTTCTTGGATGTATGTTTGTATGTTTGTTGTGCCAATTATTTATATTTGAATATTTAAATAAGTAAATATAATGGTATGTATTTTTAAGTTTCGAAAGCGGCAGTATATCAGTGGAGTAGACTGTATCGATTATGGGAGTAAAAAAGTGAAAAAAAAATGCAAGCGATGGAATACAGTAAACGTAAAGGAACTAAGTAATAACTACTTAATTAAATTTCACTGTGGAATTTGCCTTTATTTAAACACACACTTTGAATTTCGGAACTCACAGAAATTGTTTCGAGCTTAATACGGAAATTTTATTTATTCATTTTATTTTTTTTCTTTGATGGATCATTTTTTTAAATTGTTTAGAAACCCGTGACGGTATATTTGTATTTGTATAAAATTAGGTAATTCATGTTAAGTATGAGTGAGTGTCTGTACATATGTGTGTATATATTTACATAAATTTGTTAAATATGTTTTGCGGGAAATGTACTGATATCACTGGAGCGGACTGTATTGGGCATATCTAAGTGTAAATAAAATAAATTAACTACTCGGAGTTGAATGTTTAACTGTGGCTTTTGGCATTTATTTAGACATAAACTTTAGGAAGTCGGAAATGAATTGGATGTGGATTGCCGGAGTGTCGGATCAATCGGACTTGGATTTAGACAATCATACAGAGAAGTTTGGTGAACTGAGCTTCGCAATAACCTCTTTGTATGACCGGCAGCAATAATGTAAATAAAACTTATCTGAGAGATTTTAAAACCACCGGAGCTGCTGGGAAGGGACCAATGTTCTGGAGGATTAAGATCGTTCCAACATATGTCGGAGTAAGAGTATATAGAAGACTGAAAACGGCAAAGTTTCATTCAGATAGCTTTTAAACTGAGGGACTAGTTTGTGTATAATCGGACAGACGGACATTGCTAGATCGGTGATGTCTCCTTCACTGTGTTACAAACTTCTGACTGAAATTGTAATACCGTCCTGGTTATTGCCTGAAGAGGTTGGCTTGGCTTTTGGCTTCTGCCTGGGTGACTTGGAGCTCTTCTGGGAGTCGAGTTGTTGATGCCTGCTCCGTCCTGTTGGTGTGGCCAACCAGTCCCGACGCTTTAGCGACCAGGTCTACAAGGGGAACCAGATTCGTTTCCACTCCCCTCTGGACCTTATCCCGGAGGTGGAGCTCGCCACAAACCGGGACTGCTAGCCAACGGTCAGATTATTTGTATAGGCTTCGTCTTTCGTTCCAATGCCCTCGAGCCCCGGCGTTTGATGTGCCTGGTACAGGCCTCACAATCGATAGTTTTTCGACCGGGAATTCTTATTTGACTTTGGCGGCTGTGACGTAGGACTTATATTATTGGACTGCGAGGTTATTTTCCGCAGCCTCTTAGCTGCACCATAGGCGTTTGATGTGCTTTGTACAGGCCTCACAATCGATTCTTTTCGACCTGGAATTCTTATCTGACTTTGGCAGTAGTGTCGAATTAGGACAAGATTCCTTTATTGGTAGCCGCCTTACAACTTGATACATTTTTAGGGCTTGCTCCTCCTCTTCACGTCCTTTCTTCTTCCTCCTCGCGTCCCTCCTTCTTCCTCCTCTATCTCTGCCGATCGAGGCGGACGTGCCCTTCTTCTCATCGTCACCTGGTAGGTCCCTTCCGCGGTAGTCCGGCAGAATCGCTGACGCGTAGGCCATGCCTTGGCCGTCTTCCCTTCGATCGCCCTCCATATTTCTAGGTGGCGTCGAGTTGCGTGGCAGCGCTGCTCCCTGGGGCCGCAGCGGGGGATCGCCCAGGACGGTGTCCACCTCCTCAATGGTGATCCAGTCCCCCCGCCGCACGCAATGGTGCTCCGGCGACGGGGGGAAGGTTACGACGGGCGTGGGTGATGGCCGGCGGAAGGGTGCCCGCAGCGGCCCGCGGGTATATTGGGCCTGGATTAGGTGGACCCAATCTACCCTACAGTACCCATACCTCTCCTCGCTCCCTTCAACCCAGTGCTCGGCGGTGGATGCGTCGTTCTTCTCTTCGCTGTCGGAGCTGATGGTGAAGGTCCGGTCGGCCTCGCCCTTCCTCGAACGTATACTTGCGGGTAGCCATAGCTTTGTAGAAAAGGGTTTCACCCCGGCTTCCCACAGACCCCCATATGTGGAGCCCCTCGCGGGATAAAAGGCCACACGAGTCCCTGATGGCTGCATGCATCAGTCACAGACTTTTTGACGGCTAGTAGGAAGTCCCGAGAAAGTAGAGATGCTGCCCCACAAATGTTGGCTCCAAATGGATAGCCATCGTGGAAAAATATACAAATACACATACATATCCCATCGTGATGAGACACGCTCTGCCGGTATAATTTTTAATCTGGAACGGGCCGGCATAATCAATGCCCGTGTATGTGAAGGGAATCGAGAAAGAGACTCTGTCAGCTGGAAGACTGCCCATGAGCTTCTGACACGGATTCACCACAGCCTTGAGCAGATTCTTGATTTTAGGAATCCAATACTTCGATCGGATCAGGCGATTAACTGACTACCGCCGTGAAGAGTAATCTGGTGGGTAAAATGAATAAGGCGAGACAGCCTACAGTCTTAGGGCAGAATTATGGGATGGCGTTCATCATACTGGAGAGCTCTCGAGGCACGACCACACGCCCTTAGAAGACCGTGTTGGTCCAAAAACTGAAAAAACAATGGGTCTGGATCCCGGAAGGGATTCTGCCAAATGCTTCTGCCCCTGAGCCGTATGCTCTACGCTGCGCTCGTTCAGCCTCTCGTGGGTGGTGAAATAGAGGAAATTGCGTCCTTGTGGCAGCGACTAAGCGCCGAGCATACGCCGGAACTCGCAGTAATTTGTCCAGCTTAGAGAAGCGATCTAGAAATTCGTCAGAGCGGCCCTGGCTGAAATTCTTTTTCGCGAGTCGAGCTCTGTGTTCGAATGCACATCGATTTGTGCTAGCCATAGCTCTTGTGGCCCTTGCAGCCACTCTGGCCCGTGCCACCAAAGTTGACTATCCGCTAATTCGTGTAGGGACACGCCTCGACTAGCTAAATCGACGGAATTTTGTTCGGATCCCAACGTGTGCCCAGCAGTCGACTGGTACTGCCTGCGTGATCTTGGCCACTCTGTTGGCTACAAACGTGGTCCAGTTGCACGCAGGCTTCCTTAACCAGGCCAGGACGAATAGCTGTCACCATTTCGGCTAACAGCACGGCCCCACAGAGCTCTAGACGTGGCAGTGACACGGTCTTTACTGGAGCGACTCGTGTCTTGGATGTGAGGAGGTTCGAAAAGATTTCCTGACCAACCTCGACACGCACGTAGATCGCCGCTCCAAAAACTTTTTGGGACGCATCGCAGAATCAATGATACGCCACTTTGATTTCAGGCAGATAACAGACCCATCTCGGAACGCGGATCTGGTTGAGGTCATGGAGAAACTCCAGCCACCTCTGACTCATTTTGCTCCTGCGTGAAAATTTTCTTGCGGGACAAAATAGAATTCATCGAGGAACTCGCTCTGAAGGAGGTGTTCGGCTGGAATATTTGTTAGTACGTTTGGTTTAGTTTCGTGTGGTTTGAAGTCCAGAAAGTGGGGAAACCAGCAGAGCTAAGAGCTGCTTGTAGCTCTTAGATCGAACTACGGGCCTCATTGATGAAATTAGCCCCTGTGTTGCTGACTTTTGGAAACGGCCTTTGGACATCCTCTGCTAACTGCTGCAACACTCGAATAGCGAGGAAACGCGCATAGTTGACCCCGAAAGTAACTGTTTTCAACTCGAAGTCTCGGAGCAGGATTCTTTGAAAGGGTGTATGCTTCGGATCGGCCCAGATCTGACGGTACATCTTTGTGATGTCCACGCTGAACACGTATTGGAAATATCGCCACTTCAGAATCTGAATGGTCTGATCGGATTGCAGTACTGGACCAGCATGAAGAACATCATTTAAGCTGGTTCCATTCGCAGACGGACTTGAGGCGTTAAATACAATCCGAAGCTTTATCGTGATTCTTTCGGGCTTGATTACCGCGTGATGTGGAAGATAGTAAGTTAGAGAAATATTAGTCGATGAATCTTCTTTCAAATCATTCGATCTGTATCTTCGTAGAGGACGGTCGTGTTTTTGTTTTGCGCTACGCCTTTTGTGTTTATTTTGAATTTAAACCACCGGGGTTTCCTCTAATTTATCACCTAATATAAATATATACCGTTTTGCTACCGCGCGTGCATGCACTTTTCTGTGTAATTAAATTGCATTAATAATCACTTTTTGGTTTCGAGCTAAGACGGTTTTCTTATCTTATTTTTCCTCTTTGCTCTTTTACCGTTACCGCCATTAAATGAGTCGCCGAAACGCAAAAAATCCGCTGCTGGTCGGCTGCAACTGTGTGAGACACAGCAACCGGTTTCCTGCCACTCTCCGTCACCACAGCTCCTGGTAACCGAATCGGTCGTTGGGGTATCGGAAGCCGCTTAGCCAGCAATTTCCGCGTCGTCCGTTGTGTCCAATGTGCAGGCCAATTATTTGGCTCCGCAAATTCCCGTAGAAAAATCTACCCAGGGTCCAACATTGCCCGGAATACCGGCCGTGGTTGGTAACAATTCGTTACGTTAGACCCTTACAGCAGTCCCACCTTCGAAAACTATATTTGTTTCGAGGATAGCTGTTCTATACAAGGCAATTCTAATGGTGTGTCTAACGTCCTTCACACTGTGGCACAGCATGACCTCATAAATGCCTTGCTTGATTTAACATTATTTCAAGTTAACCATATCTTTAATTCGTTAAACCGCTTACTGGATCTATGCTTTGTCTCCGATCCTGCAGGCGTAAACCTTATTAGAGTTCCTCCAATGACGCAACCTGAAGATCCTTATCATCCAACTTTCGATGTGACTATCGACACTGGGACAGAGTTAGCAACGACACCTGATAGCAGCTTAAGCAGAGTCCGCTGTTTCCGAAAGGCTGACTATCAGAGGCTAAACACTTTAATAACAGAATTTGATTGGTTTATCTTTACACGAGCTCTGACATGGCATCCGCCATTGATATGTTTAACAGTGCCATGAACTCATTTTTCTCCTTATATGTTCCTAAAACCTACCCGTCGATCTCAAATAAACCGCTTTTGTTTAACAAGGAGCCGACACGTTTAAAAAACGTAAAATCTAGGCTTTATAAGAAATATAAACTCACTGGTTCAAGAACGGCTTTCTCATCTTATCTTAGTGCTCGATCTAACTTTACCGTGCTTAACGCTCAGTGTTATACAAATTATTTGACTCGTTGTAAGGTAACAGTTTTATAACTTTGTTAACTCTAAACGTAAACCCACGTTATACCCTCCCTCGCTGTCGTTTAAGAATACTACAGTATATTCTGATCAAGCAATAGCCAATCTCTTTGCTGAGTTTTTTAAAACTACATATTCGCCCTCAACATCTTCAGATCATACATTTTCTCCAGCTTTGCCCAGTTCGTCCTTAATCTTCAGTCCTATTTTAAACGAAAACTCACTTATTCTTGATCTTCAACGTGTTAAGCCAGTTTATTCACCAGGTCCCGATGGAACACCGGGCTCTGTGCTTAGGTATTGCTCCGAGGCGCTGTGTAACCCCCTTCTTCAATTGTTTACCTTATCTTTAGAACCCTCAGAATTTCCTCTTATTTGGAGGGAATCATTTGTTATTCCTCTCCACAAAAAAGGTAGCAAATCGGATGCCAGGGGTATCTCTAAGTTATCGGCTATCCCCAAACTTTTCGAGAATGTAATCACTCCTCCCTTGCAACATCTATGCAGATCCGTCATTTCTCCATGCCAGCATGGTTTTATGAGGCGAAGATCAACCACGACCAATCTTCTGGAACTTACCTCTTTCGTTATTAGGGGCGTCCACCTTGGACCACTGCTATTCACATTGTTTATCAATGATTTGCCAAATCCATGATGACGTTAAACTTTGCTTGCAGTATAGGGACAGTTCATGCAAATCAGACCCACAATCGGATCTTGATAACTTCCAAGCATGGTGTCATGCAAACGAATTACATCTCAACAGCTCAAAATGCAAACTGATGACAATTTCACGTGTCACTCCCCTGCTTGCCACCTATATGCTTAACGATTGCTCTTTGGTAAGAATTACTACTGTTGATGATCTGGGTGTCCGCCTGGATCAACTGGCGGACTCGGAAGTCTACTGGCGGACTCAAAAGTCGTCGGGCGGACTTTAACGTCAACTGGCAGACTCGAAAGTCGTCGGGCGGACTCGAAAGTCAACTGGCGGACTCGAAAGTCGACTATGTATTTGCAATCCAAATCCTAAGATTCGGTTTGCAGAAAAATGACTTTGGCTGCTGACTACTGGAAGTGTGCTGCTAGAGGCTTACCGCTTCCGATCGCTGTCGGCTGGCGGTCCGCTTTATATAGGGCCTGGCTTGATCTAGTGTGCCCGCCGCGATCGGTCTCTTCTTCTTATTCCGACTTAGTATGCCCCTTCCTTGGCGCGCGCGCGCTTTTAATTTAAATATTTCTTTTATGTGCGCAGCACATGTCATAACTCTCTTTACTTCATTAGTTCGCCCTATATTGGAGTATGGTTCGTGCGTCTGGAGTCTTCAATTTGGAGTCCACAGTAGCCGCATTGAATCTGTCAAAAAGAACTTTTTGCTTTTCGCCTTCCGTGGCCTACCCTGGTACCCTACCTGCCCTGCTAACCTTAGATTACCGTCTTACTCTAGTAGAATTCTGCTGCTTATTATACTTTCTTTAGCTAACCGTAGGACGATGCTTGGCGTCGTCTTTTTACACAAACTTATCCACTGTGATGTGGAGAGCCCCCTACCTGCTAGGCCAGCCCAATTTCCATGTTCCCCGTCTTTCATCTAGAACTTTTATACCATTAGTAGTTAACCACTGTAGTCGTGAGTTTGAAGTACATGAACCCTTTAGGGTTTTATGTACTGATTACAATCGTCTTTTTAGTAGTATTAGTAGTAGTATTGAAAGCCTTAAAAAACTAAAAACTGTATTGCTTGTAGTACTAGCCCGTAGTGTATCCTAATTTTTCGTCATCCTATTCTATTTTTTTCTTCTCTCCCGAGTTACTAGCACGCGTTTCGTGCCGTACGTTACATGGCTGCGCCCCTCGGTCGGTTGGGCGGGAGGTGGGCGTGGGACTCGCGCGAAAACAAAAAAATAAAAAAATATATGACCCAGATCCAGATACTCCTGAATCACGTTCTCATATTGCTCTTTTAAAGGAAAGTCTCTTTTTAAACGATTCTCGTTTCAAAGAAACTAAGTTTACGCAATGGACCTCGAATATCCTAAATTGGATCCAGAGTTTACGGGGTCGCATCATGGAATCGTAACTACGTACCTCCCGCTTGCGTCTTTCTTGGTAGTTTGGAGGAAGTTCCTTTCGCAGTAGGAATCGGACTCTTTTACTATCTGGATCCTCCACCTCCCAGAACTTGCTGCGAAGCAAGTCTAAGGAATCTTAATTTCTGTGGTGTATCTGAGTCGTGAAGGATGCGACCCTGTTTGCCTTTGTATGTGAGATCGCCCCTTTAAGTACCCACCTGAAAATGATCTCTTGGCCTAGGAGTGAGCCACAAAAGTTTTTCCTAGTGCCCTGCATCATCACCGACGGTAAAATATCTTCTCCGATCAGTATATCGATTTGGGAACTTTCAAAGATGTGAGGGCAGTTTGCCCGCTAATTCCGGAAGGACGTAGGCTGCGGTATCTAATTGTAGACCCGGCTTAGCAGGGGAGCGGATTGCAAACTGGCAGAGTTTCGTTGACTCTGCTGAAACCGATTAGTTTAGCCCTGAGACTTGAGACTTTCACTTCACACAAATAATCTTTATACACTTCACTTTTAAGACTAACTTAAAAACTAAGGGAGCAGGGAGCGGGAGAGCAACGGAGAGCGGGAGTGCAAGCAGGAGTGCAAACTCCAGTGCAGCGCTCGCTCCCACATTGCCGCTCAGAACTAAGCGCCCTTGTGGCGCGAACATGCATGATTAATTTATTAAATTATAAATTGTTTAAACCAAATTATATATATACACATAAAATTGAACCGCTCTTGGACGCAACATTTATTTATTATTATGATGATTAATTTATTAAATTATAAATTGTTTAAACCAAATTATATATATACACATAAAAATTGAACCGCTCTTGGACGCAACATTTATTTATTATTTATTGCGTGTAATATTGCAATCTTTTGGAGGAAGAATTAAAATGTCGGCTCGAAAACTTAAATGCTTAAATTAATAAGGCAACTCAATTACAAGAACAAATAGAAGTCCTAGATAGTAACGACAAATATGGCGAAGAGTTGGAAGAACTTAGTATAGTGAAAAAGGCAAAATTAATGTCGCTATTAGCTGCCTTACAGACTGCATCCAGTAGCGATACTCCGGGAGCAGTTGCTGTAGCACCAACTCGTGTTCGTCTTCCGAATTTAGCACTACCAAAATTCAGTGGTAATTATTCGGAATTTAAAAACTTTATTAGCCTCTTTAAAACTTTGTTACATAAAGATACAAGCATTCCAGTTATCGAAAAATTTAACCAATTAATTTCATGTCTCTCTGGTAAAGCTTTAGAAACAATTAAAGCTTACCAAGTCACTGAGAGCAATTACGAAAAGGCAATGGCCAGTTTAAAAAAAGTTTACGATAACGAGTGCCTCATCTTTATGAATAATATTTCAACATTATTCAGTCTTCCAAAAATATCGCATCAGTCTGTATCCTTCTTGAGAAATCTTATCGACACTGTTTCGTCGATTTACGGTTCTCTGTTATCGATAGGAGATGACACAAAGATTTCGAATGCAATGTTGATTTATTTGGTATTAAATAGAGTCAACCCAGTAACCAAACAAAAATGGAAGGAACAGCTCGATTATGAGAAATTGCCGTTTTTGAAAAAATTTTAAATCGCCAATATTGCCAATGGTAATGGAGAGCCCAATTCTCAAGATAAGGAAAAGGTAGACACCATGGTGAAGTCGCGAATGGTCGTGAGTTCTCCTTCGATTTCTGGATACTGAAATCGATCTCCGGCTATCATCCCGATCAATCGGTGAACGTCAGCGATTGGAAGTACCCGAAGAACCTACCATTAGCAGACCCCTATATTTATAAATCACAAAAAAAAATTGATATGCTAATCGGAGCCGAATCATCATTCCTCTACATTTGAAAACAGCATGGATGGAATATGCCGAAAATCACCCTGTCTAAATTAGACGAGGTAGCTATTCCTCGGTTTGTGCATACCGATCCGATGTCACCGGTGCAGTTACATGCCTTTGCCGACGCATCCATGAGAGCTTATGGAGCGTGCGTATATATTCGTAGCAAATCTGCAGATGGTTATAAAGTGTCGTTGTTGGCTTCAAAGTCGAATGTAGCGCGCTCAAGACCAAAACGCTCCCAAGGCTTGGGTTGTAAGCCGAGCACCTTCTCGCAGATCTCTGCCAGAGAATCAAACCGTTAATAAACGTCCCTATAGAGCGAATAGTATACTGGTCGGTTTCGGAAGTTACTCTTCATTGGATCCGATCTCATCCCTCTTCGTTTTCGACATTTGTTTCAAACAGGGTTGCGGAGATTCAATAATGGTCAGGAGAAGCTACTTGGCGGCATGTTCTACCAAAGCAGAACCCAGCAGATATACTTTCTGGAGGTTATGACGTCGACGAAATTAGGCAGTCAATCTGGTTCACAGGACCATAGTTTCTGAAGGACAAAGACTGACTGGTGCTGTGCAAACATCCGATTTGCTAGATGTCATCGAGGGATTCTCGTCACACCTCAAACTGCTTAGAGTGTTCGCTTACATGTTCCGCTTTATAAGAAAATGCAAAGACAGGAGTATAGTTTTCGAAAAACTCTGTCACCGACTGAATATAATGAAGCATTTAGTAAAATTGTCGAAATAATTCAAAAACACCAGTATCAAATAGAAATTTGAAAAATTCATAAAGGCTCCATCGTCGAGGAAGGACAGCTCGTCGTCGTGGCAGAGGACAACCTGCCGCCTCAACAGTGGCTCCCAGGGAGGATCGTCGCGACACACGCAGGGCAGGACGGAATGGTCAGGGTCGTCGACGTTAGGAGGAGCGATGGAGCTGTCTTCCGGAGGGCCATACACAAGCTGGCTCCGCTTCCAGTGTGTTGAAGCCGTGGGAGGCGTTCAACGGGGTCGGTGTTGGATGATTTTGTATATTTGTGATTGTATGGAAGAATTTATGAAGTTTAGTGTAAGCTAGTTTAGAGCGAAGGCTGGAGCATAATAAAGTTCTCTCCCTCTCTTTCCGAATTCGCCCCGTCTTCGCCAACCTTCGTTAAGTTAGTCCATAAGAGCTATTATAATTTAAAATAGAAGACTCGGAATTTGAAAACCGATCGACCAAGTAAATTATCTTGCAACCAAGTTTTTTTCGGTTTATTTAATAAAATAATTAAATATTTCATGGCTGTTTATAATATTAGTCAAATATTAGTCCAATTATAGAAATACCCGTGGCACAAAGTGTTTTATTTGAGGGAAAACCAAGCGCCTCGAATCTATCATTATCGTTCGGTTTCCCGACAACTTTCATTATATTTTTAGTTATGAGATAACTGAAATTGATAAAATATTCCGTAAATCGACATCTCACAAATAATATATTATTTTATGTGGCGGCTTTTTATTTATTCAAAATTATTTCGCCCATTGTCACCTGTATTCGTACTGTATTCGTGGCTACATAAAACTAAATAATTATTAATTTATTAAATAAT
Organism: Drosophila birchii; assembly: GCA_035046345.1. Classification (NCBI taxonomy): domain Eukaryota; kingdom Metazoa; phylum Arthropoda; class Insecta; order Diptera; family Drosophilidae; genus Drosophila; species Drosophila birchii. The sequence continues at coordinate 2,060,921 of JAWNOA010000047.1, forward strand.
AAAAAATAATTATTAAGGAATAACTAGAGGTGGCACTGACTTGATCACTAATAACACAGGTCCACAAAAAAAAATACGGAGATTAAACGCGGCGAATTCTGAAGGTCTGTACCTGCGATACTCGAATGTAATATTTCTAGAAGTCTGCTATTGGTTGGAAAACCCGGTTATAGAACAATTTTACATCCTTGTCACCCTTGTCTATAATTTTTAGGACTACAACAACCAATACAAGAAGTTTATATACCCTTGCCGAATTTTAACAAAAAATTAAAACCGAAATTCTGGAATAATCATTAGTTGTAAAATCTCAAATTTGATGAAAATGGTTTGAAAATCTGCTAAGTTGTTTTTTTTTATTGTTCCTATGACAGCTATAGGATATAGTTGGTCGATTTTCATGAAATTAAAACCGAAATTCTGAAATAATACTAGATGGCCAAATATTAAGTTTTTGAAATATCTTGAAAACTGACATAGTTATAATTTTTTTTCGAAAAATGTTCGATCGTTTCTATGGCAGCTATATGATGTAGTCGTCCGGTCCGGCCCGTTCCAACATATGTAGAAGTGAGAGATTATAGAAGACTAACTACAAAATTTCATTCAGATAGCTTCAAAACTGAGGGACAGACGGATAGACGGACATGGCTAGATCGACTCGGCTGTTTATCCTGATCAAGAATATATATACTTTATAGGGCCGGAGATGTCTCCTTCACTGCGTTACAAACTTCTGACTGAAATTATAATACCCTGCAAGGGTATAAAAACGAAATTTTGGAATAACACTAAATTGACCAATCTTTATTTCCATAAATTTTCCAATCATTCCTATGGCAGATATATGATATATGATAATTGCCCGATCCGACCCATTCCGACTAATGTACGATTGAGAGTATATTGAGTATAATTACCTTCAGATAGCTCAAACCTGAGAGATTAGTTTGTGTAGAAACGGTCAGACGGATAGGCTAGATAGATTCGGCTGTTGATGCTGATCAAGATACATATGTATATACTTTATAAGGTCCAAATTCCTTCTTTAAGTGCGTTAAAAACTTTTTTACTAAATTTATACACTGTACGGTATAAAGAAACATGTTAAAAGACTTATTTTTAATTTTACAAAATTTGAATCTTATAGCTCTTGGTCAGCATTATTATTGGTGAAAGGATCGATGATGGGTAATTGGTCGTTTTCAATATAAATTTGTAAATATGTATGTAATGTACATCTGAATGAAACTTTGCAGTTAGTCTTCTATATACTCTCACTCGTACATATGTCGGAACGAGCCGGATCGGACGACTATATGATATAGCTGCCATAGGAACAATCGGAAAATTTTTGAAAATTTCAACTTTGTCAGTTTTCAACATACTTCTATTAAAGTTGAGATTTAGCCGTTTTATATTATTCCTGAATTCCAGTTAGTCTTCTATATACTCTCACTCGTACATTTGTTGGAACGAGCCGGACTGGACAACTATATGATATAGCTTCCATAGGAACAATCAGGAAAATAAAAGAAAAAACCATACCTTTGCCAGTTTTCAACATATTTTCATCAAAGTTGAGATTCGCCAACTAATTTTTATTCTAGAGTTTTGGTTTAAAATTTTTTTTTTAATTCTGCAAGGGTATATAAACTTCGTGAGCCGAAGTTAGCTTCTTTGCTTGTTTAAAATTAAAATTTTGAAATAAAATAAGTGGTATTGATATCGAGGAACTCGTTCAGCTGGAATATATTTGGTATACGTTGGTATACGCGCGGTTTCAGTGTTATTAGCGTTTGAAATGTGCCAAAATAGGTATTTTTGTACTTTGAGGGCGATTTTCTCAAAATTGGGACGTGATGGAAACTTTTGGGTTTCGGACTAGTAATATACAGACCGCGATCTTTCACAATCTGAAGGTTTTCTTCGTCGTACTTTTTTAAGGTCCGACCTGTGTTATTATTCCAGATTTTCGGATTTAATTTTTTGTTAAATTCTGCAAGGGTATACAAACTTCGGTGAGCCGAAGTTAGTTTCCTTTCTTGTTAATTTTATGATTCAAAGAGTTTAAGGGAATTGCCAATATAGGGTCGAAAAGATCTATAATGCTTTTCAAATTTCTAACTTAAGTTATAATACCCTGCAAGGTGGTTAGAATGACACCGTTGTAGTACCCCTGCTGGGTATTATAAGTAAGAATTTTAGTCAGCATCGACAACAGTCGAACTGGCCATGTCGGTCGGTCTGTTTCTACATAATCTAGTCGTAAACTAGCGGACAGAATATGTTTCTGCAAATTAATACAACATCTATACTAATTTTACCGGGTAGGAATAAGTAATTTTTTGGTTTTATTGAAATAGGGGAAAGAGGTCCCTCCTTTTACAGTGGTTTTAAAAACCTTAATAATTTTAGTTAACCATTTTTAAAACTAAATTATGAACCAAAACTGTAAATACATCTTATTAACATTGATTGAATTATAATTAATTCAATAATAAAAATTGTGATTTTAATTTTGTGGGAACTCACTTATTTAAGTGGGAATGTATTTTATGGGTCAGTACAACAAAACAGATTAAGTGCAAAAAGGTATAATTAAATTTGGCGAAATTGTACACATTTTAATTAAATAGTTATTTAATGACGTAACGTGTGTCAAAACACAAAGAATAAAAATAGGTTTAGCAAATATCTTGAACCAAACATTTCAATACTATTATTGGTCAGCGCTGCATATGATGACCAAAATGCTCTACCACATAAGCCATAACAGTGACACTGAGAGGATATTTTTTTAATTGGCAGTCACTCTGCTGTTCATATAGAATTGTTGTGCGGATAGAAGTAATGTCAAAACGTATATGCAAGCAGCTATCCAGCAGTTGTAGGCGTTCTGAAAATAACCATTTTAATTTAAAATATGAACAGTATAATTATCACTAGGCTCTTATTATAACTAACCTGTTTGTACGCCCTATTGGCTGCGGTATAAAAGTCCTCCAACGTATGGTATTCCTCCTGTAGTGGCAAATCCTCGATTAGCGCCACACTATTTATGTAGAAAAATAGGCCCATAAGCACCTAACGATTCAAACAAATTGCCATTTTTATTATCAGACTATAAAAGCAGAAACCTTGTGACCCATAGATGTGTGCAAATGAATCAGGAAAGTTTTATACATATATGCATATATATTTACCAATTGGACAATGCCCCAAACTGATATTATGAGACCGCACAGGGACAATTTGGGACCACAGATTTTCATCTTGACGACTCTTCAAAACTCCGCAATGCTCTCCAAAGATTTTTTAGCTGCACAGGAAATTTTTTCACAAGCGTAGTCAGGTGAATATCATGTGACCAAATTTCTATGTGACCATGCATCAACAGAGAGCTGTAAAACCATCGATATTACTATCGATATTACTATTGCGGTGTAAAAATCTTATACAATTGACAGCAGATGTATAAAATGCGTGCGCTTTTATGACACTACGGCATTAATTAGCATTTTAGCTTAAGCGTAGTATATAGACAGTAAAAAACCGTCTTTAAGCAGCGAGAGAGAGCGAAAGGCAAATAGTTTAGAGCGGTTGTTCGTGAGCTGCCGTTTTAAAGGTCGGTATCCAGACATGAAAACAATATACTAGAAAAGTGTGCTTATGGGGGTATGATACTACAGCATTAATTTGAGACTTCATTAGAGATTTGAAAGCTCTATGGGACCTACACAAGTGCGAGCAAGATGGCTATACGGCACTTCTAATGCATTGTCAATGCATTAGCCAATGCATTAGAGACCAAAATCGATAAATCTACATAAAATATACTAGATACGAAATTTGACCGATGACATATACTGCTCTAATGAAACAAAATTGTAATTAAGAAGTATTTTAGCCAGCTCATTAGAGGTCATAAGTCAAGTTAAGCAAACAATACTAATTGATTTTTGGAGATGTTTTACAACTATTTGTTGAATCTAAAATGCTAACAAATCTTTAAAAATTAAGAACAATAATATGTTTTAATTGACATAGTAATACAGCTTTCATTCATTAGACTTCATTAGAACCTTGAAAAAGACAACTATATGTCTTATTTTGCTCGGATCTCTTTGTAATGCGACTTGGGTCACACCGATTTTAAAAGGTAAACAAAATAACAAATGTTATTAATTTCTGCAGTCATCATTGAAGTACTCCTGTTTTTATGAATCAGGAAGCCCTGAATTTATGTTTCCAACTTTCTTAGGCCTACAAATTTTATTGTTAACACCCAACAAATTATTTTCAGTATTCGACATTTAAAAAACAGTATTGTTCTAAATTTGTATAGATTTTTTGCATGTTAGTTTCAACAAATAATTGCAAAACATCAGCAAAAATCAATTAGTATTATGTACCCAATTGGACTTACGACTTCTAATGAGCTGGCTCATATGTTTTCAATTATAATTTTGTTTCATTAGAGCAGGATATTGTCATCGGTCGAATTTCGTATCTAGTATATTTTATGTAAATATGTACATATATGGATATTGGCCTCTAATGCATTGTCTATGCATTAGTTAATGAATTAGAAGTGCCGTATAGTCATCTTGCTTGCACTTGTGTAAATCCCTATAGAGCTGTCAAATCTTTAATTAATAATCTAAGTAATTCTTTAGTATCATAACAGCTTAAACGAACTCCGAACTAGTATGTGGTTCAAACTCATTTATTATAGGGTTAGTACAGGGTATGGTAGTTTGCCAAGTAGTTCAATTGCCAATCGCCACTTCAAGGGTACGTACTTATGACTACATACATCATACACCCATCGCCACATGAATAGGGCATCCCCATATTCCTACCTAATTGGCCGTACCATCAAAATAAAGTGAGATACAGATTAAGGGTATATTTTTATGATAATGTATATTTTAGTGACTTAATACGTGGAACGGTAATCATTATAAGTTATATTATAAAAATATGATTATATTTTTATTTATTTAGTTTATATTCGAACATAATCATTAGACTTGAGTAAAATAGATAGAAAATTTGAATTAAAAAAATTTTTAATCAATAAACCAAATTCAAATAAAGCTCAAAAATAAATTACAGGTTCCGTTTAGGCTTTTTACCAATATAATTTTATATTCTTGTACAAGGACCGCAAATTACTCCACAAAACCATATTTTATAATTATTTACGACAAGGTTATAGCTTGCGCACAATAAAGTCAGATGTGTCACTCAGTAGCTAAATATAGCAAGTGTCAAATTTCTTTATGCGTCAATGAGCGTAAAAAGAACTTATCGGTACGTTTTTACTTTTTGTCAAAATAAATAATACTTACACAATTTACACTGGACGACAAAATTTTAACACTCTTTTTTTAAAAGATCGGTTAAATTATCAATAACCAAGAAGAACCAATATATCTGATCTACACTAGTCGGCATAATTATTTTGACAAAGCTCATAGCAATATTTCAGCGAGTATTCCTCTTTACTCGTAAATGTTGCAGGCTCCAATTTAGTTTCCATTTAGAGATACTATATCTGGCTTTAATCAGGCAAAGTTTGACCCTGATCCGTCAACTACTTTTCTTTCTATAACACATTTTGTGAGAAAATGCGAATTTTTAGGTGGCATAAGTATTTTGACAAAACATAATTCGTTCGAAAATTAATATGAATTGCCAAAACTTTTAAGAATAAAAAATATTGTACAACAATTAGACACTCTTCCTTCATATGTGACCATTTGCAAACATGGAGGAACACATTTGACCAAGTTCTGAAGCATTTTAGTTGAAATATCCTTCTGAAGTCCTTCGACTTCACCAATTGTATCCTAACGCTTTCTTGTTAATTTTGGACTTCCTTTGGGTTTTAAGTAAGCCCACACATTCTCTAGGATATTAAGATCAGCACTTGCGGAGGCTAATCTAATACTTAAACGGGCAAATCCCTTCAAGTACTGTGAAATTATTCGTACTTTATGAAGGAAAACATTATCCTGCGGCAGGATAAAGTGTTGCCCAATAAGTTTATCGGCGGCATACGATCCGTAATTAATCAGGATACGTAAATAATGTCTTTAAATTATTATGCCATGGATGGGTACCAACAAAGAGGTCCTATTAACGTAGACACATCTTAAAAACTTTACACGGCTGTCAAAACGTGGTGTATTTTGGTGTATATTGAGTGTAAACTAAATTGGAGCCTGCAACATTTACGAGTAAAGAGGAATACTCGCTGAAATATTGCTATGAGCTTTGTCAAAATAATTATGCCGACTAGTGTATAATGTTATGTTAAACATATTGAATTAAAACAAAAAAGCAGCTTAGTTCTGCTCGCTGAAGTTTGTAAACACCGATGTACTACTTTTCATTTGCATAGTATTATAATTTCAGTCAGAAGTCTGCAACGCAGTGAAGGAGACACCTACGACCCTTTTCATAAGCATCAACAGCCAAGTCGATCTAGCTACATTTATATGTCCGTCTGTTCGTTTCTACACAAACAGTCCCTTTTAAAACTATTTGTATCTTCTATATACTCTCACTCGAATATACATATGTATGTCGGAACAGGCGGGATCGGACGACTATGTCACATAGCTGCCAAAGGAACTTTGTTATCTTCACCAAAGTAGAGATTTGGCTATATTTTATTATTCCGGAATTTCGATTTTATTTTAATGAAAATCTGACGACTATATCTTATAGCTGCAATAGGAACAATTAGTGAAATAATAGAAAAAGCATAGCTTCGCTGTTTCTCAACATATTTTCATGAATTTTAATATTTGGCCACTTATTTAATTTCAAAATTTTGATTTTAATTTTAAACAAGAGAAGAAGAAGAAGGATATAGCTATCCGATTTTCATGAAATTGAAAACGAAATTCTGAAATTATATTAGATGGCCTAATATCAAATTTGGTTAATATATCTTGAAAACTGACAGCTATAATTTTTTTTCAAAAAATTTCCGATCGTTCCTATGGCAGCTATATGATAGGTCGGCCGATCCGTTCCGACAAATGAAGGAGTGAGAGTATAAAGAAGACTAACTGCAAAGTTTCATTTAGATAGCTTTAAAACTGAGGGACTAGTTCGCGTATAATCGGACAGACGGACGGACAGACAGACATGGCTAGATCGACACGGCTGTTGATCCTGATTGATTGATTGATTGTCGACGATTGTTCAACGTCGATTGAGACATCTCCAAAACATAGTTTTTGAATGCTTCTCAATGCTTTTGGCAGTAAAAAGGCGATTACGCATTCTTTTTAGATGTGCGGAAGTAAAAATAAGTCACTGGGTGCCTAATCAAAGCTGTAAGGCGGATGATCCATTCGACGTTTTGGCCGTATAAAAAAGCGCTGATTTCACCTGATGATATGGTAATGTGGTACACAATGATTCGCAAATTAGAGAGCTGCACGGCTTGACTCAAAATGTAGAGTCTCTACGTACTCTTGAGTTGTGTACTCTAATTTGAGCGCAACGCATTCAGCTGATCAAGTTCACATCGCACTGTGTTCTCATTTGAGCGCAATTTTGAGTATTCATATGAAATGGCATTAAATGAATGTGTGTGCAAAACGGAACGAATGAATGAATAAAGCATACAATTGACTGAGTACTCAGAATACACCGTCTGCGCAGCTTATTGCGGAGTGCGTTTTACTTTTCTGCAAACGTTCGCCAAGACGAGTTCAAAGGAGCGTTTTCTGATGCCAGAAATTTAATAACAAAAAAACGCTGCAATGTGTCAAAAACCCAGAAAGCATTAACAAAATTATGTTTCTCCATTCAAATGTTAATAATATTAAATAAGGAAAAATGTATAAAAAAAATAATTCATTATAAATAAAAATGAAAATAAACTTTGTATTATTGTCTCTTATTTAGTTTCGCAATAGCAAATACAGCTCACGTAAAAGGAAATAATGCGTCATTCATCGCACTCACTATTTTTACCCGGTTCTTTCGGCATTCAATTCGCTCTCTCTATGCGTGTGTTCGCTGAGTTGAGTACAGCGGCGACGCACACATTCATCCGAATTCATTGCAATTCGCAGCCGAATTCATTCAACTCATTCGCAGATGAATGACCGTTTTGAATGCGGCCGTGTAGCCCTTTAGTGCATATGTATGTAATATTAAATGTATGTATGTATGTATACTGGTGAAAGAAAAAAATTAAAGTTTAAATTTTATCGTATGTTACAGTGTTTTTTAAAAAGCCTCTCCTGTAAATTTAGATTTTTCAACACACGATATTTGCGGAAATCCTTTGATATATATGTACATATGTATATATTCGTTTCGACTTATTTATGTATGCATATTTTAGTGGTAATTAACGATTTTTTTTGGAGTATCTCCATATGATAACCTAGGTTTTTGGACTGCACACAATTATTTTCCAATTGGGTCTCGTCCTATTCTCTCTCTCATTACTCATTACACTCTCTCATCATTATAGTCCTTTGAAATCCAAAAGCCTTTTAATATTTTCCTCATGAGCTACATATTTCCCTCTTATTATGCGTCCATCTAGTAACTTCATGTTTCCTTTATAGTCTAGTCCGTTTTATTAAAGATTTAAATCGTAATTTTACGAGCAAACTTAAAAGGGTCAGATTTACTTTAGAGAACTATGGTCCTCTTTATGCTCTAAGTTGTTTTAGAGACCTTTGCTTTCGAAAAGTATGTCCCTCTTCAGCACCAACTCTATGATATAACTACATACATATTTTAAAGGCTCATCAAAACAAAAATAAATGTTGGAGTACATATGTATTCCGCTTCTACGGAATATTGTACGCCAACAAACCCTCAGATTGCCAAATTTTTGGTTGGAGCCAAATTATAATAATGACGGCGAATTGGAGATTTTTTTACCATAAGGAAATTACCACATTTTATGTTAAATAAGAAATTTCGGACTGGGACTCAGGGAAACCGTTTTTTGGGCATAGGCAAAACCATCCATAAACCCATCGGATAAAAATGAAAGGTTAAATTAGAATAGATAAAAGATGTGGTTATCTTTGTTATGTCTGGTTACCTTCTATTCGCCCTAGAGTAAAATAAATGACAGTGTAAAAGCAAAGACATTATAAACACAAAGATGAGGAACGTCCATACAATCGTTTTGCAATATGAAGCTGCTTTTTTAATGGCAGCGACAATCGCTCTCTATCCGCTCTCATAAAGTTGAGAGCGTAAAATTCTAAAAATAGAATTCGCTTGTTTGTATGAGTAAACACAACAAGGAAGTGCGTATGTGTGCGTGAATATGTGTGCGCTTCTTTTGGGAAGCACCAAAAATTGAATTTAGATAATTTGTGCCGCTGACCGCTTGTTGGGTAGAAAGGGGACCGAGGGTGGCAGCAAAAACAGCTGATCTCAAACTTGTATTGCACTTTATTTGTATACGATGAGTTTGTTTTGATTTTAGCTTGTTTACATTTTTTACTGCTTGTTCTGAATGTTCTAAATAATAAAAGAGTTTATTTAAAATCATAATTATATATATTTGTACAATTAAAATATTATTATAATACAAAAATTATGAAAAATTAGAAAAAAAAGTTTCGACTGGACTGTGATTCGAACCCGGGACTATGAGGTTCTCAGATCAGCCGCTTACACATCGCGCCACGTAGCCAAGTCGAAGTTCGACAGCGATATGCATATACATGCATAATGCTATTGCATTAGCGCACTTTGTATTCGTACAAGAGAGCTGCTGGCTCTAGAGCGCTCTCTCACTGGCTTTTGAACAAAATTTAAGAGAGCCTGGAGCCAGCTCAAAAGCCAGCACGAAAAAATCGTGTGCAAAAAAATCGTATGGCGTAAAGCATCTTATATATTCTAATGTCTTTGGTAAAAGGTCGAAGAGTGTTTCGGAGACGACCAAAATTTCCTGTGTTTCTTATGTGTTAGAATGCTAAATTAAAAAACCCAATCCGACATAAATTTGTACATAAGTATATATATATATATGTATGAATATATGTATATGGTGAATGCGGCAAAATATAAGGATACCAAAAAATATGAAAAAAAATATTTAAACAAGCCAAATGACTTTTGGAACATATTTTCCGAAAGTCATTTGGCTTGTTTAAATAATCTTTTGCATAGGCTACACGCTTCCTTTGGTTGACTTTTGAAATGAGTGGTTTACGTCTTGCCACACAACTGTTGTAGCTAGCTTTTGCAGTATCCTTAGAACCCAAATGGCGTGATTTTTTTCCCCAAAATCATTTTTAATTCCTGCTGCAATCTGCGTTGAAGAGATTTTTGAGAAAACCTTTACTTTCCTGACGATATTAGCCCGTCCAGGTCAGTCAAAGCCTTGGGTCGGCCAGTGCGCTTGGCGCTCTGCAACAACGGGGCTCCCTTGAAGCGCTGCACAATGCTCCGAATGGTAAAACGGCTACGATCCATAATTTCCCCAATCTCCAGATCGAAACCCCATCGAAAATTTTGGGAAGAATTGGACAGACGGGTAAAAAAACGCGCCATATCAACAAAAGCCGAGCTGAAGGTGGCACTTATAGAGGAATGGCGTCATGTTGAAACAGAAACCACCCAAAATTTGGTTTCTTCGATGCCAAGCTATTCTAAGACAAAAGGGCTTTGCCACTAAATATCAATTTTAATTTAAACCCGTTTAATTTTCATAATATTCAATATATTTGTTTAGGTGTGCCAACAGTCTTGGTCCGAGAAAATCTAGGGTTTTTAGTTTTTTAATGTTGTTAAATTAAATAAAAAAGATTCAATACTGAAATAAATTTAATTAAGTTTTAACTTTATTAATTTATATAAGAAATTTTGATTTATTTAAATATCACCATATTTCATTTTGAAAAGGTGTGCGAAAGTCAGACATGCCAACTGTGCCATCACTTTAGTTCGCCACTGTACATAGCTTAACATCCTAAAAACAAGATGGACATACAGTCGGGTGTCCCGACAGTAGGATACCCTGTACCATTACAACGCGCGTACCAAAATTATATAAAAGAAGGAGAATAAAAAATTCAGAACGGAAAAAAATGTATATGTAATGCAAATGTCTTAGGTTTTAAGCAAAGCTTACAAATAACTGTCGACCGTTTCTCGTTGTATGCAAATAAGTGTCTCTCTCTGACTCTTTGGAAAAAAGTCAGAGATCAACCGTTTCATGGGTTCTTGAATATGCTCGCTCGCGATCGGAGCGAAACAGTTTTTTTTCTATTCTGTTGTTTTTCGGTTGTACCGAGTTTTGAAAGAAGCAAAAATTCTTTTGCGTATGTATTGGTATACATTCGCACTTAGTACCCATTGAACAACCGAACAAAAAAAAAAAAAATCAACGAAAAGCGCTCAACAGAAAACAGAAATGAAGACAGCAAAAGCCCCTTGCTTAGAGCGAGAGCGAGCGAGTATGAACTTTTTCCTTTGTGCTCGCAACGAGAGGACTGGAAAAAAAAACTGTCGACTGTTATTTGCAAGCTCTGGTTTTAAGAGCAAAGTCGATAGCCCAGTGGGTAAAGCGCATGTGTTTTGCGTGTAAGCAAATGACCTGGGTTCGAATCCTGCCGCATAGGAAAATTTTTTTAATTAAAAAAAATTAAGATAATCCTTTGCTTAATTTTTTTTATTTCTTATTATTAAATACTGTATTTTTTTTTGATTTACAGGGAAAAAAAAAAATTGCTAAAAGTATAAAAAAAATGTTCATTCGTCGCAGCCGGTATTCGAACTCGCGACAACTAATCTTTGTTCAGAAAAACCTTTTCGGGTAGACTGCAGCTTAGACAGCACCACTAACCAATTTGATATTGTTATTTTTAATTTCATAATAGTGTGAACATAACTAAAATGTATAATGAACGTTTTGATTTATTTGGAGCCCTCTGCCTGGGCTGCCTCTTGTACAAATAATGTGTATAAAGTAAAAAGTATATCTCCGCTATTTATAGCACGATCGCAATGAAATTAGGCAATCTGTTTATTTTGATAAAATACATCAAGGTTTTGAATATGGTTTACATAACTTTATAAATTTGGGATATATGGTTTTTTTCAAATAGCTCCACCAAAAAGAGGAGCAGCAAAAATTGAAAACAAACTTGATCTGCGTGCAAATACAAGTCTAAATCCAAAGTTTCGTGTCTCTAGCTCATATAGTCTCTGAGATCTAGACGTTCATACAGACAGGCATACAGTTAGACAGATGAACAGACGGACGGACAGACGGACATGGCTATATCGACTCCTTTAGTGGTCCTGATCAATACTTTGGTAACTTTTGGGGGTCTGCCACGTCTCCTTCTGCCTGTTACAGAAAATTGCACTCGCACAAAAGTATACCTTTGTACCTTTGGTACAGGGTATAACAAGCCGCGACTAAAAAATTCGTTTTGACAAATTTACGCTTTCTAATGTATGAGCCATATCCAAGGCTGTATCGTTGACGCATGTCTGCGGACGTTAGAGCTTGCCGATGTTTCTGATTACTCTCAATCACTTCATTAAGCCTCGAATGTGCCTTATTTAATTTTTTACATTTGCATCGTTACCCAAAAGCTGAAGTCAACTCTTGCATTCTGTAGAAGAGGAATTCCCAACGAATTAAGGTATTATTTATACTGTGTTTTTTTTTTAAATAGTTTTTTTAAGATTACATTCCTGAATATAAATAATATTACCATTACATTGAAAATAAAAACCTGAACTTAGACATACACTCTTATGTATATTACTACAAAAAACCGCATACAATACTAAAACGAAATACTTCATGGCTTCACTTACAAATAGTTTTAAAAATTAAATGCAATGTTGACAGGATATAGGAAAAATTACTGGTGAATTAAAATTAATTCAGTAAAGGGCATATATGTATAGATGAGCCGTACGTAATGTAGTGCTCCTGAAGTAAAATTATCTGAACTTAATATAAATTTATTTGTTTTTATGGAATTCCTCCATGCACAGTTTGCAGCTCCAAGAACCCTCCGGTGGAGTAATAAGCGGTGGCGAAAGGCAGTACATATGGTAGCCACGGTCGCAATCGTCGCAGAATAATAGCTGGTCGTCATTATCGGAGGTCCCACAAATAGAACAGTACTTGCACTCAATGCATTGCCAGCGATAACGTTTCACTGATATAATCATATTCGCTGTGAACTGAAGACACGATGGATGACCAGAGCGACCGCAATCTGAACACGACACAAGTTCTTCGGGCATATTGGTTTTCTTGTTTTCCCGCTGATCGCCGAGACAGAAATCGCAGTAAGGAGATGGTTGAGCTATGTCGCGTTCAACGCGTTGCTTGACTTTCTTGGGACTTGATCCAGACGAATGATTAGAATGATACACTGGCGGAGCACTAGAGACGTTGGATGTTGCTGAAACCAATCCCATGCTCATACCTCCTGCCGCTCCACTCATACTGGCTAAAGGAATTGAGTCATTGGAAGCTCCAGCATCACTTAAATTTTTGTCATATGACAAAGCTATGTTGTTCGTTGGCATAAGCAGTGCGGACTGCGAAGATTCATCGTTTGTGGGAATAGGTGAAGCGGAGTTGGAGTGGGATGCATAGATATTACCTGTGGCGGCAGCTGCCGCTGTGCTTGCTGCATGTGCCACCGCTGCGGCAGCTGCCGCTGCGGCTGCAGATGTATTTGCATTATTTCCACCACCACCACGACGCCTTCTATCAGCTTCTCCTTCAACAACGTTCCTACGGCGATTGCCTAAATATATAAAAAAAAACATGTCAGTGGTCGCCCCCAATTGGCCAAATAACTAAAAAGAACGGAGGCTAACGTATCATAAAATCATAATCATAAATCATAAAATTAATAATAAACTTCTGGAATAATAATAAACAAGGAAGACAGCTAACTTCGGTTCGCCGAAGTTTATATACCCTTGCAGATTGGTATTAAAGTATAAAATTTAAAAAGAAATTCCGAAATAGTAAAATATTTGATGAAAGTATGTTGAGAAACAGCGAAAATATGATTTTGTTCTTTTATTTCCCTATTACTATTAAGTGGTCAAATATCAAATTTCGAGAAAATATGCTGAAAACTGGCATAGTTATCTTCTTTTTTTTTAATTTTTCCGTTCCGACATTCATATGTTCTAGTGAGTGTATATAAAACCCTAACTGCAAAGTTTCATTCAGATAGCTTTAAAACTGAGGGACTAGTTTGCGTAGAAACGGACAGACGGACATGGCTAGATCGACTCGGCTATTGATCCTGATCAAGAATATATATACTTTATAGGGTTGGAAATGTGTCCTTTTCTTCGTTGCAAGCTTTTGACTGAAATTATAATACCCTGCAAGGGTGTAAATATGTTAAAAAAAGCGAAGATATTATTTTAATAATTTTAATAAGAAGTTTCCAACACAGTGAAGGAGACCATGTCACACCAAATTATAAGTTTTTGAGCTTATCTTTGGCTAATTTATAATTTAACAAATAATAGGTTAGAAGGGACATAATCAAAACGACCGATCGGGTAATTTTGTAAATTTTCTGTCAATGTAACATTATATATTTACTAAATTGTCCTATTATAAAACAAGATAGGAAGCCAACTTCGGCTCACCGAAGTTTGTATACCCTTGCAGAATTTAAACAAAAAATTAAAACCGAAAATCTAGAAAAATAATTAGTTGCCAAATCTCAAATTTGATGAAAATGGTTTAAAAAACGGCTAAGTTATGTTTTATTTATTTTCCTAATTGTTCCTATGGAAGCTATAGGATATAGTCGACCGATTTTCATGAAATTAAACCCGAAATTCTGAAATAATATAAGATGGCCAAGTATCAAGTTGGGTAAAAATATAATTTTTTACAAAATTTATATAGAAAACTAGCTGCAAAATTTCAAGTGACACACACATGTAAACCGAAATTTTGTTCGTGATTTTTTTGCTTTTATAAATAGCTTATTATTTTAGAAACCATAGTAAAAGTTTTAAAACAGAATTTAAACGGCCTTTTTATACCCTTGCAGGGTATAAAAATTTCAGTCAGAAGTTTGCAACGCAGTAAAGGAGACATCTCCGACACTATAAAGTATATATATTCTTGATCAGGATCAACAGCCAAGTCGATTTAGCCATGTCCGTCTGTCTGTTCGTCTGTCCGTTTCTACGCAAACTAGTCCCTCAGTTTAAAAGCTATCTGAATGAAACTTTGTAGTTAGTCTTCTATATACTCTCACTCTTATATATGTCGGAACGAGCCGGATCGGACGACTATATCATATAGCTGCCATAGGAACAATCGAAAATGTTTAGTAAAAAAATTTTAACTTTGTCAGTTTTCAACATATTGTCTTCAAAGTTGGTATTTAGCCGTTTTTTACTATTCATAAATTTTGGTTTCAATTTCATGAAAATCAGGCGACTATATCCTATAGCTTTCATAGGAACAATCAGGAAAATAAAAAAAAAAACCAACCAAACAATTTTCATCCAACTTGATTAACTAATTATTATTCCAGATTTTCGGATTTAATTTTTTGTTAAAATTCTGCTTGGGTATATAAACTTCGGTGAGCCGAAGTTAGCTTCCTTTCTTGTCTACACTTATATTTGTTGTGATTTTACCTATGCTATGGACACGATTCACGAAAAACTATGCGACATATCGGAATAAATCAAAAAGTATTATAATCAGCATGAATGTATCTACTAATAAAATTAAAACAATTATTTAAAACCGAAATTTTATGTTAAAAAATTTGGTGAATTTTTTTGACATCATTTCATTTGTTTTTTTTTTTTGTGGTTCAAATAGAAGATATATACTTATTCTTCAATAAATTTGGTGAATTTCCGATTAGAATTACGGGTTGAATCGTGATCATAATGGGGACACCTCGAAAATCTAGGCGCTGCGGCTGCGCTGGCACAAGTTCGCCATTTAATTTTTTTCATCTTTGATATTGTTTTTATGTATCTTTAAAGTTTTACGAGGGTTGGTAAACGATTTACAAACTTCCGATTTAAATTAGAACTCACTGCAAGGGTATCAAATTGTAAAGGGGGTATTAAATTGTATCAAGGGTAAAGGTAAATGTTAAAAGCGTATTTTTGTGATATGAATAAATGTTACATATACTTTTTATTTGATCAAAATTGTTTGATTCTTTAAGATTCAATTGCAAACGCAATGGAATACAAACTTCGACAGGACTTATTTCAATTTCTTTTACGAATTTATCGTATAACTCAATGTATAATTTATGCAACGAGCTAATTCATTTGATTAAAATTAAAAAATTTAAACCTTACATATTTTAGGCTGTAATAATGCTTACATTGACCAATCTCAGATGTCAATTACGTAGGTTCATATCTTGTTTTGAACTATGTATATACTGAGTTTTACTTACCACCTCCTTTGCGACCACGCTTTGGTGTGCCCTCTGCGTTGGCATTAGACCGTCGAGGACGAGATCCCCGTTTCCGTTTACCCCGGCTAGTGTATGACTCGTCGAAGTCATTATCTGAATCAAAATCATCTTCATAGTCATCACCATGATGATAGTGCGATGACTCTAGGTCTTCGTGAAACCACTCCTTCTCGGCGTTTGCATGTGAGTCTTTACTATCATTATCTCCTGATGCTCCCATTGAATTACCATCAGCAGCAATAATGGCTGTAAAATTAAAATCCATAAACTCACTTGTCAAATAGGTATGTATATTTATATACTGTGATGAATGTTTCGCAATGCACCTTTAATAGCAAACCATGAAATCATTTAATTCATCATATTGTATCTAGTTAAACATAATAGAAAGATATTAAACAACCAATTCTAGATTTAGGAAAATAAACATATGGTTGCCGAAAAGTGTGAATCGATTTTAAAAACGCAGATACTTTGTTACCTGGACTCTCAATCTGATGTAGATCACGTGCGACAGCAGCCGCAACCGTTGGTACATGGTGGTGATGATGCGGATGCGGTTGATGGTGGGAGTGCTGAAGATGGTGCTCGCGGTACTGATAAGTACGGTAGCTCTGATTCGGGTTAAGTAAATACTGACGCTTAGGCTTGCGCCAGCGTGAAGATGGATAGGTGTATATCTGGCCATGACGGAATCCTGGCATACGTTGTTTTTTTTTCATAAAGAGAGCACAATGGGTCTGTGCTACACCAGTTTGGGGGTCCAGAAATGGCATGCGAAGGCGTCTTTCAATGCATAAACGAGTATTGAAGTTTTCACTATTCTCTAACACTTCCTTGTACTTGTCTTTGTCGTTTAGAAAATTTTGAATCTTTTCAAAATTTCCGATGTTTACAACTAAAGTTTTTTCAATTTCAGACGCGGAAGCCATGTTGTTGCCGTCGTTGTGTTAAAAGCAACAAAGCCACTCTAGATCAATTAAACGAATACTATGTGAATAGTGGTGATGTTTTCAACATTAAAAGCCTTCCTCAAATGTAAATAAAGTGTTTTTCTTTAAAATGGAAGAATATTCTTACTTTTGATACAAAATAAAAGGACGCAAAAATTAGTATGGTAATGAACAGGAAGATGGAAAATACCGCATAACCCTCAAAATTAAAATTGATAAGGGTATTCCCTTGTGTCGCACCAAATCATAAAATGCTTATGCTATTATGATACTACCGCATTAATAATGGCACACTAATGAAGTTTTGTTTACTTTTTAAAATATTTGTGAAGTCTCTAATTAATGAAAATGGCATTAATGTGTCATAAGGCCATGACCCTTTCTTCTTGAAAGGCTAGCTTTATAAGAAAACTAAAAAAAATCAGGCGTGCTTTTAATGTACTTTATCAGGTATGTTATGCTAACATCTCCTGCCAATTAAATATGATTTTTCTAAACGCGATATATCGATGTTGGAAAAAACAATCAGCCGCATAATTAATATTAATTACGTATTATCGATACTAATATCGAGAGTTTTAAAGCTATACATTCTAGAAATATTTTCTTTTTAATTCGAATATTTTTTTTAAACCTAGTACTAAAATTAGCAAAATATTTTGTAACCTTAAATCAAAACCAAAAATGGGAGAGGGAAGAACATTTTTCTGATTTTTAGTTGAAAACGAAAAATGTAAAGCGTTGCGAATAAAAAAACTTAACAGTTGGTATTTTGTAATAGAAATAAATAAATTGTAATGCATTTTTAAAGCCAAGTTGAAGTGAACTTTAAGAATTAAGAACATTGCTCATATTGAGTCGTCAGCAGTCAACCAAATTGTATTACCGAAAAACTTTTTTAATACTCATATTAAACAAGTTATATGTTCAACATGTACCGTTTAAGTTATTTTGTAATATATGCTGAGATCGTTATTGTTGGTTATATCTTTTATAAATCTTTCCCTACCACACAACAATTTTAGATTGTAGTCCTACTGACAAGCAATTGTCCTTTTCATCCATCTCTAATAAAACAGAAACCGCGAGTATACCAACTCAGATGTAACTCACACACATTTTGTTTTAAGTTCCAGGGCTACAGCACAGAAAAAAAGGGTCAAAAAGCAGCTCAGAAAAAACGATATAGCTGTTGAACCTGACGTCTCACATTCAGGATCCGTCTTAAATTTTAAAGGGCTTTCATCCAAGCCCAATTTGGTATACGCACGGTTTCTGTTTTATTAGCGTTTGAAAAGTGCAAAAATTTTTGGTACTTTGAATGCGATTGTGTTTCCAACTAGCAACGTACAGACCGAAATCTTTCACAATTTGCAGGATTTATTCTCCATAATTTTTCTTCCGATGTACGTAAACAATTTAAATATTTGTATATCAATAATATACATTCTTACCAATATGTTTTGTTTGTTTTATAGTTCGCAAATCTGGACCAAATTCCTGTGATGTTTTTTGAAAATATAAAGCATAGTATCCACACAGTTAAAAACCGTCTTTAAGAAGTGAGAGAGAGCGAGAGGTAAATAGTTGAGAACTGTTCACGAAACCGTTCTCAAAACCTCTCGCACTCTCTCACTGCTTAAAGAGTGTTTTTTACTGTCTGGATACTATGCTTAAAACGCGATGAAGTTAAAACTTTATTTTTACCGGAACTATAGGGTTTTTAGTAAAACTATTTCAATAGTTTAACAACTAACAAATTTGCATTAAAATCTAAAAAAAAGGAACATTTGATAGTTTCGCGAATATGCGTTAATATACAGAACTTAATATATATACAATTATTCTAATGTCTTTCCCTTATTTATAATAATAATTGTTAGACCACGGTCACACAACGTCTAGCGGATAAGGATACTAATGATTAATCGATTAATCCATAAAACTAAATATTTATTATATCACGTGATCGTGCTAGATAACAGCTTTGCCTATAGCTCGGGTTCCAGACAAAAAAATGTTTCGCAGCGAAACAAATGTTTTATCTTTTCAAGTGTGACCGTGATTTTACTAGCTGTTCGGCATTTTTGGCCGGGAAATGATACGGTCATACATGCTTGTTTATAATATTTTTAATTAGTCGATAAAATTTTTTAAATAAGATAAAAACTACTATGGCAATGACAGTAGTTTTTGCCGTAATGGATGAGGAAGATTCTAAACCAAATAGGAAGCGATCCAAGTATTGGGTGAACCTATACAGACAGATCAATTAAAGGGCGATATTCTTCCGATGTTCGCATTGTTTGCATATTTTTATATCAATAATATACATTCTAACCATTATCTTTTGTTTGTTTTATATTTCGTAAATCTGCACCAAACTCCTGTGATGTTTTTTGAAAATTTAACGGATTTACGGAACTGAAGAACTGACGTCGCGGATGGGAATCGAACACGTGACATCTAATTTTCGTTAAATAAAACCATTTCGGGTGGACTGCATCTTAGTCAGCTGCGCCACTAACCAGTTTGAAGTAAGCAATCTTAATATCATAAAAATATGAACATAACTAAAATGTTTTATGAACGTTTTGATTTATTTGGAGCCCGCTGCTTGGGCTTATATACGTACTATAATACGTATAAAGTAAAAAGCCTATATCTCCTATAAAAATTGAAAACAAACTTGATCTGCGTGCAGATATAAGAAGTCTAAACGCAAAGTTTGGTGTCTCTTGCTCTTATAGTCTCTGAGATCTGTGCGTTCATACAGACAGACAGACAGACAGACAGACGGACAGACGGACATGGCTATATCGACGCCTTTAGTGGTCCTGATCAATATTTAGGTAAAAAACGGGAGTCCTCAACGATGATTCCAGGAATAAATAAAATTTGTTATTGTTTAACTTTTAAAATCGGTGTGACCCAGGTCGCATTACAAAAGAGATCCGAGCAAAATAAGACATATAGTTGTCTCTTTCCAGGTTAATGAAAACTGCATTACTGCATCATAGCGCCATAGGCAAAACGCTGCTGAGCTCTTTCGGGACTAACAGGGACTTAACAGAGAAGGTTTTTTTCGGAAATCGGCGACCTTATTCAACACTTTAAATTTTTCATCGATTCTTTCAAAACCAATTCGATGATCGACCGAAAATAAAGAATCGATAGTATCGGTGTTGAAATCGATTTTTTCGCAGCTCTAACACTTTCAATTTTCCAACTTTTCAGCCGGTCCGGGCTGGGTCACGTCACAAACAAAAAACTGACCAGATCGACAGGTCGTCAAGCTTGTTCCGTTCCGTCACAGATATCCTCACTGGGGCATAATCAGTATTTCCTTCATCTACCAATCCCGGTTTCGATTATAGTGAATTTTTAAATTGGTTACCAAACGCACCAACAGACAAGCACAATGACCACGCTACCCGCAGAACTCCAGCAGTTCTTCACGTAAGTTAATGTATTTGTTCATAGTCCCATATAAATTCGTCCACAATTGGTAGTGATAATTAAGATGAACGTAATATGCATGTCTGGCCGGCAAAAATTATATATTACCAGCAACCATTTTTAGCTGATAACGCTTATAAAGATATCCGTGTGTATTATGTTTGTATAGCATTATCAACAATGTACGACGTGCACCGGACGTATATATCACTTTTTTAAGTATGTGAATGATTTGCATTTTAACATGGATCTTATCCATATACATATGTATGTGTGTATGTATTTGTATATATGAATTTATATATATACATATGTATGTACGTGTTAATCGGTATAAAACAGAAAAACAGACAAACCGCATTCATAATCCAGCAAATATGCACCAATTATGGTATCTTGCTATAATAGGGTTTATAAACCGCAATCGCTTTTTCAGTTTCGTCGATGGAAAAAAAGGCGAGTACATTGACGCCCTGAAAACTGTTGTAGGCATACAGTCGGTGTCGGCATGGCCCGATAAGCGCGGTGAGATTGATCGTATGGTCGACTGGACCGCAGACAGGCTGAGAGCTCTGGGTACCGAGATAGAGCTCGCGGATGTGGGCAAGCAGACCCTGCCAAACGGCGAAACAATCCCATTGCCGAAGGTTCTGCTGGGGACACTTGGCAAGGA
The DNA here is from genome assembly GCA_035046345.1 of Drosophila birchii. NCBI lineage: Eukaryota > Metazoa > Arthropoda > Insecta > Diptera > Drosophilidae > Drosophila > Drosophila birchii. The sequence continues at coordinate 2,082,487 of JAWNOA010000047.1, forward strand.
TGCCTTAAAGAAGACTGTGCTAGTCTATGGCCACTTGGATGTGCAGCCTGCCTTAAAGGAAGATGGATGGAATACTGATCCTTTCGTACTCACAGAGATCGAAGGAAAGTTGTTTGGACGCGGTGCTTCCGACGACAAGGGACCTGTACTATGCTGGATACATGCTATTGAAGCTTACCAAAAGCTTAACATTTCACTGCCTGTCAATGTAAAATTCGTATTCGAAGGAATGGAGGAAAGCGGAAGCGAGGGCCTCGATGACCTCTTGATGGAGCGCAAGAACGGTTTCCTATCCGACGTCGATTACGTATGTATTTCTGACAACTACTGGCTTGGAAAGAAGCGTCCTTGTTTGACTTACGGACTCCGTGGACTTGCGTACTTCCAAGTGGAGGTGGAATGTTCGAACAAAGACTTGCACAGTGGAGTTTTTGGGGGCACTGTTCACGAGGCAATGCCGGATTTATGTCACCTGCTCAGCATTCTTGTTGACAAGGACACTAAGATCCTGATACCTGGAGTGGATCGCGACGTAAGTAGTAAAGTAATTAAAAACATTCTCCCTTACAAAATTCTTTCTTTTTAAGGTGGCACCTCTACTAATAAACGAGCAATCAATTTACGAGAACATAGATTTTGAAGTGGCTGAGTACAAGTTCGTTCATCTTATCTTATAATACACGTTATAAATCTCTCTAATCGCTGTATACTTGATTTAGAAAAGACATTGGTGTAGAGAAGTTGCCCCATAATAGTGAAAAAATAAGACTGCTTCAGGCCAGGTGGCGGTATCCCAGCCTATCTATCCATGGCATCGAAGGCGCTTTTTATGAGCCTGGTGCAAAGACCGTAATACCGAAAAAAGTTATTGGTAAGTTCTCTATTCGTCTTGTACCGGACCAGGACCCAAAACACATTGAGGAATGCGTCGTTAAATACCTTAATGAAAAATGGGCTGAACGTGGCTCCCCCAACAAAATGAAGGTTTGTTTCAGTTTAGATTTTTTTGTTCAACTTTTCATTCCCCTAAAATGTGTTTACTTATAGGTTGTTATGCTATCCGCTGGAAAACCATGGACTGAGGACCCAAACCATCCACATTATGAGGCAGCGAAGCGGGCTATTAAACATGTTTTTAATGTAGAGCCGGACATGACGCGTGAGGGCGGCTCTATTCCAGTAACTCTAACATTACAAGAAGCCACTGGTAAAAATGTGATTCTTGTGCCAGTGGGAGCTTGTGATGATGGCGCCCATTCCCAAAACGAAAAAATTGATATTTACAATTACATTGAAGGCGTAAGACTAAACACGAAAAAACTTTATTTATTTGCTTCTTAATAACCATTTATATTTTTAGACTAAACTTCTAGGCGCCTACCTGCATGAAGTGGGAAAGTTGTAAACTAATAGAATGACGTATAACGGCCTTACACGATGAGACATCACACTATGATCACTAATTTACATACATATATATTGTGTTAATAAATATTATCAATATAAAACCATTTTTGAAATTATTAAACATTTCAGTTTTCTTGTAGCAATTTGTAAATTATTTTAAAATTTTAATTTTGCGTTTTCCCGAAAAATTAAATAGAAAACGTGAAAGGATCAAAATTTGTATACCCTTGCAGATTATATGTTATCAGCAACAATTAATACAAAATAAATTATTCATATTTAAGTTAAACAAGATGGACTACAGTCGGGTGTCCCGACAGTAGAATACCCTGTATCATTACAACGCGCGTGCCAAAAATATATAAAAGAAGAATAAAAAATTAAAAACGGAGAAAAATTTACATATAATGCAAAGGTCTTCAATTTTAAGAGCAAACTCGATAGCTCAGTTGGTAAAGCTGCACACGTATTTTTTATGTAGGCAAATGACCTGGGCTCGATTCCTGCCGCAAGGCAAAAGAAAATTTGTTTAATTAAAAAAAATTAAGTATAGTTGTTTGCTTACATTTTTGTATTTCTTAGTATTAAATACTGTAATTATTTTGATTTACAGGGAAAAACTAAAAAAAAAATAATTTGCTAAAGGTATAAAAAAAATGTTTACTCGTCGCTGACGGTATTCGAACTCGTGACAACTAATCTTTGTTAAGAACAACCCTTTCGCAGCTTAGACAGCTGCACCACTAACCAATTTAAATGGATAATCCTAATTTCATAATAATGTGAACATAACAAAAATGTAAAATGATCAAGTTTGTTTTAAATTTTTGCTGCTCCCCTTTTTGGTGGGGCTATTTGAAAAAAACCATTTATCTCCCAAATTTATAAAGCTATATAAATCATATTCAAAACCTTGATGTATTTTATCAAAATACACAGATTGCCCAAATTTCATTGCGATCGTGCCATAAATAGCGGAGATATAGCCTTTTTACTTCATACATATTATGTATACCAGAGGCAGCGCAGGCAGAGGGCTCCAAATATCTAAATGAAAATGTTCATTTCACATTTTTATGAAATTAAGATTACCGACTTCGAACTGGTTAGTGGTGCAGCTGACTAGAATGAAGTCTACGCGAAGTGTAGAAGTGAAGTACTCGCGGGTTCGATTCATGCCGGCGACAAGTCAATTTTTTTTTTTTTGTAATTTTTAACTGTAAATCAAAATTATTATAGTATTTTATACTAAGAAATAAAAAAAATGCAATTAAAAAAAAATACTATGATTTGGTGGCAAAATCGAACCCAGGCCAATTGCATACAAAAATGCACACGCTGTTTTATCCACTGAGATACCGACTGTACTTTTAATTCAGCTGACATTTGCATTATAAGTCAATTTGTCTCCGTTTCTTAGTTTTTGGCTTCTTATTCTCGGGAACCAAATCGAGCGGCGACTTGTAATGGTACAGGGTATTCTACTGTCGGGACACCCGTCCATCTTGTTTATTTTCCTGATTGTTCCTATGGAAGCTATAGGAAATAGTCGACCGATTCTCACGAAATTAAAACCGAAATTCAGAAATAGTAAAAAACGGCTAAATACCAACTTTGATGAAAATAACAAAGTTAAATTGTTTTTACTAAAAATTTTTCGGATGTTCCAAAATTCTGAAATAATATAAGATGGCTAAATATCAAGTTTGGTGATAATATCTTGAAAACTGACAAAGTTATGGTTTTTCTTTTATTTTCCTGATTGTTCCTATGGAAGCTATAGGATATAGTTGGCCGATTTTCATGAAATTAAAACCGAAATTTAGAAATAGTAAAAAACGGCTAAATACCAACTTTGATGAAAATATGTTAAAAACTGACAAATTTAAATTTTTTTTACTAAAAAGTTTTCGGATGTTCCTATGGCAGCTATATGATATAGTCGTCCGATCCGGCTCGTTTCGACATATATATGAGTGAGAGTATATAAAAGACTAACTACAAAGTTTCATTCAGATAGCTTTAAAACTGAGGGACTAGTTTGCGTAGAAACGGACATACGGACAGACGGACATGGCTAGATCGACTCGGTTGTTGATCCTGATCAAGAATATATATACTTTATAGGGTCGGAGAGGTCTCCTTCACTGCGTTGCAAACTTCTGACTGAAATTATAATACCCTGCAAGGGTATAAAAACAGCGCCGATGCGATTTCTTCTTTTTTGTTTTTTGCAAAGTTTCCTAAAATAATGTTATTTTGTTTGCAAAAATTTTCATATGTTATCATTCAAAACCAAATTGATTCGAAAGACTTATACACATTAAATGTGTACACATCGTTTCGTTTTTTAATTGCAGACAATTTTAAAATCACCAAGCTACTTTGATCAAAAAATTATAAATCTAAATATTTTTTTATTTCATTAAATTACAAGCTAAATTTAGACGTGTAGACACTTTATACAATTTGTTTCGATAATTAACATATACATTCTTGATATACGATATAGGAAAAGCTTTTAAATAAAAGTTAAAATATTTGTGGAGCTGGGATGTGGTAGCGCAGACGGCAGGTGCAGCAATGCAATTTATACCTGAAAAGTGTACACTTTTAAAGACTAACTATGCAGAGAGTCTTTGAACTAAATACACAGGTAGAGAAACAACAAGAGGTTAAATACTAAAATTACATTATTCTTAAAGAATATTGTCTGTGGCGAAAAATCGCGTCTGAAACTTTACAAATAATGTTGCCGTGTAGCTTCGTGATTTTTATATAATCTCATTATCCTTGTAGATGAAGTTGTCCCAAAAAGGAATTTGAAGACCCTAAAGCTTACTATATAATCAAATATTTTACATTTTCAGCCGAATTCGTTCTATCTATATGTATTACATCCGAATATAGGGTGTGCCACCAATATTGACTGTGACATATGTAACTACCTTATTTGCGGTGTTGGAATAAATATTGATTGTCTCACTTTCAACCAATTTACGCTTTCTTAAAATTGATAATTTGCGCTCCTTTAATGGCCGAATCTCTCCCTCCATCGGTGCCCATGCTAGTTTAAAAACGCTTCAACAGCAGGGGTTTGTTTCTGTCAGCGAACGCCGTGTTTATCCATTTGATATCGGGCTTGGCAAAGCGCACCGTCTGGCCCTCGCCGCAGGAGTTTTCGCCGGCGAAAATTCCCTTTAGGCGGACGTTAGAGCCACTGCCGCAAGCGAGCGCACTGCCTACGTCAAACTGGCAGGCGTCGAACTTTGTAGCGCTGCACACGCTACTGCCGTCGGCATTACAGTCGCTGCGCCCTTGAGCTGATGTGTCTGTTACGTGCATGATGGCGCCTTCTTCATGGACTATCAAACGAGAAGTGTAAATTTTAAATTTGCGTCTGTTACGGTTTTGAAGGTCTTTCTTACTTGACAACGCCTGCTTGCCCCAACCGGATGTAGCGCACTGTTCCGATGGTTTAGGGTCTTCGTCACTAATGCAGATGGGTTGTATGTGAGTGGCGAACTCCAGACGCTTCTCTAGCCGGATGATGGCCAGGTCGTTGGCATTGGTTGATGGATCATACGACGGGTGAACGTCGATAGTCTTGGCGCCGGTCAGTTGGAAGGGCAAGGGCTCGTTGGTGCTGCCCAGCTCCCATTCGCCGGCCTTGATGCGAATGTCGTTCACTGGTAGGCTAAAGGGCATTTGGGTTAAACTCCTGCTTCTAGGTAAAACGTTATTATTAATGTCATAATTATTTACCCATTAACGCAACTGGCAGAGGTTAGGACAAACTCATCGCCAATTATTGCGCCGCCGCAGAGAAGCGTTTTACTCGACTCTCGCAAGATCATGGCCTGCCAGGGGATTTCAGCAAAGTTTGCGTCTAGATCCTTGACTCCAGTTGGTTTGGTGCTGCATAGGAAAAAGAAACGGGATCGGTTATTTTTCTTTTCAGCGTATTTCTAATCCCTACCGCTTGTTTCTAGTAGCGCACACTCCTGCTAGGTTAACAGGCCAAGGGTCCACGTAGTTGGGATCGCGGCAGCATTTTCCAGGTGAACCGTTCTCGGCCTGAAGACAGTCGGTGAGCGGTACGCGGAAGGCTGCCTCCATGGGGGACAGTTCGACAGGAGTCTCAGAGAGCACACCGATGGCGTTGCAGTAATTTTCAGAAGTACAAACCAGTGCGGAAGCACATTTAGCATAGTGTTTCGGAACGTTTCCTGGCTGGGGTGTGGGGAAGATTTGGGGTGATAGCTGGTCCTCTCCGCGGTATATTGGTTTCTCATTAGAAGGTTGAGGCACGCGATCGGGTTCATAGCGTGGAATCTCGTTGGTTGATACAGGAGGCAGGTATTCGTTGGTAGGGCGACGGGTCGTGCTAGGACGCTGCTGCGGATGAGTCGGCTGCGGACGGTAGGCAGATTGGGTCTGGGATGGCGGAGTCACGGTGCGGGAAGTCGTTGGCGGAGGCTGGGGGATTGCACGCCGGGTGGTTTGGGGGATCTGGTAAATAGGCCGCCGGGTCGTATGCGGAGGAGGCAGATACTCATTGGTGGGTCGCGAAGCTGGCACCGAAGTAGAGGGCTGCGGACGGTATGACGCTTGGGTGGTGCGCAGGGCGGGCACGGTAGGGTTCGTCGGTAGAGGGAAGTTCTTTTCCGGCAGATTAAATATGTACCCGTCTTCGGTTAACGTGGTAGAAGGCATGCGGCAGCACACCTCAGGCGCGTAACAATGGTTTGGCTGCAAGGGAGTGATGAAAGTGGTAAAGTATAAGTTGAGAGTGCAAAGTCAGTGGATTGTAAAAGTGTAATCAATATTAAGACAGTGAACACTCCTAACTTCGCATATGTATATGTACCTAGGTACCTGCCTGGCAAGAAATCGTTCTGTGGTCTCTTTTCGTAGTCCATGAGCGAGCGCATCAAATTACTTCGAGGGACGGGGCCATTTGACTGGCAAAGCGCTGCTACCTGGTCATTAAGCCGGCCAATGCTAGCTGTCAATGGTTTTTGCGCTTGGCTTTAATTGCAACCGAGAAATGTGCAGTTTCATGGTGCAATACGACTCACTGGCGGACTTTGTGAACTGTGTCCTACAGAGCTAGCACAGACACTTTAACATATATGGCTGTGCGGAGGCTGTCTTATGTTTACCAGCCGAGTCTAATATTCATTGAAAAGCTACAATCGTGGGGGTGCTTCTTGCGGTCTCTGGCCGTGACTGCACCCACGGTCATGGCCTAGCTGGTGATGACTGAGTATTGAGTCATAAGCGTCTACCTCTGTATTGTAAAACTTGTTGATTCATTTCCCTAGAACTATTAGTAGGTTTTCTGTTTGTTTACTACATAGGAAATTGGCCAAATGATGACAATTTAACAGTTACACATATTATTTTATATGTACATATACATACATATATGAACATACATACATACATATATAGATATGTATATATGTATTTATATTTCTTAAAACAATACGTAATGTAATCTTGATAGCTGTGAAATCATAATGCCTTCGCTGGGTTTACACGCTCAGAATCATTTGCATATTTTTCAGTAGCGCTCAAGTATTACTCAAGTTCCGTTTGCCAAAACCGAGTGGCTGCCTGGTTACGCAATAACAGCGATAATCATCAGTATGAGCGCGCCCACAAAAGAATTAAATTAACCAAAAACTTGACAGACTTTTTGTATTTGCTTAGAATGGCTTATTCCCGCCAAGTTGTACAAGAGCGCTTGCTCAGAGTGGTCACCTGTCAAGATGCCAACGGGACTCGGCCTTGGGCTTATAATTTCGCGCAATTTGTATCTCATAATTCCGGGTGCTCAGCTGCTGTCTTATTTAATGACAAATTAATGTGCTCATTTGTTAAAAATTAAGCAAGCCAACCCAGGGCAAAAAAAAAAGAAAAAAACGGAATGACCAGTTAATGGAGTTATTTTAAATACTCTTCAGTTGTGCCACCTGAGGTAGGTACTCGCAATAATAAACGAATAATATAATAATATAATATAATATAATATAAGACCACGACTGCAAATTATTTGTCCTTCTAGTTCATTTAATTTTTAACTTTGTTATTAGGCAAAGCTTATTAACCTCTGGCATAATTTTCATCAATTAAACGATAATCAAAGGTTATCTTTGTATGTATGTAGACATCACTCACTGAGGCTTAAGCTTTATGTAATATATATTATCAATATAGCTGGCCCAGATAGAAAGCGGGACGGAGAACGGCATATAATTTTGATCAATGACAACCAGCTGAGGGAGCATGACCGTCCCTGCACAACTTCCCTCTTGCACCTGCCCCGGCAGCCTGGATTCGCCCGAACGGCGGTCAACTGGGCCCGCCGCTGGTCATTGCATACCTTATGATCAATCATCTTACGCCAAGATAACAACTTCGACAACAAAAATCACAGGCTACTTGTGTACCAGCGACAGCTAAAATATGTAATCACCAGTAACAACCTAGCGGGGAGACCCCAAAATGCTTTTAATAAATGTTGTTGTTGGCCATACCAGACAAGTTTTTTATTTTTGTTTTTGTAATGTTTCATAGATAGTCTGGCGCAATTTTTTAATAATGTTGCAATTACTTTAAGCAGACAGTATACATACATACATACATAAATAAATTTATATGTACATATATAATTTTGAGCCTCTACCAAGTTCAGTGGAAGCCAATGGCGAAAATCACCTATGTATGTATGTATATAAATGCATATGTATGTTATAAAAATGAAATGCTGCAAATAATACATTAAAGAAAAGTACATAAATATGTTCCCAAATCTGACCCTGACGGTGGCAACCTGTAAATCTAGCGACCATTCGGATGACATATATGTATGTATGTATACTACTCATGTATTCTTTGTGTTGTGGCTTGGGGAATAGGTCAAGCCACAATGCTATCTGAGGCGGTGGAATTTACGACACAAATGCTTCATAGCAAACATAAAATTATTTTTACGACTGCATTAATGCGCCACTAACAAAACACTAAGTTGCGGACTCGTGCTCGCATAGTTTTTTTGTCAACAATTTATACGCCTATAAACTGGTCAGTTTCTAGCTTTGCGAGTGGTCTGGGCCAAGTCGAAACGAGTTGAGCCGCTAAGGAACTGAAGAAGTTTTTAAGAGCCAATGTAGTCTTTAAGGTGCGAGTGCATGCAGGAGCTTAGACTTTTGTTTATATCAATTGCAATTTAATTTATGCACAATCATTAGGGCCAGGGGTTTCAGTGTAAGATATAGTATTTACGACCAAACTAAATATGTGTGTGGTAATGCAAAAACTGAAATACAAATAAATATTGAACAAAAGCCAGGCCGACAACGTGTCATCATTAGCTCGGCCCCTATTCGCATTTATTTATAGCGTAGCATAGAAAGGAAGCTAACTTCGGCTCACCAAATCAAAAAATTAAAACCGAAATTCTGAAATAATAAAAAGTAGTCAAATCTCAAATTTGATGAAAATATGTTCAGAAGTTATGGTTTTTTTTTCTTTTATTTCCCTGAATGTTCCTATATATACATATGTAGCTATAGGATATAGATGTCCGATTTTCATGATATTAAAACCGAAATTCTGAAATAATATTAATTGGACATATATAAAAAAAAATACTCTCAATCGTACATACATACATATGTATATCGGAACTGGCCGGATCGGACGACTTTATCAGAACTGCTATAGGAACGATCGGAAAATTTCTCAAAAAAAAATTATAACTGTCAGTTGTTAAGATATTTTCACCAAATTTGATTTCTGTCCACATATTTCAACAAATATAATAATATAATTATATAATATTATATACATAATATAATTTCAGAATTTCGATTTTAATTTCATGAAAATCTGACAACTATATCCTATAGCTGCCATAGGAACAACCTGGGAAATAATAGATAAAATAATAACTCCGCTGTTTTTCAACATATTTTCATCAAATTTGAGATCATTATTTCAGAATTTCAATTTAAATTTCATGAATATCGGACGACTATATCCTATAGCTGCCATAGGAACAATGAGGGAATTAAAGGAACATAATCATTACTTTGATGTTTCTCAACATATTTTCATTAAATTTTTTACTATTTCGGAATTTCATTTTTAATTTTATAGTTCAATTGCAATCTGCTAGGGTATATAAACTTCGGCGAATCGAAGTTAGCTTCCTATCTTGTTATAAATATATTTCATATGTACATATGCATTTTTATAATCTCTATAATAAAAACTATATAAGAATATCCAACTCACAGCCGAATCCTCTTAAATTAAGCTTTTAAATTTGTTTTTCATTTAATTCCTATAAACTGACAGGCCATCATTATTTTCAAATGGAAAAAAACCCATACTATACAGAATTCAGAACCTTAAACTAATCGATACGAATTTTCTCAAAAAATTAGATCTCATTATGTTATCATTATTCAATGATTAATTTGGTTATTTTTTTAAAGGTCTAGGTATATTCTAAAACAAACTATAAAAAAAACTAACTAAAAAAATAATAATATAATAAAACATGAGATGATATCACTCTCTTTCCCCCGCTATATCTTATCCGTTGATACACCGATACGCAGCTTGGTTTTGGCGATTGGTTTTACTGTTTCTGAAACTAAAAAAAAATGTTAAGATAAATACGAAGAGGCTATATACTGATATATGTACATATGTATGTACATATAGTTATCCGCCAAATATACACATACATTTAAGCACCAAGCTGCAAGCACCATTCTAGTATAATATAAAATAATATAAAAGGCGAAATGGTAAAGAACACAAAAAAAACCGCTGTACGAGGAATACATTTTTACATGTTTCAGATTCCCAAATCTAACTTCTTCTCTAAGTACCATATATTTATTATGTCTCGTCAGTTGCTGTCAGTTTCCATCAGTGTGCTCCGTAGTCATTGACATTGTATTGTACAAATCGCTGTCGATTAACGGCAGACGAAGAAAAAAACTCAATCATAAAAACGATCATAAAATACGCATTAAGCAAAAGGAAACCAAACTAAGCGCATCTGCAGACTGGAAATTATATAAATAAATGTTAAGCGCTGTCAACGACTTTCCGTCAGCGACTCGCGCCCCCTTACACTGGCCTCAGGCTCGACCTAGACCTTGAAACCACGAGTTGAGTGTCGCTGAGTGTTGAGGTGCGCGATCTGGTCTGTTTACTCCGAGTGCTTTGTTTACGTGCGTGCTTTAGAGCTCTGCGTTATTACAGCTCTTGGCTGCCCACAAAGCAGTAAGACGGAAGACTGGTTCAAATGAAATATGTTTACACTATAATTATAGCACAGATATAATTATACAGCTTCCAAATCCATTATGCTTTTGCATCTATGTACATACTATTGCTGGTAATACAGTTCTTTCGGTCGATGGCAGCTCTAGAACATCAGTTTAAGATTTACATAAAAAGTGAAAGATATCCTATTTAAAGGCAAATGATAAGAAAGAATAATTTGTTAGAACTTGCTCAAAAACATTATACAAATGCAAAATATATCAATTGAAAGCTGAATGTCGCCTACCTTTTCGTTTGGCTTCATGTCAAGACTTTTTGAATAGAAAATGCACATGTAATACATTTAATAGTTAAGATGGCACTTAAATATAAACTGTTTTCTATTTCAGCAACGAGCTAACCAAGAGGAGATTATTTTACTGATGGTCTTACAATCACACAAAAAGCTCAGTCGTCATGATAACAATTAAATTATTTATATATTATACATATGTATAATAAACCTATACTTGTAATAACAGTTTAACAATAATACTTATAAATATATATATTTTTTTTTATTATTTGCATTGTTATTATCTAACATAGTTTGTTGTCTGTGAGCAGCGGGAAAATTGTGCATATAGGCATATGAGTCCGGAGGAAAATGGCTTATTCGACTTTAATTATTCGAATACAATTATTGCTCAAGTTCAAATTTGCAACAAGATCAAGTAATCGAGGGAGCCATGGTGTGTTCGCTTGAGGACAAGAGGCATCTGTATCACCGCAGCCTGTCCAGCTACATATTTCACTTGATGTGCTTTTTTTTTTTTTTTTTTTTTTTTGCTAGTGTTGCATGCACCAGCGGTGTACGCAACCGACCCGTTTTGCCAGCCGTTGCTTATGCAATTACACAGGCCCGCAGTAAATCTGAGATCTCTCTGCATTTTATTACCTCTCAGCGTCTCTCTTACTACAACTTAAGTAGACTTTTACAGATTTTCTTGCATATTTTCCCTTCGGTAGGTCCAATTTTACACTTTTCTGGGTCGCATGCGTGAGAGTAACGCATTACATTTAGGTTCAACCGCATTCCAGTTTGATTGGTGCCTGATGGCGTCAAGTTCGTTGCCGGTACCACCAGTCTGCTTCGAATTAATACTTTGCCCGGTGGCAATGTCATTCCAGTGCGGGTTTCTGCTTCATATACTCATTGGAAAACAAGGCCCGAGCCTAGTCGCCACGCAAGCAAAACGAGATCATAACATTACCAACAGCACCGAAAAGCTTTCGTTTGTCTGAGATTCCCAGAGAATGGATTATCATTTGGCATTGTCGGAGAATCCCAAGTAAGAAATTAGAGCACCGATTAAAACAAATTGTGTGCTAATACGCTGTCCGAGTCTCGATTGTCTTGGTATTCAATCGGGGTTTCCCCATGCTCTTGTGAAACTCGCTGTGATGTTGCGGTCGGGTTTTATTCCGATTCCGGCGTGCCAAGCTGCATTAACTGTGCTCGTTTTGTTTGTGGCACTGGTCTCGCAATTGGAACATCAAAGCGATATTATGCAGTCTCTTTTAATGGTATTATGGTACGAAAGACGATTAACAAGGCAAACTCTGTCTACTAATGATGCAGAGCCTGTGTTCCCCGCCGAAAAGTTATCAGTCTATGTGGTTTGGCTGCCATTTGAGTGGCTGTGAACTTACCCCTTGCTTTTTAACATAGTTGATTGCACTAATTTCGCCGCGGCGGCAATCCTCGGGGGCTACACAATCCGAGTCGCGTGGACAGGATACAGACGTCATAGGAGCGGGGGTTGTTGATGTTGTGGTCTCTGGTGCTCGATAGGTGCAACATATGTTAGTTTCCGGCTCGCAGTTCTGAAAATTAATATTCAAAAATGATTGAAAGTTATTTTTTATATAAAGCTTTTACCTTAAGGCCTAACGAGCGACTCAAAATTCTAGGCCCCCTGGCAGTGGTAGTCGCTTTAGAAACAAATGCAGTCGCCACAAAGTCGCACCTCAGCGCCAATGATTGTGACTGTCGTCTTGGCCGAAAGGTCATCAATGGCCAGCCCCTTGCACAAATGATGTGCTATAAAGTGTTCGGCAAGATGCCAGATGCCACAACCAGCGGCAGTGGACAGCAATAATATTGTCAAAGCTGTTGCATTTGCATTGAACTCTGCCGCAGTCGACTTGGCGTACCTTTGCTAAGATCTGGCTAATTTTTTTTGTTCACACTGCCAAATACTATCTGGTGATCACCTGGCATTTAGCATGCGGACAATTACAAATTAATAACTTTGTCTGTCCGCGGCCAGAGATCAAAAGTCGAAACAGTAGCTGGAGGCGAAGTCGCCTTGACGATTTTGCAGTTCAATAATCGAATAAGCACTTCTTCATCAAGTACAGTTGCTACGAAATTGACATCACGCTACAGAAAAAACGATAGGCTAACCAGTTCCCAAACTGGCACTCCATATATCAATCAGCATTTGAGTTTTACAAATTAAGGAGGCCAATTCCTCTTATTTATGTCTGCTATTATGTCTTTCAAAACGAGAAAAGCTGAGATCGGAAGCACATTTGAATGTTTCTGAGATTGTTCTAAAGCACGACCTTGACTAATGAAGAGCTTTTGGCCCGGCCTGAGTCGAGCATGCCAAATGGGTACTAAATATCACGGATATATGTACATACATATTTATCCAGCAATCATTTTGGCTTTGCATATCGCAATACAAGCTCCAGCTCTCTTTTAAAATGGTTCAATCTGACTTTCGTGTCTATGTTAATTTTGTTATATGTAATTTTGTTATATGTTATTGCAATTGTATATACATATATGTATATATAAATACATACATACATGGCATTTCATTATGTTAATGGCTTCAGACTTAGAAATGGTTTGGTTGAATCTTTAAATCAAATGATTTTAGCGGAAATCGTCAGAGCGGGGCTATGTATTGGACATTTGAAAGTGACTCACAGGTTGATAAACCTATCAGCAGGCGAAACAACTTAGAAAAATTCCCAGCAATAGCCACGCCAATTGAGCACCGGTTTTAAGCATCATCGGAATGGGAAAGGGAAATATTAAATTTTTTGATTTGTTTGCGTATTTTAATTGTTTAGGTGCGGGGTACTGGCATCGTACTTTGCATCCGTTTCGCTAATTATTTTTATATACAATTATTCAGTGAGCTTTCAATATTTACTCAAGCTAGTCAGAAATTCGTTTGTCTGATTCTTCCCAAAATAGGCTTTATCAGGTATCTTTCGTTGTTAATCAGAATCGCAGAAGTCTATTAATACCTATATTATATATACCTATATCGATATACACAACTGATATAAAAATGGTTTTTGCCCCCCTGTCCCAGTCTAGGTATTGTTTAAAATCGAAATTACTAATCTTTCCCATCAAACATAGATATATAAAGTATTAAAAGTAAGGTTTTCCAGAAATGTAGTTTTTTTTCAGTTTCATCCACGTACAAATTTAACATTATACACGTTATATTATTTAAATTAAAATTTAGGTAATTTCTTTATTCAAATCACTTATTGAAATTATCACTAGTTTCCGATTTAGCCACACAGTCTCAATATATACAAATGTATGTACCCTTGATTGTGAAAGAGATATAAGTCATACTTTTCTTGTTTAGAGATATGTAGAGTCTAGCTTTTTAACGGTTAAAGAAAAATTTGAGTATTATGATAATGATATTTACGACAGTAAAGTAGTGTCAACAAAGGAGTATTTATTATGATTGAAAAATTGATCACCTAAGAACCGTAGTGACCATTGACCATAAAAGCGGACATTTCATACAAAAATGGAAAGTAGGATGGATGTGTGTGGAGTAGGATGATTAAAGTAAAGTAAATCCCTTGGAACTATAATATAACACCATGATCAGCATCAACAGCCGAACTGATCTAGCCATGTCCGTCTGTCTGATTTTACGCAAACTAATCCTTCAGTTTTTAAACTAGTAGTAGTCTTCTATATTTTCTCACTCTTACTATATCTTATATCTGCCAAAAGAACAATCCGAAAATTTTTAGAAAATTTTATTACTTTGTCAGTTTTCAAAATATTTTAATTCAATTTGATATTTGTCCCTTTTTTAATATAATGTTATTTATTTATATTTGTTTTAATTTATCAGAACTTGACGACTACATCATTAGCTGTTGAAGGAACAACCGGGAAAATAATAGAAAAATTATAACTTGGCCGTTTTTCAACATATTCTTCATCAGAAGTATACAAATTTTGATATTTTGTTGTTTTTTTATATCTACATATAAGTGATGTGTATAATTCCTGTTGGTTTTTCTATTAATTTAATAAAATTGTATTCATGCAATTGTAAATTGCAAGAGTGTAGAAGCTGCGGTTTGCTTCCTATCATGTTTCAAATTAAAAACTTCACAATTTTCTTATTATAAAAAAAATTTTAAGTACTTCTAATTATCAAATTTTAATAAAAAAAAGTTGTAGAAAAATTGTAAATTTTTTATATAAAAGCTGAGTAATAACTGTTATTTTTATTTTGGAAAATACATTTTATTTTTAATTATTATTTTTCAATTGAAAATAACGTTTTTTTACAAGTTTTATATAAAAATGGAAATTAATAATTATTTTATAGCATTTTTATATTAAAATTTTTTAAAAAGTATTAAAACTCAATTTTAAAAATAAAAAAATTGTTTAAGCAATCAAATAATTATTAATTGGTAGTAATTTTGTATTTTACTTATAATTCTTATTTGTGATGTATGTAATATGTACATACTATGTATACTGTTACTTTAAATATTTTTAGGTGTTACGAAGAGTTATTACAAAAATTCCACCAACAAGAATTTCTTCTGAGAACCATAATGTTTATATTTACCATTTCTAATTTCTGGTCTTTATAAGAATACCTTAAAGGAATATACAACATTTGCTTATTTAAACAACAGAAATGTTGTAATCCAATCCCGGTTTGCGAAGCAATAATTTAAATTTAGCTGAATTATTTGTGTGCTCGGAAGGTCCACATTAAAAACTACGGAAAGCAGCGGCCACATGTATTTTACTTTACATTCATTTTTTTCGAACGCAAATGCGAGGGCAATTAAGCATGATCTTCATTTTTGGTTCGACTCGGTGGACTTACGAAATGCCCGTCAGCACGTACACATGTGTGTGGGCTGGTATTTCTTTGCTTTGATAATGACAAACCGGAAAATAACGGTCACTGTGCCAAACAACTCGAAAGGCAAAAGCCACCAACGGCAGCATCCAACAACAGACTGAAATTCCGACATCAATATATTTCGCGTTATCACCGCAGACGGGCTTTTAATTTTTTGATTTTAGACCTCTGTCGGGCTGAAACGGATCTAACCCAATGACATGAATGGGGACCGGAGACCAAGCTTTTATCGATCCCCGCAAAGCCCCAACCAATATAGACAGTGGCATAATTTCATCATCAAACTAAATGGCGTACCGGAGTGGCAGTCCCTTACCTGGATCCTGGGCAGCTGCTGGCTGAAAAAACCATTCACGCACTGACTCTGGCGCACACACTGCTGGTTGGGAGCGCACTTCAAATATTCCTTGGGCGGCAGGTAGGTGGGTCCCTGAAAAGGCGAGGCTTGTCGACTAATGATGGCGTGATTGAGGAAGACGTTCGTCGTGGGGTTGAGGGAGTGATGCGTCTCCCTGTGCTCCTTCACACCGGTCTGGTACTGACCGTTTAGGAACATGTTGCCCTGGTAGTCGGCGTTGGCCAATGCCAGTGCTGCTAAGGAGAATACTAGCAAAAGCTGCTTCCGAAACCGTGACATTGTGGTTGCTTTGCGATTGCTCTTAAGTTTAGGTTAAGAAACCTGAGAATAAACCAGAAAAATTGTATCACTCACTTAGTATTGCAAGATATTGTTAAAATTTATAGTTTCCAGCATAGCGGTCTAAGAGTGGGTATGACACCACAAGAATAAAATAATAATTATTAACAAATTATGAGCTAATTATGAATCATGATTTTATTTTAAGTTCTTCGCTTACTCAGTTCCCACGCGTATAAATAAATAATTGGCAACTTACGGTTTACAAATTAAACTTTAAATATGTACACATTTCAAATTTTCTCTTTTTTGGGAACTATCTAAGCGAAGAATTATCTATTGCGAGACGTGCTTAGTCTCAGGTGATATGGTCGTTTTTCATCAACCTGATTGGAGAGGAGTGACGGCTAATTTGCATGGGGCCATAAACAAACTTCTAACAGGGACGTATTCTTTATCGAAGCCTGAGCTGAGTGGTAAATCGTCGACTAAGCCGAAATACGGGATGCGTTTTAATGAATGACTCAACGCTAAAAATAGTTGAATGGCCGCAATCCGCTCCAATCCATAGAAAAAATAAATTAATTTCTAAAAATATACGTACATTTATACGTATGTATGTAGGTGTGTGGGGCTAAATTGCTGGTTTTACCCGAAAAAATTTGCATAAAATATTTTCGACTTCTTTGGGCAGTTCGAGTGACTATTAATTTTGTTTTGCGACTTAGACATTTCTGCGAATTTCTACTTTCTATTTCAGGAGCTCAGAATTTATAAACCTTCATCACCCACGGCGATCATAAGCATCCATTGACACACATATCACTGTTGTGTGGGACTCGGCAAGAAGAGTTTGTCACTGTTTTATTAACCTTTGGTGGTTTTATACTGCTGTGGGTTTTGATTTTCACATAAATTCAACTTAAAATGTTTGTCTTTGCGCAATCGGCAGCATTGAAACAAAACACAGTACAGAAAACAAACCAAGACTCCAAAGTTCAGATTGCATCTCCTACAATAGGCATCCAGCATACTAAATACAATGCACAATGCCAGCAGATCCAAGCGAGATCTGAAATGGCTGGGGATACTGACAAGGGGCGTGCTAACTGACGAACGGACGAAGGCAGGGACTCGGAAACCACTTAGCTGCGACAATTGCAAGCGAATCAATGGAACTATCCATCAATCCGTCAGCGTCAAAAAATTAAATTTACAAATACAATGGCCCCTGTGGCTGCACAACTATTGCCCAGTTGCTACACTGCCAAAGTATCCTTGTCCGTGTTGTTCTTTGGCTTTGCACTTGCTCACTGGCCGATTGGTTGATGGCAAACTTTAGGCTCAAAGCATTTCCATATGGGAAACTGGGATGTGACACCGCGAAAATTAGCCACTACCAAGAAAGTGTCTTACACTAAAAGAATCCGAGATATTTCAGAACCGAACTAACGCACGTACGTACAACTTGAATATGATTGTGAATATTTATCCAAGTTCGTCTGTTTTATATGTGCCCAGCAAAGCGGGCTGGCGAGGCGTCACTGCGGCAGCGTCGCATTCGCAAGCAGTGGAGCAGCAACAATACAATCCGGCGGCAGCGGCTACGTCAGCATCAGAAACCTCGGTCGCCGAAGATGCGAACGAGAAAATAAGTGGGACTGGCAACCGCGCCGGCAGCTCAGTTGACGCCAGCTGACGAGTCAACGCCAACGCCAAAGTCGGCGCCAAGCCAACGCCGACGCCGATGCTGGTGCTGGTGCTGGTGCTGGTGCTGGTGTTGATGCTGGTGGTGATGCGAGCTGATGCGAGCGGTGACTCTCGCATGCTCACTTTCGCTTCGGGTCTCGGAACTGTGTGAGAAGCGGATCTTGATCTTGGCGCGGGCGGGTTCACCTGACTCTGACGGATCTTTGGATCCAGCTTGGCATTCTTGACTCAACTTCGGCTTAATTTGGTTTCGCATTTATTTTTTGTCTTAAGCGTTTTAGGGGCTTTACATTTTATTAGTGCTATTTTCGTCTGTTTTGTGCGTTCTTACTAATGGGTTGAGGGAAGTTGACCAGCTTTGAAATTGGATTTCAAGTTAGCAAGAATGACTTTCTGTAAACTGTGAGTCGGACAGCTGGGGACTTAAGAACTGATACAACTTAAAAACTATTAAGGGCGGAATCTCCATTTTTTTTTTAAATTTTATATTGCAATTTGTTGATAAACGCTAATTGTACTATATATAGTAAAAGCGTCGACTTGACTTTGACAAGAATATTGGCTACCAATATATATAAATAGTACAAGACAAGTACTAGATATACCGGGTCGGCATTCTATAAGAATACATTAAAAGACACTTAAATACATATATACTTAGAGTGTGTCACTCAGAAAGGGGTAATATTCATTTATCTAAAATATAAATGAACAAATAAATAAACATAAATCCGGCAAGCAAACAAAAAAGATTTCGGTTGGGAAAGGCCATCCAAATCTTGTTCATTGAATATTTTTTGAACTGAGCGACTGGGATTATTGAAGTATGTATCATTAAAAGCGTTTCCAGCGCCAAAATATAACCTTGGTTCAGAAGCTGAATTGTAATTTTTCTAACCAGGCGCATTATATTAAAAATAATCTTAATTTTTACTTTTCCCCCCATCTCTCCCTAATCCCAGGGGCAAGTGTCACAACTATATTTTGTAGGATAGAGAAGAATAGAAAATCTAATAGAAAAAAACTAATAATAAGAAATACTCTGACTATAAACAGTGCAGTTTGATTCATTTGATTATTCTCTTTTGTAAACAAATAAAACGCATTTCCAGAAAAATGTTTACCACG
This sequence comes from Drosophila birchii, assembly GCA_035046345.1. Lineage (NCBI taxonomy): Eukaryota > Metazoa > Arthropoda > Insecta > Diptera > Drosophilidae > Drosophila > Drosophila birchii. The sequence goes on from JAWNOA010000047.1 coordinate 2,101,897, forward strand.
ATTCGAAAAGTTTTTAAAGTTGAGTTGTTTTAATTTATATTGATAAAGGAATGGGTAAATTTTAAGAATATATTAAAAAAAATTGTATTTTTTTATACCTTTGCAGGGAATTATAATTTCAGTCAGAAGTTTGCAACGCAGTGAAGGAGACATCTCCGACCCTATAAAATTCTTGATCAGGATCAACAGCTGAGTCGATCTAGCCATGTCCGTCTGTCCGTCTGTCCGATTATACGCGAACTAGTCCCTCAGTTTTAAAGCTATCTGAATGAAACTTTGTAGTTAGTCTTCTATATACTTTCACTCGTACATATGTATGTCGGAACGTACCGGATCGGACGACTATATCATATAGCTGCCAAAGGACTGATCGGAAAATTTTTCGAAAAAAAATTATAATTATGTCAGTTTTCAAGATATTTTCACCAAACTTGATGTTTGCCCATCTTATATTATTTCAGAATTTCGGTTTTCATTTCATGAAAATCGGCCAATTACATCCTATAGCTTCCTAGGAACAATCAGGAAAACAAAATAAAAACCATAACTTAGCCGTTTTTTAAACCATTTTCATAAAATTTGAGATTTGGCACCTAATTACACAGTGCAACACGATTTCTGTATCTGGAATGAGACAAACCTTTTCTTATAGATTTTTGGACGCTGAATCTGATACATTTTTAATTGATGATTGATATGCAATTAAACAAGGCGCGCGCGCGCGCGCGCTTTGTCCAGTATGTTACCGCAGCAGTATGGGGCGCGCACGCGCCTTATTTAATTGCATATCATTCATCAATTAAAAATGTATCCGATGAATGACTACTTGGTCATCATTATAGAAGTATTTAGCTATATTTTGCGAAAAGAACGAAGTTTCTAGCACATCTTGAAACCGAGTTATATTACTGTAAAGTAGGGCAAAAACAGCTTTTTTGGCTACTTTAAACGCGTTTTTTGCAAAAATGTTACGTGGTAGACAAATTCTGATTACAGATTCAGATTCAGCGTACAAAAATCTATAAGAAAATGTTTGTCTCATTCCAGATACAGACAAAAAGTTGAATTTTGTCGCACTGTGTTATTATTCCACAATTTTGGTTTAAATTTTTTGTTAAAATTCTGCAATGGTATATAAACTTCGGTGAGCCGAAGTTAGCTTCCTTTCTTGTTATACCCTTGCAGGGTATTATAATTTCAGTCAGAAGTTTGCAACGCAGTGAAGGAGACATCTCCGACCCTATAAAGTATATATATTCTTGATCAGGATGAACAGCCGAGTCGATCTAACCATGTCCGTTTCTACGCAAACTAGTTCCTCAGTTTTAAAGCTATCTATATACTCTCACTCGTACATATGTATGTCGGAACGTACCGCATGATAGAGGTTAAGGGAAAGAGATAGAGGAAAGGGAAGAGGGATAGAAAATTCAAGAGAGTTAGAGCAGACACTTAACGATTTTTGTGATAACGATTTTTCTCATTTTACTCCCCGTATATTTTTTGCCAGACCGTCCGTAAAAAAACTTCGTTTCAAAAATCATATATTCGCTGTTTCTCAACATACTTTCATCGAATTTGAGATTTGGCAACTAATTATTATTTCAGAATTTCGGTTTTAGTTTTTGTTTAAATTCTGCGAGGGTATACGAATGTAACGTTCGCCATCCAAGAAAAGCCCATCACATATATACATATGTATGTATTACACTTTATATACACTTTATTTTTAATTGGATCAATACTTTTATTATCACTCCAAATATGGGTCTTGCATTATTTTAAAGATTTACATATGGTATCTACATATGTATCTATTTTGATCGCACTTAGGTGCTGTCGAATCATTAATGAAGTCTTATTAAATATGGAAGTTATTAGACATTTAATTTTCTTTTTCATAGTATGTACATACATATCTACATAAGTGTGTTGAACTTCTGCAACATCATCTTATTCCTAAGAACATTTGCTTTGTTTGGGTGTTGTGTATTACTTTTGTAGCAACATTTCTCTATATCCATGTTACTCTTAATTTCACACAGATTGGTTTGATTAGATGTTAGCTTCAATTTTCTTACAAATTTCTGGGGCTTACGTTTTTGGTTTAAAAATAAATAAATAAATAATAAATAATAATAAAGACCCTGCTTTTAAGTCTGTTAAGCTGACGTTCGTGCATGTTTTTTTGTATATATGTTAGTACATGCGTACTAACGTCATGAGCGCGCCACCTTTTGATATGGTTATCAAGCATTAGCAGTGGAATTGAATAACTACATATGTACATACATATGTACATACATATGTGGAGAATGTAGTGTTTTTATATATATGTAGATATATATATATATATATATATATATATATATTTATACATAAGTAACTATCCCAAAAGGAGGTCAAGGCAGCATTTGGTAACAGCCAAAAATTCCAGACAAAAGTCCTCTAATTTTTGCAAATCATTTCTTTTTATATTCCGAATTTCGATTCATGTTTAGTTCACAGTATGATTATGCCTAAAATCAGACCATTGACACATGCATACAAAGTTTCTTAAAATCAAAATTATAAACTAGTGTTATCATACTTGTACATATGTACATATGTACGTATACACAAATGTATATATTTTTTCAGTTTTTGCAATTGAATTTATTAGGTATAAAAAATGAGAAAAATACTGTATTAGACCCCAATTTATCCTCATATGAATTGAATTCTAACGCATTTTAAGACAATTGTGCAAACCATATTTTGATGTATTTAAATAATTCAAATCGAATTAATTAATCTAGCTAAACTGAATTTTGACCCTAAAAATACATTTTTCATAACGTTTTAGGGTTGCCTTTACATTTGGTTTCTCCAACCACTGTGCACAGTATTTGTCGCAAAGATTGCTTAGTATTTAAGCAGTTTGTATGAAAGCAGTTTGTCAGATGGCACTTTCTTTTCTTAGCTTGATGTACTTTTATGTATAGTTCAACATGTTATAATATATTGTGTTGTATTGCAGTCTTTTTGGAAATAAGTAAAAAAAATCCTTGTGGACAAGAAATATATATACATATGTACATATATATATGTATACCCTACAGTACCAGTCATTAACAGTTTAATCAACAACTCATCAACAGCCGAAGGGGTGTTGATGAATTATCGATGAATTGCCACACAAATTGTTGATGAATTTAATATGGGCATGTCCTAGGCTGTCATCAACAACATTTCATCAACAATTAATCGATGAATTGTTAATGAATTGTTGATGTAATGTTGATTAAATGTGGATGACATGTTGATTAAATGTTGATGACATGTTGATTTCTATATAATCTCACTTATTATACCCTTGCAGGGTATTATAATTTCAGTCAGAAGTTTGCAACGCAGTGAAGGAGACCTCTCCGACCCTATAAAGTATATATATTCTTGATCAGCATCAACAGCCGAGTCGATCTAGCCATGTCCGTCTGTCCGTCTGTCCGTCTGTCCGTTTCTACGCAAACTAGTCTCTCAGTTTTAAAGCTATCTGAATGAAACTTTGTAGTTAGTCTTCTATATACTCTCACTCGTATATATGTCGGAACGAGCCGGATCGGACAACTATATCATATAGCTGCCATAGGAACAATCAGAAAATTTTTAGTAAAAAAAATTTAACTTTGTCAGTTTTCAATATATTTTTATCAAAGTTGGTATTTAGTCGTTTTTTACTATTTCTGAATTTCGGTTTTAATTTCATGAAAATCAGCCAACTATATCCTATAGCTTCCATAGGAACAATCAGGAAAATAAAAGAAAAAATCATAACTTTGTCAGTTTTCAAGATATTTTCACCGAACTTGATATTTAGCCATCTTATATTATTTCTGATTTTTGGTTTTAATTTCGTGAGAATCGGTCGACTATATCCTATAGCTTCCATAGGAACAATAAGGAAAATAAAAATAAACCCATAACTTAGCCGATTTTCAAACCATTTTCATCAAACTTGAGATTTGGCAATTATTCCAGATTTTTGGTTTTAATTTTTTGTTAAAGTTCTGCAAGGGTATATAAACTTCGGTGAGCCGAAGTTAGCTTCCTTTCTTGTTTTTATATAATCCCACTTTTTATACCCGCTACCCATAGGGTAGAAGGGCATTATAACTTTGTGCCGGCTGGAAATGTATGTAACAGGTAGAAGGAGGCATCTCCGACTCTATGAAGTATATATATTCTTGATCAGCGTCAACAGCCGAGACGATCTAGCCATGTCCGTCTGTCCGCCTGTCTGTGTGTCTGTTCGTCTGTCCGTATGAAACACTGGATCTCAGAGGCTATAAGAGATTGAGCTCTAATTTTTTTTCGACAGTATTTGTAATGCTTGCACGCAGATCAAGTTTGTTTCAAATTATAATATAAATATATGTATATATACTTTATAAAGTCGGAGATGTCTCCTTCACTGCTTTGCGAACTTCTGTCAAATTTTAATAGGGCCATTTAATTGGATTTGGCGGGGCGTTGATGGATGATCATATATAAATCATATTTATATAAAGATGTAACCATTTTCGTTTTATTTACAAATTCTGGAAACTTTCTGGTCACAATGTAACTATCTGAAGTCCGAATTATATTTTCAACAAAGTTGTCAGTCAAGGCCTTCTGTCTTACACATTTAAAAGTATTTAGTATTTAGAAAGGTACTATTAAAATTTTTTAGCTGCAACAGAAATAAGAAAAACACTGAATTTACACATGATTGTCTTCCGATCAAAATATATAAATATGTATGTATTATATATATATTATATTTTACCACTAGGCTTCTGTTACTTGCCGGCTTATACATTTAAATTAAAACTTTTAATACCGAAACAATATTAATGGAATTTGCATAACATTTAAAACGAGTTGTTCGCCTTCATTTACATTATGAATTATAATCATTTATAACAGCGGTCAATAGTCTAGACATAAATAAAAACATTTTATGTTTAACATCCCAAACTATTAAAAATAGAACTCAACGAAAATATGCTCCTTTGCCTTGATTGCGCTGTTGATATAAAACTAGATGTACGTACATACATACCTATGTATATAGAAGTGGTATTTCCCCATTTCAAGAAGTAGTTAAACTGTTAAAGTATTAATTAAATAACTAATAATAGACCGTTCGTATTTTCAGGTATCTGAAAAACCAAAATTTATATTCTGAGTGGATTTTGTCCACAATACGTATGGGGCCTATATACATACCATATACATATTCATATATACATATATATATATATATATGTATGGATTATACATATTAATTTTTAATTTCTATGCAAATTTGATTGGAATTTGGGCGGCACTTTATTCCAAAAGCAAATTGATTCTAAGATTGAGGGAACTTAGATGCAGAACAAGTATAATTTAAAAACAAGTAAGAAAGCTACAGACGAAGGAGCTCGACTGTGAGATACCCGCTACCCATAATAAATAGTTAATACATTTTTGAACGGCTAATAATTATTACCATATATTAAAATTGCTTCTCGAATTCTTATAAGATTCTTTTCCGATTCCAATAAAGAACTGGTAAGAATATTTAATTGGTCTAGTTGGTCAACCAAATGAGGCATGCTGCAGCAGCCGTTCGTGGCCATACAAAATTTCTTTAATAACTTCGACAATTTTTATCTGATCGCAACCAAATTTTCAGGAATCACACAGACTATAGTTTTTAATGTACATTCCAAAATTCGTGACTCTAGCATAAAAAATCATACGCTTTTTAATGATTTGCGGGGGCGGAAGTGGGCGTGGTAAAAATTTTAAACAAACTTGATCTGCCTGCAAGTATAACAAATACTGTCGAAAAAAAATTAGAGCTCTATCTCTTATAGTCTCTGAGATCCAGTGTTTCATACGGACAGACGGACAGACGGACAGACAGACAGACGGACATACAGACACACGGACAGACGGACATGGCTAGATCGTCTCGGCTGTCGACGCTGATCAAGAATATATATACTTTATAGGGTCGGAAATGCCTCCTTCTACCTGTTACATACATTTCCTGCCGGCACAAAGTTATAATACCCTTCTACCCTATGGGTAGCGGGTATAATCAGTTTTATTAAAGTCCAGTTTAAATTCATGGCCTCATTAGAAATTATAGCGGCATTGGATTTTTATCCACTTGCAGGGTACTATAAATTTAGTCAGAAGTTTGCAACGCTGTGAAGGAGACATTCTCGACCCTATAAAGAAGATATATTCTTGATCTGGATCAACAGCCGAGTCGATCTAGCCATGTCCGTCTGTCCTTCTATCCTTCTATGCGTCTGTCCGATTATACGCAAACTAGTCCCTCAGTTTTAAAACTATCTGAATGAAGTTAGTCTTCTATATACTCTCACTCCTACATATGTCAAAACGGCCCGGATCGGACGATTATATCATATAGCTGCCATAGGAACGATCGGAAAATTTTTTGAAAAAAAAAATTATATCTATGTCAGTTTTCCAGATATTTTCACCAATCTTAATATTTGGCCATCTAGTTTTATTTTAGAATTTCGGTTTTAATTTCATGAAAATCGGCCAACTATATCCTATAGCTGCCATAGGAACAATCAGAAAAATAAAAAAAAAACATGTAAGAAAGCTACAGTCGAGTGAGCTCGACTGTGAGATACCCGCTACCCATATTAAAGAGTTAATACAATTTTGTACATAACGGACAAATGTAAATGAAAGTGTAATATAATCACATGCATTCGAAAATACATACACATGTATCTATGTGTGTAAAAACGCGTTATTATTGAATTAAAGCGGCTAACAATTATTATCATTTATTAAAATTGCTTCTCGAATATCTTTTAAGAATCTTTTCCGATCCCAATCAAGAACTGGTAAGAATATTTAGATGATCTAGTTGGTCAACCAAATGAGGCATGCTGCAGCAGCCGTTTGTGGCCATACAAAATTATTTCTTTAATTACTTTGACAATTTTTATCTGATCGCAACCAAATTTTCAGGAATTACACAAACTATAGTTCTTAATGTACATACCAAAATTCGCTAGCTTTAAAAAGATTGATGATAGCTGAATTTTGATAATTTGCGGGGCGGAAGTGGGCGTGGTAAAAATGTGAAACAAACTTAATCTGCGTGCAAGCGTAACAAATACTGTCGAACAAAATTAGAGCTCTATTTCTTATAGTCTCTGAGATCCAGTGTTTCATACGGACAGACGGACAGACACACACACAGACAGACGGACAGACGGACAGACGGACATGGCTAGATCGTCTCGGCTGTTGACGCTGATCAAGAATATATATACTTCATAGGGTCAGAGATGCCCCCTTCTACCTGTTACATACATATGTATGCACATTTCCTGCCGGCACAAAGTTATAATACCCTTCTACTCTATGGGTAGCGCGTATAAACATAACTAGCCGTTTTTCAAACCATTTTCCTTAAATTTTGAGATTTGGCAACTAATTATTATTCCAGATTTTCGGTTTTCATTTTTTGTTTAAATTCTGCAAGGGTATACAAACTTCGGTGAGCCGAAGCTTTCTTTCTTGTTGTCGTTTATTTTATCCTCTAGTTCATAATGGGAGTTTTTATAATAATACGCTACTGATAGTCATTACCTTGTGGGCAGTCCGATGTGCTATCTCACCGAGTATTCAGGCGCCATTTAAGTCGTAGGTCTCTCTTGAGTGGCTGTCCGAAGAATATCATTTAACTTGTCAGCTTTCAGCCGTCTGTGGCCTGCTGCACGTTGACCCCATCGAGAGGTTATATTTGACCATTTGCCATTAGGCATCTGCAGTTGCGAACACAGCTGCCTACCTACATACAGTGCACTATAGGCTGGATGACCACTTTTCTGGCCACTGCAGTGGAGTCTCTAGAACATTTTACACGAAATGGTTTTAAGACAATAAATATAAAATGCCAATAGAAGCTTATTATACCCTTGCAAGGTATTATTAAGTTTAAGTATTTTAAGTCAGAAGTTTGCAAACAATTTTACATTAATTAATTGTTTAATACAAATAAACACTGAAATATAGTTATTTTTTTGGGTTTAAAATATTCTACATTTTATCAAAATCGTATTATTATGTAATATAACTTTTATATGAGCGATTGGTCAATATGATTCTATATCAAGCACCATGTCGATTTAGTCATGTCCTGGAACCTATTAGCTAGCTCTTTTTTTCTTGAGTTGCAGGACTAATAATATAATATATTTACCATGTCTTTTTAATTGAGCAGATAAGTTCCATCAAATTTTATTTGCGGAATGAAATTTCGGCAGCGGCATGTTAAGGATGTTGCGAAAGGCCTTTGGTGATTCTACCTTGTAGAACAAAAATTTTTGTAAGTGATCATCAGAGATATGTAGATAGATAGATCCTTACTGACATCATAATATCAGAGTAAAAATCCATTTTGAAAGACCATTTGGCCTGCAAAGTGAACAAAGATTCACCTTATTTTTTGCCCATAGTGGTATACAAAATACTGTATTATAATATTTGAATAACCAGTTATAAAAAGTTCCCACTGTGCGTTGTTTCTGATTTCAAAGAGGCACTGCTAAGGTTCAACTATGCAACCTATACGACCTGGCTGTACTGTTTTTACCTGTCCAATTGTATGCAGACATCTAATACTTGTCGATTCCCGCCCCTCACATCAACGAGCGTCTTAGGTTGAATACGTTGTTTTGTTCTGGGAATTCTTTCATAATGCTCCATTAAACTTTATGCTTTCATAGATCAAGATGAACATACACTCCTCGCCACTAGAATAGGACACCCCTTTGTACTCATATTTATTCCGCCATACCATCCAAATAAAGTGAGATAGAGAGATAAGTTTTTTTTGAATAATAATGTATATTTTATTGAGATAATATAAACAAAAGATAAATTAATTTCGTTGCCTGCAACTAACTAAAAAAAAAATAAATAAAAAATTCTTCTAATTTCGGGCACGAATTTTTGCGCCACTTGAATAGGACATGTGTTAGTTTTATACTATTTCTCGGCGGGAGGAGGCGTACAATTTTTTCTTCAAACTTATTTTGTGAGTTTTTAGTAAAATACGTTAAAATAGATACGTTAAAATGACTGAAGAGGAAAAAGGTAAAATTCAAGCGTATAATGGCGCTGGCTTTTTGATTGCCAAAATTTCTAAAAATATTGGGCCATCCGGTCCTTCTAAATTAAATTTTTTCTCATCGAATTTTCTCACTCTCTGCCATTCGGCCACCCACGTGATATGTGCACGGCTGAAACTGAGGCGTTGCGCTTTACGAGACGGGTTAAGGGGGGGGTTTTTTTAAATTTTTAGTCTTTTTAAATGTTTAGCATTTGAAATAACTCGTCGTATTGTTGTAAGACTGGCTTTAACTCCAGCCTTTTCTTTGATTTTAGCCACAGAGTCGTGCGAATTGGACGCTTTTCTCAATATTAGCCGCTTTTCCGCACAAGTGAGCACACTACTTGTTCGTCCTTTCATGTTATTTCCATATTTCGATTTATTTCTTAAATATGAGGATATAACATTCCGACTCCGCCCAATATTTTTAGAAATTTTGGCAATCAAAAAGCCAGCGCCATTATAGCTTGAATTTTACCTTTTTCCTCTTCAGTCAGGGCTTTACTACGACCCATTTTAAGATATTTTAACGTATTTTACTAAAAACTCACAAAATAAGTTTGAAGAAAAAATTGTACGCCTCCTCCCGCCGAGAAATAGTATAAAACTAACACATGTCCTATTCAAGTGGCGCAAAAATTCGTGCCCGAAATTAGAAGAATTTTTTATTAATTTTTTTTTAGTTAGTTGCAGGCAACGAAATTAATTTATCTTTTGTTTATATTATCTCAATAAAATATACATTATTATTCAAAAAAACTTATCTCTCTATCTCACTTTATTTGGATGGTATGGCGGAATAAATATGAGTACAAAGGGGTGTCCTATTCTAGTGGCGAGGAGTGTATATACATATGTATTCGAGCTTTGTCGACGTGCCCATCTGCTACCTTGCTGCTGTTATTTATATCCACCTAAAAACAGTTGTAATGCATTTTTTCCTTTTTGGAAACATCGGACTGCGTTTGCAGCTCTAACGAGTTTACAGTGCCCTATAATGCCATAATTAACAAAAGTGAATATGGAGATATTTAGAATATATGTAAATCATGATATTTTTTAAGGTACTTTACTGTTTTTAAGAAAAGGAAAATATTTATAATCATGTAGTATTCTTTAGTTTTCGTTAAATATATATTTTTTAATTATATCGAAATTTTTAGAGCTTGAGAAGTTAATGGTTTTTAATATAAGAATCATTTTAGGCACCTAGGACACTGTTCGGCTATTGAAGTGAACTTGAACCAAGCTTGCTGGCGTTAGTCTATGGTTTATAGTCTGCCCCAGTTCTATTGTAGATTCCACAGCCAGGCTAGCTAAGGTTTAAGCTGAGCGGAAGCGCATTGTTTAGCTGGTAAAGTTTTTAAGTTGGTGTTTGTCTGTTTAAGACTTTTCGGTACATTGCTTGTTTTAGTCGCCTTCTTTATTAAAAATAGCTTGTTGGCAACTGTTACAAAATAGACAAACGGTTTCGATTTATTACTATTAATATACAGCTGAGAAACTACATTGGTTACTAGATGATACAGTAAAGAACAAAAAAAAGTTAAAATGTAATGGAGCTACAGAAGAGTTATCTTTGCGGATAAGTTTTTAATATTATCAGGAAAATATGTAAATTTATTTGTTACAATTAAATTAAAAATAAATACAAAAAATTGAGCACGCGTTCCCAAAACCACACTTTTCTCGCAAATTTCAATAAAAATACACCTCAACAGCTTTTCCATACCCTCAAATCCTTTTTTATACCCTTGTAGGGTATTATAATTTCAGTCAGAAGTTTGCAACGCAGTAAAGGAGACATCTCCGAACCTATAAAGTATATATATTCTTGATCAGGATCAACAGCCGAGTCGATCTAGCCATGTCCGTCTGTCCTTCTGTCCGTCTGTCCGTTTCTACGCAAACTAGTCCCTCAATTTTAAAGCTATCTGAATGAAACTTTGCAGTTAGTCTTCTATATACTCTCACTCCTACATATGTCGGAACGGGCCGGATCGGACGACTATATCATATAGCTGCCATAGGAACGATCGAAAAATTGTTCGAAAAAAAATTATATCTATGTCAGTTTTCAAGACTTTTTTACTAAACTTAATATTTGGCCATCTAGTATTATTTCCGAATTTCGCTTTTATTTTCATGAAAATCGGCCAACTATATCCTAAAGCTGACATAGGAACAATCAGAAAAATAAAAAACAAGTAAGAAAGCTACAGTCGAGTGAGCTCGACTGTGAGATACCCGCTACCCATAATAAATAGTTAATACATTTTTGAACGGCTAATAATTATTACCATATATTACAATTGCTTCTCGAATTTTTATAAGATTCTTTTCCGATTCCAATCAAGAACTGGTAAGAATATTTAGTTGGTCTAGTTGGTCAACCAAATGAGGCATGCTGCAGCAGCCGTTCGTGGCCATACAAAATATTATTATACCCTTGCAGGGTATTATAATTTCAGTCAGAAGTTTGCAACGCAGTGAAGGAGACATCTCCGATCCTATAAAGTATATATATTCTTGATCAGGATCAACAGCCGAGTCGATCTAGCCATGTCCGTCTGTCAGTCTGTCCGTCTGTCTGTCTGTCTGTCTGTCTGTCCGTCTGTCCGTATGAAACAGAATTTCAATGGGAATTTTTTGTTAAAATTCTGCAAGGGTATATAAACTTCGGTCAGCCGAAGTTAGCTTTCTTTCTTGTTTTTCAATCATAACTTTGTTTATGCAAACAGCTCCAAAGCCAACAGAGTTACGAAAACAAATAAGACCAGACTAATACCTACATATCTACCATTCTGTTCTATCGAGCGAGATTATGCCAATACAGGAAGCTATTAAAATTAGCAGAAAATTGCCAGGAAAAAATGCCATATACATACTATACAATGACTTCCTTTGCTCAGTTTCCGCTTTTACAAACTCTTACAATATAAAATAAAATATATATGGATCTCTAGACACATGGGAATAATTGGCAACGACTTATCTAATTTTTTTCAATTTTTACTTCGGCGATTTTTCCATCGGACTCTGGACGCTGTTTATTATTATTTTAATGCATTAGAAGATCATAAATGCATTTTATTTTAAATATTCTAAATATCTAGAGATGTTAGAAAATAAAAGTCAAATCATAAGTCCTCTGTTTAGAAGAAATAAGCAAAACAAAACATACCTTTTTTTGCCGTTTTTCATCAAAATAATGAAAAATTGCGATTGCGAGAATATGCTTTCGAAATATTTTGAAATTTGCTTTAGAATATGATAAAGGCTATTAAATTTGATCAATTGGACCATATTTTAATGTAACTATGTTGATAGAAATCATTTTAGAGAAGTTTTTCACTTTTGGCCGAGCTAGACCTTTCTAGGGAATTGCCCATATATCTTAGTTAATTATCATGCAATCCGTGTCAATCATTTTCACTACGATTGAACGCTAAGACGAGCTAAGATTAATTTTAGACTTCGCTTTTATATGAAAGACAAACCCCTGCGGTTTATTGTGCGTAAATAATGAGCAAAATTCAAAGATACACCTTCCATATTCAACCCTCATTACGTACATATGTAAGCACATAGAAGATAGAATGCCTCAGCACCATAACCATAGACATGGGGGTCATTAAATAAAAAAGCTCATTTACCTAAATGAAAAAATAGCGCGTTACCCTAAGAATGCTAAGACAAACAGAAACCACTAATTAATTAAGTCACGTCAAGGAGAGACGAATTTAAAATATTTTTGGCGCCGCTACGCTCCGCTAAATACCTCGACGCGGAGCGTAGAAGGTTTTCTCGTGTCTCAACTAATTCGCATAGATGCGGCTTTAAACTAATAGATCAGTTTCATATCAATCACAATTAATGAATATTGAACTGGTTTGGACACGCACACACAGAGAGACCCCATCTTAGTCATAACGTGTGAGTAAGCATAACAAGTTTCTTGCATGGTTCCTGCCGTCGAAGTCGTCAAGCTCAGACAATTCCCAAGACTGGAAAACACATTTCTTATTGAATTATATTATTTTGAAGTGTTAAAAAATTTTTAAAGTTCTTAAATTTAGAAATCAACCTACCAAGCAACAACTGGCGCTAGCTTTTGAACTTTCCGAAATCAAATTGCCTACACATAAAATAATAATTTTATAAAAACCCGGCAATCAACTCGGAATTTTTTCACAACTTGTTTAAATAACACTCGCGAGCAACGAAAAATATAATCATCTGGGTAATTTAAAAAATGTTAAAAACAAGCTATGATTAATTCTCTTTAAACCCTTGCAGAGTCTTATAATTTCTGTCAAAAGTTTGCAACGCAGTGAAGGACACATTTCCGACCCTATAAAGTTTATATATTCTTGGTAAGGATCAACAGACGAGTCGATCTATCCACGTCCGTCTGTTCGTCCGTCTGTCCGATTATACGCAAACTAGCCCCTCAGTTTTAAAGCTATCTTAATGAAACTTTGCAGTTAGTTTTCTATATACTCTCACTCCTACATATGGCTTCCATAGGAACGATCGAAAATTTTTGCGAAAGAAATTATAACTATATCAGTTTTCAACATATTTTTACCAAACTTGATATTTGGCCATTTAATATATATAATATAATATTTCAGAATTTCGGTTTTATATTCATGAAAATCTGACAACTATATCCTCTAGCCGCGATAGGAACACTTAGAAAAATAAAAGAAACAAGAAAGGAAGCTAACTTCGGCTCACCGAAGTTTGTATACCCTTGCAGAATTTAAACAAAAAATGTAAACGGAAGTTCTGGAATAATAATTAGTTGCCAAATCTCAAATATTATGAAAATGGATTGAAAATCGGCTAAGTTATGTTTTTTTTTGTTTTCCTGATTGTTTCTTTGGAAGCTATAGGATATAGTCACCCGATTTTCACGAAATTAAAACCGATATTCAGGATAATATAAAACGGCTAAATCTCAACTTTGATGAAAATTTGTTGAAAACTATGGTTTTTCTTTTATTTTCCTGATTGTTCCTATGAAAGCTATAGGATATAGTTCGCCGATATTCATGAAAATAAAACCGAAATTCCGGAATAATAAAAAACATATATAGTCATCCGATTTTCATAATATAGATTTACATAAAGTTAAAATCGCAATTCTGAAATAATATTAGATGGCCAAATCTTAAATTTAGTGAAAATATGTTGATAGGGCGATTTCCTCAAAACTGGGACGTAATGGAAACTTTTAGGTTTCGGACTAGTAATAAACAGACCGAGAACTTTCACAATCTGAAGGTTTTATTCGCCGTACTTTTTAAGGTCCATTTTTGTCGACCTGTGTTATATATGCTTTTATTGTTAGCCTGCTTCTTAGTTAACTCTTCTATATCACTAGATCGTCAATCGGATTAACGTTGATGGTACTGTGTAAAGTGTTATTGTAACAAATAATAGCTTCTAAAACTTTTCCTTAGATAATATCTATGTTACTCGCAGTCGGTCTTTTCACTATGAACTCTACATGCTTTTCCCACCGAATCGCTCATGGGGTTGGGCCCACCGTTCATGTAAACCCAGTCGGACTTTTCACTATCAACTCTACCTGCTTTTTCCACCGAATCGCTCATGGGGTTGGGCCCACCGTTCATGTAAATTCGCTTTTATACATGGGCGGCCGGGGTAATTTATGATGCCGCTGTTCGTCTCATTCTGAAATTCAGGTGAAACGTTCATGGGGGTAATTCATGATGCCGACGCCGCTGCTCGGCTCACAGTGAAATTCATGCTTAGCGCTCACAGTGAAATTCATGGAAATTCACGAAAATTTTTTTTCAAAAATTATAAATAAAAAATTTAGCCATTTTAGTTTATATAAAGTATTTTTATTATATTAATTAAGGCACTATATAGGAAAGTTAACATTTATATAAAATTTAAAACAGAGATATATAAACTTATTAAAAATATATTTACATAGTTCGATGGTGTCGCTGCAATCTTAGCGTCGATATCAATGATGTCATCTTCGGCTTTTCATGGAACACGAAAACAGATTAAAAACTGTTGAAAGAATTTAAACAAAAAACTAAAACCGAAAATCTGGAATAACAATTATTTGCAAAATCTCAAATTTGATGAAAATGGTTTGAAAAACGGTAATGTTTATTTTTTTATTTTCCTGATTGTTCCTATGGCAGCTATTGGATATAGCCGACCGATTTTCATGCCCTTTAAACCGAAATTCTGAAATAATATTAAACGGCCAAATATTAAGTTTGGTGAAAATATCTTGAAAACTTATATTTTTTTTGTTTAATTTTTCGATTGTTCCTTTGGCAGCTGATATAGTCTCCGATCCGGCCGGTTCCGACATATGTAGGAGTGAGAGTATACAGTAGACTAACTACAAAGCTTCTGTTCAGTCACGGCAGTGTTTATTCATAAGCAATAATATTCAGACACAATAAATATTATATAATAATTCTTCAGTCGCAGCAACATGCATTTATCGTAAATAAATCAGTTACCAGGTCAAGCGATTATGCATAGTATGCGGACATGAGGATAATGAAATAGGGTAATAAGTCTCAGGTCACTTATAGCTTGCAATAACCCACATTATTTGTTACACGATAGTTCTGTTACCATAAGCATTTCGTACCTATATATACTGTTCAGTTTCATTAATAAAATCAGTAAGAGTTCTACCTCAACCAAGAGCTTTCTTTCATGCATCAGAGGCTGTCGCCATGTCTTTAGACCCTAGTTCCAAGTGCTAGTTGCGACAACCAAAGGCAAGAGTTTATGCACTATCTGCCTGGCATCTATGCCTCCGTATAAACAGTCTCATTCATAGGGTATTCCCTATGACTTTATCATATAGATTGCTGGCATAGGAAAAATCGGAAAATTTGTATAAAAAATAACTATGTCAGTTTTCACCAAACTTGATATTTTGTCATTTAATATTATTCCAGAATTTTGGCTTAAATTTCATGAAAATCGGACAACTATATCCTATAGCTGCCATAGGAACCCTTAGGGAAAAAATGAAAAAATTATAGCTTCGCTGTTTCTCAATATATTTTCATCAAATTTGAGATTTGGCGACTTATTACACAGTGCAACATGATTTTTGTATCTTGAATGAGGCAAACCGTGCCCGCGCTTTGTCCCGGGCGTTACCGCAGCAATAAGGTGCGCGCGCTCGCCTTGTTCAATTGCATATCATTAATCAATTAAATCGTTTCCTATGAACCACCTCTTGGTCATCATTATACCCTGGCAGGGTATTATAATTTCAGTCAGAAGTTTGCAACGCAGTGAAGGAGACATCTCCGACCCTATAAAGTATATATATTCTCGATCAGGATCAACAGCCGAGTCGATCTAGCCATGTCCGTCTGTCCGTCCGTCTGTCTGATTATACGCGAACTAGTCCCTCAGTTTTAAAGCTATCTGAATGAAACTTTGTAGTTAGACTTCTATATACGCTTACTCCTACATAAGTCGGTACGGGCCGGATCGGACGACTATATCATATAGCTGCCATAGGACCGATCGGAAAAATTTTCTATCAAAATTCTAACTTTGTCAATTTTCGAGATATTTTCGCCAAACTTGATATTTGGTCATCTTATATTATTTAAGAACTTCAGTTTTAATTTCATGAAAATCGGTGTACTGGATCCTATAGCTTCCATAGGAACAATCAGGAAAGTAAAAAAAATATATATAACTTAGGCGTTTTTATACCCGCTACCCATAGGGTAGAAGGGTATTATAACTTTGTGCCGGCAGGAAATGTATGTAACAGGTAGAAGGAGGCATTTCCGACCCTATAAAGTATATATATTCTTAATCAGCGTCAACAGCCGAGTCGATCTAGCCATGTCCGTCTGTCCGTCTGTCTGTCTGTCTGTCCGTCCGTCCGTATGAAACACTGGATCTCAGAGACTATAAGAGATAGAGCTCTAATTTTTTTTCGACAGTATTTGTTATGATTGCACGCAGATCAAGTTTGTTTGTTTTAAATTTTTACCACGCCCACTTCCGCCCCCGCAAATCATCAAAAAGCGTATAATTTCATAATTTTAAAGCTAGAGTCACGAATTTTGTACTTTAAGAACTATAGTCTGAGTGATTCCTGAAAATTTGGTTGCGATCAGATAAAAATTGTCGAAGTTATTAAAGAAATAATTTTGTATGGCCACAAACGGCCGCTGCAGCATGCCTCATTTGGTTGACCAACTAGACCAACTAAATATTCTTACCAGTTCTTGATTGGAATCGGAAAAGAATCTTATAAGAATTCGAGAAGCAATTTTAATATATGGTAATAATTATTAGCCGCTTAAATGCAATAATAACGCGCTTTTTACATGTGTATGTATTTTTGCATGCATGTGATTATATTTCACTTGCATTTGCATTTGTCCATTATGTTCAAAAATGTATTAACTATTTACTATGGGTAGCGGGTATCTCACCGAGTCGGGTTCACTCGACTGTGCTTTTTTACTTGTTTTCTTCTGGTCTAGTTGGTCAACCAAATGAGGCATGCTGCAGCAGCCGTTTGTGGCCATACAAAATTATTTCTTTAATAACTTCGACAATTTTTATATGATCGCAACCAAATTTTCAGGAATCACACAGACTATAGTTCTTAAAGTATATACCAAAATTAAGCTTTTTGATGATTTGCGGGGGCGGAAGTGGAGGAAATTAGAGCTCTATCTCTTATAGTTTCTGAGATCCAGTGTTTCATATGGACAGACACACAGACAGACATGGCTAGATCGTCTCGACTGTTAACGCTGATCAAGAATATATATACTTTATACATACATTTCCTGCCGGCACAAAGTTATAATACCCTTCTACCCTATGGGTAGCGGGTATAATGTTTTGAGATTCTAAAAAACATCATCTTTGCGGATGATGGGCATGAAAATGCAATAAGAGTGCGGAAGACGATATGGATATGATGAGGTTGTATCGAAACCAATAGATGAGTACGTACTCTGGAAAAATTTTGCAAATAAGTTCGCTATGTCAGGGTCACTGAAAACCGACACTATTGAATTGACGACAACAAGGAAAAATTTGTGATTTTCGATTTGAATTAACGCGTAAAATTGCTTAGGGTTAGCCTGGAACTCGTTTCTGCACCGATTTAGGGGATGTTTATAACATTCAGAATTATGAGTTTAGAAGTCAGTGCTAGTAAATTTCTTGTAAAGTCTAGAGTTAAAATGTTTAAGATAGGAAAGTCGACGTGAACACCAAGGAGGCTTGTAAGAAACGTCAGGTGAGGGAAACGATGGGACATACATGTCAAAGGCAGCGCATAAAGTGTCATAGAAGCGTTCCACCATGTTAATGGGGTCTTCTGTAGATTCCAAGAAAGTCCAATCAGCTGCGGATAAAAAGGAGTTAAAGTCATAAAAGTTTGCTTTGCGAAAGCAGCGAAAAGTTGCTGTTTCGACATCAGGACAAAGAAGTGATGGAGACGAAGCTTCTAGAGATATACCAGTGTCGGGTGATAAACGTCTTCAGGACTGGAGATAGGGTCAATCCTTGAGGCGAGGGCATTGGCAAACTAAAACGCAAATATAAGGTCCAAGATTTTATCACCACAGTTGCCCCAAAGAAAGGTCAATATGACCAAGAACTAAGGTGCAGTGGGAACAACAAAATTAGAGTCAGGTGATGGCATCCAACATTTGGAGGGAAGGTTGAAATCACCCATAGCTATCAGGTCGTCATTAACACCAAAAACTGAGTGGATTCCTTGGATTAAAGACAAGTGCTGGAAGATATATAGAAGCGTCTGAACGGGGTGGGATGTACGAACCTGAGATATGGACAAAATTATCGTGAACATGAATACGAGCAGCAACAAACTCCAAAGTATTATCTGAGTAGGTTATGAGAATCCATTCAGAAATGAGGTCGGATTTTACGGCAATAAGGACTCCGCCGCCAGTGCGCAATTGACGGTCACACCTGTAGACAGTATAGTTGCAAGTAAATAATTCGCAATCGGAGACAGAGAAGTTATGCCACGTTTCAGCGAAACCAATAACGTTGGCATCAAAAGAGACACTATTAGCGTACAGCCCTAGGATTACTCTTATTAAGAAAATCGGGAACAGTTGCATGTTAGAAGTATCAAGGGCCCTATTGAATAGTACAAAGTAGACTGACTGTAAGCTCAGAGATGCGATGAGATCGGATAGTCCTGAACTAGAGGCCGATACATGACCAGACGCAACTTCCTCCCCAGCTGAAACATCAGTAAAAGCAGAGGAATCATCATTGGATATGTTGCGTGGACTGAACAGTATCAGGGGGTTCGCAGGGTCTACAACATGCAAAATATTACTTTAGAGAGTGCCCAAATTGGTGATTGGTGAGTCACTTATCAGTTTCATCATATTGAAGTGAGACTCCGTTTTCTGTAAACAGCTTGCTAAATCCTTGAAACCAGCCGCCAAAGATTGAAACTCCAGGTGAATTTGTCTCATAAAAACCCTCATTTCGGATTTAATGTGGAGGCAGCTCGGGCACGTCCAGTCCAATCCAGCGTGATCTCGTATACGATCAGTCCAAGATAAACCAATAAAAATTATTTTCGAAAAATAACTAACCTCATTGCATCAACCATTACGTGCTCTGACAAACTCGGTACACCTGGCAATGCAACGGGAACCTAAAAGAGAACGGCACAAGATCTCTAGCAAAATTCTATTGAACCAATGGTTTATCGATTTAATGATAACACAAAAAAAAATACTCTTTGGCTTCATTCTGTAAGCCAAGCTTCGAGTCGGACGTGCTTCCTATCGCTCTACGTTCTTTCAAAGTTTTCATTGTGAATATTTGATCCTCAAAGTCCAAATTTTGGTAAGTGATCTGTGTTTTGGCGCTCTTTATTTATTCAAAATATCTGGATCAAATCGTATACAGTGACTTTAATCTAATTCTGTTTTGATAGATTCCTTCGTCGCGCAATTAAATTACCTCTTTTACTTTTGTTTTTTATTATTTGTGGGCTTATAGTTAGTATACCATTGGGTATTATAATTTCAGTCAAAAGTTTGCAACGCAGTGAAGGAGACATCTCACCCTATAAAGTATATATATTCTTGATCAGGATCAACAGCCGAGTCGATCTAGCCATGTCCGTCTGTCCGTTTCTACGCGAACTAGTTTTAAAGCTATCTGAATGAATGAATACTATCGTAGTTAGTTTTCTATATACTCTCACTCCTACATATGTATGTCGGAACGGCCCGGATCGGACGACTATATCATATAGCTGCCATAGGAAGGATGGGAACATTTTTAACCAAATTTAACATTTGGCAATCTTATATTATTTTAGAATTTCGGTTTAAATTTCATGAAAATCGGGCAACTATATCCTATAGCTTCCATAGGAACATTCATAATTTAGCCGTTTTTCAACCCATTTTCATCAAATTTGAGATTTGGCAACTTATTAATTAATTGCGACAAAATTCAACTTTTTTTTGTATCTTGAATAACGCGCGCGCGCCCGCTTTGTCCCGGGCGTTACCGCAGTTACAAGGAATGCGCGCGCGTTATTCAATTGTGTATCATTAAGCAATTAAAAATGCTTCCGATGAACGACTGTATTTTGCGAAAAAAAAACAAAGTTTCTAGCACATCTTGACACCGAGTTCTATTACTGTAAAGTTGGGCAAAAACAGCGTTTTTAGCAACTTTAAACGCGTTTTTTGCAAAAACCTGATGTGACAGACAAATTCTGCTTGCGGATTCGGATTCAGCGTGCAAAAATCTATAAGAAAAGGTTTGGCTCATTCAAGGTACAAAAATCGTGTTGCACTGTATTATTATTCCCGATTTTCGGTTTTAATTATCAGGTGTGGCGGTTAATAATTCTTAATTTTTTTGCGGATTGCGCTGAGTGCACCCAATGGTTCACACCCTTCTTTCTTAGGTCGTTTTGTAGCTATAGGTATCTACTTTCAATCCACAAAAAAATTTTTTGGATTTCGAGTTAGCGTCTTAGTTTTATAGCGTTTTTAAAACGCCAACCTCCGAGCCATATAAAGAGCATTTGCGGGAAAGAGAAAAACACAGCTAGAAATTTGGCTTTCTCGGCCGCAACAAAAAAGTTTTTTGACTGAGGGCGATAAAAATATCTATTTTGAGAAACCCAGATAAAAAAAAGTATAGGTTGACCCAGGTCAATTATCAACATCCACCGCAAAATTAAACCCCTTCGGAAAAAGAGGAAAATTTTGCATCTGGAGGGTCCAGAGGGGGGGTGTTGTGAACTTTGACCTTTTGAAATTTGATGAACCCATTAAAACTATTCTCAGCAATCAACAAATGGTCAATTTGAACTATTCGTTGATAGAAAATAGACTAGAATGGGCATTAAGTCACTGTTAGGTGATTTTTGCAGCATGACAAATCCGCCTCGCATATAGGAAAAACCGCCAAATATGCGATTTTCACGTGTGGCGGGAAAGTTTTCGCCCTCCGCCCTACTCACAGAAGCTGGCTCTATCAGTTAACCAATTTTTTTAATCGATATTGGTTTCGCTCTCGAGGCAGCAGTTTCAAAACTTCGAAGAATTGAAAAAAAGGTCGGTGAAGGGATCCTTTCGCAGGATGAACAGTTTTTTTGGAAGGATATTCAAAATCTTCCAGAAAGATGGGAAAATGTTTATCAAGCGATTAAGCTTACTTTGAATAAACAGTTTCATTTACTCTTTCCACAATTGACCATTTACCTTCGAAAAAAATTAAGAATGATTATCCGCCACACCTGGTATACCCTTGCAGGGTATTATAATTTCACTCAGAAGTTTGCAACGCAGTGAAGGAGACATCTCCGACCCTATAAAGTATATATATTCTTGACCAGGATCAACAGCCGAGTCGATCTAGCCATGTCCGTCTGTCCGTTTCTACGCAAACTAGTCCCTCAGTTTTAAAGCTATCCGAATGAAACTTTGTAGTTAGTCTCCTATATACTCTCACTCCTACATATGTCGGAACGAGCCGGATCGGACGACTATATCATATAGCTGCCATAGGAACAATCGGAAAATTTTTAGAAAAAAAATTTTAACTTTGCCAGTTTTCAACATATTTTCATCAAAGTTTGTATTTAGCCGTTTTTTACTATTTCTGAATTTCGGTTTTAATTTCATGAAAATCGGCCAACTATATCCTATAGCTTCCATAGGAACAATCAGGAAAATAAAAGAAAAAACCATAACTTTGTCAGTTTTCAAGATATTTTCACCAAACTTGATATTTAGCCATCTTATATTATTTCAGAATTTTGGTTTTAATTTCGTGAGAATCGGTCGACTATATTCTATAGCTTCCATAGGAAAAATCAGGAAAATAAAAAAACAAGTAAGAAAGCTACAGTCGAGTGAGCTCGACTGTGAGATACCCGCTACCCATAATAAATAGTTAATACATTTTTGAACGGCTAATAATTATTACCATATATTAAAATTGCTTCTCGAATTCTTATAAGATTCTGTTCCGATTCCAATCAAGAACTGGTAAGAATATTTAGTTGGTCTATTTGGTCAACCAAATGAGGCATGCTGCAGCGGCCGTTTGTGGCCATACAAAATTATTTCTTTAATAACTTCGACAATTTTTTTATCGACAAATTCGTGACTCTAGCTTTAAAATTATGAAAATTAAAAGCTTTTTGATGATTTGCGGGGGCGGAAGTAGGCGTGGTAAAAATTTGAAACAAACTTGATCTGCGTGCAAGCATAACAAATACTGTCGAAAAAAATTTGAGCTCTATCTCTTATAGTCTCTGAGATCCAGTGTTTCATACGGACGGACGGACAGACAGACAGACAGACAAACAGACAGACGGACATGGCTAGGTCGACTCGGCTGTTGAGAATATATATACTTTATAGGGTCGGAAATGCCTCCTTCTCCCTGTTACATACATTTCCTGCCGGCACAAAGTTATAATACCCTTCTACCCTATGGGTAGCGGGTATATTCAAACCATTTTCATCAAACTTGAGATTTGGCAATTAAATATTATTCCAGATTTTCGGTTTTAATTTTTTGTTAAAGTTCTGCAAGGGTATATAATCTTCGGTGGGCCGAAGTTAGCTTCCTTTCTTGTTTTTTGTTGAAATTCTGCAAGGGTATATAAACTTTGGTGAGCCGGAGTTAGCTTCCTTTCTTATTTTTGAATAAGTCCACAGTACATAAACGGTGCTGAAATAAAAAATATAATATTAATAATAAATTTAATAATAATCTCTATTAAATAGTGTCCATTACGTCTGATAATGGTGCAATATGTTTAAAATAACAAATATTTCATCCTTGTTTCTGAATAAAGTAATAAATAAAGAGGAGGAGGAAGAGTGTAGCAACGGCGAAGATTTTAGATACAGATTTCAGATACAGCACAGTAGGTTGCTCTCGTCGTGATTAAATTATTGAACGTACTAAATACGAAATACTATTCATACGAAAACATGAAATAAATATCTTGAAATACACAAGCTGTAATTGAAAAACAATTAGATTATATATTATATTATATATTAAGAAAACCAACCCTGTTGTAAAGGAATCAATAAACTCGCACACTTTTAATACAAATATAAGAATATTTTTCAGGGTTCTGCATGATTTTATTTAAATGGTGAGTTCAATAACTTAAATTATTTTTAAACAAATAATATTAGACAAATTGTAGTCTTCAAACGAATGCTAGGAAGTGTTAAATCGCTCAGACCACTTGAGCATGATATATCAGTCTAAAAACGCTCCGAATCAGTACCCGGCTTCGGAGGAAAATTAAGTGGAATTAAGTGGACAAAAGTCAGTCATCTCATTCAGTCCATAATACAGACATATGTAACTACAAATTAAGCCTCACGAAGCTTCTTATTAGTGTAATAGTGCGGATATGTCTTGGTATACTTGATCGTACAGAAATCCTACTGCCTAATCGAATTCATTTTCCTTATATTGGGCTTGCACTTCTGTTTCTTTCATCAAAAGTTCAGCCTCCGGTATCGCCTCTATAGCTTCCTCCTTAAAAGATATTTGGCTGACAGCCGCCCTGGATGCTACGGCTGCATGTTGATCTTCCGTGGAATAATCGCTTGCCTGCGACAGGGAGAATCTAGCCGAACCGTTAACAGGAGCTGAAATACTGTAATAAAAATACATAAATACAAATCTTGTTCAATTCAAAAATAGTATGTTAGGCTTACTTGAGAGAATACGTTGAATGATACATCGGTGGGGGAGTATTTATTCCTACGTAAGCTCCTGTTGACGTTGACGAACAGGGTGTATGATGGTAGAAGAAAGCGTATTCGTTGATCGAAGTCAGGTATGAAGGTGGCGGTGGGCGATGGTGGAACTCTGGATATATATAACTGCCAGATAATACCCGATTACTGCATTGCGGACTATTGCAATTGCGGCAGTTTTCCATACGTCTGAAGCAGGTACATTCATCTACTTCGTCTGGCAAACTCAGTCGCCAAATAGCCCCGGATATTACCAATAATGAAACACCAATTCCAATCATCAAGAGAGCCGCGCTTAAATATTGAGTTGAGTGTTCTATTAGACCCGTGCTGCCTAACACAATACCCCCAAGGGTGCATGCTACCCCGCCAAGAGCGAAAATTCCGATTACGAAAGGCAGCGAAGGGCGAGAGAACCACTTTCTTAAACTATACCCTACATTTAAATCTGATCTGGACCTTGATACTACAGGTAAGTTATTGCAGGCTAAAGGAATAATTTCGTTATTCCGGGACAGGGGTACTGCAACGTCCAAAAGCGCCCTGCAAATAAAGAAGATTTAAAACATCAGCATTACTAAAGAATTCTTGAACTACCTGGCCGATTTGGGTATGCATCTTTTGTTTGGCTAAAAGAAAAATATAAACTCACAGGTAGACAGCTGTTTTCTCTAAACGTATTGTATTGTTATCAGGTAGCTCCTGAATCTTTCTACAAATTTACAGGGTACAAGAGTATTATGGCTTCAGGAAACAAACAGGATCGTATGTAACATGCAGAAGGAGGCATCTCGGGCCCCATGAATACATGTCTACATATCTATTTTACCCTTACAGGGAATAATAGGTCGGTGATGTCTCCAACCTTATAAACTATATATATTCTTGATAATAAGGAAAAAAACTAAAAAATGGAGACAAATTTACATATGCTAATGTCTTCCAATTAAGAAGTAAAGACGATAGCTTAGTGGGTAAAACTGCGCGTGTGTTTTTGTAAGCAATTGGCCTGAGTTCGATTCTGCCGCACAAGGCATAAGAAAATTTGTTAATCTCATAAAATTAAGATATTTTTCGTTGCTTGCATTTTTTATTTCTTAGTATTAAACACTGTAATTATTTTGATTTACAGGGAAAAATTAAAAAAAAATAATTTGCTAAAAATATTAAAAAAAAAAACGTTAACTCAACAACAAAATTTTTGTTAAATAAAACCATTTCGGGTGGGCTGCAGATTAGTCAGCCAAATGCTAGAACGCTAGCTAAAATGTATAATGAACGCTATTTATGGCAGGATCGCAATGGAATTTAGACAATCTGTTCATTTTGATAAAATACAAAAACTTTTTCAATATGGTTTACATAAGTTTATAAATATATGAGATATACGTTTTTTCTTTAAATAGCTCCTCCAAGAAGGGGGGCAGCAAAATTTGAAAACAAAGTTGATCTGCGTGCAGATATAAGAAGTCAAAATCCCAAGTTTGGTGTTTCTAGCTCTTATAGTCTCTGAGATCTAGGCGTTCATACAGACTGTCTGTCAGTCGACCGATTTTCATGAAATTAAATATAAATATAAATATAAATATAAAACGGCTAAATCTCACCTTTGATGAAAATACATATGTTGAAAACTGACAAAGTTAAAATTTTCCGATATTTCCTATGGCAGCTATATCATATAGTCGTCCGATACGGCTCGCTCCGACATATGTACGAGTAGTAGTACGGGTATTATAATTTCAGTGAGAAGTTTGCAACGCAGTGAAGGAGACATCTCCGACCCTATAAAGTACACATATTCTTGATCAGGATCAACAGCCGAGTCGATCTGGCCATGTCCTTCTGTCCGTCTGTCCGTTTCTACGCAAACTACTCCCTCAATTTTAAAGCTATCTGAATGAAACTTTGCAGTTAGTCTTCTATATACTCTCACTCATACATATGTCGGAACGGGTCGGATCGGACGACTATACCATATAGCTGACATACGAACGATCCGAAAATTTTTTGAAAAAAAATTATAACTTTGTCAATTTTTAAGACATTTTCGCCAAACTTTATATTTGGCCATCTTATATTATTTAAGAATTTCATAAAAATCAGTCGACTATATCCTATAGCTTCCAAAGAAACAATCAGGAAAAAAACAATTTTCAAATTTGAGATGTGGCAACCAAATATTCTTCAATATTTTCGGTTTTAATTTTTTGTTTAAATTCTGCAAGGGTATACAAACTTCGGTGAGCCGAAGGAAGGAAGCTTCCTTTCTTGTTATTTAAGTAACATTTTTGAATCAGTCTGGCAACCAGTCTGACACGACGATGGAAAACTCGACCCTCATCAATGACAGCCGCCAATAAACAGATGCATTGTAATACAATTTTCGTTACCTGCGTTCATGGTGAGCAGAAAGATGCTGATGTTGGTGCGTCAGTCCAAGACCTAAGCTACCAATTATGGGTCTCGAGTGACAGTACTGGTGATAATGCAAGTATCTGGCGGTGTCAGTGCCATTCGTCGAGTTTCCGTTCAGAAATGGCAATGCAACTCCAGCTGCTGTCACATGGTCGTTCGCAATCAACGCACTTCCTTCAGGGCGATGGTGGGGGTCCAGAAAAATTGCTGTGTACTGGGGTGGGTATCCATTTGGCGCTGCGGTTGTGTTCCCAGAGAGCGTGGGTGAGGTGCGCTTAGTTTTGGCTTCAAGAGTCTTCCGGATCCTCTTGCACTCCGTGTCTGAACGTGAACTGACGCTCGAGTCCAGTGCCGCGACTGGCGCAGGCGAGATCTGGGAGCACGACCGTAGTTCGGTGCAAGAGCTGGACTCACGTACGTTACTCTCCGAGATAGTGGGGTTCAAAATATACTGCTCGATCTGGAATTCATCTTCGAGCCTTTCCGGTTCGGTATCCAGCAGAGATGCATGTCCTATAGCTATATCCTCTTTGCTAAGGGATCGCCTTACGATACCAGGGCCGTGTGGCTTAGAGTTGTCATGTCTAAGTCGGTGACTGCGGAGAGTGGTGATATTCTGGCTTGAGTTAATCACAACTTCCGGTACAACAAGCGGAAACGCGGAACTCGGAACGTGCACTAGAGACCTCGGGGCAGAGCACTCGTGGCCCATGGATCCCAGCACTGTACCGTTTTCGAAGACAACGGGGATGGGTGGGGTTGAGGCCATTATAGGGATGTGCGATTTATTAATGACGTATTACTTTATTCACAAAATCATACTTTTCAATATTGTGCACATAAAATCCATTTAGTTAGTCACAGTTATCTGACAATTCAGTTTAAGAACGCCGCCATATCGAGTTTTTCTTAAATTCGTTTTTCGGACCTTCCTTATGCTCGCACCACCAAGAACTGATTTGTATTATGGTCGAGTTCGTAGTGTTTACGGCTTCATCCACATCTGGTTTTTCAACTTCTCCACTTCTTGACAACGCTGACGTCACGGCTGTCTGACCAACCACCATCGTAGGCTTCTGCGCTGCCGGCTTGAGGCTGCGTATGCATCTCGCTTGGGGATGTGTTAGTGTGCTAGAGTATACAAAAAACACCCTCGCACGCTCACCCTCGCTTCACCCTTGACGGAAAAAATCTCTAGTTTCTCTCATCCTCAGTATGGCATCTGCGGAGGGTCAATCATAAGGATGCAACATAGATACATACATATATACAGCTGACTTCAACCACATTAAAGAAATCGCTTAGTTTTTGCTTAATTAATTAGAAATATTCGAACCAGTAGGGAAATCAAAGCAAACTGCTCATGAAATGTGGTAGACCGCACGTGTTCGGTTGTTCAGAAAATACAATAATTTTTTGATTTAGAAATAATTCTATGAACATGGAGCTATTTTGGGAATTGATTGAAATATTAACGGCTTTTTTAATTTCTTTGTCATCTGTTTCTTCTCGTTTATCTCCTACTTGTGGCAAACAAAAATATCTACAATATCGGGTTAAGAACATATAGAATTCTGGGTTTCCCAGTAAGTTTTCATTATAACTCATCGTTTAAATATGTCCAATGACTGGCTGCATCTCATCCATGTGCTCATATTTGCTATATACTGTTTTAATTTTAGTTTGTCAAAATGAATTCAAAAACGTTGTTCAGGAACAGGAATAGAGCAATAATTCGAAAAATGAGAGCATTCACAAGCATTTTGCAGTCGTCGGGAGGACTTTTCTCCCAACAGGATCCCATTTCATGTTATCCAAGATAATTTTGTTCTAATTTTTTATTCGAATATACTTAAGGTTATTTACATCACATGGTCAAATCTCAAATGATATAAAAATATGTTGAAAAACAGCGAAGTTATGACATTGTTCTATTATTATATAATATATATATATATAATATAATAATCTTATAAAAATCTCGTACGTAAGGGTGACTGTGATTGGCTGTCACGGCAGATTTTGGCAGTCACAAAATCCAACAACAAAATACATGGACAGTTTTGTGCAATTCTGCAATTCAACTCAAAAATATTGTAAATTTGACCTACGAGAATTTTTTATAAAATAAATTTGGGAAAAAAGCGAAGATATCGCTGTTCCAACTAATTAGAAAGATTTATGACTTAAATTAAGATTTTCTGTTTTTTCAATAATTACTCATTACGCCATTAATGATAAGAATTGGCCAACATTTGTTTCCAAGAAACTTCAAAATCTGGCCAGGACTAAGGCAAATGCGCCTTAAACGTTTTTTTTTAAATCCAAAATATTTTTAATATTTTCGGAAAATAGCGTTATTTAATAAAGATTAGCTAAGTACCTTCCGCGATTTTAATAAAAAAAAATTTGGGAAAAAATCGAAGATATCGCTGTTCCAACTAATTAGAACGATTTATGACTTAAATTAAGATCTTCTGTTTTTTTCATAATTACTCATTACGCCATTTATGATAAGAATTGGTCAACATTTGTTTCCAAGAAACTCCCAAATCTGGCCAGGACTAAGGCAAATGTGCCTTCCCTGAATAAGTCCGTTAATAATATATACATATACATACATATATATATACATACATATATATATACATACATATATATATACATACATATATATATATATTTAGACAAACACTATGATTTTATGTTCCTACCTCGTAGCTGCAAAAACACTCCGCGTGGGACAAAATAAAAATTATAAAAGAAAGTTGTATGAATAAAAAAAATGCCATTTAATTATTGGTTAGTTTCAGAATATTAAAATGTATTAATAATAATAAACTGCATACGATTTCAATTGAAAGAATTTATGGCTGAATCCATAACTCACATGTAAGACAAAATGCCCATCTACGTAAATTCACATAAGCGTACGAACATTTTTTTTATTTAAATCACAAAAAAAAAAAACCATTCTACTCTTTGGATCTAACGAAATAACAATAAATTGATCGAAATAGTAAGTAAGTAAGTGTATGAGGATCTGGTGTATGAGGATGTGGTATGGATAAGCGGATGTGGGTGAGGACATAGAAAAATAACAAAACATCAAACATTAACATTGTAAATTGTGCGGTGGTTAGCTTGCCACATCCAAGGAGTTTGCAAATTAAATTGGATAGTTGGTGGTTTGTAATAAAAATATAAAAAAAAACAGTATGGTAACAAACAAACAAACACGAGAATTTAATATATGTATATACATAGATGAACATATCCCCCCTTAATGGTCTTTTTTAACTTCATTCTATGATCCGTGTTTCAAATATGTATGTTTAGCAACTGGTGATTCTCATAGAAATTAATTATATGTACATACATAAAAGTTAAGATTTTTGCGCTTTTGAGTGTTGTCAAACCCAGCATATTGACAACATTTTGTATACCCTGTAGCAAAGGCACAGGTGTTATAATTTTGTGCGAGTGCGTTTTTCGGTAACAGGCAGAAGGAGACGTGGCAGACCCCCAAAAGTTACCTAAATATTGGTCAGGACCACTAAAGCATGTCCGTCTGGCTGTATGAACACCTAGATCCCAGAGATTAGATCACATTTGCATTATATGTAAATTTGTCTCAGTTTTTTTTGGCTTCTTATTCTCTTTCTTTCATCTGAGCTTGGAACGCGCCAAAAAGCACAATCATAATTTCGGCTTGGACTCATTTTCATGGAGGTGTTGAAAAATCATTTGAACATCTCAAGTCGACTCGAAGGATTAAAAATCCTATTACATCTGCAATGACCTCCACGTGGTGTTAGCTTTACAACTGAGGGACTAGTTTGCGTATAATCGAACTGACGGACAGAAGGATAGACGGACATGGCTAGACTCGGCTGTTGATCCTGATCAAGAATATATATACTTTATAGGGTCGGAGATGCGTTTCAAACTTCTGACTGAAATTATAATACCCTGCAAGGGCATAAAAATAACGAAGGTTTATTTTGTTCTCTTATTTCCCTACCGTTTCTACAACAGCTACATATGTACATACGTGACTTTTGGAAAATATCACACTGTTCCAAAAGTCATTTGGCTTGTTAGGAGGCTACACGCTTCCTTTAGTTGACTTTTGAAATGAGTGGTTTACGTCTTGCCACACAACCATTGTAGCTAGCTTTTGCAGTATCCTTCGAACCCAAATGGCGTAGTTTTTTTCCCTTGAAGCGCTGCACAATGCTCCGAATGGTAAAACGGCTTCAATCCATCATTTCTCCAATCTCCAGATCTAAACCCCATAGAAAATTTTGGGAAGAATTGGACAGACGGGTAAAAAAACGCGCCATATCAACAAAAGCCGAGCTGAGGAATGGCGTCATATTGAAACAGAAACCACCTAAAATTTGGTTTCTTCGATGCCAAGCTGTTCTAAGACAAAAGGGCTTAGCCACTAAATATTAATTTACATTTAAACCCGTTTAATTTTCATAATATTTAATATATTTGTTTAGGTGTGCCAACAGAACATCTGGGGTTTTTTAATTTTGTTAAATTAAATAAAAAAGGTTCAATACTGAAATAAATTTAATTTAGTTTTAAATTTATTGATTTATATAAGAAAATTTTGATTTATTTAAATATCACCATATTTCATTTTGAAAAGGTGTGCGAAAGTCAGACATGCCAACTGTGCCAACACTTTAGTTCGTCCCTGTATGTACACATACATACATATGTATGCCCTGCAAACCAAATGGCGATTCTGGCATCGCCGGTCGCTAGGAAGAGTCTTCTGGGAGTCGCAGAGGCGATTGTTGGAAGATCAATCTGCCGCGCGATCATTTTGCGATCTATTGGCGATTTTGAATATATTTTCGAAGTCCTTCATTTCGAACAAATGTAGGATGAAATACCGGTAATTTGATACAAATTATTTTCGGCGTTCGCCAAGATGAGTCTTCTGGGAGTCGCGGGTGCGGTTGTTGGAAGATTAATCTTGCACACTATCATTAGGCGATCAATTGGCGATTTTTAAACTACATATTTTCAAAGTCAGGGAAATGAAGGAATGTAGGATGAAGTACCGGTACATTCTGTACTATGATCTGAAAGCAAAACAAAAAAGAAACGCACCCCATTTATTTAGTCTGACTTCGTCTCTTTTATACCCGCTACCCATAGGGTTGGAGGGTATTATAAGTTTGTACCGGCAGGAAATGTATGTAACAGGTAGAAGGAGGCATCTCGACCATATAAAGTATATACATATATTCTTGATTAGCGGCAACAGCCGATACGATCTAGCCATGCCCGTCTGTCCGTATGAACCACTGAATCTCAGAGACTATAAGAGATAGATCTCTAATTTTTCGACAGTATTTGTTATGCTTGCACGCAGATCAAGTTTGCTTCAAATTTTTACCACGCCCTCTTCCGCCCCCGCAAATCATCAAAATTCATCTATCATCAAATTTTGTAAAGCTAGAGTAGGTTAAGAACTATAGTTTGTGTGATTCCTGAAAATTTGGTTGCGATCAGATAAAAATTGTTGAAGTTATTAAAGAAATAATTTTGTATGGCCACAAACGGCCGCTGCAGCATGCCTTATGTGGTTGACCAACTAGGCCAACTAAATATTCTTACTAGTTCTTGATTGTGATCGGAAAATAATCTTATGAGATATTCGAGAAGCCATTTTAATAAATGGTAATAATTATTAGCCGATTCAATGCAATATTAACGCGTTTTTACACTCATAGATACATATGTACATGTGTATGCATTTTTGGATGCATGTGATTATATTACACTTGCATTTGCATTTGTCCGTTATGTTCAAAAATGTATTAACTGTTTACTATGGGTAGCGGGTATCTCACAGTCGAGCTCAATCGACTGTAGCTTTCTTACTTGTTTTGGTTGTGGTCGATTGGTGTCAAATAAAATGTGATTATGAAAAAAATAGTGAGAACTACCTCTGTGTAGCGTAGTAAAATTTATTTTTCTATTTCAGAAAACGTTTTAAAGTTTTAAAAGCAGTTTTAACAGATAATTAATCTGATAAATTAACTTGGCGCTGAACCAATAAGCCCAGCATACAAACATTAAATTTATTTTCTACTATAAAAGGTACTTTTTACAATAGTAAAATAATGATTTTATTTTATTTTTAATTTATATTTTATTTTCTTTATTTATTTCAACAGGTTGGTCCTCTAAAATTGCACTATGCTTGCGAACAAGACATCAACAAACAAGAAAGGAAGCTAACTTCGGCTCACCGAAGCTTGCAGAAATTAAACAAAAAATTAAATCGGAAATTCTGGAATAATTTTCCAAGTCTCAAATTTGATGAAAATGGTTTGAAAATCGGCTAAGTTGTGGGTTTTTTTATACCCTGTACCAAAGGTACACAGGTATTATAGTTTTGTGCGAGTGCAATATTCTGTAACAGGCAGAAGGAGGCATGGCAGACCCCCAAAAGTTACCTAAATATTGATCAGGACCACTAAAGGAGTTGATATAGCCATGTCCGTCTGTCCGTCCGTCCATCCGTCTGTCTGTCTGTCCGTCTGTATAAACGCCTAGATCTCAGAGACTATAAGAGCTAGAGACACGAAACTTGGGATTTAGACTTCTTATATCTGCACGCAGTTTGTTTTAAATTTTTGCTGCTCCCCTTTTTGGTGGAGCTATTTGAAAAAACCACATATCTCCCAAATTTATAAATCTATGTAAACCATATTCAAAAACTTGATGTATTTTATCAAAATACACAGATTGCCCAAATTTCATTGCGATCGTGCCATAAATAGCGGAGATATAGGCTTTTTACTTTATACACATTATGTGTTCAAGAGGCAGCCCAGGCGGCTCCAAATAAAACAAAACGTTTATTATACATTTTAGTTATGTTCACACTATTATGAAATTAAGAATACTAATTTCAAATTGGTTAGTGGTGCAGCTGTTTAAGCTGCAGTATACCCGAAAGACTTTTTCTGAACAAAGATTAGTTGTCACGAGTTCGAATACCGGCTGCGACGAATGAAAAATTTTTTTGTATACTTTTAGCAAATTATTATTTTTTTTCCTGTAAATCAAAATAGTTACAGTATTTAATAATAAGAAATAAAAAAATTTAAGCAAAAGAACTATCTCAATTTTTTTAAATTAAAAAAATTTTATTATGCGGCAGGATCCGAACCCAGGTCATTTTCTTACACACAAAACACTTGCAGCTTTACCCACTGAGCTACCGACTTTGCTTTTAAAATTGAAGACATATGCATTACATGTAAATTTTTCTCCGTTTTTAATTTTTTATTCTCCTTCCTTTATATAATTTTGGCACACGCGTTATAATGGTACAGGGTATTCTACTGTCGGGACACCCGACTGTATGTCCATCTTGTTATTTTCCTAATTGTTCCTATGGAAGCTATAGGATATAGTCAGACGATTTTCACGAAATTGAAACCGAAATTCAGGAATAATATAAAACGGCTAAAATCAACTTTTATGAAAAAATGTTGAAAACTGACAAAGTTATGGCTTTTTCTTTTGTTTTTCTGATTGTTTCTATTGAAGCTATAGGATATACATACATACATAGTTCGCCGCTTTTCATGGAATTAAAACGAAATTCAGAAATAAAACAAAACGGCGAAATCTCAACATTGATGAAAATATCTTAAAAACTGACAAAGTTAGAATTTTTCTCTAAAAATTTTCCGATTGTATCTATGGCAGCTATATGATATAGTCGTCCGATCCGGCTCGTTCCGACATATGTACGAGTGAGAATATATAGAAGACTAACTACAAAGTTTCATTCAGATAGCTTTAAAACTGAGGGACTAGTTTGCGTAGAAACGGACAGACGGACAAGGCTAGATCGACTCGGCTGTTGATCCTGATCAAGAATATACATATATACTTTATAAGGTCGGAGATGTCTCCTTTACTGCGTTGCAAACTTCTGACTGAAATTATAATACCCTGCAAGGGTATAAAAATATGTCAACAGCACCTTGTGCATGTGCAAGATTGTCTTAATAAGAAAACAACAGATTTAATTGTTAATTGTTTAATTTTAGACAAAAATGTAATTTATAAATTAAAAAACAAACAAAACTCTTATATGGTACTCTTCCAAATGTGGTCTTGGCGACTCTTCTGTGGAAGATCTTCCACGACTCTTCTGGGAGACTTTTCTAGAAGAGTGGTGTCTCATTTTCTTCGAAAAGCGATCAGAATGCGATGTCGCCGGCGATTCTTCCGCGGCTCTTCTGGTGCACAGTGGATCCGCTTGTATGAAAGAGCGGACAAAAATACCAATAATGGCCAAAGCGTGCTGAAATTTATAATAAAAAAATATAGGCATTGTTTTAAACATATAACAACAAAAATTGAACATATCGAACGGCTATATCCTATAGCTCCCGTAGAAACAATCGATACAAAAGTATACAAATATATTTTATTAATCAAATTTATGAATATTCTATTATTTATATAACAAAAGTAATATAATAAGACAGAATGGAAAATATGTATTTTTCAAACTTATACATACATATAAACAAATAACATAACATTTTTCTGCGATCGTTCCATTAACTGTGCCCACATATCAAAACTATAGAGACGCGGAAACACACACCTTTGCGATGCACCTACCAAAATAAAATATGATTCAAAACGGAAAAATAAACAAAAATTAAATAGTAATTTACATATTAAAAGTTTAGCAAAAACACAAATCATGAAAGACGAAGACAAAGCAGTAGCACAGTATGCAAAGACTCACCTTTAGCTGCTTTGATATTTTTACTATCTGCAAGTTTCTGCAGCTTTTAAAAACTTAAACGAAAACAATAACATACATATGTATAAAACATACCAAATTCTGGATTTTCTTGGAACTTGGAACTAAAAGTTTAACTAACCATAAAATAGACTTTCACAAACTACCCAAAAAAGGGTTATTCGATAAAATTAGTTTTACGAAAAAACTTTGAGATAAATGTTAACTATTAATATGTATCTCGATTTAAAGTAAATTCCATCAATTTCAAAGTTCATTTAAATAATTCGGAGCACTCCAGCTAACGTCTGAAAGAGAAAAATATATCTTCTTAAGTGCAGCTGCGTTGCCAAAATGAACAAGTGTTCACGACAATATCAAGTGATGTAATTTACATAATTTGTTTGAAAAAATAAAAAGTTGACTTTTCTTTTTTTTTTGAAATCGCAATAACTTTGTTTTGATGTCAAAAAAAATGCCCACCCTTTAGAATTTGAAAAAATTTAATATTAAAAATATATGAAACTTCGAAAATTGGCAAAAAGTTACAAAAAAACAAAAATCGCTTGCCCACCCCTTAAAACTAAAAAATTAAAAATAACTTCTGCCCGACTCTTAAAACTACAAAATATAAAATGCCCACCCCCTAAAACTAAAAAAATAAAAAAAACTTTTGTCCATCTCTTAAAACTACATAATATAAAATGCCTACCCCTTAAAACTAAAAAATTCCTGTACCATTACAACGCGTGTACCAAAATTATATAAAAGAAGG
The DNA here is from genome assembly GCA_035046345.1 of Drosophila birchii. Classification (NCBI taxonomy): domain Eukaryota; kingdom Metazoa; phylum Arthropoda; class Insecta; order Diptera; family Drosophilidae; genus Drosophila; species Drosophila birchii. Next base: position 2,138,406 of record JAWNOA010000047.1, read on the forward strand.
AGAATAAAAAATTAAAAACGGAGAAAAATATATGTATATGTACTGCACATGTCTTCAATTTTATAAGCAAAGTCGATAGCCCAGTGGGTAAAGCTGCAAAGCAAATGATGGGTTCAGATCCTGCCGCATAGGAAAATTTTTTATAATTAAAAAAAATTAAGATAGTCCTTTGCTTAATTTTTTTTATTTCTTATTATTAAATACTGTATTTATTTTGATTTACAGGGAAAAATTAAAAAAAATAATAATTGCTAAAAGTATAAAAAAAATGTTTATTCGTCGCAGCCGGTATTCGAACGCATGACAACTAATCTTTGTTCAGAAAAACCCTTCCGGGTATACTGCAGCTTAGACAGCACTACTGCACCACAAACCAGTTTGAAATTGTTATTCCTAATTTCATAATAGTTTGAACATAACTAAAATGTTTAATGAACGTTTTGATTTATTTGGAGCCCTCTGCCTGGGCTGCCTCTTGTACACAATGTGTACAAGATAAAATACACAAATATGGTACTGGTACTGGGTATAAAAATCAAAGGGGCCAAAACCGAGGGCTGCGCATGATTGCAAATGTGCCTTGGTACGACAGGAACAACGACCTAGCAAGTGACCTCCACATCCCCTCGGTTAGGGAGCAGATCAATCGACACTCGAGTCGGTACAACGAACGCCTTTCAGCCCACACCAATCGCCTTGCAGCTTCCTTGGCCAACTTGACGGTTACGAGGAGAAGACTCAAACGACAGCACTGTGATATGTGGACAAGAGGGCGCTATGTCTCCCGAGTTCTAAAGCAGTAATTAACTGTTATTTACTTCCTGTTATGTTTTCATGTGCCTTGATCCACATCGTAAACAACGTTTTATAGCCATTAAGTTGGTTAATCAACGTAAATAAATTTATATGTTAAAAAAAAACTTAAAAGACAATTTTCTTACATTTTGCTTAAATAATACATATGTCATCACATTTTTTTATTTTTGGCCTCTGATCCGCTGTGCGGTGGCCGCATAATTCATAATTCATTTGCATAATTCTATGCAAACGGTTGTGAAACGTTTGTAGTAGCCAAGATTTAGCGTCGGGGAAAGCTTATGTACATATGTACCAGACAACTGCGTGAATTGCTGAAATTCGGCATTCGTCCCTATCTTACACACAAAACCTGACAGAAAACGAAGGATTGTACATGATAAATGTAGAACATTTTGTAATGTCGGTCTATAATTTTTAGTCGATGACAGTTCTTTAAGACCCATTCGGTGACAACAGCAACACCCTCGGCTATATACATACATACATGCATATGGACAGGTCACAAATAAAACAATTAAGCTAATTATTAGCCACCACAATTTCAACTACAACTACAACAAATTAACAAAACTAAAACAAATACTACATAAAAAATACATACAAAATCCCTTATTTCAACCCCGTTCATAATTCGTCTACTTTCTTTAACTCACAGGAACAAATATTTAGGTTTCAAATGACAGTAACAAAGGAACAAAGGTATCTGAATTACTCTTATAACTCGAAATTTTTCAGATGTTCAAAAGTTTTCATTCCATGTTATGCTTGTATGTGATAGTATTCCGATTTTAATAAAATCAAATACAAAATTTGAAAAAACTCCAAATTTCTCAAAGTTGGGTTTCTTTTTTTGCTTTTATTTGAATTCCGTGCGATTTTGTTTCTCGTTTGATTGGCTTAAGCCTGATTTGTATTTGAATATACATTCATATGTATATATGTACATTTTCCCATATTATTCAAAATGCATACGTGCAGCTTGTCAACTAATTTCTTTTGCTTAAAGAAAAATGTTCAATTTACTTTTTTTTTACTTAAAAAACAAGAATTATTAAAGTTTCAATTTATTTTATGATAGCTTTCAATTATGCTAGTATAAAACAACAAAAGTTGTAAATTTTATTGTTTTTTAGTTTAAAAAAAAATCTGAATAATTTTTGGCTTGCAAAGAATTAATTGACAAACATCCATGCGTATTCTCTTTAACATTTGATCAAAAATAAATTTTGTTACCACATAAGTGAAAAAAGCTTTATTACAAAAACTAGAACTAAGTGAGATTTGCTTTTGCAATTGCATCTGCACCGTTTACAAAAAATATCAAATATGTTCTCGCAGGTGCTTACAGACCAAAAATAGTATATTTTCTTTTAAATCTTAGATTCGTTACTTTTACAGAAATAAATATAAAAAAGTTAATGCAGTGTTTTTTATGATTGTTTACTTAAATAGTATTACATGTGTAAGAATAAATGTCTTTTATAATCATAATTTTATAAACAATTTCAGATACTTGAGTGCACAGCAAATTGCTTAACGAGCATAATCTCACGCAGATAAGGCAAAGTTTACAAACAATTTTCGGCGTGTCGCTTTGGGTGGTACGAAAAAAGGCGCCTACGATGGTGCGGTCATCAAAAATGATTCCAAGACCGCACATTTTTAGTACATTTTGTGACACCTTGTGACACGATGTTGGTATGTTGTTATGCTGTTAGAAAAACAAGCTCCAGCATGTGCATTTTAGTCGGGACTAGTTAAGGATTAATTCAACTAGGAATTTCTAAGCATATGTTGTATGTTTTTTTTATGTATAAGTGTGCGAGTATGTCTATGGTTTTAGCTTGTGAGTGAATGTTAATTTCATATATCTGTATACGTAGGGAGCAAAGTATGTGTTGCTTCCCGCAGTAAACACTATTTAGCTGCTGTTTTCATATTCCGATTTTACAGAACTATCGCCAATTATCTGCGTATTCTCGGGAGTATTATCAAATACAGTCTGATTTGTTTTGTTCGTCGCAGCCATAGCTTCGCGACGCTGTCGTTTCATCTCCAGCAACTGCTTCCTTTGGGCATCTCTCTTCAATGCTGCAGCCGAATTTTTTGAGGATGACAATCCAGGTACACTCGCCTTGATGTTTGATTTGAGTTTTCCAGCTCCAGATTTTATCTGTGGCGTTTTTATGTCCGATGATGACGGCTCAACTATGCGATACTAAAACCGGAATTCATAAATTTAGGTATCAGGCAGACCAAGTATAACCAACCTTCCAATTGTTAGCTTTGAGCTGCTCAATATCTGAAAAAATGGAATCCACGTGCACCACCTGCAAATAAACCATGTCCCAAAATCCTTGTAGGTCATCAGCGGTTGTTGGAAACTCGTCCTCTGGAGACCGATTTACATTATTGTGGCATAAACCTGAAAAAAATTGATCGAAATTATAAGCTGCATTGCATATTGCGAGAAATTTTTAGACTTTTACCCTCAAACTGCTTCATTTTTTGTGATACCAAAAGCCTGGCTTTCCCCGAGGCTGATCGAAGCAATCCAAAAGTATCTTCCGTGATGTCAGGATTGTTCTATAGATTGTAAGGAATTAAACTAGCTGAAGAACCTGTATATCATTGTATCTCATTTACTCACAGCCAAGGCGTCTGTGTATTTTTCAGCAATGGCGGCCAGCGCCAACAGACGAATTTGTTCATCTTTGAGTAATTTAAGAAAGTAGTTTCCATCCTTGACAGCATGCACAATTTCGGTTTTGCTGGTTAACTCCTCTGTTTCCAGTGGGACCTGTTCCAGTGGTTGGTGGTCAACTACATCAATTTGCCCTACATCTGGCCTTGGCTTATCATCTTTTGTATGGTGCATCTCAGGAGCAGGGGAGAAACGAGGGGTGACACCCCTCTTTGGTGAAACCTTGGGCAACTGGGCTCGGAACTCGTGGCTTAGATGCCGGAATACGGGCAAGACCAACTCTCCGTTCTCCTCTGAATGCACAGATGGAGGATCGACACACCGCAGCGTTGCGGCTTGAGCGCAGTTGTTCAGTTTCTTTCGGAACTCCCCATAGTCCTTGCTGGGCGAGAGTTGCTTGAATTTAAGCTCCAACTCCGAACTCTGCGGGGACTCCACTTTTAGTTGTTGCCTGACCGAGGCCCGAGCTTCTGTCGCTGGTGGAGATTGTCCGTGCTTCTTGGGGCTGTAAAAGCCCTGAGCTAGGGCACCAGGGCCATAAAGACGCTCCACGCGCTGTTGAATAAAGCTGCTGGTGCCTCCGTCTATTCCATTCCTATTGAGATGGCCAGTGTCCTGTCCGTTTTTTAGACTGTGGCCGTTGCTGTCGCCATTTACCTCGATCGGGTACTTACTGATCGGCGACGGCTGTTTTATAAGTGGCATGCTATGCAGAATCGGGGCCGCCAAAGAGTTGTTCCGCTTGCAGTATTGCAGGCCGCTGGAGGAGGGGCGAATCGGAGACACCTCACGCGACTTGTTAATATCCTGACGGATTTTGGAGTCGTATGTTGTTAAGTTGGAATATCCGTTGACGCAGCAGGCCAGGTTTAAGTAGCTGGGTTTTTTTTCGGCAGCATCAATATTAACAGCGGCTTCAGAAGCGTTTTCGGGGCATGCATCGACGCTAGTGGTTTTTGAGGCATGGACGGTCTCCACAGCCGCAGGCGACAGCACCATGTGCACCAAGCCCGTACCGGGATCTAAGTAAGCGGTGGTTGTTTGTTGTGGCGAGCGGAGAGTACAGCGCTCCCGAAGGTTGGCGGTGAACTCGCGGGTGATGTCCTTTACGGAAAGCGGCGTGGGAAAGTTCAGACTGCCACTGGTATCTGAAAACGCGAAATTTAGGTCAGTGACGTTTGTGGGGGAATATTCAAATAACATTAGAAACAAACAAACGATAACAAAACCAATACGTGCGCACGGTTGACTCCAACAAAAAACAGTAAATGTCAGAGTGAGCTAAAGCTTCATCAGCTCATATACCTGATATATCGGAAGAGTCTGCGTCTACGTCAAGTGAACAGCTGCCAATTGAATCCTGGCTGCGATCCATTAGAACTTTGTCTGTGAAATGGAATTGATTCTGTGTCATATGGTCGACGGGTATTTTACTATACACAGGTCTAAGCCGGGTGGGGAAATAAAAACTGATTGTTGATTTCCGGAAGGCATGACTCAACAACGCTGCCGATCTAGCACCTACGTATGTATTGCTTTTTAGCTGAGAATGCAAAATGCATGAAATTAAGATAGAGCTCTTGGACTAGAGGCGGTGGCTAATTAGTTGCCATTAATGCAAGGCTTGGCAAAACAGATGTGATCAGATATTCCAGAAATATACGTATCAGGAAAGTAATACTTGTGCCAAGCTGGGTATGGCTGTGCCTTGCTAAAGAAAGTCTGACGCCACCGAGAGCGTCAGCTCGCAAGATGGGAGCAGCTCTAACGGCATTGTCATCAATATTGCCAGTTCCGCTTTGCTGGCGCTTTACCGTTTTTTTGCAATGTTGTGTCTTTCCCCAGAGACAGCACAAATAAGGCATCTACACATATGTATGTACATATGTACATACATACCTGTATAAATGCAGATATGACTTCTGGATAGCCCGACTTGGATAATAATTGGTACCGAAAACTCACTCGTGCAGTGTCCAAGTCAGACGGAGTAGCACACACTGTGCCGTATATGCTATGCACACACACAACTATTTATAATGCAGCGACTACAGAGGCAGTCCAAGTGGAAAGCAGAAATACAAACGAACTGGATGGAGCCGTACACGCATTTTAGTTCTATTTTGGGCGCTTAAACACAGCTATGACCTTACGCAGCCAACGCAGAGAGATAGTTCCTAGTGCAGTAGAGGCCAATTCGAATCCTTCAGCTGGATTTATTGCCAGATTGCAGCCAATATAAAAATCACTTTGAGCAGTGCTGCCAGTTTAGCTTAGTTATATACATACTAAATCGGCATATTTGAAAATGGAAAAGCTTATGAAGCTTGCAAATAGCTTATAGCGTTAAAAATAGTTTATTTTACAATTCATCTAGTATATTTTAGAAAAAATGAATTCGTGACATTAATAATTAGTTTTATAAAAAAATGGCTATGGCGTTATGACACACTAATGAAATTTTCAATCATTGGAGACTTCATTAGAATCTAGAAAGAGACAACTATATGTGTTATTTTGCTTGGATCTCTTGGTAATGCGACTTGGGTCACACCGATTTTAAGAGGTAAACAATAACAAATATTATTAATTTCTGGAGTCATCGTTGAAGTACTCCTGTTTTTATGCATCTGGAAGCCCTCAAATTATGTTTCCAACTTTCTTAGGCATACAAATTTGATTATTAACATCCAAAAAATTAATTTCAGTTAAGTTTTGCAACTTAAGAACATCGTCAATTAAAACATATTATTGTTCTCAATTTTTAAAGATGTTTTGCATTTTAAATTCAACAAATAGTTGTAAAACATCAGCAAAAATCAATTTGTATTGCCTGCCCAATTTAACTTATAACCTTTAATGAGCTGGCTATATACTTTTCAATTACAATTTTGTTTCATTAGAGCATTATATGTCATCGGTCAAATTTAATATGTAGTATATTTTATGTAGATATATCGATTTTAGCCTCTAATGCATTGGCTAATGCATTGACAATGCATTAGAAGTGACGTTTAGTCATTTTGCTCGCACTTGTGTAAATCTCAATAGAGCTTTCAAATCTCTAATGAAGTCTCTAAGTAATACTGTAGTACGACCGCATAAGATGGTGTTCGATTGTGATAAGATAAAATTTCACTTATTCTGTGCTAATGTTGCGTATTCAAAAAAGCATATAATTTTTTAAAACCATTTTGATATTTTAAAAATATCCAATATTGATTATTTAAGATCCGAAATATATAAAATCATCTTTTTAAATTAACATAGGGAAAAGTTAATGGATAAAAACAGTTCAATGTATGCAATATGTTTTTCATGAAGACGTCATAAGAACGAAAACACGCACCCTTTAAATATGGGTTTTTTGAACATCAAAATTATTTGAAATAAAACTTAAACAAATAAAATTGCTGAAGGTGTTTTGTAGCTATTCGTTAATTTTGAGCGTGTTTTAACTTTTTTTCTTAATCTAGCTTATTTGAGAACTCATCACTAGTGAAACTGAAATATACTGTGTTTTCTACAGAAAAATACAGAAAGTGGGACCGTATTCTAGCACAAAACGTCATACACTACATGTCGGTCAAATTAGCGATGTGCGTCAAATTAGCGTCGGTGAGTTAGCGTCGAAATGGAACGGTGGGAAAGTGGACCACGGAGAAATTTTGATCTTTGGATCTATTACAAAAAAGCCCTTGAAAAATCGAGTTTTTGCTGTTTTTTCAATATCTCGGCTCGCCGGAAGTGTGCCAACATAAGCGTTATGCCATGATAAAGGACATATATGGTAGTTTTATCCTCCCAAGTTTCATTCAATCCAATTTTGGGAAAATCGCACAAAAGTGGGTGCTGTATGAGGGCTTATAACATAGGCGCCAACTATGAAAATGGAACCACGTGTTAATTAGCAGCGAACCAGACATAGGAACCGTGACTATCGTGCTCCATAATATGCAAATGGAACCAAGTGTGAACCTGAAGAGAACGAGTTTCTGAACCAGACATCGAAATCACGATTATCGTGTTCCTTACGATATTTTCGACGCTAACTTTTAAAATTCCAGCACACAAAAGCCTAAGTGTGTCAATATGCACGGTATATCATGCGAAAGGGCGATTTTTCCTCTAATTTCGGATTTAATCTTATCCAATTCTATCCATACGATTTATAAGCAATTTGGTAGCTGTTTTAGGTGTTAACTTCGGCTCACTGAAATTTTTATAAATAAATTAAATTAAATTAAAATATTAAAATCGAAATTGAATAATAATAAAATTCCCAAATCTCATAATTGATGAAAATATGTTGAGAAACATCAAAGTTATGATTTTTTCTATTATTTACCTGATTGTTCCTATGGCAACTATATAATACAGTCGTCGATTTTCATAAAATGTATACCACAATTCTGAAATAATAAAAAAAATTACCAATAAAATGCCAAAATCTTAAATGATATATAATATTTTTATTATTATTACTTAAGCTACCAATTGCTAATTTTTGTTGCATTCTGACGGTGATCGATAGCCGCAGACGAAACAAATATCGCCTGCAATGCGCATCAACAGTAGGTTGGCTGCCCAGTCGGACTTTTCACTATGAACGCTATCTGCTTTTCCCACCGAATCGCTCATGGGGTTGGGCCCACCGTGCATGTAAAGTTCTAATTCGATTTTATACATGGGCGGCCGGGGTAATTCATGATGCCGACGTCGCTGCTCGTCTCACTGTGAAATTCTCTTGCAACGTTCATGGGGTAATTCATGGGAAATTCGAACCCGGGACTCCGCGTTTCTCCGACCAGCCGCTTACACATCGCGCTACGTAGCCAATTTAATGTATAACGCTGATATGCAGATACATGCATAATGCTATTTCATCAGAGCGCTGCTTGGTTACTGCTTGGAAACTCTTAGTAACTGCTTGGTAAAAAAATATCCCGAAAGGGAAAGGGGGATTTTTTTTCGGGAAATAAAAATAAAATCCCATACCCGTTCCAGGTAGTTTTTCTTGATGAGCAGCTCCGACTGGGTACCATTCACACCCAGGACGTCGACCCGCGGGCGAGGATCTGATTTATAAAATCAGGAAAAAAATATAAAAAAAACGTGAGTCGAGTGCTAAGAGGGAGAAGGCTCCCAGTAATCATAGAAAAATTACAGAGGGAACCCAGGACGAATACCAGACCCGGAGATCGAAGAAGACTAGGGAACGGATGAGGAAATCAAAGCCCGTGAGAAGTCAGAGAAAAAATGTGAGTCCGTTCCAAACAAAACATAACTTGGAATTAATAGGAATTTAAACCCCAGTCGGACTTCGCTTCAGGCCATGAGCTGCTGATCAAGAAAAACTACATGAGCGGGCATGGGATTTTATTTTTATTTCCCGAAAAAAAAATCCCCCTTTCCCTTTCGGGATATTTTTTTATCAAGCAGTTACTAAGCAGTTTCCAAGCAGTTACAAAGCAGCGCGCTGATGAAATAGCATTATGCATATATATATGCATATCGGCGTTGTACATAAAATTGGCTACGTAGCGCGATGTGTAAGCGGCTGGTCTGAGAAACGCGGAGTCCCGGGTTCGAACCCCAGTCCAGCCGAAATTTTTTTCTCTTTTTTTATTTGAATTTCCCATGAATTACCCCCATGAACGTTGCACGTGAATTTCACAAGCAGACGAGCAGCTGCGTCGGCATCATAAACTACCCCGGCCGCCCATGTATAAAAGCGAATTAGAACTTTACATGGACGGTAGGGCACAACCCCATGAGCGATTCGGTTAGAAAACCATATAGATTTCCTACTAAAAAGTCCGACTGGGACGGGTTTCAGAGGGCAAAATAGGCCCACATATCGATCCCGGGACAACCATTCCCGGGACAATCTTCGACCGCCCAAAAAAAAAAAAAATTTATTAATCTAACTTATTCAACTTATTTATTTATTTTATTTATTTATTTATTGATCCAAACTATTTAATTATTTAATCTATTCATTCCCGTTTGCGTACATAATTATTTATTTATTTATTTATTTAATTGTTATTTATTTATATGTGCCAGTGCTAATTATTTAAAATGTCTTCGATTTGTTTGTGCATAAATATTTATATTTATTTATCTATTTATTATTTCGGCATTATTTAGCCTACAAATGCACCTAAATGAAACGACGACAAGAAAATGTAATATAAAAGCACATGAACCAATTATAAACAAATTAAGGCACTATATTAAAACTTAGCAAACATAAAACAGGTTCTAAAATAATAATATACATAACATTTCATACAGAGTCGCACATGAGCCGAAGAAAATCCAAATTTAAATTAAATCTAACAATCTAAACTAATGAATTGGTGATCTGTCCAGGCCGATCCATGTAGGGGTATCTGTAATCATCTCTACGTAAGCGACCCGTCTCAGCCCCCTTATCTGTATTAGAGCTCGAGTTAGGATGAAATGCTGAAAAGAAAAGGGAGGGTTAATAAATACAAGATATACATTTTAGTATTATTATTTATGGCTATACGTATATCAGTGCATTTGGTCGTGTCCTCACAGTCGTCGTAACGTATGTATATCAGGAATGTTGTTCACTTGGACCCACGTTAGAACCTGAAAAGGAAATTTAATCACATTTAGTATATTAGCGGAATTAAGTTCAAATATGTTGGATAATTAATGATTATAACGATGAGTTGCTGATTGTTTTACGTTGGGGGGAAGGAAGATGACCGTAGGCCAAGGGAAATCCGGCGAAATGGTGCGGATTCCAGGAAGGGCGGGTGCGTCGCACAGTGGCGCTTTTCTGGCATTTGACGTTGCAAAAATCATAACTTTTGAACCAAATAAGATAATCGAATAATTTAAACGGCATTTGACAGTGAATTGATGTAAAATTTATATATCTAGTAGACAATGTGCCACGCCCACCCAAAGTGAAAAAATCGAATTTTCTCATAGAAAACGATTTTTAAACAAAAAAAATTATTTAATTTTTTAGCTTTATTTTTATGGAGGTGCTCAAATAAAAATGTTTTAAAAAATTTTTTAAAATATTTTACAGAACAAAATTTTTTAAATTTCGATTTTTTTTATTTTTTTATCATTTTTCTAACATTTTGACTAACAATAAACCTATATTGAGGGAATTTCTAATAGCTGAAGCATTTCTGGACTATAAACATTTGATTCCTCATCCTTTCGCGTCTTAAAATCATTCAAAACAAAAAAGTTACGATCTTAACACTGCAAATGCCCTTGCGCGCTGCCGGTACCCCTGAAGCGTTTTCAGTGAAAACTTTTCACCCATATTTCGTGTTTTTTGACCCTGAGTTGTTTCACTAAAATCGCTGCCAAAGGTGGAGTCGCAGGTAGACGCAGACTATCTAAACGGATCCTGGTTCAGGAAAGATACACGGAACAGACCTATATAGTGTAGTTGAGTGCTCTGTAGTGCCAAAAAAGTTCTAGACTACTTTAGGCAAAAAAAGTTGTTAAAAATGGACACCTGGCAGGTAACGATTTACCTGTAGAAGCCAAACCCAAACTGCCGTTTTTTTTGCTTTAATTTACAGTTTATGAATGTATCTATAATTTAAAACCAAAATCATTCCGATTGGTTGTCTAGTTTTTGTGTAATATTACCTGAAAGTCGACCAAATTCTCTTTTTTTTTTTGTGTCGCAAAAACGGAAATATTTTTCGACTTTGAATGCTCATAACTTCTACAAAAATGGTCCGATTTTTGTTTTGGCAACGGATTTGGAATCGTGGTGAAATTCTCTGTCGATTTCTTATAAATTAAATCGTTTTTGCGACAATGAATTTTTGACTTATGCAACGCCAAATGCGCCAATGGCGCCACTGTGCGTCGTAATAATAAAAAAAGGAGTAATCGTTAGTTGTACAGTTGATGTTGTTATAGTTTCGATGTTGTTTACTTTTTTATTGTAGATTCCAGACCAGCTGGGATTATGGTGCGACCTGTGGTCAGACGGAGAAAAATCCCTCCTGAGGCCATGATACAATTATACATGGTACAACTATATACATAGAGTTTAAAATGTCGCTGTTTCTTAACAACCTTTTTTTATTACTTTTATTATTTTAGAGTTTCGGTTTTAATTTGATGAAAATCGACTAATTGGAAAAATCAATAAATTAATATAAATTAATTTTATTTACTGTTTTCCTAATATATATTCGTATTCCCTTTTTTATTATGTCAGAATTTTGGTGTTTTAATTTTTTAAAAATCGGACTGCTATATCATAAATCTAGTCTAAGAACGTTTGGGAAATTAATATGAAAAATTTTTTACTGATTTTCAATATATTTTTTCTTAGATTCTGAGAAATAAACATTTTTATTAATTCGGAATTTCGGTTTTAGTTTGATGAAAATCGGACAACTATATTATAAAGGTAGCATGGAAACAAGCTTTAGGAGGAGAAAATGCTAAATGAATTTAAAACTGTAAATATTATATGTAGTGCTAGATATTAAAAAATAATTTGTATAATATATATATATAATATAATATGTATAAATGTGTTATATCACTCCTATTAGTGCTTGTTTTTTATTTGATCAGAGAATATTAATTATTAGTTATCCAATTAATTAATTAATTATAAGTTATACAAACTTTGGAGTGACGGAATTAGCTTTCTTTCTTTTTTGATTTAGGCTGTAAAACCGTTAAACTTGTATTGTTCGGTAATCTGTTTTTTGTTTTTAAGGACTATGTATGTACATATGGATAATGGTAAATACACTGCTGGTCTTGGGTTAGACGCACTCAGTTTACAACACAAATTTGTTTTATATTTATTATTTTATTGTTCGTTGAAAAAAAGTTAATATGCAAAAACCTTGGTTATTTAATAATACTTTAATTATAATATTCACAATATATTATAAAAATATGACAGAAGTTCTGTTTTCAAACATTTTCTTCAAGCAGCTTAAAATAAGGTCAATTTTTCTTGTTCAATAGAATAGACGCACTTAAGATTTCTTTGTCTTGCGTAAACAAGTGCAGTTTTTTGTATTGAGAAAATAATAAAATTAAAATTAATGAATTATCCGTAGTAAAAGCAAACCTTTCAGCTGTTTAGCGTACAATCAGAAATGCAGAACACTTATAGCGTCTAAAAATCAAGAAAATACTTCCTCTGAATGCAATACGCAAAGAAAAATGGCTTCGATTCGCGAAGGATATATGACGTGGAATGTTTAATCTGACGCTCGGCTTAATGATTGGCGTTCTGTTGTTTTTACTGATGAAAAGCGTTTTAATTTAGATGGCTTTCAATATTACTATCACGACTTGCGAAAAGATGAGTTATATTTAGTTGCCACCACAGTCGAGAAGGTGGAGAATTGGTGTGGGGTGCCATCACGTTTTATGGAACAATTGACTTGATTTGTATCGATCAGAAGATGAAGATGAATGAGTCCATATTTTCAAAATTAAATGATCTCTTTGGACCAATTCCTAGGATTTTTCAACAATACAATGCTCATATTCATAACCCTCGAGTAGTAAAGTCGTTTATTGAAAATGTTTGGGGCTGGCTAACGCGGAAGGTAAATACGAAAATAAGGAAACATAAACTGCAGCGTGTTTGGAGCATTATTTTATGAAGGATCGTATTGAAGTATTACTAACAATGGAGGCAGTACTCATTACTGAAATGTTTTTTATATTGCTAATAAATCGAATATTAACACCAACTACAAAATTAAGTTAAAAATAAGTTATTAAAAAAATATATATATATTATGTCTAAGTGCGTCTATTCTAATGGCCAAGAAAAATGGGTATTATTTTAAGCTGCTTGAAGAAAATGTTTGAAAACACAACTTCTGTTATATTTTTATAATATTTTGAATATTATAATTAAAGTATTATTAAATAACCGAGGTTTTTGCATCAACTTTTCTTCAGTAATCATTAAAATAATAAATATAAACTGTGTGGAAAACTGAGTGCGTCTAACCCAAGACCAGCGCGCTGGCGGAACTCTGCTTTATATGGTATGTTGGTCGTACGAAATTGTAATTAAATACAACTAACTTGCTACATCTGCAGCAAAGCACTTAAAACTAAGAAAACTTTAATTGCTCCTATTCTCATCATTGAAATTAACATTTTATTTGTATTATTTCTACAAATCCAAAATATGTACAAATAATATTCCTTTGTTGGGTAATGAGTCATTACTAATGACTAAATCAGAAGAGATTATGGACGTGTCTATAACTTGATAAAGCAAAAGCTTTAGATCCTAATTTTTAGTTGAGCGGCCTATTTATATTTATCCCACAATCCATACGAAAATGTATTTTGTTTGAATTTCAGTTTTATTTTGACATGACCTTAAACACTGATAGTGCGAAAAATGTTAAAGCCACTGTTGGCTGTCGAAAGCAGCACGCCAGGCAGCTGAGCATGCCAGTGCAGCTCCTTAATTTCCTTTTGGCCCTGATGGATAAAGAGCAGTTGCGGTGGCAGCTGGCTGATCTCGTCTTCATTTCGGGCTTGTAACTGAGCGTGGTCGGGATCACTTTCAACGGCAAGATCCCACAATGCAATTTGGTCGTCATCGCCGCCCGAGGCCAACACTGTAGCCTCGCTTGGACACCACTCCACGGTGGTAATATGATCCGTATGGTGCTTGAAGGTGGCAATGGGCTTCTGACTATTAAACTGACGCAAGTCCCAGACATGGAGGAATCCATCGTCGCCGCCGCTGGCGATGAACGGTTCTGAACGGTTCCAGGAGATTACGTTGATGTCGCTCTCGTGGGCGTCAGTACAAGTAAGCATGCAGGCCTTTTGTGGTGCTGCACGGCAGTCCCAAATGCGGATGGTCTTGTCCACCGAACAGGAAGCGAGAACACTGCGTTCATTAGGACTCCATTGCAAGTCCTCGACGGACTGTGTGTGCCCTGCCAACGGCCGTTGATCCACCTTCCAACTGCCGTCCTCTAGGGGACTCCACACATGTATGTCTCGTCGACAATCGCCAGTGGCCAGAACGCCTTCTGCACAAGGACTCCAGTCTACGGCGAAGCCTTCCTGCTGATGTCCACTGAAGGAGTAGACTGGATGGGTCTCACTTTGTTCGTGTTTCTTGAGCAGCTGGGCATCTTCAACCGCCTGCAAAGGCTGAGTCAGATTCCAAATGTTAACGCGTCCAAGCTCACTCCAAGATGCGGCGTATACCGTGTTGCCCAGCCGGCGGGCACGTACTCTGTTAACACAGCCCTGGTGCTTAATAAGAGCGCAGGACATCTGTGGTTCCTTCAGATCCTCGCGGTCAATAACGTCGTCCTCATCGTCCTCCAGCTCTTTATCGTCGTCATCACCGCCATATTGCGTCTTGTACATGTTACCCATCTTCATCACGATCAGGTTGTTGACATGGGTGCGGGCTGCTTGTGTACCAGCCACGATGTAGGCAGTCATCGGGAACGACTGCCGGGTCTGGCCCAGTTCATCGGGAATTATGTCGAAGCTTAGACAGGGGGCACCCGTAGAAGCCTGGTGCAGCATAATGTATGCACTCTCGTCACATACAAGCTCCTCATCGTCGGCTAGACTTTTTCCGGGCAGGTACACTTCCTTGGGCTGCTTGAATTCAGAGTCTCCATCCTCTCCGTCGCTCTCACTGCCAGACATGTCGCTCTCTGCGTCTTCGGGCTCAACAACCTCCATGCTCAGGTCATTATTATGATCATCGTCCATGGTTATTATTTTAAATTATTTTTGTGCACGTGCAGCAATATTTACAATAGTGATGCTGAAAACATCGATGTTTTTTACCGATGTTTTCCGAGGTTCTTTGATGTTTTTTGTTGATATCGATGTTTGATGCATCGATGTTTATAGCATCATGCAAATGCTCTCTCAATTACCGATTGGGAAATTATGCCCATCTTTCTTTTCCCGATATGGACTTCGTGCACTCTCACAATTACCTATTGGAGTGAGGAATAGTTGTAGACGGGGGACGAGGTAAAAACAGGGGCACTTTTTAAAAATACACGAACTAAAAAAAATGTTTCTTAAAGGTAATTAAAGGTAAGGTATTTAATTTTTTCCCTAAAAATTTTTTTAATGTTTTGTACAATTGCACAATATATTGGCAAATTAACAAAGTTATAGCTCATTGAATGGAGGTCGCTTAGTGGGCACTGCATGTGCTTAAAAAACTTTGAAGCGCTCTCCTGAAAAATAGCATTTTGCGAATCGGTGTACACGATTACGCAAAATCTACTGGACCGATCGACTTGAAATTTTTTTTTTGAACAATTTTTTTTTTTTTTAGTCAAGAATCGGTCTTTTGACCTCAAAATTGAATAAAAATCAGAAAAAATTTAAAAAAAAAACGCTTCTTGAGTACGTCGAGACATTTATCATTTATGAAATGCATTCTATTTTTTTAAAATCGGGTGTTCCTATGGGCAGTTCGGATATACAACGCAAACCAGCTTTTTTTGAAGGCGGCTTGTGAGATTCTCTCTAATTTCTAAATCTGTAAAGTCGTCTTAATAAATAAATACGAATAAAATTGTTGAAATATTGTGCTACTTTATGGTATTTAAATAATTATCCTAACATTATCCGTTTCGCCACAAAAAAATGTTTGAAAAACAGTAATTTTTTCACCGAATTAAACCTCTCTTAAAAATAACGTACAGGCATAGGAGCAATTAGAAATCTGCGGAGACTCCTTTGATTTGCATTATGCATCCTAACTGCCATTAGACTCTTCCGATATCAAAAAAATATAATGTATTTATTAAAGGATAAGTGTCCCGAGGTACTCAATTGACCGTTATTTTATTTTAATGTTTTCTAAGAGATTACTGGTGCTATAAACATCGATGCATCGAACATCGATGTTTTTTAGCGATGTTTTCCGAGGTTTTTCGATGTTATTCTTTATACCGATGTTTAGTGATGCATCGATGGTCTATTTTGAAAACACGACGGGCATCGACATCGAGGTTTTCGGTCGAACTTGCATCACTAATTTACAAACATTTTAACAACAAAGACTTTACTATATAAATTAGAGATGACAAATTATTAGATTGAATTTTTCACTTCAAGGAAAACTTGTCCACCATTCGTGGTGAATTTGATATTTTAAAAAAATTAACATATTTGATTCATTGTTATCGAATATTTTTGTAGTTATCGCAAAAAAGTAAACAAGTCAAAGAAGTAAGGCTGTTGGATTTTAAAAAAATATCATATTGATGATATTTGCCTTCTAAAAAATATCGCACGATGATATTTGCTTTTTAAAAAATATCGCACTATGATAT
Source organism: Drosophila birchii (assembly GCA_035046345.1). Taxonomy (NCBI): domain Eukaryota; kingdom Metazoa; phylum Arthropoda; class Insecta; order Diptera; family Drosophilidae; genus Drosophila; species Drosophila birchii. Next base: position 2,155,284 of record JAWNOA010000047.1, read on the forward strand.
TGAAAAACATTGTTAAAAATATCGATACATAGAGTATTTTTATACCCTTGCAGGGTATTATAATTTCAGTCAGAAGTTTGCAACGTAGTGAAGGAGGCATCTCCATGTCCGTCTATGCTTTTTTACGCAAACTAGTCCCTCAGTTTTAAAGCTATCTGAATGAAACTTTGTAGTTAGTCTTCTATATACTCTCACTCCTGCATATGTCGGAACGAGCCGGATCGGACGACTATATCATAGGAACGATCGGAAAATAATTTAAATAATTTAATTTTAGAAGGAAAGTCGATAGCTCAGTGGGTATGACGACTATATCATAGGAACGATCGGAAAATAATTTAAATAATTTAATTTTAGAAGGAAAGTCGATAGCTCAGTGGGTAAAGCTGCGCGTGTTGTGCGAGTAAAAAAATGATCTGGGTTCGATTCCTGCCACCATAAGGAAATATTTTTAATTTTAAAAGGTTTTAATTTTTTTATTTCTTATTATTAAATACTATAATTATTTTGATTTACAGAGAAAAAAGAAAAAAAAAATATATATAAAAAAATTTACTCGTCGCAGCGGTATTCGAACTCGTGTCAACTAATTTTTGTTAAGAAAAACCCTTCCGGGTAGACGCAACTTAGACAGCCGCACCATTAACCAATTTCAAACTCACATTCTTAATTTCATAATAAAGTGAACATAACTAAAATGTATAATAAACGTTTTGTTTTATTTGGAGCCCTCTGCCTGGGCTGCCTCTTGAACACATAATGTGTATAAAGTAAAAAGCCTATATCTCCGCTATTTATGGCACGATCGCAATGAAATTTGGGCAATCTGTGCAATACATCAAGGTTTTGAATATGGTTTATACATATATGTACCTTTATAAATTTGGGAGATATATGGTTTTTTTCAAATAGCTCCACCAAGAAGGGGAGCAGCAAAAATTTAAAACAAACTTGATCTGCGTGCAGATATAAGAAGTCTAAATCTCAAGTTTCGTGTCTCTATGTCTTATAGTCTCTGAGATCTAGGCGTTCATACAGACAGACAGACAGACAGACGGACGGACCGTCAGACGGACATGGCTATATCGACTCCTTTAGTGGTCCTGATCAATATTTAGGTAACTTTTGTGGGTCTGCCACGCCTCCTTCTGCCTGTTACAAAATATCGCACTTGCACAAAACTATAATACCTTTGTACCTTTGGTACAGGGTATAAAAAACCATAACGTTTTTCAAACCAATTTCATCAAATTTGAGATTTGGCAACTAATAATTAATTCAAAATATCGGTTTTATCGGTTTTTTTGTTAAAATTCTGCAAGGGTATATAAACTTCGGTGAGCCGAAGTTAGCTTCCTTTCTTGTTTAGGTTGAATTGTTTGGACGGAGAAATGTATATGAGGTATTTTTTTTGTTTTATACCCTGTACCAAAACACCCGTATTTCTCCGAAATTTGTAAAGTTATGTAAACCATATTCAAAACTAACTTTATTAAAAACTAACTTTATTAATATCCAAATTTCATTGCGATCGTGTCATTAATAGCGGAGATATAGCCTTTTTACTTTATACATATTATGTATACCAGAGGCAGCGCAGGCAGAGGGCTCCAAATATCCAAATCAAAATGTTCATTTCACATTTTTATGAAATTAAGATTACTGTTTTCGAATTGTTTGATGGTGCAGCTGACTAAACTGAAGTACAAGTGTAGTTCTCGCGGGTTCGATTTGCGTCGGCGACGAGTCAAAATTTTTTTTTTTGTAATTTTTAACTGTAAATCAAAATTATTATAGTATTTTATACTAAGAAATAAAAAAAAATCAATTAAAAAACTGTACGATTTTATTTAAAATAAAAAAAAATTACTACAGAATCGAACCCAGGCCAATTGCTTACAAAAAATGCACGCGCAGTTTTATCCACTGAGCTATCGACTGTACTTATGGTTCAGTTGACATTTGCATTATATGTCAATTTGTCTCCGTTTTTTAGTTTTTGGCTTCTTATTCTCGGGAACAAAATCGAGTGGCGACTTGTAATGGTACAGGGTATTCTACTGTCGGGACACCCGACTGTATTTCCATCTGAGGGTTTTTTGGGAGTGAGAGTTATGTACCGAAAGTGCTGCTCCTCCGAATGCATTGGTGCTGTCGCTGCAGTATAGGGAGGACTTTATGGGGATTGGTAGGGAAATTATACTGTTGAGATAGCTTTCTTGAAGTGCTATGATTTGGGGGTGGTATTGTTTAATAGGATTTGTAATTCTGGGTGGTTGTTCCTAAAGCCCTAAATATTCCATTGTAGTATTTTTAACATAATTTAGGTTAGTAATGTTGGCTGTGTTTTGTTAATCGGTGTGCGTTTCCCCTGAGTCGCTAGATGCGTCAGAGTTATTTGTGATTGTGTTTGGTTTGGGTTTTTTAATATCTTTTCTCATGGAAGTAATATTTCGCTTAAGTGTTTATAGACGTAGGATTTTAATGGATTTTCTTAGTGATTTGGTAGTTGTTGGAAGTGTGATGCTATTGGTTAACTTGTAGCTGGAGCTAGGGTAAAGGTGAGCGTATGATGTAGGTGGAGCTCTGGAGAAAGTTACTTAGTGGTTGGCGGTGGGACCGGATCCTTTGAGTTGTTAAGGTCCTGCTGCATTACTATGTTGGGCTGTTTTGTTGTCGCCTTTGTCTGTGGTTTTTATATCTTGGAATTCTTGTTTTGTGAGAAATACTGGGCATTGTCTACTGGTAGAGTTTGTGGACTTGTTTGTTGTTGTTCTTCGTTACAGTTATATAATGATATAAGCCCTGGTAGCAGTTTTTTGATATCCAATCATTAGAAAGTCCGGAAGCTTGTGTGTGTTGAAGGCGATGATTACGAGACTAGTCTCCTTACGATTTTGCCTAGTACCATTGGTTATCGGTTGTTTGCACTTGCTTGCACTTGTTGCTTTGCACTTGCTCTTGAACTTGCACTTGCACTTAAACTCTAAGGGTTAGCTTTTGTTTTTTCCTAGTTTACTTTCAGAATTAAATTAAAGTATAGTAAATTATGTACATCAACAGCAGCCATAGGAACAATCAGGGAAATAATGGAAAAAATCATAACTGCGCTGTTTTTAAATATATTTTCATTTTCCCACTTTTTATTATTTCAGAATTTTGTTATAAATTTTAAAGTTCATTTGCAATCATTGGTATAAAAACTTCTGAGGGTTTCGATCCACCAGTCCACGTCAAATATATTTCTTGATTTTTTTATTTGTAGCGAAAGTGGGCATAGCCCCAGATATCTGTTGATTCACGATGACGGAAAGACGATGGGTGATAATGATCAAGAATATATACATACTTTATGTTCGAAAACGCTTTCAATAGCTTAAATGGAAAGGTATTCCAATAGAGTAATAAATAAACAATCGAATGATAGTATGAATTTAAAAGAAATAAAAAATGTAGTATATAGCACATATGTTTGTTCGAAAGAAAGTCTGGCGCTTGTTAGCTAGCTAAGTACCATTGATAAACGTTAGCTTTAATGGTTTTAATCATTTTTATTTGGCTTCTATTGTAGGTCTTATGGTTAAACTATTTGTAAGTACAAATCTTTCTGTGTTCATTGCTTCGATTATTCGTCATTGCTAACAACTTAATGACATTATCGTTTTTAAGCGCTTGAATCTCTATTTGTCAGCAGAGGCGAAGCAGTTAATGCACCATAATACTACATACATATTCATATGCACTATATTATATAGAGAGGCTCCTCTAAACAAAATTCTTCTCTAACTATTAAATTTGGGCAATAAATATTAAATACATATCAATATGCATGTTACATAATGTTATATACATACATAATTATTTGAATTTTATAAATAATAATAAATTAACAATATCGTCTGCTTCGCAAGTACACAAGCTAGGCGTCCATTACATATTTACAAATGAATGTTAACACGGAAGGAAGGAAGCACAAGTGCGGCTTCAAAGATGGGGTTCCTAGAGCGCTTTGAACACAGTCTAGCTGATGTTCTGGCATAACCACAATAAAGCGACTGCCGAAATATACAACTAATACGCATTAATTCATAAATAGGCATCGACTATTTGCATGGAGTGCCACTATATTGGATCGGTTCCTTGCCAAAGCTTTCTCTGGAGTCGGATCCGTCACACTGACTGGAATACAGGTAAGGACAACCGGTACTTGCGCATAGGATATGCAAGTTTTTGCCAGCTTCTTGTCTGCCACCGACATTTATTTCGCTTTTGATTCCGGTTCCGCTTCCTATGAGCAAGTGTTAGTCTAGGTTGTGGGGCGGAGTACTGTTTGGACCGCCCAGTATGAACGATGTTGGGCTGTGTACCGAGATGCTTTCGAGGTCCAGTCCGCCTTCACCCTTCTCCATCATGCCGCTGCCGTCCTGCTTCATCATCATGCGGCGCCACTTGGCCCTAGCATTTTGAAACCAGACCTGCGAGAAACCGATAAATGCAGGTGATCGACTGCTCTTTGTTCTGATGCTTGGGCTCACTCACCTGTAGAACTCTCTTTGGTAAACCAGTTTTCTGCGACAACTGCTTCAGATCCTTGGCATCAGGGTTGTGATTGATTGCAAAGTAGGACTTCATGGTGCGCAGCTGGTGATGCTTGAAGGATGTACGCATTCGCTTGGTGCGCGACGAGGAGCTCATGTGCGAACCGCGGCCGAAGTCCACGTATTCGGTGTTGAGATCTGCAATGAATCCAAAGACTCTTGTAAGTCTCGCTGCTTCGGAGTTTTACGATTAGGCACATAAAACTGGTGCTGCAGCTTCCATGGCGCCAATATCCAGCTTTAGTGCCGATTCCAGCACCGCTGAACACACTGTGGCCATAAAGACCCAAACTACACGCTGGCCATTTTTATGATCGGCAGTTGCGTCGCGATAGTATTGGGAATTTACAACCTACCTATATTGGCGGTGAACGCCTCGATGTCCTTGGGCTTGCGCTTGCGAGGCCTGCCCTTCTGACGCGCCGGCTGTGGCAGGCCGGTGATGACGTGCGACGCGGGCACGAAAATGCCTGTAGGAACAATGCTCCGACTGGGGTCCGAGTGCGGGCTCGAGGAGTCGTTGTGCGGAGACCCAAACTGGGTGCTGTACGGATAGGTGGCGCTCATGCTGGAGGAGGCGGCATCGCCCTCCCTCGCTATGCTGTAGTGGGTCCTACGAGAGGTCATTGTTAGTGATGGACTTGAAAGAATCGAATTATTCATGTGCTTACCTGCAGTATACAAGGGAATCGATGATGCCGTACTGGTCGCCCTTCGTCAGGGGGTTGTGACAGACTGTGCAGCAGAAGCAGTTGACGTGAAAGACCAGGTTTCGAGCGCGCATCACTAACTCAGTGGAGCTGATCGAGGCCAGGCAGCGGGAGCAGCGGCGGGTACCAAAAAAACTGCAAACGGCCAAAAATATAATTGTTCTTTATAAATCGGCTTACTGAGAGCAGCAGCAACCCGAGTCTGCTTTCCAAAATCCAAGCAAGCTCAATCATTTGGTGTGGATAATCAAGTAGAATCAAGCTTAACTCATGCCGTGCTTTGTGTCGGGCTTTCCACAAGAATCACTAATCACATGTTTGGCAGGAAACTACCAGCTACTGTCAGTCGCCCCTGTCGATAATCATGAAGCCTCGATGGACTATTGCCTGCCCGCACAGTTCCCAAACCAGCGGCCAGTAACGCCGACTCATCGTCATCTTTGTAGTCATTCTATGAGAAAGCCCGACTACACCTTCTTGGCTCGAATTCAATATGTTGCTGGGTATTTTATAAGCCTGTAAGAGTATACTTGTTTTATTAAAATATGTGTTGTCAGGAGACAGGAGTTCCCGATGCACAAGAAAAAAAACTATCATCAACAAAGGCACCGATTTAGCCACATTTGCCTTGTGTATGTTCCGTACGGACAGAGTACGTATACAATTTGTGAATTTAGTGGAACAATTAATGGAATTTTGTATCATCTTTGTATACTCGGTAAAAGACAGATCTCAGAGACTTCTAATCTGTTGCACGCATTTGGGCAATCCGTACTTTTGAAAATAATTATTGCTTATTAATATGTAGGTTGCAGAACCCTATAAATTATGTATATTCTTGATCATGATCAACAGCTGAGTCGATCTAGCCATGTCCGTCTGTGCGGTGATACGCAAACTAGTCACTCAGTTTTAAAGCTATCTATGTAAATAAAACTTACAGTTAGTCTTTTATATACAGGAACAGACCGGATCGGACGACTATATCATATAGCTGCCATAGAAACGATTGGAAAGTTTTTCGAAAAAAAAACTAAGGCTCTGTCAGTTTTCAATATATTTTTACCCAATTTGAGTGAAACAAAAAGAAATACAATCAGGGAAATAAAAGAAAAAATCATAACTTCGCTGTTTCTTAACATATTTTCATTAATTTTGAGATTTGGCAACTTATTAATATTCCAGAATTTTGATTTTAATGTTTTGATTTAATAATGGAAGGCTATACAAACTTTGGAAAGCCGATGTTAGCTTCCTCTCTTGTATATAATAATATTTCCTAAACATGATCCTAAAATTTTAAATTTTCTAACTTCAAAATTAAGTAAATTGTTTTATATTACTGGCATTTTATCTATAATAGTTGTATACGTCTTTTTTGAACATTTTTTGTGAGTAAATGTACTACTCGTACTATAAATGGTACAATTGTTGCAATATATACAAATAAAGTAAAACATTCAAGATAATCTTTAAAATAAAAAAAAGCTCGGATATATTTTAAAACTTTGTAAAATTTAAGAAAAAACTGATAATAAACACTGATGCAATATCAACCAAGAGTTCTAATGATTATCATTCTTGTGGGCTAATTCAAGAATGTTAATTTTTAAAGTATATCGGAGAAATATGGAATATTGCGCTCTGAAAAAGTTTTTGCCTTTTAAGGTGATGCAAAAAACTTTTGGTACCGGGTATATTGCAGTCGAATATAATTAGCTTTCGTACTTGTTATTCTCGCAAATTACAGATCAAAGATTACCAGCATCATTCCGTAATCGCTGGGGAGTCCGCTTGCTTCGTGCCAGAAACGAACCAGCAGCTTGGGGAAAGAGTGCAAGACTTTATTCCTGGCTGCCGGGAGCCGGACGAGGACCAACATCAAATGCGCGGTACACGCGATTTCTTTGACATTAATCAAAATAATTGGCGCATACTTCAGTTTTAGCCTCTCTCAACAGACTAATTCTCACATTGCAAAGTGCTGGGGTGGATTTGGCAAAAATAAACAGCCTTAACGGGTCGGCCAACACAGAGGCAATTTTCATTCCACATGATTTTATCATATTCATAGGGAGCGCAATCCTAGAGGCTTTTCTATCCCACCCGAGGCTTTTCTATGCCTTTCCCGATCGCGTTCCAGATTCGCTCTGCGTTTATGTTGTCATTTTGTTGAAAAAAATTTTGAAAGTGTCGTCGAGAGTTTCATCACAACACTATTTCGCACATCTTGTCGGTGGTACACGAAACGTGGCTTCTGCAGCATTCGCCCGATCTTTCGCTCGGGTTCCCTCTGCAGTCAAGCCCTAAGCAGAAGTGCCTTTGTACATACATATATGTATAAACATATGTATGTATATATTTTGGCTGCTTTGCGGGACGTAAATCCCATAAATAATATTAAACATGCAGAAGAAGCGGTCGCAGCTACCAACTCATAAAATTACTACAGACCGCTGTTTCGACGGAGTTGAGTTTGTTCCGCCCCTTCCACTTCCACCGCCGTGTCACGCCCCTTATCTCTTCGAAGAGCGGGGGAGAGAGCGCAAGAAAAATGAATTATGATTATTGCCATGTAAAAGAGCAGGCGAAATGTCAAAGTGACAACGTCTAATATATGAGAATGTTTTTAAGCGCTCGAAATCTGATACTCTTACACACATTCTGGGGGCTCCGGGTTCCGGACCCCGATTCCCGTCCCTTCTTTAGTTTATCTTCCTGGTGTGCTCCGAATTAAATTTGCACCATTCCCCTTGACACCCCCCAAAGGTTCTTCCTTTGGTACTCAGAATCGTCATATGACGCCTGCTAACATTTCCGAACCTACTCATGGAATAATTTTCTTATGTATTTGATTATGACAACAAAACCGGAAAACTATTATTTATTAGATATAATTTTATTTATGCCTAGTAGCCATTGAGCACAAGGGTATTATAGCTTAATGTATTAACAAGTAGTATGACTTATCAACGACCCTAAAAGGTCCATATGTATGTAGCTATAGATCACCTATCACCAGCACCAAACGGGTCAATTTTACTATATCTAGCAAATTGACCTTGTGACAGAGCAGATCTATAAGAGCTATTAGAGCAAAACCAAATGTGGTTTTATTGTCATAGAAGAGATCGTCGATTTTGTATATGTATGTGAGATTGGTTTTCCTTTTAAAATAAGACGTCTCACTAGTTTTTAGTTTTATGATATGTTTAGATTAAGAAATGAACTAATATAAAGTAAGTCAATACACGGATCAATCACGTCGCTTTCTCTTTTTGGTTGTTCTTTTCGTTGTCACGTCTTTTCGTCGTCGCCTCCTCTTGGGAACTCCTCATTAATTAGAAAATTATTTTTCTTGATTGTTATATCTAGATTTTTAATTGACTGATGAAGCTTGATAAATTTTTGTGTACAGATTTTTATTTATAATGTTTATACTTCTAGCTGCTGCTGATTCCATTCTTAAGGGACTATCTTCCCATATCTGGTAGATTTATGTGTTCTCATCACCTTTGCTGAAGGCTCAGGTGTATACCGATGACCCGATAGTCTAGTCCTTTCCAGATACAGAAAATATTAATCAATTGATGAGAACCAACCAAGATTTTAGGTAATAATTATTAGACAGAAAGAATATACGTTTAGTGGGGCAATTCTGATTTATATACAATCTGAAGTTGTGAGAGTAGGTTTAGTATAAACGGACTTGAACTTAAAAAAAACTGCTACTATCAAGAAACTATGTATGTGTAAAAAAAATTGCAATAGTGTTTTGTTATTAAATGTCGATGCACTACGGTCAGTACACTTAAGTGACACTTTATTCTTCCTCCGTACCAAAGGTACACAGGTATTATAATTTTGTGCGAGTGCGATTTTCTGTAACAGGCAGAAGGATGCGTGGCAGACCCACAAAAGTTACCTAAATATTGGTGAGGACTAAATGAGTCGATATAGCCATGTCTGTCTGTCCGTCCGTCTGTCTGTCTGTATGAACGCCTAGATCTCAGAGACCATAAGAGCTAGAGACACCAAACTTGGGATTGAGACTTCTTATATCTGCACGCAGATCAAGTTTGTTATCAATTTTTGATACTTCCCTTTTTGAAAGAGCTATTTAAATAAAAACGTATATCTCCTAAATTTATAAAGTTATGTAAACCATATATAGCGGATATATAGTCTTTTTTCTTTATACGTATTATGTATACATATATGAAACAGCCCAGGCAAAGGGCTCCAAATATATCAAAACGTTCATTATACATTTTAGTTATGTTCATATTTTATGATATAAAGATTGTCATTGATTGATTCATTATTTCTTATTGGTTAGTGGCACAGCTGACTGAGCTGCAGTGTACCCAAAATGGTTTTATTAAACGAAAATTAGATGTCACGAGTCAAAGTTTTTATATTTTTAGCAAATTATTATTTTTATACCCTTGCAGGGTATATTAATTTCAGTCAGAAGTTTGCAACGCAGTGAAGGAGACATCTCCGACCCTATAAAGTATATATATTCTTGATCAGGATCAACAGCCGAGTCGATCTAGCCATGTCCGTCTGTCCGTCTGTCCGTCTGTCCGATTATATGCGAACTAGTCTCGCAGTTTTAAAGCTATCTGAATGAAACTTTGTAGTTAGTCTTCTATATACTCTCACTCCTACATATATAGCTGCCATAGGACCGATCGGAAAATTTTTCGAAAAAAAATTCTAACTATGTCAGTTTTCAAGATATTTTCACCAATAATATTTTGCCATCTTATATTATTTCAGAATTTCGGTTTTAATTTCATGAAAATCGGTCAACTATATCCTATAGCTTCCAAAGGAACATCAGGAAAAAAAACATAACAGCCGTTTTTCAAACCAATTTAATTAAACTTGAGATTTGGCAACTAATGATTATTCCAGATGTTTGGTTTTAATTTTTTGTTAAAATTATGCAAGGGTATATAAACTTCGGTGAACCGAAGTTAGCTTCCTTTCTTGTTTTTTAATTATTTCCCGTAACTCAAAGTAATTACAGTATTTAATACTAAGAAATAAAAAAATGCAAGCAAAGAACTATACTTAATTTTTTAAAATACAAAATTTTCTTATGCCTTGAGGCAGAATCGAACCCAGGTCAATTGCTCTTGATTTGGACGACATTTGCATTAAACATTTGTATGTAAATTTGTATCAGGTTTTTAGTGTTCTTATTTTTGTAACGGTACAGGGTATTCTACTGTCGGGACACCCGCCTATATGTCCACCTTGTTTATGTTAAGTTAAGAATAACTAAATTAATATTATATTGAAACTAATGAAGTCAAATTTTTTCAAAAGGAGATAAGTGCGCTTCTAAATATGCAAAATCTCGCTGACAACAGGAAATATTTTCTCTGTGTAGTTCCAGACCAACTGGTAAAAGTCAAGTCTTCCCTGAGTTCTAGCAAATATGTAGATTGAAAAACTGCAGAGCTCTGATATGCTTTCGAATCGTGGCTAAGTGTTGAGCCGCTTCGCCACTCACCGCCACTTGCCGACCATTGATAGGCCCGAGACTGAAGTCCTCGCTGAAGCTCCGGAGTGCGGCAGCTCTGTTTATAAGGCGGAAGAGCTGCCCTAGACACGTTGAAGTGTAAACCGACGTGCGGCACGGCTGGACGCTGTGATAATGCCGCGAAGATATATGTAAAATGGAGAAGGGGAACTCAGCTCGGGAGCGGCCACGTTTTGTAACGTGAGAGCGATGAGGTTCCAAGAGCCACCCGCTGTGCCCAACTCTTCAAATTACACACGTATAAGTATACCAGAAACAACAAGAGCGGATTTCCCAGACGGTCCGCCGGAACAGCGTCATCCTTCCCTTTCTACCACCCCATTAGCAGTGATGGCAACAATTTCGCTGCTGGGCACCGTGAGAGCGCTTCGAGTAGTCCTAGCTCCTAATCCTAACCCCATCCCCCTTCCACCCTACGCTGAACCGACGAAGACGTCCTGGGGCGATAATTCGATTCTAGGCCCTCGGCTGGCGTCTGCCTAAACGTATACAATAATTATTTGCATTTAAGTTTTTTGTTTTGTTGTGACTAATATTGCAAGCGTTGTCGGTCAAAACATTGATCGAAGCAAAAACGCATATTTTTGGGTGTTAAATCAACTGAAAAATTAGTTATATCTGCCTGATGGATTCATTCTTCCGGAGCTACATATCTCCCTGCCCCTTGCTGCGGTGCGGTTTGGCCACAACAATGTTGGCTTAGCCGCAGCCACTTAGAAAAGAAGTCACTCTTTGGAGTTTTATTAACAATCGCATTTGCATTTCTAAACGTTCCTTAATAGGACTCTTCCGGTTCCAAGAAACGCACGGTCAAGCCCATGACCATGTCCAGTGAAATTGTGTCTGAAATTTTATAGCCCAGCTGATTAGATTACCAACCTATTGTTAGTCTGTTTTTTGTGGAACGCCCCTACTTCTCCCAGACACAGTCTGTCATTCTGGAATGGCGCTTTCGCGCATAAATTCGGCGTTAAATGATTTCTTAAGATGCCTATTAAACATTTTAATTATGGCGATGCCCCTGAGTTTATATAGGCTCTTCTTTCCAAGCCAAGTACCCGGGAATTCAGGCGGCAGTGGAAAGGTTAAGTTGTGCCGATGGGCAGCCAAGCGAGCGCCGGCGATGCGAGACTGACGAGAAACCTGCCACAGTGGCTGCGACTTCGACTTTGTTGACCAAATAAGTGTAAATATAACATGCTTACAGTATAGAATATAATTTTATATTTGGTCAAAGGGTATGTATACTTTTTTCTTCTACTGAAATTGTAAGATAACTTGGACAAAATAAAAAGACTACCTATAAAGCCTATAGTTTTACTTGAATAAATAAAAACCAATTAATAAAACCC